>CM051397.1:5157607-5885848 GCA_028052125.1 Melia azedarach
AATATTTGTAATTTTATCAATATATATATATATATATATTATATCGAGAATAAAAACATCATATCAGTATATACATACTCTTTCAAGCTTGTTCGATGTCAACAGCTTCTTTAAAGTTGAAACCCATCAAACACAAATGAGGAAAAAACTATGCATGCCAAAACTAGGGTAGTAGTTGAAGGTTAAATATTAATTATGTTGTTTGTTGCGACGGCAGATAAAAAAAATATATTATTATTCTATAATATTTAATTAACTTTTTGATCTTGTCCTGGTTAACAAATTAATTTCAATCATTAATTTAAGTGTTCTATATTAGTTTAACTTTAAACTAAAGTTATTAGGTTATAAGAATCCAATCTTTAATTAATTTCAAGGGGAAATTAGTAATGCATGTGTAACTTAATATTATTTTGTAAAGTGTCACATTTATTTATAATTAATTTATTTATTTTCCATTATTGACTTTGAAGATTATACTGATCCTCCAATTAAAAATTGGGTAGAATTTAAACTATATTATAAGTTAATTTAATAATTGAAATTCTTGAGATTGTAACAAAAATATTAATTATAAGAAGAAAATATAGCCTAGGCAAAGTGAAAAGAATAGTGTTAAGACAATTATGGCAAGGAAAAATTAGCAACCTAATTTGGTATGGTCGGCCAATTAAGAAATGGAAACAAAATAAGAACAAAATTTTCAAATAATGGAAATTGAGTTGGGATCGATCATGTCGACGTTGATTATTTATCATTCCTTTCCATATCTAATTAATAATAAATATTATTGTCAAAATATATAGAGACCAAATTAATTTTCCACAAAGCTTCTGGGTTTTGTCCCTGATTCTTCGACACCCTCATTGGGATCATCTCTCTTTTTCAAAATGACAATATCCCATTAATTATTTGATACATAAATGGAAAATATGTTGCACTATTTTTCACTTTATATGTCAAAGAAAGAACACTGCCCAGTGCCTTACATATAAAACAAAAACAACAACAACAATAATATAATAATACCCGCTTCCATTGACATCAAAGTCTTATTATTTATATATGGACCCCTAAATAAAGGACAATGACATTCAGAGATGTATATATATATATATATATATATATATATATATATATATATATATGTGGTAATTCTCTTTAAATTAATATATGAAAAAAAATAAATATAAATAAGTTTGATGGTGGTGGGAGCTTTTAATTTCTTTTAATTATTTGATATTTGAATTATTCCTGCCACTTGTCTCGAGTGAGCAATGGATGTACAAGAACCACATTCACCAGATGGTAAATTAATGGAAGATGAGCTATAATTTTTCATCTTTATTTATTAATTAATTAATTAAAACCAATAGACATGATTGAACTCAAAATAAACTGACAGATAAACCCTTTCACCAAACCCTATTTTCCTCTTCATATGTTCTTCTCTCCGATCTTTCTCTCTTCACCACTTCCACTTCCCCATAAATCCAACACTATCTCTTCGATCCGATTCTCGATTTCCATATCTAAATTTCCCACCAACCAAACAGCTGATATCTACTTCTCGTTGTCTTACTAGCAGTTTTCGTCATTAATTTCCTTTTCTTTTTTTCTTTTTTTTTTTTGGTAAAATAGAATCATTAAATTATTACATTACGATCGAGCTTGAAAAAGTGGATCGAAGGCATGGAAAGCGGCCACTTCCGTCGGAAGCATCGGAGGCGAAAGAGAAAGAACATGACAACTTTCCTTCTTACTCATCATCTTGGTCGGAATCAGACATGTCTGCAATGGTTTCTGCTCTTACTCAAGTAATTGGCACCAGCGATGAGCAGTCCTCTATGGTGCAATCAAACCCCTCAGATTTGCCGGCTGCTGTCAAAGAAGAACCTGACCCACCTCAGCAAACTCAAGATCAAGGTATTTCATATATAACTCAGACTTCCATTCGACTCTTTTCTAGTTCTTTGTCGATTTTCCGGGATAAGGCTCTTTACGTCTAATCTGACTAAACAGTACTGTCTTTCTATCTCTTTTATTGTGTTAAGAAGAAAAGGAAGAAAGCTTAAGTTGAGTGACATTGATGGTTTTAGTTTGCTTAGTGTGCAATAAATAAATAAATAAATATATATATATATATATATATATATATATATATATATATATGCATGCAACTGTTAGTACATATCACACTGCTCTCTATATATGCTGTCAAACTTTTTTCTTTGGATCAAAATTATTTGGCCTCTGCGTTCAAATGATATTGATCAAGATTTTTCTATTGATCTATCTTTATCTTATAAGTTGTTTTAGCTTCTATCGCAAATGGTAGTATATCTAATTTCTTATTATTAATTGATGATGAGATTTGAACGGAGATAGAGTCAAAATATGAAGCCTAGCCAAATTCAATGTATTCTAACTTTGCGTAAAGAACTCACTCTCTCACTAAAAGTGTGAATGGTCGTACCATTTTCTAGGCTTTGTTTTATTCTTCTTTATTCAAATTTTCAGAAATTACACATGTATACAGTTTATAGGTGCACATGGTAATCATTATTCATGTGTTTTTTAATTTGATCCATGACAATCTCTTTACCAGAATTTTTATCATTCCCATTTTGTTTGTGTCTTAATTTGACCCTGGACCTTATCTTCTTGTGATTAATTGATCCTAATCCTATTTTCTTCCTTCAAAACGACAAGCACTTTTGCTGGTTTAGTTTGCTTGTTTTCCTTCTTTGTTGTCCCCTCCAAAAGTTGGCCCCAAGTTTTCTTACTTAGATGAGTTGAACACCATCTTTCTCCATCCTTCTAGAACTCTAAAAGCCTGTGCACTTAGGCTAAAATATGTAAATTTATTGTAGTGCAATTATCCAATAATATCATGCCATGTCATGTCATGTATACACTTTATTTATTGTAATTATAAACCATATTAATTGTACAAGTACATTACCCCATACATAGACTTAGAAAAGAAAAATTGAGAAGTAACCAATCAGAATTTATATTCCACAAAATTCTACACTTGTCCGGCCAATGATAGAAAGAAAAAAATTTAAAAGTTAACTTGGAGACGTGACTACTAATGTTTTGTAAACTAGCTAGGAGAGAAAAGAAAGGTAGTTCTCGCCGAAAGTGGGTGTGGGAATAAAATTAACTTATGAAATCATGAAATGCAATATCATATTACTTGGAAAGTGCCATTAATGCCCCACTTAATTAATTAAAAACTTTCTTATTTATTCATCGTAAGTAAGTGCATGGGCACACTTAAAAATCCATGCTATGCAAAGCTTGTGCATGCATGTAATAGTATTATATATGTGTGCTAATTAATAACCCTACTTATCATGGTAATTAATGTGATCAATGTTATAATTTAAACATATGATACATGGTTTAAATTGAGGCTTGAGTACTTACATAACATAATATTTAATACCGCTTATGTTTGAATCAATTTTATGATAATTTACTAGTTTTCATTTCTATTATATGTTTCATCATATTCATATATATGTACTTTGATTATGCTCGGTTACATATATATGAAATTACATTATCTTATGTTTATACTTGTGTATGTAAATAATTCAAAAGAAATAATAATGATGTAGTTTCCATTATATAGCTTATCTCATCTTATGCTTTTCTATATATATGGATGTATTTTGAAGAAACTACAAGGCGGAGGCATTACAGAGGAGTTAGGCAAAGACCTTGGGGGAAATGGGCAGCCTGAAATCCGGGACCCTAGAAAAGCAGCCCGAGTTTGGCTTGGCACATTCGAGACTGCTGAAGATGCTGCAATGGCTTATGATAAAGCTGCTCTTAAATTCAAAGGCACCAAAGCTAAGCTTAATTTCCCTGAAAGAGTTCAAGGGACAACTGAGTTTGTCTATGTAGTGGGGGGTGGAGATTCAAGTACTTCTGCCTTCCATGAGCAAAATCCGAGGCCAGCTGCAGCTGCTCCTCCTCCACCTGCTCCTCCTCGTCAATCATCACTGCCGCATAATGCCTACCCGGACTTGCTTCAATATGCACAAATTCTGTCGAGTGATGATGCTAGTTTCAATTATTTCACTTCAAATCTCTTTAATTCTCAACCATTTTCTCCGCAGTCTTCATGTTCGACGTTTTCATCATCTACAAGCTCCTCGACGCGGCAGCAGCAACAAGAAGAGATGCTGAGATATTCGTCCAATTACGGAGGCTCGTCTGGTTCTGATTTTCGAGACTACGACAAGGATGACTTTGATAGTAATAACCCAAATTAATTATAATATTGGGCAGCATTATTTTTGAGTTTTCATTGATTGATGTTGTAAGATTGCGAGCGGAAGATAGAAGGATGGAATTAATATATATGGTATTAATTTCATCTTCGATTCAGGTATTATAATTCTATTATCAAGTGTATTTCAATGGATATATATATTATGTTTGAAGATCACCAAACTACCTGGCCTTTGAGTTTCTGTAGTAGATTCGACAACAGCAAATTAATTAATGAGAAGAGCTTCCAAGTATTTTTGTTACAATTTGGGAAGCTCATTTTGTTATTTCTACCTTGTTTGTGAACAGAGAAAGATATGTATGCATGCATGTGTACTTCAGACATATATCTATATCTATATATTTGCTAAAGGATTTGTATGGTCACGGCGAAGCCTTATTACTGTGAAATTTTATGAATAATAATACATGATGTATATATGTCAAACTATTATTTCTCCTAATAATCCAGCTTAATTAATTTTCTCAATTAATATACGGACTTGTCATAACTAATAGGAAAAAACCCCAAAAAAAAAAATTTCTGTCGGAAATGGGAGTATATATCCCTATCCAATTGACTACTGACTGATAGGCTCATGCCATTTGATTAGATAAATCTACATGCATAAATATACAAAGTTGTATGACTATATATCTTTTTAATATATACTTTAGGTTTTATTCTTAATCACACATAAAGGAATAAGTTTGAATAATAAGATACAAATTATTTCTTTCTGAAAAATTTGAACAATCTTTCGATTACAATAAAGTACTACTATGTATATACACAAATTCATATATACATTATTGTTATAGTGTTATGCCATTATTATGTGTATTATATTTTCAACGGAGTAACAGAAAGTAAATAAAATTTGTATATAGTATCGATCTACTAGAAGTTAAAATATTAAAAAACTGAGGTTGAAAATTTAATAAAAGCAAATTCTTAATTACACCAAAAATATCTGCCCGCAAGTAGTATTGAGAATTCAAAAGTAAACCGAGTGCCATCATCCATCCCCACTTGGAGGTGACATTACATATCTATCTATATCTATAGACATAGACTTTGAGCAAGCAAGTTGCTGGATCCGTATCTGTATATATCATCTTGCACGTGCTAATTCTCACAGCTAGCTAGCTAGCTGCTATATATATTGCATAATCATGTGATTTATCTTTTTCTAAGATTTATTTATCTTATGATTTTAAATATACTTTATGAAAATTAATCTCCAAGAAATTAGTCTAGTTATATATTTTTCTTCTTATTGTAAGAATAAGAGATCAAAAGATCATTTACTATTTATACTAATTTTAGAAAGAAAGAGAATATCTTTAATTTTAGTTTCTTCAATTAATTTCTTATAGCTAGCCTAGGCTTTTCATTGGCATCAAATGTCTACCAATTTCAATATATTCAACAACAGAAGTTTGACTCTGTGGCATGAAATGTTGATGCGATAAAGTGCGTAATTAAGCTAGTTGCTACCATCGATAGTGGCAATGCCATTCTGTTTTCGTTAATTTCCCAATTATACATACGCATACATGTATAATTGGCTTACTGGGTCGGCACTCGGCTTACTCATCGTTAATCAATACGACAAAAATAATCTCGGATTTAGTTTCATCATCGTTAATCATATTCATGTTTAAATGTCAGGCCGGAATACTTTGATCCTCTCTCAATCAATCAATCAATTTTTAGTTTATCTTTCGTCCAAAATTTTATGTTTAGGTCATTTTACAATAAAATAATTGAGAATATTTTACGTCTTAGCTTTTTTATTTTAATTCTTTTAAGTTCTTCGAATGGTCAAGTATAATAAATTAAATGAGAAGTGTGTCATAAAAATTACGATAATTAAAAGGAGTGTATATCGTGGTTGGATATAGTAGTGGAATATTTTATTACTTCCTTTTTCTTTTTGTTTTGAGAATCCCTTTATTCACGTGTATGTTAATTGACAACTACTTATAATAAAATGTGATTAAAGTATTACCGATTAATCATGGGTTTCTGATCATAATAATGCGTCATTGATTTTATTAGCAAATTGAACCGGGACACGCTAATATTATGTGTAAAAAGTAGGTTAAGAAAGAACATTAAAGGTAACAAATTAAGAATCCTAAGATAAAAGTTACCGCAACATCTATGGCACAAAATTTGGGGCTTTTACTTTTTTTAAACTTGGATCATGCATTAGTTGCCCTGGCCTGGGCCCTATTCCCGTCCCTCATTCTCCACTGCATGTCTAATTTATTAAGAAAATTCAAGATTACTCTTAATTACTTATTAATAATACATGGATTAAATGAATGAATGAATGAATGAATGAATTGTCGTTTATTCTTTTTGCGAAGGTGGATATATAAATTCATTAATTGGTTTGGTTGATGATTATTTTAATTTGTTTGTTTCTATATATATATATATATATATATATATATATATATATATATATATAATGGGGTCGTGGTCAGTTCAGTCGTGAGAAACTTTAAATGAGTTAGCCGATATGCGCATGCTGAAGCAGCAGTAGTGTTGGTTGATTGATTGATTGAGGAATATTTCCACTTGCAGAAATCGTCCAAAACTCCAAGTCCAGCTTTACCAAAAGAAAAGAAAGAAAAAAAGGTGAATTGGGGCTGGAATCAAATTAAAAGAGAGATACTGATAAGATAAATCAGACCGATTGAGAAGCTTCCTGCGTGTTGGTGGTGGTTGTAAATAAATAAACATAAACAACGTAAGCCGCGTGAAATCTAACGTGGTTGGATTCGGGCGAGGCATGAATCAAATTTATTAATTGGAATAATAATAATAAAAGTTCGTTATAGGGAATGAATACGTCCGTTTGCCAACCCAACTGATTGCGACACAACTAACTCACCACACCAACCCCAACACTTGCTGTCCGACCGACCGACCGACCGACCCTAACCCTAACCCGACCCAACCCAACCGAACCCAACCCTCCTTGTATTATTATTACATCATTTAAAACATGTTGGTACGTATCTACTTTTCAAGCAAATTAAATGAAAATCAAATCCAGTAAGTGTAATGTAATACGAGTTTTGATCACCGCAGTAGACTTGCCAGAAGACTCATTACATACATAGCCACGCAGGACACAGAGTAGCGGCGTAGAGCTAGGGGGACCATATATTTAATTATAAAAATAATTTAAATCGATGAGGTGAGGTGAGGTGAGGTGGGGTTGTGAAGGGAAGGCTTTCGGCATCTGTGTAGTTGTCAAATATTGCGGCTAAAGCCTGATCCTTTTAATAATTATTAATAATCATAATCCAAGTACAATTATGATGCCATCTTTGAAATCAATCCTTTCTTTCGTTTATTTATTATGAGTGAATGAATGAACGAACGAACGAACGAACGAGTGAAAAGAAAGATATAAAGGAAATTAGGCTTTTCAGTTTCGGTTTCACTCACAGTCTTGCTTGCGCATGCACATGAAGATTGGCCTACGTCTTTTCTGATTTGGCCTTATTTATATATATATATATATAAATATAAATTTATTGTTTGATGACTGAAGAGCATCGATCCCACACGGCTCTTTCTTCACCGCATATAGTTGCCCTTTAAATCATTGCATTATTTTGCATGCTAGCTATATATATATATATATATATATTGTATAATAATAGCTTGTTGCGCGCACAAAAACGAAAATGTATAATTAACAATAACCACGATATTCCTTTTGTTTTTTTTACATTTACTTTTTCTTTTTCTTTTGGCCTAGATTTGATTATAACATTTTACGGCGTTAGCAATAGGAAATGATTCCACATTTGTTCCTTTTTTTGGGGGGGTGGGGGTGGAAAAGGAGATCATTTAACATTTCATTTTATACATTTGGGACATAAAATCTTTTCATAAATTACAGTAAGTAATTAGGTGGTCAAAAGAATCAATAATATTATTCATCGCGTCTTTTTTTTTTAAATGTAAGCAAGCATGGTTTTAAAGCCCTTTATTTATTTTTCTAGTATTCTTTAGCTTTCGAATCACAAGGAATAATCTTGCCCTTGTAATATAATATTAATATGTTCTCTCTTCTTCTCCATAATCAAGGGCTTGACTTTTAGCCCTTCACTTATTGGCCCAAACTCCTACTCTTGGGCGTTCGCCTCATTTATATTACAATGACATAAACAATTTATATATAAAAATGAGGAGTACTTTCAGATACCTCTCATAAGATTTGTGAAAATTATATTTATATAAAAAAATTTAAAAAATTAACAGGGTACCTCTTCTGCTAAGCGATATCATTTTATTGACCAATTAAAAATAATAAAAAGTCTACAATACCTTTTATATTAATCTTCTAACCTTCTAATCCTAATTTCACAAAATTAACTAACCCTAATTTCATAAAATCAAGTGGCCGCCACCTTTACCCAGCCGCTACCATTAGTTGCTCCATTGCATGCTGTCATCACAGCCCACCATTCATGTCACCGTTGCAACCCTTGTTCATGTCGTTTGTCGCAATCGCAAGCTTACACACGTGATTAGTTGCAACCCCATGCTCACGTAGTTCGTCGTAGGTCCTCAATCACGTCGTCATTGTTGCCCCAACACTTATTCCATCGCCACAGCCCTACGTTAACGTCGTAATCGCAGCCCCATCGCCACTACTTAATGCCATCAGCCATGGTTGACCGGTGTAGCATCATTAACAAGTGCGGCAATGATTTTGTTTGTTATTTAGAGTTAAATAAGAGAAAATAATGTTTAATTTTTGTAGAAAAATAGTGGTAATTAGAAAAAGATGATTTGTGAATATGATAGCTGATTTTGGGAGTTGCAAGGAGATAGATCTATGTTGGGTTGTTGTCTTGTTGAAGGACTTAAAATAACTAAAAAATCTTTTGTTTGCTGCTTTTTTGTGAGGATTTTTTTTTATTAATTTGAATATTCGTTTGTTGAAAAATCATAAATTTTTGTTTATTTCATGAGTTTATGATAGTTTTTAATTATACAACTGTAAGAATTTGAGGTAGTTTAACATTGGTAAGAGGAGATAAAGTCGGTTGGCCGCCAACGATTTGGTCATTGGAGTATTTTTTTTTTTCAGTTGAATTTTGCAATGGTTGCTTTCAAAATATACAAAAGTTCACTTTCAACTAATGGTCAAGAGGACTGGAATTACTGTAGTAGGGGATGTACCCGTAAAAATTTCTAAATTCTTTGTCTAAGTGTAATTTTTATAAACTTTAAGGAAGATATACGAAAATACTCCATTAAAAAAAGAAAAAAGGGCTTGTATGATATATTCGCCCAATCTCCTACTGTTGGGCTTTTCCCTTATTTATATTACAAATGAGACAAACAATTTATATATATATTATATATAAAATGAATGATAAAAAAAAACCATTTATTATTTTGTTGAGAGTGGGATTTGAACCCACGCCCTTTCGGACCAGAACCTTAATCTGGCGCCTTAGACCAACTCGGCCATCTCAACCTTGTTGTAAATGTATTTTCCCAAATTTATTTCTACCAGACCAGACAACTTCTTCATATTTTCAAGACTTCTTTAATTGATATTAAGAAAAAAAATACAGTTATTACTTACTCGTCAGTTCTTAAATCTTCTTTCATCTCTATTTCACCAAAAATATATATATAGTAAACAAATCGATAGTTACTAGTAAGATGATAATTTAGATTCTCTCTATAATTTAGTAAATTTAATCGGTTGATATAAATGATATAGTATAATACTTATAGTTGTATATATATATATATATATATATATATATATATATATATAATTTTATGTCAAAAATTATAAATTCATAAATATGTTTAATGACGCAAATAACAATTGATTTCGTGGCAATTTATATATGAAAATAATTTATTCATAACACATTAAAAAAATGATATTAGTATAAAAATCCACCACATATGGTGTTATTTTTCTTCTCTTTCTACTGGTTTTAAGTTGCTATAATAAAGCTAACTTAATATATAACGCAAATAATTCAATTCTGGCCTATCATTAACGGCAAAAGCAAAAGTCAATGTCAATATTAACATCCTCATTTTCATAGTATTTACAGTGTTCTGATCAATTTATCTATGGATCTCCATCATCTTAAATTTAGTTTTCACATTTAATAGCTAACCACAATCATTCTTCTAATTTCTTAATTAAATTAGATTAACACATGACTAATGTCAAATATAATCGGAACATATTTTATAAACTTATGTATTTGTGATCGAATTTTATTAACGAGTCAGTTTAATACACATATATAATATTAGTATAATTTTTTCAATAAGTATGACATGAACATGCAATGTTATAACTTATAATATAATGAATAATATTTTGTAATGTTATATATTCTTGTTTTGATGTCACCTATGTAGGTATATTATGATATTTTATGATGTCATACATACTCTCTCTCTCTTTTAAATATTATCTTACAATATACTAATATATACATAAGATTTATGTTATATTTCTGATATCTAAGTAAATATAGTGTCAAAGACGGAGTTGAAAGTAAATAATTAGGAAGAGGGAGTAAAATAATAGGGGTCAAAATAGTTAAAAAGTTAAATTATTGTAGTAATATTTCAAAAAAATTAATAAATTAAAGGATAAATTGATAAATTTTTAAAAATTACGGATCAATTTGTTGCATATAAACTTAAAAAATATTTTAAATATAAATATTATAATAATAAAATTTAAATAAATTTGTAAGACCTGAGATCATAGCCCTTTAATTTTTATAGGCATTATGTTCTTATATAATATTTATGATAAAATGAGAAAATTTTGTCATTAACGAAACTTAAGTACATTCATTTTTTCGAGAAAGTGTACTCATTTACCATCCAACTAAAATTAAGATAGTTGTGTTTTGATATTTAAAAATATATAATAACAACTGCTACTAAAATATATAACTTTTTTTTTAGTAGAATCAAACCCAACTGATCGGTTTGGTCTGGTTTGGTGTTTTCAATCTTCGAGCTTGTTTCCCACTAAAGGTGGCAAATGGGCCATGTCGAGCCGGCACAAGCCCATGAAAAATGAGCTTATAAGAGTTTTCGGATTAGGTCGGTACGATATGTACAGTAAAATATATAAGTTCAGCCTGAACTCACGGCACAATTATTGTTCATATCATGTCAGTCCGATTCCGTCAAAATGCAAGCCTATTGGATTGCACAGTATTACTATTTATAACAAATAGTATTATTGTTCATCATAAATAGTAATTAATTTTTATAGTTTATAGATTAAATAATAACCCATATTCTTTTTTTGGCCCATAACTATACTAACACTGTTTATGATACAGCCTACG
Source organism: Melia azedarach (assembly GCA_028052125.1). Classification (NCBI taxonomy): domain Eukaryota; kingdom Viridiplantae; phylum Streptophyta; class Magnoliopsida; order Sapindales; family Meliaceae; genus Melia; species Melia azedarach. The sequence continues at coordinate 5,169,287 of CM051397.1, forward strand.
AATTTTTTCTCGACCCAATTTATAAATAGTATCAACTCTGCCGAATTGATACTATTCACAGACTAGTCTGTGCTGTGTTCGGGCCGGCCCGCCCATTTTGCCACCTCTATTCCCCACTCTATATGAATATTGGGCCAAAAAAACTCAAATGGAAAAGAAATATCTTCCGCCCAGTTTCAAATGCCAGACAGATGATGGAAACAAAAAATCGACATGATTTAGCCATATCTCGCGTGTATATAAAACTCTATACTCGCTTCGACGAACAGATAAAGAAAATACTTTGAACTGAACCGAATCCCAGCTAACGTATTATTTAGACACCAGACAAATCTAGTCCGTTTTCGCTTTGCGAGTGGCTGTAGAGTAATGGCGTCGCGCGTTTTATCCACGACCTTGGCGACTCCGCCAAAACTCAGGCTCAGCAGACCCACTCCTTCTACTTCGTTGTCCATGTCGTTTAAGGTTTCAGTCAAGAATAATGGGAAGAGAAGGATAAAGTGCAAAGCTGTCGGTGAAAGCTCTCAGGGTTCATTTGATCAAACGGTTTATAAAGGTGTTTATGGTCCCTGGGCCGTTGATTCCTCTGACGTCCGAGAGGTATTATTTGCTGTTATTCTTATCAGACCATAATTGGTTTCCTTACTGTTAGAATTGTATGTATTTGTTAAGAAATGGATTCAGTATTATGCATGTTACTTATTTTTAACATATTACTAGTTTGATTTTCAAATGTTGTTGTTGTTGTTATTATTATTATTATTTCAGTTCATTTTAATGCTTTCTATTTTATTTTCCAAATGTTTCCTTGCATATCCTAACGTTTTTCTTTTTTTTTTTGGGGGGGTTCACATTTTTCAAATTGTGTTATATTTAATTTTTAAGGAAACTGTGAAATGTAAGCTGTAACTTGAAAGTTTAATTAGAGAATTTGGAACATGTAACAAATTCAGTGGGTTTGCAACTGTTGTATTGTAGTTTTACTCTACACATATAATATGTTACTAATTTGATGGAATTTGGCCGGAAACAAATTGCATTACAGCCAAAGGTCACATAGTTTACTCCCAGAGTTAAAGCCAATCCCATAATACCTTACTTGCCCTATTCTTGCGTTGTACCTGTCCGTCAACATTACTTGACAATTTACTGGTTTGATGGTTTATTGTTATTACTTTGAATGTTGAATTCCAGTACCTGATTTTGGATATTGGTATGCATAGCATGATTTTGGTTGTTACTTGAGAGTTTTAAGTGGCATTTTGATTGTTGTGACAGGTGATTTTGTATCGTTCGGGGTTAGTAACTGTTGCGGCATCATTTGTAGCTGCAGCATCAGCTGCTTTCTTACCGACTGACTCTTTTTTGAGTGAAATAATCAAGCAAAATCTTGACCTGTTTTACACAGTTGGAGCTGGTGCATTAGGGTTATCATTAGTTCTAATTCACATCTATGTGACTGAGATTAAGCGAACCCTTCAAGCATTATGGTTGCTTGGTGTTGTTGGATCTTTGGCAACGTACACAGCTCTTGCTCAACCGGCTGGCGAGAATTTAGTACAGTATGTTATTGATAACCCAACAGCTATCTGGTTTATTGGTCCTCTCTTTGCCGCCCTTACTGGACTTGTCTTCAAAGAAGGTAACACCATGTTTGTTTTATGCATCCTTTATTATCCACAATTATGATAGTTTTATTGATTAATGAGAGATTTTACGATGGTGAATTGAGCCTTCCATTTAATGAGAGCTTAGTAAATTTTACTTAAGTTTTCCGTGTTCGAATATGCATCAGAAACTGAATTAAACAGGTCAAGTAGACAAGGGTCACATAAGTTTCACATATTGACATTCTCCTTTTGCCAGAATGGATAAAGGGAAAGAACCACAATCGCTTTTTCTTGGTTAAAATTTTTTCCCTTCTATTCTTCTGTCAAGTAAACAATATCTTGTTTAGTTTTTGAAAAATTAATATGATGTAGACATAAGTTTTAGGTATCGCTTCTGCACATAAGTTCATTTATGCAAGAATTCTCTATTATATAAGATTTGGTTGGTAATTAGATATTGATAGTTCTATTTGGGAAAGCGTATATGTTAAATCATACAGTAATCATCTGCTAGGAATTCAGAATATTATCAGAAGTAATATTTTTACTTAAATGTGTGATTACTGCATGATGCATTCACTAATTTGGTTGTTATGTTGTAGCTCACAGTTGAATATATATTTGTCAGAAGAACAGGTAGCATTTTCTCAGAATAATTTACAAATTGAGTTCTTTTATCTCCCTAACAGGCCTCTGCTATGGAAAGTTGGAAGCTGGTATTCTTACATTCATTATACCTTCGGTTCTTCTTGGTCACCTGGTATTCTTCTTTATCTTCTTAATCTTCACAAATTTTAATGTGTTACTGGGAACAAAAGCCGGACTAGTGAGGAGCTTATTCAACCTTATATTTTTTTGAACTACTTTAAGTTCTGTATATCAACATAGAGGCTTAAGAATCTTATGTTTTCGGTAGATGTTCTGATATTGAAACTCATTTAATGTAACTCCGATATCTTCTACTAGAGTGTTAAATCTTGAGTTCAGTATCTATTCCCAGCTTTCAAATTCCGTTTTATTTATAACTTGATGAGGTTCACTTAAAATATGCAGACGGGTCTAATGGATGATGGAGTAAAACTTACTCTTCTTGGTTCATGGATGGCACTCTTTGTGATATTTGCCGGAAGGAAATTCACTCAACCCATCAAGGTATGTTATTAGTCGATCATGAATTTTGATCCTAGAGATCTTCGGGCTGGTTATTTTGTATTAAATTTAAAAGTTGACATACTAACATTTTCTTGTTTCATTTCAAGGATGACATTGGTGACAAATCAGTCTTCATGTTCAACGCTCTTTCAGAAGATGAAAAGAAGGCTTTGATTGAGAAACTTGAGCAACAAAAGTAGTCAGAATCTTAACTAGCAAGAGATGAGAGCCAAGAAGAAAACCCTACCCTGTAAATATTTTTGCTGAAAAGGTTGAGCGTTCTTAAGAGCCAGACAAAATGATCTTTGCTTTTGGCCTGAGAAATTGTTATTATGACAAATTTCTGCAGAGGTTTTACATTTGCAGTCCTCTAGAAAGAGTGCTTAGGATGTTCTAAATGCAATTTTGGCAAGTTTAAAAAGCAATGTAATTTGTTTATCCAGTGTAAGTAAGCCTAGTACACACAATATACAATATATCAAATGAATAATAAAGTTAATTTTACCATTAATGTAAACTGAATACCTAGTCTGATGCAAGCACGAGATTCAAACACTCTCAGCTCTTTATACTATGCATATTGGACGTTAAAAAGTAGATAATCTCGAAAAATATATACAACGAAACTAGCCTTGTATCTTTATATAAAAGCTCTTCCACCGGCCCCCCACTCCATCCGGACACCCTGATGAATTACGGAAAAAGAAAAATAAATGAAAGAAACAACACTGGAGGCTGTGTAGTTAATACCACTTATTCACTACAAGATCATTCAGTTTAATCATTGACATACAGCCGGGGAATCGTTTATTCTGCTACCCGCAAGTTCAGCTCTTTTGCTCATGGTCATTAGATCGGTACCACCTGGCTTTGACACGTTGCCCCCATTTTTGACTTTTTATCCGATTACCAGTCTGCTTCAATTATTTTGGAATTTCTTTAATGACAGGCGTTTCCGGCTTTACTGGAACAAATTCAATTTCGGCAGGACAATCAGGCTGCTTAGGCATTGTCCTTCTCACCTGTCCTATAAGATCTGACACCATATTCTCTCCATTTGCTTTCTTCCGCTTGTACTTCAGCAGTGGTTTAGTCTTCAAATTGTCACCTTTGACTTGGAATGGCGTCTTATAATTTAAATTGTGCATTTCCGTATCATCACCACCCACATCTGGTTCTTCAAAATCTACTACCAGTTTCTTCACTACAATTGTCTCCTGCATCTCTGCATATCCGTTTTGTAGTGATTCAGTCACAACCATCAATTCTCTATTAACCTGCCATAGAAACTTGTAGATATCATCAGTGGAAATTTAACAGCAAGAATTTATTCACCACTAGTAATATAAACAATTCGGTAAAAGATCCATGTTTCACAGTTTGAATAAGTAAACATTCCAATAAAAACCTGAAGCACACCATAACCCTGCTCTACCTCTAATCAGATAGCAGTCTACACTTGCAGCAAAAAGTAGAAAGACCAAACCATTTTTACTGCATTTATCAGCATAAGAGATTCATTAATCATATCATTTAAAGAACACTTAAAAAGATCAACTTCATAATAATATTCTTCAAAACTTCCTTGTCGGATCAAATCCGAAAATTATATGGACTAAGTTTAGGTTTGATCAAGCTGCTACACCTGTGGACTTTGAAGAAAGTCAGATTGTCATTTGAACCCGAGGGGCATTTCATAATATTCTTTTGTGCTCGTGATGTTCGTCCATTTCCACATGTCCTGTGTCTGATAAAACTTTGACCAGCAAAGGACCCTCCAGCATGCTTTACAAAAGTTATGGGCACAAGGTGTAGTGACTGGTAAAGTTATCACTCTCCTACAGATTAGGCAGCTAAACTGTGCATGGTTAATCAGCCATTAGCAAGCATTGCTTTCAGTAATATATATTGGCAAGGTAACACAAAAGATATGCTAAAAGAGTTGAAAAACGTGAAGAATCTTATAGTGACTACATGATTACAATGAAGAGAAAATACAGTTTGCAGACATGGATTTGGCAAGAAAAACAAACCTTTTACAGGCTTTTGCCTTGCACACACATTTCGAGCTAGCTGATTAACCTTTCTGATTCTCTTCCCATGTTCAGAATGTCCTCCATCAACCTGCTTTCTACCATGTGGTGGAGGTTTTTTCCTCCTGAGAGCAGAACTTAACATAGTAAGACACTTAGAAATCAACTGCTGTCTGTCTAGCCTAAACCACAATACCCAGCAGGAAGCCTAACTGAACCACAGGCATTTAGTTGCATTTCAACAGTGACCACCATCGTGTTATCTATCTGGATATAACCCCATGAATAGAAGACAATCTATGTAGAATTTGAAACTGGTGAGAAATTGCTTATAGATACAGACAGCGCAGATAACAACAGATGCAGAGAGAACCCTCTTTTGAACAAATATATAGAGTAAAACAGCACTGGCTTACATTGTAATCCCAGAAGGGAGGTTTCTTCTGTTCAGTTATATTGATTGCATTCATTAACTCCCTTATGATTGGCTGAGGCTTTGGATGGTCCCAATAATTATCCCTGCATATTAATATGAAAAATGTTATGCACAAAGAGAAGGGAGAGAGATGAACAGAGTTAAATAAAAGACCTTGTCCATGGGGTTGGATCATTGTCACATCTAACAAAGAGATACCTGCATACCTTACAAACCTAATAACACAACATGTTTAGCAATAACTGAGCTTAATTATATCTTAATTTAAATGAAATATAAGAAATTATTTTACTTGAATTACATATATATGCCAGCATTTCTCAATTCTATAAATCCCATTATATTGCACTCCTGTTTCAGGGCATAAGAGGAATGTTTCTCCTTGTGAGACCTGCACAGAAAGGAGGAACTTAATATAATTGTCTACAATATTCAGATGGAACCAGAATATTCAACGAAAAAACACTCAATCAGTAAGTTCCTTTCATTGGATCAAATATAAACATCAAATGTCAATGCAATATTAGGTAATTGATTAGACATAGCAGCATAAACAATCAGAATAGCAAACATCTAGTGCTTAGGAGTGTCAAAAAGAACTTCCATTGATGTAGACTGAACAGAAGTCAAAAGCATTGCTCAAAAAGGTGGACGCCACTGCACTACAATAAACACAAACTATTAGTGTTGGACGGTCCAGCAACTTTTTCGCGTTATGCTGATATTATTTTTTTTTTTAATTGCATAACCCAGAAAATCTATGTTTTTACTTGGTCAATATACAACAAATGGTCCTACATATAGTAAAAATATAAAGCTATAGAGCATGCTAATTTCTTAAAGGAAAAGAAACTAGAGGTAAAATCATCTATATTAATAGCCTTCATTTATTATAAAAGCACTATGACTTTGATTCACTCTCAAAAGATTATGACCACCATCAAATAGCGTCCAGAGAAATGGACAACTGGGGATTTGTAGTTTATTTCATGCACAAAATGGAATGATGGAGATGTTATGGAAGTGATTTTAAATATAATAAAACAAAAAAAAGGTACTAATGGTTAGGTCTTTATATAGATGCATACAAGTGAATAATCATACATTCCATTAACTCACCGGATCACTCAAACAGGATAACCTTTCTGGAAACTTACTCGTGATGCCTCATTGCAATTTTCAAACTTTTGATCAAAAGATTGTGTCTTATTTGTACGTTTGTTGCCACTTAGGTCTCTTCCTCCACTGTAAACCAAAAAGAAGAAAGCAAAACACACGCACAAAGGGAAAGTTATACCACATGTTAAATTGAGTATCCCAATGACAGAAATGGGATGATACTTTCTGCACGGTAACTTCAACCTAAAGTGTTGTACTTTGATCATTAAAAACATGACAACTCAGCCAGCAAAGTGATCTAATTTAAACCATGAAGGCTTTATGTTTTCTTCTCACATTACAGTTCATTAATAGAGATGAAGGTAACTAGATTAAATTACGATAAAACTTTTATAGCTATCTAACACAGTATAGTACAACAACGAAATTCTCTTAACAAGAGATAAGTTTAGCATTTTGACCCATTATAATAGCACTAAAAGAAAAAAAAATAAAAATCAATTACATAGTAAATCCATGAAGGCTTTATGTTTTCTTCTCCCTTTACAATTCATTAATATAGATGAAGCTAACTAGATTAAATTACAATAAAACTTTTATAGCTATCTAACACAGTATAGTACAACAAAATTCTCTTAACAAGAAATAAGTTTAGCATTTTGACCCATTATAATAGCACTAAAAGAAAAATAAAAATAAAAATCAATTACATAGTAAATCAAGGACCAAAATAAGAACATTACTAATGCAGAAACAGAAAATGGAACAAAGAAAATGCCTTCCACTGTAAATGAACCATTCACTATGGTCCTCATCATCTACATAGCCTCCAGAGAGGGCTACCAACTGGGCACCATAATCTGACTGACCCGCAATCCCTGCAGCATGAGGAAGGTGGACACTCCATTGTCTGCACTCCAGTCTATCCTTCCAAGACTCGCCAACCAACACACCATGCTTTCTAATTGGATCATCCTCAGCAAGAATAGGCCCAAAATGATCGTGTGGAACTGTGACAAAAAATTTTCCCACTACAAGCATTAGCCTTTCCAGCCCAGCCTTCTTAGCTCGTTCTGTTGTGTATGCATTTTTCTAGTCGATTTTGATTGTGGACAAAATGACAAACCTTTTGGTGGCCACCCTGCAGCATTGGACATTGACATCTTGGCCATACGAATGGCAAACACATATGCAGAGTTGATTCAAGTCTGGCTTGCCATCTTGAATAGGGGATTACATTGTGACAATTAGCACATGTGTGCTTCCCCTGCCCATTTCTGGAAGCACTTCAAACAAAAATTATGGCCACACATTTTCCATATACCAAAATACATAATGGGACTCTCTCTTGTGCATCAGTAAGCTGTGAACACATACACAAAGTGTTTAGTTATACATATAGGTTAATTTGTCTGTAGTTTTTCTATTTGCAAACACAACAAAGTGGAATCGAAAGAACAGAAAAGGGCTACATTAAACGGCCTCCTATATCTATAGCTTATATGAAGGATAGAACTAAGAACTTGTGTTAGGCAACACCAACCATTCATGTGTCGTGCATTCGTCATAAATTCGTAATTGAATCAAAGTTTAGAACTTTAGATTAAAAATGAAATAAATAAATAAATAAAATAAAATTGAAAATGAACAAAAATATGAGACTTTATAGAACCTAAAGGAATCGATGGTGTATGTAAAAACCTTAACAAAACCAAATATCAGAACTGGATGGATGAATAAGTAAAATAATTTTATGAATAAACAAGCATATAAATCTCAAGCCACCTTGGGTGAGGTGGCTAAGTAAGATTCACTTTTGACAATTCATAGCAAACTGATAACATTACAAGGAAGGAAAAAAACGTTTTGTCCGTAAATTGAAAGAATAAATATTCGAAAAGACATCCACCACCTATGATTCTAGCACGAAAACAGAGGTGCGCCAGAATAACTTTTGGGAATATTTTTGAAAATGTTTTATAAAGCAGATCCTATCAAGCTTTTTCTTACCCAAAAGCGGCTTTCCATGAAAGTACCATTCGAACGCTTCTTCAAAAAATGCTTCAGAACTTTGTTTTATATCAAACAGACACTTTTATTCTTTAAAAAAAATGACACTTTTATGAATTCCATCCCAAACACTACCAACTTAATTTTGATATGCACTTCTAGCTACTCCAATCCAAAACCAAAATTAAAATATAAAGAAAAATAAACATGCAAGCGCTGTCAATGAAGTAAAAAGCACTTCCCAAACAGTATTTTATTTTGCCCTTTCCTCATAACCTAGATATTAAACAAAATTTGAAGGAAAAAGAAGTAGTAAACTAGTAAAACCTGCCGTCATAGGTCTCACCGGAAATTGCATGCAAACCGAACAGTCTAATGCTTCATCGAGAACATTAAGCATGTTGTTATCACCGTTGATTTTGTTTCTATTCTGATTCGAGTCTCCGCAGACTCCTAATCTTGTGGTTCCGCTCATGAGCTCCTGTCTCCTCCTGACCTTCTCAGACACACGTCCGATTCGGTCACCTGAATTGCCGAAACCAGATGAACGAATGCTCCAGCAGCGGCCGGCCATTGGAGAGCGTCGGCGAGAGTTACATGTGTTGCACGCGAGGTCTCTTCAGATGACGGCTTCTTCTTGCATTTCATGCAAATGCCGTCTCCGTCACACGGGAGGTCGTTAGCGTGCGCCATGCGAGGATAGGATAAGGTGTTGAATTTAGCCCCGTTTTTCTTAGAATAAGGGAGGAGTAGCTGGCTGTATTGTAGTAGTAGTTGCCAGCTCTTGTACGCTTTTGCATTGTCGTTAAATTGTTTTTCTCGTGAAAATGTCGATCAGGTGTTTTGCAGCAAATATTACAGTTTATGAATATTCAAATTCAAAATATATCATAAGTTGATCATTGAAATTCTTGCAAATTTAATATCTTCATAAAATTTTGCAAGTAACTTGAGCGAAAACTCGCTCCTTAATTCCTAAATAGTTTAATCATCAGGGACTGTTCGTCAGGCAAAGAAAGGGGATGTATACCTTCTGCTTCTGCTTCTGGCCTTGGGCTTTTTGGATTTTTTTTTTTCTTTTAACTACTACAAAATATATAAATTTAATCCCCCTCTACTTTGATGTTTCAACAAACAAATACTGAAGCTCTTAAAAATATAATATCACAGTAAATTTGCTTTAAATTTATTTGTTGATTTTATAATTTTAAAAAAAATCTCACTGAAATAAAAATAAAAAATAAAATCTAAAATAATTGATTGCTATTTTTTTCTGGATCACTGTCACGTTGCCGCTCTCATTCGGGTTTTGACATTCCAGTACGTACAGCCATGCCATGTAGCATAGTCATATCCTCAGTCCAGACTGATTTGGCACCAGTACAGGGGTATGTTATTATCCCCCATGTTGTTTCACAATCTGCGTAGCCAAACACTCCCCTAAGAATACTACCCTCTTAAAACCCTAGTGTCAAACGCGCCCAGATTTTTTCCAGGTTCGCATGCGCTCACTCTCCACTATCTTAACCTCATCAACTTCCGTTGGACACCATTTCTTTTCTCGTCTCAGCTTGCGTCGACCGTACGCGCATTCGCTCAAAACCCAACACTCGAGGTCGATGGCCGCCGCCAACGAGGAATCGCTTCGCAGAGGTCTAGCCGAGAAGCAATCCGCCATCGAAGCCCAAGGCAATGCCGTCAGGGCTCTTAAAGCAGCTGGTGCTCCCAAGCCAGAAATCGACTTCGCAATTGAATCCCTCAGCAAATTGAAACTCCAGAAGGCTTCTGTTGAAAAGGAACTCCAGGCCGTCGTTAGTGGTAGCGGTGGGGATGGCTCCCTTAACAGGGAGGCATTTCGTCAAGCTGTCGTTAATACTCTTGAGCGCCGTTTGTTCTACATTCCTTCTTTCAAGATTTACCGCGGTGTTGCTGGGCTTTATGATTACGGTCCACCAGGGTGTGCCGTTAAGTCCAACGTTCTTGCTTTCTGGCGCCAGGTGAGCTTTTAATTTCAGTGCTATCACTAATTTTTCATCTAATACTATTATCTTTTATTTTATTTTTTTTGATTGATCAAACAAGTTAAATCTTGGAATTAAGAACTAAGTAATCAACCTTGTATAGTATTTTAATAGTTTTATGTACGATATTTTGTTATATGAAGACAATATGTTGAAAATAATTCTTCTTATTATTGTCCCTAGACATATATTTATTGGATTGGATTGCTTTTTTATTGTTTGTGTTCTCTAGAAAAAAACTTTTTGAAATGCATTTGCTGGGTGTATTGTTAATCTTAGAAATTTTTTGTTTTCAAATTTTTAGAACATCTTTTCACAATCAATTTTGTAAAATGATACTGACAGGTCTTTAGGGTATGAGAATTGTCTGTTTGAGTTATGGGTAACGTTACTTTCATTAGATCTTGATTTCATTATATAATTTCACTTTTAGGAGATGTTTAACTCTTTTGTTGTTTCTCAGCATTTTGTTCTGGAGGAGAACATGTTGGAGGTTGACTGCCCATGTGTGACCCCCGAGCTTGTCCTGAAAGCATCTGGTCATGTTGATAAATTTACCGACTTAATGGTCAAGGATGAGAAAACAGGAACCTGTTATCGTGCTGACCACTTGCTTAAGGATTTTTGCAATGAGAAGCTTCAGAAAGACCTTAGCATATCCACGGAGAAGGCTGCAGAGTTGAGACATGTACTAGCAGTCTTAGATGATCTATCAGCTGAGGAGCTTGGTGCAAAGATCAAGGAGTATGGTATTACTGCCCCTGACACAAAGAATCCACTTTCTGATCCTTATCCGTTCAACTTAATGTTTCAAACATCAATTGGCCCCTCTGGTTTGACCCCTGGGTGAGTATTTGATACTTTTTTTTTGTGTGGTTAATATTATATTGTCATTCTCCCAAATCAATATTTTTGCATGGAATACTTGTGAAGGACTGTTGGTCATTAAAGTACTTCAAAAGTCTGTAAAGCGTTTTAACATATATTATTTGCATAACTCTGTTTTATGCAATGTTATATTAGTTGCATTATTACTGATATCCTGTTTGTCTACTGCAGGTATATGCGCCCTGAAACAGCACAAGGCATATTTGTGAATTTTAAAGATTTGTATTATTATAATGGAAACAAGCTTCCTTTTGCTGCGGCTCAAATTGGTCAGGCTTTCAGAAATGAGGTCTTTAATCTTTCCTTTGCAACTGCGAAATTATGAGCACATGCTTTTTTGTGGTTGTATAAATTTTTGTTTGTGTTGAAATGGCTGTGATAAGTGGCACGATTTGGTTGCATATTGCTTCCTGCTATCAAATTTTACTTGGGGCTGGGTGGTTGTGGGTGAGAGGCCGGAGAATTTTAACAATATCTTTTCATATGTACAGATATCTCCTCGACAAGGCCTTCTGAGGGTCCGTGAATTCACACTAGCAGAGATTGAGCACTTTGTTGATCCTGAAGACAAATCTCACTCGAAATACTCAGAAGTTGCTAAGTTGGAGTTCCTGATGTTCCCAAGGGAAGAACAAATGTCAGGCCAATCTGCAAAGAGAACTGTCCTTGGTGAAGCCGTCTCAAAGGTTGGTTTAGATTGTGTTTATTCTTACCATTTTATGTCCTAGGACATTTCTTATCCTCTTTCCCCATTATCTCACACTTGCTGTTGATTGTGCTATCCGCTGTTGTTCAGGGTATCGTAAACAATGAAACACTTGGCTACTTCATTGGGAGAGTATATCTCTTCCTAACATGCCTTGGTATAGATAAAGAGCGTTTGCGGTTCCGACAGCATCTTGCAAATGAAATGGCCCACTATGCTGCTGACTGTTGGGATGCTGAAATTGAGTGTTCTTATGGGTGGATCGAGTGTGTCGGTATTGCTGATAGATCTGCGTATGATTTGCGTGCTCACACTGTAAGAAGTCAATTAATATTTCTGAAAGGTTCCATAATTAACTATTAGTGTAGATAATTATAAATTTGCATGTATATCAGTCACTACCATACTGAGATGGCAATATTTATGAGGTTCAGATGGTTGGGCTTAGTTTGTTTTATTAGGTTTTGTTGTTGAGATAGCTTACTACTGTGGATGTCATAGATTAGTGCTAGTAATTGCTCTATGTAATTATTTGGATATTATTTCTGCTATGCTAGTAAGTGCTAGAAGCAGTACACCATTAAAAGTATAGGCTGCATGCTATGTTAGCATTGATACAAACTAATTGAATATTTGTTTCCACGCAACAGGAGAAGAGTGGCGTACCTCTTGTTGCTCATGAGAAATTTTCAGAGCCTAGGGAAGTGGAGGTATTGATTTATGCTAATTACACTCATGATTGCAATTATTAATTACATAAACATGTGGTAAATACTTCTTTTTTATTTGCCGAGTTGTTTTTGTTGAAACTGTTTCCAGAAATTGGTTATTGCTCCAGTGAAAAAAGAGCTGGGTCTTGCATTCAAGGGAAACCAAAAAAACGTGGTTGAAGCTTTGGAGGTAAATATTAATTAGGTTCTCTGTGGTTGACACTCTAATTTTAAGAAGTGCTCCAAGTATAATTAAAAAGTGTGAATTTCTATCTCATTAGGCAATGGATGAGAAAGAAGCTATGGAAATGAAGGCCACATTGGAATCCAAGGGAGAGGTGGAGTTTTATGTCTGCACCCTTGGGAAAAATGTGTGCATTAAGAAGAACATGGTGTCAATTTCAAAGGAGAAAAAGAAAGAACACCAGAGAGTTTTTACACCATCAGTAATTGAACCATCATTCGGTGTTGGACGGATAATATACTGCCTCTATGAGCACTCTTTCTACACGAGGCCAAGTAAAGCTGGAGATGAACAGTTAAATGTATTCCGTTTCCCCCCACTTGTGGCACCTATTAAATGCACAGTTTTCCCCCTGGTTCAGAATCATCAGTACGAGGAAGTTGCCAAAGTCATTTCCAAGTCATTAACAGTTGCTGGAATCTCACATAAGATTGACATAACAGGTTTGCACATAAGATTATTACTCTTCCTATTTTTGTACTTTCATTGCAACTTGTATTTGGAGAAGGCAAAATTCCCTGTGGGGTACCTATGAGTGAATGAGGGAAGGGCTGCTAGAGATTAATTCCCTGGCCCTGAAATAGAATCACAATGAGGGACAGTATGGGACTACCCATCCTTATCCTGGCCCCCCTAAATCATTAACCATCATTCCTCCAACCATAACTATATGCATCACCACCACCACTAAAAGTTCATCCTCCTCCGTACCCACCACCGCTACCAAAATCTCATTCTCCTCCACCAAAAATTTATTCTCCTCTATACACATCACAATTACCTCCATACCCGCCACTTCCACCACTGAAAAGTCATCCTCCTCCCTTCAAATGGGTTACTCCAAGACCCATCAAATTTAATCACATCCTTAAAGAAAAAAAAATGAGTTGAGTGGATTTTCGTAATTAGATTTGTAGGTGTTGGTCAAATAATGGTCAAGGGGAGGTATGTGATAAAAAGCCAATATTTTCTATCTATGTGATAATTTTTGATACATCAGGAGAGGTATGTGGTAATAGCCCATTCTCTTAATGCATGTAATACTCCTTTCTTTCTGTATATGGTACATGTCATTTTGCTGTTTTGTATGTTCTGATATTCACAGGTACTTCAATTGGGAAACGTTATGCAAGAACGGATGAGCTCGGTGTACCATTTGCTGTCACTGTTGATTCAACATCCTCGGTGACAATCCGAGAGAGGGATAGCAAGGATCAAATCCGTGTCAATGTTGATGAAGCAGCATCAGTTGTGAAGGCTGTAACTGATGGTCTGAGGACATGGCAAGATGTGTGGTCGACTTATCCACATCACTCATCTGAGTCAGCTGACGATTAGATTGCAAGTAAATGCCACTGCTGGTGTTTGACATATCTTACCATTTGGATTTGTCTTACATTTGAGAAGCTATGATCTCTATCGATGAGCCATTATTTGGAAAAGAAGAGAAAAGGAAAACTTTACTTTTTGATGTTTTTGGTGTTTGATTACAGGACTGATGAATTATAGCCCCTAAGTGCGACGGTTTCATGTACTCACTAGCTATGTATGCTATACGATTTTTTCAGAATTTTTCTTTACAGGAATTATAATGCTCGATAGTTGAAAATATTTGGCTTTCATTTATGTTATATTTGCAATTGCAACATTTTGCTGTATAGTATTTATTTTTATCTCAGAAAAACTGCTGAGTTTTGCTGAATTGTGAAGATAACCAATTAATAAGAGGAGGCGTATTTTAATGTGGACGTGCAAAATAGGACTATTGTTTCTTTTCCTTATTGGGCTGTTGTTTTCTGACGGTTAAATGGTAAATTTGTTGGCACCGTTTAGTGTATATTTGCCATTTTCAGAAGATGTAGTTTCTAATTGATAATTAGAAATAAATATGTGCAAATATTGAACACTTTAATTATTGTATATGGTTAAATATGTGTTGAACACTTAAATTGTTGTATTTTTATTAGTTGAAGAATGTTAATTTTAAATATACAATATTTAAATATTTTAGAAATTTTGTATTCTGCTGAATAGATCGTTAAATAACAAAATAAAAAATGAATATTGTTATTATTATTTAAAATTTAAGAGAAAAACTATCAATATTACTCGATATCATCTTAAAATTTTTAAAAATACTAAACTATATTTATAAACGATATGTTTTATCGGAAGTTCAGCGGTCGCATTATGAGCGTGTGGTATGACCTGGAATTGAACGGTTCAATGAAACTTGCGTTCTCCGATAAAACGGCGTCGTCTTAGTTACTTTAATAATTTTCTCGTGTCTTACGTTGACGACCTCAATTTACCTGAGGAAAACAAGCCAGGAGCAGAACCAAATCAAATTGAGCAACAGTGAAACCCTAGCATTGACATCAGGAGGAAGAAGAAGATGCTGAGAGTAGCGGGGAGGAGGCTCTCATCTCAACCTTGGAAGTCTTCGGCCGGCTTCCTCTCTGGAAATAATCCTTTCAATCTTAATGGCGGCGTTGACGACTCTCATTCTCTCTCTAGATCCGTTCACTCTCCTCTTCCTTTCTCTTTCACTTCCCAATTTCCTCATCTAATCAGAGGTGTGTTCCTCCGTTTCTTACTTCCCTTATTTATAGGAATCGTTACTGGTTTGATCCCATTCTATGTTGTTTTTGATTGAAAGTATTGAAAAACAATAAACTTTTTTTTTATTATTAATAACTTCAAGTTGTATAGACTAGATGATTGCTAGATATATCACAGATGTAGGTTGGGAAGTGATCTTATTTTTCAACATAAGCTATGCTGGATTTTTGTTTCTGGAAGATGTATATAATTACCAAATTTTGTATACTTATAGTAATGGTTGTGACGTTTATATGATTCTTTCAGATAGGGTTATTTCAATTGAGCTTGTGGGGACTGACTAGTGATCCTCTTTTGATACTTAGACCGCATCAAAAATAAATACTTCTTCCTGTGTAATAGTTTGCAAAAATTACACAAGAATCATGAAGAGTAAGTTCTCATATCAAATTAAGTTTTGGAAGAAGTGTATCAGCTAATGAACTAGATAGAATGCTCCAAGATTATACTGTGGGCTATTCTGCCACTTGTAACCGAGGTTATACTGCTGTCCTGGATGATCTGAGATGCATGATAGGACTAATTTGATGCCCTTCCGTTTCTTGATTGGATTTTTCTGTGGCTCAATCAATGTACATGAGAGCTGTTCCCTTTCTCAGTTTTTTTTTCCCTTCCTCTTGGACAACTTGGTCCGCCTCTTTTTTTTCGTATTAATACATTCAGCTTCTGTTTTCAATTGAAGAAAAACAAAGTATGTGAGAGCTGTATATGATGTTGAGTAACTGTTCTAGGTTTTTCGGCTGAAGCCCTAACTCCAGGACGTGATATGGGTTTAATCTCAGACCTCCCAGCTACTGTGGCAGCTGTAAAGAACCCAACTTCAAAAATTGTCTATGATGAGCATAATCACGAGCGCTATCCACCTGGTGATCCCAGCAAGCGTGCATTTGCATATTTTGTCTTGACAGGTGGCAGGTTTGTCTATGCCTCCTTAATTCGTCTTTTGATCCTTAAGTTTGTTCTTAGTATGTCTGCGAGCAAAGATGTCCTTGCACTTGCCTCCCTTGAGGTTGACCTCTCCAGCATTCAGCCTGGGACTACTGTTACTGTCAAGTGGCGTGGGAAGCCAGTTTTCATCCGGCGTCGGACTGAAGAGGACATTAAGTTGGCTAACAGTGTTGATTTAGCATCACTCCGTGACCCACAGGAAGATTCTGTCAGAGTTAAGAATCCAGAATGGCTTGTTGTTATTGGGGTCTGCACCCACTTGGGGTGCATTCCTTTACCAAATGCTGGTGACTTTGGAGGTTGGTTTTGCCCTTGCCATGGTTCGCACTATGACATCTCTGGCAGGATCCGCAAGGGGCCGGCACCTTTCAATCTAGAGGTACCCACTTACAGTTTCTTTGATGAGAACAAGTTACTGATTGGGTGAGCATTGATGGTGGAGTTCTTTTCAGGAGCAGTTCTGTTTCTTTGAGTGTCATAATAGATATTTTCTCCCACCAAAGGGAAATTTGATTCTGAAAATTTATTTTGTTTTCTTATGCTTTACGGATCAGCATATTCTTCTGCCGGTTCTGGACGGCGTTCCAAAGTTTTGAATAATACAACTGGAGATTAATTTGTTGAGTATTTTCACTTTTAATGGTTGTTGAAAGTAAGTTTTGTCAAACAATCTAATTTTATCCAAGATGTTGTTCTTCTTCGTTAAAGCACTTATTGATAAGATACTTCTCCCCGCATGAATTCTGATGTTTTGGGTTAATTTTTTATGGTGGGGATTTGGATTTGTAAAAGGTAATATCCAAACAAAAACTAAATACTGCTTAGAGGTGTAGTAGGTATTCTTAATTGAAATGCAGTCCTCAATTTTGGTGGTGCTTAATGTACTCAGGCCACTTATTGCTCCTTATTTTGATTTTGTTATACAGGAATTCATTTTAGGTATATTATGTGCATGCTGAAGGCCTGTGCGTTGCTTCAGAGTTTTTGATGAATTAACAAATTGTGTTTATTGTCACGTCTGTTTCGTTCTTCTGCCAATTTTATGCAGGATATTTAGTCTGATGAAGTTCAATTGGCGGATGAATTTATTGGTACCAAAAATAGAAAGTAGTTTTTGTTAGTGTCAGTTTAATCGGTAATACTGACTGACTACAAAATCATGTTGCCAGAAAGATTTTAAAGAAGGAAAAAAGATAGGTTTTTTGAATGAGCTTGAGAAATTACAATGATTTCAGTAGAAGGAAAAGAGCAGGTATGCATGCATATAATTTTAATTGCTCTCTTAAGTCTATTTTCTCAAAGTAAGGAAGCATACGAATTACAGAGCCCAACAAAGAAATAATCTTGAAGTGAGGAATGAATTTAAGTTAGCAGTGTTGAATGGGAATTAAAGGCAATTTGCCACCGTATATCTGAGGGAGCTGGCTCTCAATGATGTCCTCAAGCAGAGTGGGTTTCAGTTTTTTGTTGTCAATAAAATTTATACAAGCTCAAACGTATCAGCTCAGCGCAAGAGGCAGGGCAATGAAAGGAAAGGAAAGGAAAAGAAGCAAGTTCTTGGGAGGAAGGGAAGGGACATGCATTGTCATGAAAACGTAAATAACCTTCCACATGCTGTCGATAAATGGGTAAATAACCTTCCACATGGTCATGAAAATGTAATGCGAATGAACTATGTAGAGTGTGCCTAGCCTTTCTGGGAAGCAATCCTGCACTATAATCAAAATGGTATTTGTGGGCAGTGATCAACACACCTGTAAGATGGATAGAATTGCTCCATAAGCACGTAGGTCACTGTTGGAGTACCCCATCCTTCAAAATCGGCGATGCACGCAAACTTTTCCTGCTCCTTCGGCAATCTGGAATTTTATTTTCGTCTTAACAATTTTAGCTTTTCGAATCACAACAATTACCTGCTCAAGACAGCTATAACTCTATTTTGTCTTAGAAGATGCTTACTTGGCAGAAATTTTGTCCAGGCAATAGACCGCAAAGCCTGCAAATTAACAAAATTATAAAATATGTATATGAGGCAGAATTAATTAATTAATTAATTAATTAAATATAACTAATGTAGACGGAATTTGCAAAATGGGAAGACGATGAAAAGTAATAAAAGAAAAAAGAGCATACGCTTGAATTCATCTAAAGTTCCGTCAGTGGGCTTATGTCTACTACCAAAGCCAACGAGTACAAGGCGGCCCCGCCCCTTCTTATCAACACCCTGGAGGCACAAATTGTTCTTAGCAAGTTGGCTCGGATTCTCTGATTCAGATATGAAGCCATTTGGGACAAATGCTCTCCTCCACCACCTTAGGCAATTCAACAGCATGGTACAACCCTTCTCTACATCCATATCAAGAGCCCGCAGAAATCTCCTTATTGTCAAATCATCAGCTTCCTGCAGGCAGGCAAACTCAAGCTAGGTGAAGCAACTGATTTTCATCGTTTTCCATTCCATGAAAATCAATTAGCAATATATATATACATATGTGTGTGTGTGTGTGTGTGTGATTAATTAGTCAAACCGTAAGGACGTTGATGTAAAAAAAGGAGAAAAAGAAGACATTCATTCCTATTAAGTTATATTTAACTTGTGCATGCATATCAACCTTCTGCTGCAACTGCAAACCGACAACAATAGATAATGTTAATGTGTAGAGAACCTTGGAAGAAGGACAAGAAGAGCGGGTGATGTTGCTTCTCTTAATTTCATTATTTCTGCCACCTCCATTAATATGCTCCGCAACTGTAAGTCTGTAACAACTACTCTTTTTTGCATTTCTAGTAGAGTCTTTGAATTCCATTGATCTCTTTCTCTGCAAAGCAACGAATGAGTTGCTGCTGGCTTTCTGAGTTTAATTTCTCAGTCTCCAAGCTTAAATTAATAGACATACTATAATTGTAATTTGGAAGACTTAGAGAAGTCAAGCCTGAGCTTTAATTTCCTTATTATTAAATTTCTATATATGAACTCCATAGTTTAATTTAATTGACTTCACCCACAGCTCATTTACGGCAACATTCAATATTATCATTCTCGATCGAGATTCATCCATGGAATTTTAAATTCTGTGTTGTTGGATTTGCAGAGTTTTTTCTATTACATTAATTTAGCATACATACAAGTCTATTTCTGTTAAAATAATTCCCATACTTTTTAGTCATAAATTATGGCTGTCTATATTATAATTAATCATCCAAATTTAATATTTATTTAGTAAAAAAATCAAATTATAAGGACTGAAATATTATTATAATATAACGTTTGCATAAGAATCATTCAAAGTATAATATTAATGATTAAGTACTTTTTTATTTTTGTAGGAAAAACAAGAGGAAGTATATCAAATTATTCGTCTTCAAAATCAAAGATGTAACGATTTCTTTTGGTTTAAAAAAAAAATGCCATGCCTTGTTTAAGTAGTAGTAGTACAATCATTGACTGATTGCAACATATTTATCCTTTAAAACTCCAATAACTACACAATTATGCCAAAGAAATAACAGTAACAATTAAAAGAACACCTAACTACACCAATTTCATGAATAAAAAGCCATAAAAACCCCTATAGTTTGCATCCAAAGAGAGATCTTTATAAAATAGCAGTAATACATTGGTTCTATTTAAGGGGAATAACGAGAATTCTCCTTAGAACGGTAATAAAGCAAAATAAATTAGAAATGCCTACATTATATAAATCTTAATCTTAATCTCTAATCAAATTGGTTTTCACAGCAATAAACCCTTTAAAGAGCTCTTTGCAAAAGAAAATGCTTGAATTTGCATTGACATGTCTAGTTCACAGCATAAGCATATAAATTATATAGCTCACATGAAAATTTATGAATTTTCAAGCTATATATAGATATATATCTACTTCTCAATGTAAGAGCTCAAGTTATAATGTGTCTCACTGTGTGAAGTCAGACGGCCTTAGCAATCTTGTATAGGAACTAATGGAAGTTTGCCTCCATATATATCTGGGAGCTGGCTTTCATCAATTTCTTCGAGCAGAGTAGATCTCAGTTTCTTGTTCTCAACAAAAACTATCTATAAAATGTTCCCAATACATATTACAATGAGATAGATAAAGGTGATGATTTCATGCCAAAACTTTCTGATCTATAACATTAACACACAATATGTTACCTTCTTTTTGGTATTGTTGTCAATAAATGGGTAAACAGCCTTCCACACAGTCATGAAGATGTAAGGCGAATGGACTATGTATAATTTGCCCAGCCTCTCAGGGAAGCAATCCTGTCATCAAATTGGTCAAATTATCGTTATAAGCTTTTCCAGAGAAAGACAAATTTCTGTGATACTGCTGCTATTGATATCTTTTAAATGCATTCACCACGTCATGCACATCAAGAATCAAATTCCGCCAGCAGATTATAAATTATTCTTTTCCCTTAATTACTTTTTATTCAAGCCATTTTTTATTTTTTATTTTTGGGCTAGGAAATAGTAATTTGACATTATTTATGACTGACATGTCTGTGGTGGAAGATCAAACCTGCAAGATTGATAGGCAAGCTAGATATCCTCGAACATCACTGCTGGAGTATCCCCATCCCTCAAGATCCCCAATGCATACAAACTTTTCCTGCCCCTTTGGTATTCTGAAACACCAAAAATATGTCATATAAGCTTTCATTTATCAGCTAAATTTAAATCAACAAAGGAAAACAAAATTGACAAAATTGACCTTGCTTTGTGAACTAGGGGATGATGCTAAAGGAACCCTTTTAGGTTTGTGCAAGACAATGAATGATCTAGAAAAGAGTTTTAATTTCAAACACCCACCTTGGTCAAAAGACACAAGAACTAAAGCAACTATTATTATTGTTCTGAAGGCTGCTTTCTAGTTTAATAGCATCAAAATGAGCTTCAGATGGAGAATAAATTACCTGGCACATATTTTGTCCAGACTGTAGACAACAAAGCCTGCAAAATAAAAATAAAGAAGAACAAAATTATGAGCAATGTAGTTAAAAGTACATTAAATTCAGTTGCAATACTAAGGTTATTTAGTTCTAATAATGAGCTTGTAACATACGCTTGAAATCATCTAGAGTTCCATCAGAGGGCTTATGTCTACCACCAAAGCCAACCACTATAGGGCGTCCCTTCTTATCAAAACCCTGCATACACAACTTCTTATGTGTGAGTTGACTTGCAATCTCTGATGGTGATATTGAGCCATTAGGGACAAATGCTCGCCTCCAGCTTAGGTACTTCAATAACATGGAGGAAGCCTTCTCGATATCCAGATCACGAGCCCGCAGAAATCTTCGGATCATCAAATCATCAACTTCCTGTAAGCAACCAAGAAACCCACGATATAAATGGGAAGCCAAATACACAACACCGGCTTTTGGAAACAAGGAAATTCTAAGTTACATATAGAAGCAGACAATGTGTATCAAGATAGAAAATAGCACCTGTTTCCAACTTCACTAAGCTTAGACTAAGAGTTCTAGAACTGTAGACCAAAATTGTAAGTTCTAATGCTAGGCTGTATTCCTATTGACATATTTTTTACCGTTTAAGTAAATTAAGAAATACAGTTGCAATAGGTGCAATGGTTTTTGCACTTTCTACTGTCCAGCAATCCATAACTAAACAGTAAACATACTTGTAAGCATGGAGCGATCTAGGCATACAATTATTCGTCCTAGATTGAACTATATTTAGCAATGCAGAAGGCCAGGAGACATTCCGGTCTCAGAAGTAGAAACTCTTGAAAATTTAAGGTTAATCAAACCTGAACGTTAACATTTAGTGTGATAATCAGCTCAATCAAGACAAAAAACCAGCAAAATATTGTAAATTTGTATCATAATTCATAAAAAAGACCTTCATATTCTACACCCAGAAAAAGAAAATAGTTGCAGAACAAGCAGAGAAGAAAAGAGGCAAAACCTTGGCAGAGGGATCTTCTCTGTCAATAAGAGCTCTCATGATACCAATTTTGCTTCTCTCAATCTCATTGATTTCTTGACCATTTTCTTGCACCCCTTTTCCTTTATCAGAATCTCTAAAATCCATCTCCTACCACTCTTTTTTTACCTCTTTACTTTGTTTTCTTCACAAAACCCAGTTTCCCATCAATAACAAAGCAGATCTCTTTAACTCCCCTCTCTACTTCCAATCTAAAGAGAGAAAGACATTAATGAAGGCAGCTGAACTAAATGTCCAACGTCAACGCATTAACTTCTTTTGCTTTGTCTTCTTGTTTTCTTCTTTCCGGATTAATGGCGGTTGTTTGTTTTTCTGTTTATTTTTTCTTATATATTTATGCTCACCTATAAAGTCCATACAAAATTCAGAACTTATTGTTTATAATTTATTCCCCCATTTGTTTATTTTATTTTATTTTATTGAATAATATAATTTTGCTTTGTTTTGAATGATCATTTATATGATTTTTTTAAATAATACTAAAATTTAAATTATTTACATTAAAAAGAGTTTATATGTTGATACTGATATTAGACATTTGTCTAAGGTTTAACCAGCACTTTTTAATGGGTGAAACTTTACTTTCTTAAGGTATTTTTTTTAATGTAAAACGTAAATAGATAAGAAATTAAAATACATTAAATTTAAATAATAGATTATTAGATAAATTTATTTAAAGATTCATGTCTATATACATATATATATATATATATATATATGTTGATACTAAATTTCGTCACTTAATATCAACTAGTAAATTTATTTGTATATAGAGAAAATATTAATTTCTTCTCTTCTCTCTTTCTCTTATATACTTATTAATTTGTTAGGTTATTTGAATAATTAGTTCAAGTGGGATTTTAATGAAATAATATAAAATTTAGTGAAATTCTAATTAGACGTAATTCGATATTCTAAATTACCTATAATTCAGATGAAATATGACTTCTCCCAAAAGACTCTTAATTAGATTTGACCTAAAATAAAAAATGTTGATTAAAATTTTATGAACTTGAACCTTTATTCTTTATCTTTGGGCCTTTGTTCTATAATATAAATTCAATAATTATTTTATTTGGCTAATATGCAGATTAAAAATTAACTTAATTTTAAATGTTAAAAAAATAGTCAAACAAAAATATATATATATATATATATATATATTAGTTAATAAAAGCCAAACACTTTGAAGACTAAAAGCTCAATTATGTTTGTACACAAATTGTAAATATCAGCCGACTAGTCAAACATTAATGTTTCAAAATGTATTACTTTTCTACAAAGGACTTCTAGAAAAATGGGGTAAGTCATTGTTTAATTTACTAGGAAATATTTCCACAACGATGTCTTGATACCCCTAGGCATCAAATGGAGCTTTAAAAAAATGTTTTCACACTTTCAAACATTAATAAACTAAAAAATAAATAAATAAAAAACATGATTTTTACAAATATACCCATCTTATTTGTTTGTAATCAATCCAATCCAAAAATCACAAAAGTAGTTCTTCCGACAATAGGATTATTATCAAATTCCTTCCAAAGTTTAAACAATGTATCGAAAATCTCCTATTGACTGTTAATCAACTAATCCTCAAATAATATATTTATTAAAATACCCTCAATCTTTAAATTTTATGTTAATTAATTAATTATAAAAACTATTTTAGTTCAAAGGCTTAGTTTAATACCTTTATAAATTATAATACTTTAAAAAATATCCTTAAAATTATCAATTTATTATAAAATAATAATTATTTAAGAAAAATAATTACACAATATAATTTTAATTAAAGATTTATTAATTATTTTCTTAAATAATTATGATCATAAATATTTAATATAAAAACATTAATTTTTTTAAAAAATTAGATGGGAGTGAAAAATTTCACTCACAAAACATCAAATTATTGTTCTATGCTATTACTCAAACTTAGGACAACCTTTTTTTTTAATAATTATGAATGTGTAATTTATTTTATTTACTTTATTATAAATAATTACAATGCAATTATTTTTATTAATATTATTAAAATAACATTGCTATTTTACACAAATATATATTTCAAATTTTAAATATTTATTAGTTATTTTTTTAAATAATAATTATTATATACGAATATAATTATTATTTTATTAGAATTTATAAGAATATTTTTTAAATTATTAAGATTTATAAGAGTATTAGACTAAATCTTTGAGATTAATTTTTTTTTAAATTAATTAAGTAATATAAAATTTAAAAATTGAGAGTATTTGAGTAAATAAATTATTTAGAGTTATTTGACTTAATGGTTAAAAAAAATTTAATATATTTCTCGAACATTTTATCCAATGATATAAACCCAAATATCAAATGATAATAAAATAATTTATTTAAATGACAAAAGTAGAGAATTTATTATCTTAAAACTTGGCATCTCATATAAAAACGCCCCATTAAAACATCAAAACACATTAAACCGATGATCAATAAATTAAAACATGATTTTTTTCTTTTTTGGTTCGATTTGATTGTGCTTCTTTTTAGGTTGTGAAGTTGATGGCTGTCCTAATGACAAAACTAACTTGTAAGATGGGTTGATATATATACATATACATATATATATATATATAGATAGAGAGAGAGAGAGAGAGAGAGAGAGAGAGAGAGGCATCTTTGAGAATCATTCTCCTTAGATTCTTTGTTTCCATTACACTTTCTTCTATCTTGTCCATCATTTTCATGCCACAAACTCAAAGCCTCTAATTCTCTCTCTCTCTCTCTCTCTCTCTCTCTCTAATTCAATTATTATTCAAAACACAATATCTTCAATAGAAATCATAAATTCTATTTGAATTACAATTAATGGCTTTATTTATAGTTCAATATTCTTCTCGGTGTCCTTTCAGTTGCAGACTTTGAAAGTCAGTTTGCGTGGGACACACAAAAGTAGAATCAATTGATGAGTCATGAGTCTATGCCGTGCATCTTAATTTGGTGACCAAGTCTCGTCTTCTCAGCTTAGTTAATTATATTCATTTATAAATATTTTTCTTATACTTTTGATTTCCTCCTCGAATTTGGCTCCTTGTTTCCAAGAGTCTTTGTTAAGAGCGAATATATAATATAATATTATAATGGAGTGGAGCACTCTAGAACTGAAAGTTATGTCATGCAGTGATCTCAAATCCCTCATTCCTTTCCAGAAGCCATCAGTGTGTGCTGTAGTCTCCATCATCAACGGTGAATTAAAGAAGAAACAGCAGCGGAAAAGTTGCTTGCAGCGTCAGAAGACTCCCACAGACAGAGAGGGAGGTGGGAATCCTGAATGGAATCATGTTATGAACTTTGATATCAGATCTCTTGTTAACGACTGTACTCATCTTTTCCTCGGCTTTGATTTGTACTGTGAGGGTGTTATTTACGGTAACAACAGCATTGGCGAGGTTCGAGTTCCCTTGAAAGATTTGATTGGTGAATTCAGTGGAGTTGTGGCGAGGTTTCTCAGGTATCAAATTCGTACCAGCGATCGAAAGCCTAATGGGGTATTAAGTTTTTCTTACAAGCTGAAGGGGACGACCAGCAACAACAAGTGCATAACAGTGACATCTTCTCCGGAAGTTAAATCATCATCTTCTGCTGAAGCTAAAATCCAAAATTGTAGTGAGAAAGTTGAGTACCCTAGAATAGAAGAAGCTGATGAGCAGTCATCACCTGCAGGTATCTGCTATCCTTCCCTAGAATATGTTAATTGTCCTATGCCAGGATTTTATTCTCCTCCACCACCGAATTACAGTTATTATAATAAGGGGACAGAGGCTTACAATTACAATTACAAAACGAGGAGTCTGCCGCCAGTGTACTATCATCCTGGAGCATGGTATGGGATGGAGTCAGCCGGTTATAGGTAGGGGAATTAATTTAATGGTTATGATTTTTGGTGGAGTCGGACAATTAGGGGAGGCGTCTGGTGTTAACAGATGGCAGTAATTGAGTGGCGTAGGTTATACAAACTATTCGGATCTTTTTTCTTTTTTTTTTTTGCATTTTATATGTAGCTTGGTTCTATTAGAAATTGATGCTGTTTTATGTTATATTATGTATCAGTTCTATTCTCAGTATGAGATTTTTGGCTAATATCACTTTGATTTGGCGAATTTCTCATATAAATTAAAAAGTTTATCCACCAAACTTTGAGAGTATAATAGAAGTACATCAATCTCAAATTAAGTTACAATTTTTTGATGACATCCTTGAGTTTAAGTGAGATTATATTCTATTAATTTTAAAATGTAACTAATATTTTTTTAAAATTATTCATATGTCAAGGCACATATTCTAGTATTGATTTTTATTAAAAGTTAATTAACATAAAACAAACAAACAAGTTTGTATTAATAAGTAAAGAAAATAAGTACCAAATGCAATTTAAAAATGGACTGTGATTGCAATGTCCTTAGACCTTGAAAAGGAGTATATAGATATATATTTGCTTAACCGCAAATACG
Organism: Melia azedarach; assembly: GCA_028052125.1. Classification (NCBI taxonomy): domain Eukaryota; kingdom Viridiplantae; phylum Streptophyta; class Magnoliopsida; order Sapindales; family Meliaceae; genus Melia; species Melia azedarach. The sequence continues at coordinate 5,196,247 of CM051397.1, forward strand.
TTTATACAAAGGTTGCACTTTATTTGAGGTGAAGAAAAGGCCTTACCAAATAATTTTAATGAAATTTAGTTAAACTAAGGACTTAAAAGAAACTATATAAAGAGAAAAATGTATATGAATACAGACTTAATTAATATTACATTTTTGTTGTTGATATATCTGTTTTTTTTTTTAATAAAATAAAGAAAATTCGGCAATCAATTTGATAGTTAAGAGTGAAGAAGGTTAAAAGGTCTATTTACCGATGTCAATGTGTTTAAAACAAAACGGTTTTGCTTCGTTAAGCAGGCTTAGACTCGAAAGGCGACTTGTCATCAAACCGGCAAAACAAACACAGCTTTCACTTGAACTACCGTACTCTAAATTTTCTACGTCTAATTTAATCTCTTACTTTTACAAACTTGAATAGAAGAACACATGAAATTAAATTTGTATAATATATATTTCTCTGTTTCTTGAAGCAATTTCTCCAAAGTTGTATTCAATCTCCCACCTGGAAAACTCCATTTTCTTATTCATATTGTCCTCCCAACCCATAACCTTATATTCTAAGTAAACTCCTCAACTACTACTCTACTTGACATCTCAACCATATAATTCAACATTCTTATATACAGATTTTGCATTCTCTTTTGGAATGAAACAATCCCACTCTTCCCATTTTGATCTTCGCCTTGCAGAATGACGAGTTTCTGGATTTTGGTTATTGCCCTTTTAGCTTTTGCTTCCACTATTATTGCTGCTGAAAAGAGTCCCAAGATAGAGAGAATTTCCGGTATGTTACATTTAGTTTCATAAAAGATTTCCGATATGTCTTGTCCTGGCCACCCTGTTCCTTCACTGAAGAAGTTGTTGGACAAAGTGAAAATTTAGTGACTTTTAAGCAATTTTACTAATTAATGGCACTGTAAAACATTAAATTTGATCTTGCTTGGATGTTACAGGAAGTGCCGGCGACGTCTTGGAAGATGATCCTGTAGGAAGGCTGAAAGTGTATATATATGAACTTCCAAGCAAGTACAACAAGAAACTCCTCCAGAAGGATCCCAGATGTCTCACACATATGTTTGCTGCCGAGATCTTCATGCACAGATTCCTCTTATCCAGCCCAGTTCGGACCCTTAATCCCGAGGAAGCTGATTGGTTTTATACCCCTATATATCCCACTTGTGATCTCACACCCACTGGCTTGCCATTGCCCTTTAAATCTCCTCGGATGATGAGAAGTGCAATACAACTTATCTCCTCAAACTGGCCTTATTGGAATCGAACAGAAGGGGCTGATCACTTCTTTGTTGTGCCTCATGATTTTGGTGCTTGCTTCCATTATCAGGTAAAATTCTCTTTATGCATAATTAGTACCACTTGATTACTACCAAATGAAGGTTTGATTTTTGTTGGTTATATACATTGTAGGAAGAGAAAGCAATTGAAAGAGGGATCCTCCCGTTACTCCAGCGTGCTACATTGGTCCAGACTTTTGGACAACGCAATCATGTGTGCTTGAATGAGGGTTCTATCACAATTCCTCCATATGCCCCCCCACAAAAGATGCAGGCTCACCAGATTCCACCAGACACTCCCCGTTCAATATTTGTCTACTTTCGTGGTTTGTTTTACGATGTCAATAATGATCCAGAAGGCGGTTACTATGCAAGGTATATGTTGTACAAAACTTTTCATAGTTTAAACCAAGGTTAGATAAAAATCTTACTTGCTGACCAATTTTGCCTGACTGCAGAGGTGCAAGGGCAGCTGTATGGGAGAATTTTAAGAACAACCCCTTGTTCGACATCTCCACCGATCATCCAACCACATATTATGAAGACATGCAGCGAGCTATATTCTGCTTGTGCCCACTGGGTTGGGCTCCCTGGAGTCCTAGACTAGTTGAAGCTGTGGTATTTGGTTGTATCCCTATAATCATAGCAGATGACATTGTTTTACCCTTTGCTGATGCAATACCATGGGAGGAAATCGGGGTGTTTGTAGCAGAGAAAGATGTCCCTAAACTAGATACAATCCTCACATCTATACCACCAGAAGTTATTTTGAGGAAACAGAGGCTTCTTGCAAATCCTTCAATGAAACGCGCAATGTTGTTCCCACAACCTGCACAACCAGGGGATGCGTTCCATCAAATATTGAACGGTCTAGCTCGTAAGTTGCCGCACGACAAGAGTACATATTTGAAGCCTAATGAAAAGATTTTAAACTGGACAGCAGGACCTGTGGGCGACTTGAAACCTTGGTAATTGAAGTTTCATGATCTCTTTGTAAGAAATTGGTTCTGAGTACAGATTCATTGTTTTTGGTATATACTTCTCAGCTGTATTTAGTTAGATTGATATTGGCCTATACAATTTCCTTCGGTTTTGTAGAGATGCTTACATTGCATAAATACATATATATCTGGGGATAGTTTGTGTATCCTACTACATGTTTTTTTCTTATATGCAGCAGCAATTGCAAAAATTCAAATATCATTACTGAATTCCTTTCTCCTTCTTTCCTTTTAGTTGGAACATTTCAGCAATGCATGTTTCTTTGCTCATTTGGGATGTCTTTTTTCTTGATGGAATGAGAGCCGTTTGTAATGCTAAAATTTCTTTTTAATTTGTGGGCAGCAACTTTAGAAGAGTTTACATTGAATTGCACAAGTTATCTTTTGTTTGGGTAGTTTTAAACCCCGAACATGGATAACTTTCTGGGTAGTTTGAAATTTCAGGCTTGTGTAATGAATGTTGAATAGCAGAAAGGACAAAATGAATGTGGATGATACCAACCCAAAAAAAAAAAAGAAATCCAATTTGTCTAACTGTCAATCAAACTTTTGACAAAAATATTCACATGATTGAAGGCCACCAGTGGCAGTGCATTAGCTTTGGAAATTACAACAAATCAGCAAAAGAATTTATAAATTACTTGTATGTGTATGTTATGTGTATGTGTATGTGTATGTGTATGTAAGCAGTAACCTTTTGTGTTTTGGGTTGAAAGTTACAAACAACAATGCGGTTGAGTGTATACACAGTATGCATAATGCGTCGCTTGAGCTATAATTAAGGGCGGCCAAGAGTAACAGGATTTAAACAACTCTTCTGTCTTGATAGGGACAACCCCAGTTGAAGCAGCCATCTCATCACTCAAACATTGACCCAACCCTTTCTATTTTACGACCACCTACCACCTTCATTGAGAACGTCCCGTGTTATTAAAAATAAAAATTTTGTATTAATAAATACTTACTATTAATTTGTTACAGTTGCTATCAATTTTCAATTTTAGGCGGCTGTGCTGCTTGGATTATTGCTGTTATATATGGCTATGGATTTCACATCCTTTTTATGTTTCATGACGCTATATGTACAAAATACTTTCATGTTTTGTCATATCAAATTATTTTTATTTTGACATATATTATATTATATATCTCGTATTAAAACAAATTTAATCTCACTCACCCTCTACGATTTTTCAACAAACCTCCAATTACAGTCTGCCCATATTTGACCAACGAAAATGTCTATATATATATATAATATTTTCTCTCCACTTTTCTTTCCTTTTCTACCTCTTTTCTCTCTTATTTGCTCTATGAAACTAAATACATGAACATAAATTAAAATAAAAAATCAACTGAATTTTAACAAATTTATTTCAACAAATTAATCTCGTATCATATTTCGACGAAGTAAGCGAACCCCGTGAATAAAAAAACATTCACGAATAAAAAAGAGAAATAAAGAGCTGCTACACGGGCACGGGGGTCGTTACCACCTTTCCAACAAAGCCATACACACATTTTTTATTTTCCTAACTGAGAAACTAGAAAACAGACATCACGAGGAGGAAAGAATAAAAGGGGTATATAATTTTTGGGATATTTTCATCAAATTATCATATTTTCCTTAAATAGGTCAAAATATGGGGGTGAATTATATATTTACAAAAAAAAAAGAAACGGCAAAAATTATAATTTATATAGCAAATAAATATAAAAGAGGTGAATATGTTAGGCTACGGTGGTCCAGCCCACTCTTAAATCTTGCTTACCATTTCTTTCTCGGAGCTCCTCGGGTTACGAGAAAAAGGATAAGAAAGAATCGGAAAAAAGGTACAAGAAAAATTGATTTTATTGCCAAACAGTTTCTGATTTTCATTTTGACGAATTTTGAATTCCAACTATTTTTATCGCTTACGTGACTGAGACTGACGTCCCTTTATATGCAATCAGTAGCTCTATTTTAATGGACTCTAACTACTCCAATTCCAGTTTTTCACTCCTAACCTTCAAATAATTGGAAAAATCAAAATTTAAAAATACCTTGCGTAAAAATAGAGAGTGATCGGAAAAAAAAAAGAGTTTTATTATTTAAATTTTTAAAAAAAATTCCTATATTTTATTGAATATAACGATATTTTACTAAATAAATTCCTAATCGTGCTTGGGAAATTTAATTTAATTTTTTTTACTTAAATAAACGACACAAATTAATTCCTTGGAAATAATTTCATTGGGTATGCTCTCTCGTGAAGTTTAACTCGTTTTCACATCAGACCATTTATTTCCAAGGGCAACAGCTGTTGCTAAACTAGTTACAAAGAATAATTACATTCACACTCTTAATAGTCAGTGTAAATGCACTTTAGTAATCATACTTCTAAAATATAACATAAATTCCCCAGAACTTCAAGAATTCCTAATCTAAAAGTACTATTATTTTTATTACTAAATTTAATAGATTCACTGAATAGAATTATTTTATATTTTATACCAAGTAATCAAAATAAAACCTTCTTATTTTTATTTATATCACACCGGATATGATTTTCCTATTAGCCAACACTAAACAATTCTTATAATTTTTTAAACTAATCAAATATAAAAAAGAAGATCATTTCAATTTATAACAATTTTAATTAAATAAAATATTAATATTTTCTTAAAAAATAAAAGTAAACAATCTATTGGATAAGATTATATCATTTTTAGGATTTTAAAATGTTCATATTTTAAAAATATATAAACTAAAATGAATGACATTATTTTCAAAGAGTTTGCGGGTATTAATCGATTTAATTGTTAAAATCTTTAATTTACATAAGAAATTTGAATTTAAACCTCACTAATACTAAGTAAAAAAATAAATAAATTATTTTCAATATAAAAAAAATTTGAAAGAATTTGGATGCAATTATGACTATTTTGTTTTAAGGTATATGACATTTAAACCTTTGGGAGAAACGATTATTCAAAAGCAGACAAATTGCTACTAAAATAAAATAAACTTGAAGAGATACATAAAATTATAGCCTACTTTTCGTAATATTAAAGTTTTTCATGAAAGTAATTAACACTAGATGAAGTAGTTGCTTAACATAAACTTTTTTTGATACAATATTAAAAACCAGGGACTTAATTGATAATTGCACGAAAATTTCCGATTTACACCAACCCTGGGTTAGCCAGCCTCTCGGTGTCTCCCACCTGCCCATTGGTGTCAACCGAAAGCTGTTTTCCTTTTTCTAAGATCTCCATTGATCAATCACTCAAACCCCAACAACTCTTTGCGTTATATAATATATTATTTATATCCATAGAAATACGAACAGCTTTGATTGTAGCCCTTGCGGTTTCTTCGTTTGTATCGTCCCTTTTTTCTTCTTTCCTCACCAACCCTCTTCGAAGCTTACCAATCAATCTGTCTTTATGGCTACTATTTCGAAGCTTACCAATCCAAACCCGGCCGCCGTTTCTTCTTCCTCTTTCAAACCCAGATCCTCTTCTCTCCCTAAATCTTTCATCGGTTTCCAAAGCAGAACTGGGTTCTGCTCCAAACTTGCTTCCTCTCAGTTGACCCTTCGAAACGACCATGCTCTGAGGGGCTCTTTGCTGTAACTTTCTCTCTCTGTCTTTTTAATCCATTTCATCTTTGTTTATATATTTATATTGTGTTTTTTATTTTGCCCTTCTTTTTTTGTTTCTGGGAGTTTTCTTTTGGGTTTGATCAGTTGATGCATGCAGATGTCTTGCTTTGATTTCATGTCTGCGTGGTTTATTCATATATTTATCTTATAAGTTTGTCCTCTTTTGAGTTTAGATTTTTCTTATTTTTTTCGTTCTTCTATTAAGTTATTTGAAAATCTCATTAGGTGACTAAGGATGAAAATTTGGTTGCATGTATAAAGCCCTTGTCAACTTCTTTCATTTTTTATTTTACTCATATTTTACAATATTCATTATCCCGGGGATCCATACTGTGATAATTTTGGTCTTAGAGCTGTAATTTTGTTTGATCTTATGTTGATACTTATGACTTAAGTGTAATTGGCAAATGTTTCTCAATCTTGGAATCTACTTGATATCTGTGTTCATAATCTGCTTGGCTAATTGTCAAACTCTTTGTTCAAAGAGTTCTGTACAATGTAGCTTTTGCCATACACTTGAGAATTAGCGAATGATCACACTCCACTGAGAAACATGCTAAATTGAAACTTGGTTGCAGGGTCAAATGTTCCCAATCAAGTGGAAATGGAAGTGCAGCAAAAAGAACAACTCTTCATGATCTGTATGAAAAGGAAGGGCAGAGCCCTTGGTATGATAACCTATGCCGGCCAGTGACAGATTTGATTCCACTGATCGCAAGTGGTGTAAGAGGTGTAACTAGCAACCCAGCGGTAACTACTCATTTTTGTTTTCATCTTTAGTGTTATCTCTTCTAATTAAGATGACCTTTTGCATTGTTTGAAAATACTAAGGCTATGAGGACTTCAGGAATTTATAAATAATAAAATCAATTTTAAAATTCCAGAAGCATAGCGTGTGATACTTCTCTAGTTAATTTTTTATAGTTCTAATATGGTGCACTGAGCTGCTTAACATTTTATGTTTGCAGATTTTCCAGAAAGCAATATCATCATCAAATGCTTACAATGACCAATTCAGGTACTGGGAATAGTATAAGTTTGAAGTTTTGCTATGATTTTTGTGATAAAAAAATCAAACTGCATCATTTCTTTGCGGTTTCCTAGAGGCTCTCAAGGTGGGAAGAGCCATTTGCTGAATTGAACCATGAATGAATGGATATATCTTCTGAAAAAATGGAGAGAAAACAAAAAAAAAAACTATTAAGAGATCAAACGCTGCTTTTGGAGATTATTCTATTTTGCTGAACCAAATGCTGAGGATGTCAAAAGGATGGATAATATAATTTGGCATTTTGTGTCACTGCAAAATTTGAAGTTAGTGTATGGAGTACACATTATCTTTGGAAATTTGCATATGTACATTAAGAACTGCATGTAGACATGTACTTTTGTTCTTTATTATTTGAAGATCAAATGTTTAATTGTCATGAAAATATACATTGAGATGCTTAAAGTTGTATGTGTGCTGATATAGACCATCTGTGGGGTTACAAAGAATAAAAACAATAATTTTTTTTTAAAATTTAACTGATTTTTATAAAATTAATCTAAAATTATTTGAATCTATAGGGAACTTGTTCAATCTGGAAAAGACATTGAAGCTGCATATTGGGAACTTGTGGTGAAGGACATTCAGGATGCATGCAAGCTTTTTGAGCCAATCTATGATGAAACTGATGGTGGTGATGGCTATGTTTCTGTTGAAGTTTCTCCCAGACTCGCTGATGATACCAAAGGGACTGTGGAGGCAGCAAAATTGCTTCATAAAGTTGTTAATCGCCCAAATGTATATATAAAGATACCTGCCACTGCTCCTTGCATTCCATCCATCAAGGAAGTTATTTCACAAGGCATAAGTGTCAATGTTACTGTAAGTCCTTTATATGCATACTTTTCCTTTTCATTATTATTATTATCTTATTCTAATATGTATAAGGCATCTAAGCTTCAAGTATCCTATGCTAGTGTGTGGTGGCTATTACCTTGGGTAATTACTTTTGATAGTGCAAACACTGCAATTGATTGATGTATTGAATATTGATCCAGAGGATCTAGGTTTTGGCTACCAAGAATCAATGGGGTTTTCCTTGTTGGTAGATCAAAAGTTTCTATGGTAGTTACTGACTGTAATATTGTGTTATGTACATGTACAGCTCATATTCTCCCTTGCTAGATATGAAGCAGTCATTGATGCTTACTTGGATGGCCTTGAGGCTTCTGGACTAAGTGACCTCTCAAGAGTCACGAGCGTTGCATCCTTTTTCGTTAGTCGAGTGGACACCCTTATTGACAAAATGCTTGAAAAGATTGGAACCCCAGAAGCCCTCGATCTCCGGGGAAAGGTAACTTATTTTCATTTTCTTGCATTCTGGGGACTGGAAACTTATAACATCAAGTTGTGCTAACATCTAGGCATGTTAACGGTTTTAGGCTGCAGTAGCTCAAGCAGCCCTTGCTTACCAGCTCTACCAGAAGAAGTTTTCTGGTCCAAGATGGGAGGCTCTCGTCAAGAAAGGAGCAAAGAAGCAGAGACTCCTCTGGGCCTCAACCAGTGTAAAGAATCCTGCCTACCTTGACACATTATATGTTGCTCCTCTCATTGGACCTGATACGGTGAGCTAGCTTATTTATTCCTAGTTTATCTCTTTAGCTTGTTAGTAATTGCTGTTCTTTAGAGTTCTGAATAAAGAGTTTTACAGTTTTCAGTGTTAGTCTGTTAATAAATACCCTTTTATTGTGTTTTGCCGATTTCTCTGTTACAGGTTTCAACTATGCCTGACCAAGCTCTCCAAGCGTTTATTGACCATGGTGCTGTTTCAAGAACGATTGACTCGAATGTTTCTGAAGCTGAAGGGATTTACAGTGCCCTTGAGAAGTTGGGAATCGACTGGACCGATGTTGGCAATCAACTCGAAGTTGAAGGGGTAGATGCTTTCAAGAAGAGCTTCGAAAGTCTGCTTGATACCCTGCAAGAGAAGGCAAACTCTCTTAAGCTGGTTAGCCTGTAAGCCTCTGTGATTTGTTTGTTTATTGTTATTGTGACACCAATAATAATAATTAAAAAAAGAAAAAGGAAGTGGGGTGTCTATCCACTGCTAGATAGTTTGTAAGACGGTAAGTATTATGTATGATAAGTTGTTAAGAGTCCTCTTTTAGATGGTCCGGTTGTATTTAGTACTTGCTTCTCCTCTATCTGGCTGTTTATTAAAATGTGAGTGGCAAAGTTGCCAAATGTTCATGGGATTGTATGTTGAATCTGGGAGATGGAAAATAAGAGGAAATCGTCAGTGATTTTCTCCACATCCTTCATCTCATTTTCTGTCACACAGTGAAGGAGAATTCTTACTGGAGGATGTCTCATTTAGTTTTCTATGTTGTCGTTGCTCTTATGAAGACCAGATTTGGAAGATATTGATTTTTTCTCAGCAGTTTAATCTACCCTATAATAAGGTAGAAATATAATAGTAGTATATGAAAAGTTAGATAAGATCCCTTTGGTACAAGAGGTCATTCATCTGCAAACTTATTTTAATAAAAGGACGGATTAATGAGGATTTGGTTGTGCAAGTAGATGAAGAAACAAGTGAGGTTGGAATGTCTTTTAAGGAACTTCGTAGTGGGATGGAGAAGAGATGCGTTAATTAAAAAAAAAAAACAAGACAAAAGCAAAAACTAACCGATTGTCCGCATAGAAATTTGTACGCGCGGAACTTGGTATTATTTAATAAATGGAAGTTGATAGTTAAGTAATTAAAATTTCAATATACAGTTATGGGTTATAGATAAAATATCCTACAAGCTAAATTTTTGGACCAGTCTGAAATTTTATCCCGATATGTATTGCACACCAAACAAGCAGGTAGTAATATTTAATTGGTGAAGAATTACAAAATGCCAAATAAAAACGAAACCGACTATCAGTGAGCTATTTCTCCGGGAAGATTACAAACTTTACGTGGAAAAATTCTCACTATTAATCTTCGCATATAAAAAGATAAAATTATACCATAAAATTTATATGTAAAATATAATATTTATAAATATAAAAATAATAAATCAATATAAAAGAGTTAAAAAAATTAATTGTATATATTCAATATAAAAGTTATAAATATACTAATATAATTATAAATTAATATAAAATTATCAAATGACAACAATATAGTTATAAAAAAGTAAAAAAAAATTATAATTGTAATAGAAAGATTATAAATTTATGTAAAATTTATAATCTTCGCATAAAAGATTATATTATAACATAAAACTTATATGTAAAATATAATACTTATAAAAGTAAAATTAAAATTAATAAAAATAATAAATTCAATATAACAGAGTAAAAATGAGTATTAATTTTATAAATTTAACAAAAAAAATATAAATATAATAAAATAAATATAAATTAACATCAAATTGTCAAATGACAACAATAAAGTTATAAATAAAACTTAAAATAGAATTGTGACGTAAATGTTATAAATTTGCGTAAAGTTTATAATCTTTATATAAAAAGATTAAATTATAACATAGCACTTGTATGTAAAATTTAATAGTTGTAACAAAAAAGTAAAAAATAATAAAAATATAAACCAACATAAAACAATAAAAAGAAATATCAATTTCCTACATTTAACATAAAAATTGTAAATGCACTAAAATAAATTTAAATTAACTTCCTATTGTCAAATGACGGCTATATAATTGTAAACAAAACAAAAATATTGTAATTGTGACATAAAATTTATAAATTTACGTAAAGTTCGTAATTTTCACATAAAAGATTACATTATAATGTAAAATTTGTATGTAAAATATAATATTTATAAAAATAAAATTAAAAATAATAAGCCAACATAATAGAGTAAAAAAAACATCAATTTTATAAATTCAACAAAAAAATGTAAATGCACTAAAATAAATATCAATTAACATCAAACTATCAAATGATATAGTGAAGTTATAAACAAAATTTAAAAAATGTAATTGTGACGTAAAAATTATAATTTTACAAAAAATTATAATCTTCACATAATAAATTAAATTATAAAGTATAAATTATATATAAAATATAATACTTATAAAAATAAAAATAATAAGCCAACATAACAGAGTAAAAAAGAGTATTAATTTCATACATTTAACATAAAAATTATACATATATTGAGAAAAATGTCAATTAACATTAAATTTTTAGACGACAATAGTTTAATTATAAACAAAAATTAAAAAATATAATTGTGACGTAAAATTTATAAAGACACATACAATTTGTAATCTTCGCATTAAAAATTAACTTATAACATATAATTTGTATGTAAAATAAAATAGTTGTAAAATTTAAAATTAAAAGATTAAAAATAATAAACCAACATAAAATAGTAAAAATGAACATTAATTTCATAAGTTTAATAAAAAAAATATAATTGTGATGATATAAATGTAAATTAACACAAATTAAAAAAATAATATTATAGTTATATATGGAACAAAAGGAATGTAAATGTGACATAAGGACTACAATCAACATTCTATTTGTAATTCTAATATAGAAAAATAAATTATAACAAATTTTTTTTATAAAAAACACAATATTTGTAAAATTATAAAAATGATTACAAAATTTAATATAGTTTTTAAATTATTATTATTACTATATAAATAAAGTATATGTAACACATAGATATATATTTTTTCTAATTATATGAGTATGCTTTACAAAAAATAATTAACGATGTTTTTAATTTATTTTAATTATTTAAGTAATTTTATCTTACATGTGTACTAATAAATTTTTTCTCATTATTAATTTTTTTCGTGATTGCATGATATTAGATAAAGTTATCATTTCGCAAATGGTAATTGTTATTAATTTAATTGTAGCATCATTGTTATGCCAAAATTAATTTGCATTACATGTGATTAAGATTTCTTAAATTTTATATTCATCATATTTAACATTGATTTTATAAAATTAGATTAATCTATATTTTACTTTTCTTAATCATTCTTTTCAAATTTTCATGTTTATAATTGTATAATTACCTATATTCTTTTTTTTTAATTATAATTTATCAATTTTAAGATATTCACATTTCTTTTTTTATTAATGTGATATTAGTTATAAGGTTATTTTATTATACTATTCATTCTTAAGTATTACAATATTGTTTGAATTTTCAGATTAACATATGTTTCTCACCAATTCATATAAACACAATCATCGTAAGTAATAAATAAGATGCTTCTTACTTTCTAATACTAGTTTTGAGTTCTTATAAGTTATTTTATTATGAATAATTTTTTAAGAAAACAAAGAAAGAATATACATTTTCATAATATTTAAATAATTCTTTTTGTAAAATAGATTAATCTTAATATGTATTACACATTATTTAACATTAAATTTTAATTATAATATATGAATTTGTATTTTAAATAAATATTTAAAAATAAATTATAACAAACTAACTTTATTTTATTAAAAATAAAAAATAAAATTTTAACCTGAATATAGCAGGTAATTTTTAAATGTGACTTTGATTAACAGATTAATTATTATTATATAAAATAAATGTTCTAGATTTAAAAAAAAATAATTAAAAGATTATAATAAATAAGTTATAGATACTTAGAATTTTTCCAGAGAAGTGCCATTTGAAATGAGCGAAAAGCTGTCAGTAGGTAGCTAGGTAGGAAGGAACGTCTGATGGAGATGAGATGAGATGAGATGAACTGAAAACATTAATTGGTTCATTCCGATTATTGAAGCTCGAACTCATTTCCTGAAGAGCTAAATTAGCTTTTACGTCTACCAACTAACAAGCAAAAAAGTCTTATATCAATCGCCTGTTCACAGCAATATTACCATTCTTCCATCTTCATTTTAACTAAAAGCATGACCAAATAATATGTCCATCTTGAGCTCCCTTCCGCTTCGCTGCCTCGGCTTTTCTATGTTTGCCTTTCCTCCATCAATTTATTATTCCTTGGCTTTCTGTTCCTGCATAAATGGATCTCTTCAGAAAACCTGAGCTATATTATTAATAATAAAACGAGCGCCAGAGGGCCCAAGTGGACCCCACGTGACTAAGCGCTAGGATGCACTACAAAGCCTGAGGCCGTTATCTTCCCGCGAAACTATTTCTCTCCCTCTCTCTCTCTCATAATTAATTAATTGAAACTTAAATGGCCTCAATTTCAGCGCTTGGATTTTCAATTGCCTCCTTCTCTGCAGTCAAACCTTCATCTACGGTATGTCGTCTCGATTTTTAATCCTCCAATTCAATCTAATTTCCTTAAATAATATTTTGTGTTTGATGTTTCAGAAATGGTGCAGTCAATTAGCTCCTCGATGTCTTCACGACCAGCCTGGATTCTCCGGTTCATCTTCCTACGGTTAGCAGCAATTGACCTTTCATTTCAAGTGCTTTAAAGCTTATATACTTTGAGTGCTGATGTGTGTTCTTTTCCTTGTGCTTCTTTACCATAACGCAGAATTTCAACTGCGAACTGAAGTTGATGAGAATTGATGGAAAATAGTTTGTTTTGTAATATGGGACTTTTTTTTTTCTTTTGTAGGTGAAAATATTCCCATGAATGATAGACAGAACATTGAGCGAAGGAGAGTGCTGATATCATCCGTTGGCTTATTAGCTGGAACATTGTTAAATGCTTCAATGGATGGAGTAGCCGCTGCAGCTGAATTTGCTGATAGTGCGTTTCTTCTGTTCCCAGTAATTTCTGTGTGCTCTGTTGCATGCACGCTGACCTGATTAAATAAGCAATTGTTATTTTCTGAAGCGAAGCAATCACCATATCGCTTAACTTGAGTTTGTTTCAACTTCACGCATAATTGCTCTAGAATTTGATCTGTAAATTTATATTAACAAGTAACAAAAATTTGGGAGTCCTTGAGGTATGCATGTTAAGATGGTAGCATATTGCCTCCTCACTTCCTACCTAACCTGACTCACCTTATCTGGGGTTTAATCAATAATACCTGCTCTCTTAAATCTTAATATGATAAGAGTTTCTTTAGTTAGGGTTATTGGATCTGATTATGGAGTAGTAAGAATTAGTTCATAATGATTGATCATTGTATGAGACATGTTACAAGAAGTTACTCTTGGCAATATGTTTGGACATGCAGTGCCAGCACTCAGGGGAAAGGATTATGGCAAGACAAAAATGCGGTACCCTGACTACATAGAAACAGAATCGGGTCTTCAATTTAAGGTCACCCATTGGAAACTATATCTTAAAACCTCCTTGGTTATTTACATGCACTAGCATTAGTTGTTCAATTACTTGGTTTAATTTCAACATCAAAAGAATGCAGGATTTGCGAGTAGGAAATGGCCCCACACCAAAGATGGGAGAGACAGTTGTGGTAAGGACAAGTTACTGCAGATATTATTAATTGAAATGGCAACAAGTTCCAACATACATTGTATTTTTGTTATTGTAACTTGTGGAATATTGTATTTTTTGTGGTTTAAGTAAAACATTGGTAGCTAAATGTTTTCACTTAATTAGATTCCCAAAAGAAATAGCCAGAAAGAGCGTATGCTGTTTCAATAAAGCTCTAAATAGCTTTTAGGTTGCCAACCTGTGTCTTTTTATCCGCTACATATAAATTTTAGAAAGAGTATTAAGATAAAACAAACTAAAGTTGGCTCGATAAAAATTGAACTATAAATCAGTTAGTTTCTTTCACCTTTCATAGCAACTAAATGATGAACTTTAAATCCAGTTTATTTTTGTGATAGTTGTTACTGCTTTAATGTATGATTATCTTATTACCGAGCTGTAGTTAATGCTAACACTCTCTGAACCATGAATGCATTTCAGGTTGATTGGGATGGTTACACCATAGGATACTACGGTCGCATATTTGAAGCTCGAAACAAGACAAAGGGTGGTTCCTTTGAGGTATGAAAAGCTTCTTATACTTATGCTGGACAATTTTTACAATACTGAGACTAAAATTCTCTGTTTGTTTTGCAATTTGCAGGGAGATGACAAGGCCTTTTTTAGATTTAGACTGGGATCTCAAGAGGTAAGAAATTATTTCCCTTTTGAAAGATCAAAGAATCCTAATCCTAATCCTTATCGTTCAGATTGGATGGCTGGAAAATGCTCTGAGCTGTCTTTGTTGTTTTACTTTTAGCTGCTATGATATATCTTTCTTTCTGGTTCAGATTCATGATTGTCTTCTACCTTGCCTGTTGGGGAAGATATTTTAAAGAATAAAAATATAAAATAAAATAAAACTTCTGTAAAGCAAGGCAATAAAATTTGGGGGAAATATAGTAAGCCTTCACCCCTTAGAATCTCCTGTATTGGGGTAGAACAACAGCTAAAAAGAAACACTGTAGAAATAAAGCAGAAGCTTAAGAAGAATAAAAACAGCATTGCCAAATAAAAATTCATCAGGAAAAGCAATAGTAAGGTGGTCCCCATAGATCTGCTATAAGCAAGCCCCAAATTTCGTGTGGCAGAGAAGACCAACAATGTACATCTGAATAGTGAAGACAAGATTTGCCAAAGCACTAGCTACCCAATTACGTTCATGAAAAACATGAGAGTATACCAATCGTTTTCCCTGCATAAGTAATTTTGCCAGCTAGAATGAAGCTGCGGAGGAGGAAGATAATTTTAATCTTGAGACAGTAGACTACTTAAGCAGAATAACACTCAAGCCAAACTCGATCCCACCCTTTGCTAGAAATAATCTCAAGGGCAATAATAACAGCAGTACTCTCAGCAAGAATACTGTTTTAGGCCTCAAAGGAAATGCCAAAATTCTCAAAAGCACCTTGAATACACCAGAAGACTCCGCCACCAGCAGCATTGCCAGGATTACTTTTCAATAATCCATCCATTGTTTATCTCTAAGATTTTAGGAGTTCCAGCAATTGAGGGGCTACCCCAAGTTTTGCAATGATCTGTGAATCTGAACTTAGAAAAACATAACCGAGGCTATTAGGAAAGAATTTTATACTTCAGTATGATATCCTTTTCACTTAAGGAGATTATGTCAGAAGGCAATATGAATTGCAAATTAAATAGTGCAACTGCAGAGATTGTGATTTTAAATGAATATCAAAGACAAGTTGCTCCTATAGTAGGATAGTTTGGTTTTTTTTTTATATTTTTTATTTTTTATTTTTGACTCATATAGTAATCCATAGTTGATATAGAGTCTTCTAATGGTCCTGCCTGATTCTTGAATTTCAGGTGATTCCAGCTTTTGAAGAAGCTATTTCAGGCATGGCTTTGGGTGGTGTTAGAAGGTGCTGCATAAGCTTTTCAAAAAGATTTAACCTTTGTTATGATTAAGTGATAGAATGAAAATGTTTGAGCAGTTAACCACTGAAAACAATTATGCAAGTATATATACTTAACATGTTGATACATTCAGGTAGACCACATACAAATTCAGTGCTTCTAATCTCTAGTTTAGCTACATTGTACCTGTGTGTAATTTCTTAGGCCAATTCCACTAACCATTAGTGAGTCAAGAACGCATCTTGTGGACTAAAAACTGTAGAAGTCCATGATGTGGGTGCTAGACAAATGCTTTTGAATGTTATCAGTTTCTCTTCAATTCTAGGTAATCAGTTAGCTCGCATTTTATGCATAATTGATATTCTTGGGAAACTTTTCAATGTCTGGAGGACATTTATTGTGTGATATTTTATGCTCCTCTCTCTACATCGATAGAAAGATATAACTGCATTATTTCTGTACTGACTTCTGCGCATACATACTCTGCAAATTTCACATTTTACTTCACAGTGATGCAGGATCATAGTACCCCCAGAACTTGGATATCCTGAGAATGATTTCAACAAAAGCGGCCCAAGGCCAACTACGTTTTCGGTACTAATAAAGTCTCTCAATGTCTCGTGTTGTAGTTTTGTATCTCTTATGCAAGGATACTGTGTTTCACAGGGTCAGCGAGCCTTGGATTTTGTGCTGCGGAACCAAGGGCTGATAGACAAGACTCTGCTGTTTGATATTGAGCTCCTCAAAATTATACCAAACTGACCACTGTAATTTTATGCTTCATAGGAGCCATCTGAACATAGAGGTTATTTCTTTTTCTTTTTTTCAATTTGCTTATGCTTTGGGATAAGGTATGTAGTTTCCCTTGTCTTAATACTTGCTTAATCAATTCAGGGAAATTGGATATAATTACATTCCAAGGGAGCAGTTTTGTAAAACACCACCATTTCTCAGAGAGCTGTCCTACTGTAGATTTCTTTCTGTTCTTTAAGTGAATTATCATGGCAATCTGCTGGTCTTTCCTGTCAAAAGTATGAAAAATCAAACAAAAGTTATGTTTGTAGCTGCCTGGTCAAAAATTTTGACGTATTGGTTGCTCATGTTATTATTGTAAAGAAAGTTGTATTCTGAGAGGTCAGCTTGTATTTTAAATTGCTGGTAATGACCGAGCATTGATCTGCTCTGGTCTTGCTTGCATGAATACTATATATTTCGCACAGACCACTAATGCTCTTTTTCTCTCTCTTACCGAGATCTTAATTATTATAAGGTTGTTTGGCACTGTTAGATATATGTTCTTTCCTTTATTGGGGTGCCTATCGTTCTGGTCTAGGAAATGAATTTTCAACCTACGAAAATGTGCAGTTGTAATATTTCTCATGTACTGCTCTTGCAGTCGCAGCAAGCAATTGTGTTTTGACCACAGTTCAAGAATGAGAACAATTCTGATCATGATTATTGTTTATCGTAGTATCCATGAGAAGGTCATGGACCTAGTTTCTAGGCAGTAGATTCGTTTCTTTCTATCTCCTTTTTCTTTTATCCTGTTTTTGGTCAGTATCGCAAATTCATCAGGTTAAAATATCAGGTTTGCCTTCTGAGATATCCCTAAGTATACCTATGAAACCATCCATGTCGTCCCAGAGAAATACTAAAATGGTTCGACTAAACAATTGCTGATATTGCTGTCAAGTGAGGTTCTCTATTTCCCTTTTGGTTTGTCCTAGCCACTTGCAGACTTGCTTAAATTTCATTCTATCAAGGACTTCAATCACATGACTAAACCCAGGTTTAGGGAGCTGCAACACAATCAAAACCTATAAGTGCTACTACAAGCCACATTAAGCAAGACAAATACGCAAAACCAAAAGCCTACAAACGCAAATAGAAAAAAGGCAAGAACATCTCCAAAATCACACAATGGAAAGTACTGAAAGCAGCAGTTTAATCAAACCTCGATAGAGAGGGTTATAACATCATATCCTACCCAATATGCAATAAACCTGCATATTATGCACCAAGCTTTCCCCATCTAATTAACAGAAAGCTCCCTCCGCTTATACCGCACCATCACCTTTCCTTTGACACCAACAACCATTGCATTCCAGTCAATCTCTGGGAAAGGTGATATCAGCTCCAATTCAAAGTTCCTTAACAAATGGCTCCATATTGCCTTTATCTGCAGATATGCAAAAGGCTCACCAAGACATCCATGCCGACCACCACCAAACGAAATATATGAGAATGGACCAGCTGCCTTGTCTTCTTCTCTTCCAGGGGCAAATCTATCAGGATCATAAGTGTCTGGATTCTGGTAAATATGAGGAAGCCGATTTGCAAATGCTGGTGATGTTCCAATAATATGCCCCTTTGGTATGTCATATTCTTTACCCTCTCGGGTCATCACAGTAAAATCACTGTGTGAACTACGCATAAGCATGATCAATGGAGGATGAAGTCTCAGTGCTTCCTTAATGCACCGATAAAGGACATCCATCTCTGCTAAGATATCATGATCAACCTTTTTCCCATGCTTCTCCATCAGATTTTTCTGTTCCTCCGACACAGCAGACATGTAATTCTTG
Organism: Melia azedarach; assembly: GCA_028052125.1. Lineage (NCBI taxonomy): Eukaryota > Viridiplantae > Streptophyta > Magnoliopsida > Sapindales > Meliaceae > Melia > Melia azedarach. The sequence goes on from CM051397.1 coordinate 5,215,053, forward strand.
TTCTTAAGGAGATAGGCCCCAGTCCAAGTGGAAGTGATCGAGCTGGTGTGCTGCCCAGCAAAAAGAGCAGCAATCAATAGACCAGTGACCTCAGACTCAGTTGTTGGGCGACCATCTTTGTACTTGGAGTCAATGAAGCACTGCAACATGTCATTCTCTGACTTTCCTGTGCTTTTACGAGAAGCAATAATGGAAGCAAAGATTCCAGCAATCTTCTTGCGAGCCTGGTCGCGGCGGCGGTGAGCTGGGATGGGCAGGTATGGAAAAAGAACACTAATAGGGAGCATTCCATTGTCAAGGTCATGAAACAAGGCAGAAACATCATCAAAAAGCTTATCTCGAACCTCTTGACCAAGGAGACATCTACTGGCTGTCAAGATGATCAGATGTTCCAGCTCATACTTTAGGTCCACCTCACCACTGTCTCCCCATTTTGAGAAGTAGTCCTACCAAGTTCCAGATTGAAGAGAAATATTAGAATGAAGAGTGCTACACCGTGACATAAATACATATGAAATGAAAGAAAATTGCAAATGTGAACAAAAATCACCTTAAATCTAAATAACATGATGCATATCACAAGAGACAAATTCAGTCCGTGAAAAATAAGCCCATGCAGGATTTCAGCACGACAAATACAGTAAAATGAATAAGCCCAGCCCAGCCCCCGACACAGTACTGCACGTGCGGTGCCAGGTCGAGCCGTCAGAAAGCAGCCCATATGGCTGTACAGTACTGTAAACAATACCTATAAATAATAACTATTTTCACTGTTCATTAGCTGAACAGTAGCTCATGGGTTTTTTTTTCTCGGCATGGCACGGCCCATGGACTTTTTTCTCAGCCCAGCCCGTAAACAGTATTGGGGCGGTCGCACTGTTTGCGGGCTGGGCTGGGCGGTGCAGTGCTTGGGCCAGCCCACCCATCCATTTTGCCACCTCTAAATTTAGCACAAAGAGACCAAGTACCCAGAGCAGCCTCTCATTAAGCATAAATGCTTCATTATCTTGATGACGGGGACAAATGGAAGTATGATTGATCTGTAAAACATCTTCAGACAGAGAATCATTTACATTCATATATACATGATTTAGACAATTTCCACTTAAGAATTATATTTTTAATGCCTAGTTTACAAGTAGTCGTGATGGAGATTCATTGTCTTTGGACATGCCAGGTATACAAATGCTCCAAGGATTTATCCCTACCTTGTCAAGTACTTTTGATAGCCGATCAACAATAAATAGGGAAGCTACTTGGTTCCAAATGTAAGTTCAATCATAGGTAATGAAACTGACACCTGATCTCCACAACCACATCACAGAACTGTATTTGACACTTGATTAGACATACTAGTTAAAAGTAACAGGAATCTCATCCTAAACAGCTAGTAGTTGCTCGAGCATATCAAAGTGGAAAAACTAAAACTGATTTCCTCCAACAAACTTGAGATAATTGCAAAAAATTCTATTTAAATTAGGTCCACTCAATTTATAATCTAAAGTACAAATCTTAAAAATTTTACCTTTAATTCCTAGCAAAGTTCAGAGTGTTACATCAATGTTCAGCATACATTAATTTAGCATGTTAGTTGAAACTTATCTTTCTTTAAATCAAATTTATTGCAGATAGTTGGTTCTCAGAATGCAGCAAATTGCTTAAATCATATCCTACCTACCAAGATATAACCTTCAGAGTCTTTATATATATATCAACCAAAACATAAAAAGGCATAACAAAGACAGTCGAAAGAGAATAATGATAATCCAATGAGTCAACAATTTTCCTGCCATATTTTACCTCTGCCTCAGAAACCATCTGATCCACATATCCCTTTAACTTGGTTACTCTCAGCGCCTCAGTGAAGAACCGGAACTGCTCTTGCCTAATCGAGTAATCAACATCAAACACCACTCCAGGGCCAAAAGTTGGCACATTGAACTGATACACTTCCTGCTGACTCATGTCCGATTCTGGGGCCTTAAAGAAATGTGCTGATACTTCAGGACCGATCAAAAAAGTAATTTTTCTGTTAAACAAGTTAACAGTGAAAACACTCCCGAGTTTCGAGTACTCTTCACGGATCATAACAATTGGTCCATTCAAGAACCGCACAAGCCCACCGATGACTGGAAAACCTTTAATAACCGGAGGTAAACGCTTGCTAGATCTAGGCCTGATAAGGACAGAAATAAGCTTAGCAAGCACAATTGTGCCCACAACGAGCAGACCCACATTGTAAAACTTGCCGCTTTCTTCCATATTCAACTGAAAATCAAAACAAAAGCAAGAAAAATCAATAACCCAGTAACCCATTAACAAAAAACTATAAATTAGCAGTATGGTTCGGATCTAAGAAATTCTATAAGGAACTAACAAAAAAGTAACTAGCTGTAAAATTATAATCTTTTTCATAGGATTCAAGAATTGATGTGATCAAATGAAGCAATTACAGTTAGAAAGAGAGGTTTTGAGGGAATACCTAACTGGTTTGGATATTCAAGATACGAGAGATGCGGGTGCGGAGGCTGAGATAGCGAGAGTGAAGAAGATTACAGAGAGAGAGTCAGTCAGTAAAGTAAGAGTGTGTATCATCAGTCTTATATTTAGATAATTAGCCGTGACCAAGCCATTTGTTTGTTGCGTATGTGTGTCCTTTTTTATCTGTTTTTTTTTAAAGGTTTTCAGTAGTGTAAGCAGTTATGCTTACACTTCCATTTAATATATTTTTCTAATATGATGATTATTTTTTTTAATTTTAAATAAATAATATTTAGAAGATAATTTTTTATAATTTTTAAAATCATTTATCATTCGTATTAATGACACATACCTAGAAAATATAACATTATTATTTTAAAAATAACTAAATTATTTAGTAAAAATATATATTAATTAAAAACTGTATGATGATATTTACATTTTCATTCAACAAATTTCACACTTGTGTTGTTTTCATTTTTAAATTAATATATTATAGTAAGAATATTGCTAATAGAAATAAAAATAAAAAATACAATTAATTTTTTATAAAAAAAATTCCTTATCAGTATTTTTATTTAATAATAAGCGTTGATTACTTATCTTTTCATTCAAACATAATGTGCCATAATTCAAATAAAAAAACGTAACATGCATTAATTTATCGTACAATTTGTCGCTTGAAAGTCACCCGGGTAGTTTTGACCGTCCTTTTCGGCGCCTGGGTTCTTATCAAATAGGTCTACAACTTTTATCAAAACTTTTTAAAAGTGTCTAATTTATTCATTTATATTACCTATATCCCTAACTCTATACTGCCCAAATGGAGTAGCGAAGATATTCATACTAAATTGGACTAAACACCTAATTGTATCCTAGCTATCCTAGCTATTACCAAATACGGGCTTAAATGTAAGCATCTTCCTTCCGCTTCTTCAAAAAAAATTTATTTTTTTAAACAATTAATTTTATATTTAATTTTTAAAAGTGAAATATTTTACAAATTTAGTGTTAGACTATAATTTAACAGATAAGTTTTTATTTATTTTATTTTATTTTAAAACTTTGTTTAGTTTAATTTAATTTCGTTCCACCTTTAAATTGATCATGTAATATTTTATTATTAAAATATTAATATAGACCTAAGTATAAATATATAGACAATTTATCTATTCTGATTATAATTACTCTTATTATCTTACTCTTTATCATAATTAGCTTGAGAAACTAGCAATCCTTCTCTAGTGATAAGTTTTAATATCTATAATATAAAAAGATGTTAACTAAATACTGGAGAGGGAAGGAATCATTTTGTTTGGGCATCGTGGATCTATTTAGTACAAATAGGAAAATTATACGCTTCATAAAATTTCATAGAACCCCAAGGATCTACCAAATATTACCATTATAAAGTAATTTTTTAGGATTGAGTCAAGAATTTGGGCGGGTGGTGGCGATTTGGATCTGGGAAGAAAACAGTGGGTGTGCGATGGCTGCGGGGGTGGTTTTATCTTCCACGCGACGTATGATAATTGGACGAGGGATTACTGGAATGTATTCAAAGCACGTGCCAAGTGGTGGGGCCAGCGTTACAAAGCAGCTTTAGCCAAGGACAAAAATACTCTGCGACTGTGAAGTCGCAGACTTGACAACTAGTTGGTGTCAGCCGTCTCGTCAGTTTCTGTGGACTCAGTCAGCACAGCACACAGCAGACAGCACCAGCAGCCTCGCCTCGGTTGTATCTTTTTTCAACGAATCGGCTGATTTAGGGTTGTTTTAAATTTTAGGATCTGCTACGACGCCGTCTTATATAGAAATACTATCAACATATTGCGTAAAAAATAGTTTTTTTTTTTTAAAAAAAAAAAACGAGAGAAGCTGAACATAGAAATTCAGACTATATCATCCTAATTGGCTCATCCTATAAAGAATTAAGAGCAAATCTCTTTAGATAAATTTTTGGTAAAGACCTGTCTTCAAAATGACAAATCGGTAGTCAAAAAAATAACAATTAAATGAATTTGTTACAAGTACCTTGTTTTTAAGTAACACACCATTATAATTTGTGTTGAAAAAAAGAACCACATGCCGTCATTTCCTTCAATTTAAATAGATCAATTTCGGTCTAATTTCAATGAAGTGCACCTGTTGGCTAAAGTCACCCATACTAAACTAACCAATTTTTAGGAAAAACAAATTGATTGGACCAAACTAAATTCTAATAATGTAAAATTAGTCTCCATCAGAATGAAAATTCTACAAGCCGATCAAAATTGAATTGAATCTTCTCACCAATTTCAAATCAATCAAAACCCTTTAGATCATTTTTAGGGTACATTAATCTTACAGGGTTTTAATCTAGGGTTATTTCCACCATTAGACCATTAACATGAATGCCACAGTCAGATTGGCATAGCTGCTTCAATGTTGCACCTAAAACAATGGATCCACTGCCCCAGCATATGTTTTCTTCCCTCCCCGGAGGAAATGTAATATAGAGTAGCTTTCACATTTTCTTTCTCGTATCAGTTATTTAAATGATCGAAATGCCCCTTTCAAATTATATTAACCAGACAATTTTAAGATCAAGCATGAATAATAATAATAATATTTTAGACTTACTATTGCTTCAAACACCAATCAAAAGATTCAGTGTAAATATACTTAATCCACTGTTAAAAAAAAACTTGTTATATTGGCAGGAGGACGCATGTGACAAGAGGGAGAGGAACCTAGAATGTCGCGACCTTACTCCTCATATTTCATTTTCTTCTTCAATTTGCCTTGATGCAAATGCTCTGAGGACCCTAAAGAGGTAACTCCACTGTGATGCCCTCCTGAATCTAGAGTAGAACGGTCCACAGACCGGTTAGATTCATCAACATGTCTACGTTTTGAAGGCTTTGATGGCTCCCCCATTTTGGAATTCGAACTTTTGTATCTGCTGCTATGGGTGTAGGAAGAGTGCTCTCTCGTTGAATGAGAGTTTCTCCGCCAACTACTTTGCCCAGGACTTGAAAAACGATGGGCAGGATTCAATAATGAAACTCCGCTGGATATTGCGTAAGATTGTCTAGCATTGACTTCTTCAAGTTCTTTAGGCTCAGGGTAATGGACAAGAGAAACTCGTTTTGATATCTTACCAACTGGCAACAAAGTAAACTATGTTATCAAATGAGTGTATGAACATTCACTACTCATCACTGAATTCACAACATGTGGATTGTATTGCCATCAGAACAACAGTATTAACAGAAATCAGAACTAATTCAACAACAAAATAAGGCCTCAACAACAATAGCAATGATTAAACAAGCAAGTACATGAACCAAGAAATTTCAATCAGAAACACAAGAGCTAAGCATCGGACGTACAATACCACTGACTCAAATCTTAAGCCTCTTGTGGCCACCACTTAGACAGAATTCCAAGGTTACAAATAACTGGATGTTAAGAAAGTTTGGGCAAATCACTTATAATGCGAAAAATGTAAGTCAGTAACTCAAGCATATCACTTATAATACGAAAACCTCTAATACCATTTGGTCTAAGTTTTCCAGATCCTCTTGCTGAACCAACAACGGTTATTTCCATTTTTCAGTTCAGAAGAAATTGAAGCACGAAAGAGCCAAGACAAACCAACTCGACATTTTATCAGGTTTAAGTTGGAGTCAAGAGATATGAGTTCTTTTTTATTTTTATCTTTTACCTCTTCTTATTCAAATTCATTAAATACTTGATGATCGACACTATTGTGTCAAAGAATAATCTAAACATTCTCTATTTCCTTAATAAATAACAAATATAAAACTTTAATGTATTCTGCGCTCAACTAGACTAAGATGTGTAGACGCAGATGCATGCAAAAGAAACTGCCTCAATATTACATGAAAACTTTTTTCACTTTCAAAACCGACCACTTTAAAGACCTTTCCTTTTGGGGTGAATAGCTGGTTGCACACACCTAGCACCCCAAAAACTCATGAAGTTGGTTTCCTGGAGCTACATAGAAAAAGTATATATGTGTGAACAAGAGAGGATGACATTGCTTATAAAGCAGTACAGCTACAAAGCATCTCCATAACAGATGTAAGCAAAATGAGAAAAGGAAAAAAAATCATAAATGCATACCACTTTTTGGCTCTGATGCAGAAGTAAGAAAAACTGTTGCATCTGGCTCTGGAGAATCATAGCCGAGTACATCATACACTTTTCCTGCCAAAACAATTGACAGCAACATATAATATTGTGATGAAGAGAATCTACAGCCGCTTGCAAAACATCATAATGAAACCAAGCTACAACAGATTCCAGGATCACATTAGCATGTAAATAAAGCAAGAGTTTATAATTCATAAGTACCAGATGAATCCTCAAAACTGCCCAACCGTCCATTTCCATGTAGCTTGAGTGAAAGTTCCTTCCCATCAAAATTAGGAGTCTGAATATACATATATAATAAAAAGATCAATAAATTCACATCCTAGAGAGTCGACATTCACAAAAAATATCGGCAATGTGCTGAGCTGATCAACAAATAAATTATACTAGCTGTAATATTATAATTTATATTGCTAAATGTGGTTTCAGTCGAGTTGTATCCATAAAAAACTCCATTTTGTTTTAAATAAATGAAACCACGAGTCTACATGTATAATGGCAATCAATGTTTGATATACACCTTTTACAGAAGCTAATAAAACCTTAAATCATTGATTAAAGCAAGAACAAGAGAGCAAAAAACCTACTTGCTTATAAGGCCATTGAATGAGCCAAAGCTCAGTGGAATCCGTCAAAGAAATATCAACAAGTGGGTCTCTGAATTCTTCCTCGTATTCTTCTGTTGGTCTGTATCCTTCTTCTTGAGCAGCATCATCCATTGCATCAATCAAACTCATGACCCACGAACTCACTTTATCAACTATAGACAATAAAACACTTAATAATTTAATAGCAATAGATTAAAACACAATACACAAGCAGAATATATGCAATGAACCATCGTTCAGTCATTTCATCGAACATGTTTTATAAAATACTTTTACTTCATTTTTTCCCACTAAAGTATAGCAAATACATATAAACCAGCAATTACTTGAGAAGGTTCATCGGCTAAAAGGAAGAGAGTCCATACAGAGAGGGATGCCGGACGTCTGCGGCTTTGCAACAGTGTAACTGTTCGGCGCTTTGGTAGTCTGGCGGCAAGGAGGTGAAAGTCTGGCGTAGTCTTGTAAGGGTTTTCGGGTAAAGGCCGAATGTCCAATGTGCTTTTTTCTTTTTTAAATTAAAAATAAAAAAAAAATTCATTAATCACTTACGAACTTTCCTGAAATATATTTATAATTTTGTCACACAAAACTAACATTTATTTTTTTTATCTAAAGTCTTAAATCTAAATTTCACTAAAATTTAAATTTAATTAATATCTTTATTTTTTTATTTTAAATATCTGAATATAAATATTAAGTTATAAAAAATCTAAAATTGATATGTTAATATATATACCCTAAAAAATCTTACACTAATATATTAAATTATTAATATATATAAATATGAAGTAATAAATTAGTAGTATTCTTGACAAATAAAAAATTTTAATGATTCAGGCATTTATTCATTCAAATTTAAGTAAAAAATTTTAACTTAATTATATTCAGATATTTTTAATAATTATTCAGATGTAAGTTAAAAAATAAACAATTGTTAGATATTTGAATAATTACATTCAAACTTTAGTTTAGAAAAACAAATAAGTTCATACATTACAAATTTACAATTATCATTGATGAATAATAATTAAAATTATTAAATTTACCATCATTTTAACCAATAACTATGAGTGGTTATTGAAATTACTTTAGTTAAATTTCTTTTGATTTCAAGAGATTAGTTATGGTAACTTACTAATATAACATTATCAACACACTAGTTAGTAATGTACATTTATAATGTAATACGGTATTGTATTAAGATTTAAAAATATTTAACTTTTAATTATAATCATGATATAATATAAAGATACAGAGGGAATTTAGAAAATAAGACTTTAATTGTCATATTAACACAATTGTGTATCAACAAATAAATCAATGGGTTTATTTTTCTAAGTCTTATAATTTTTTTTGTTTTATTATTTATAAATGGATTTATATATCTACTTTCATTTTCTCTTATTTTTATAACAAAAAAAAAATCTATATATATATATATATATATATATATTTGACAATGTCGTCAAAGTTTATTTTTTCTTTTGCTTAACAACAAAAATGCTTTGTAAGCTTATCCATAACCAACTTATAGGGAGTTTAGGTTTGGAAGTACTAATGAGCATTAATAAGTGCTAAACTATATATATATATATATTTGACAAATTTCAATAAAAGTGTTTATTAAAAAATATTTTATATTTAAAATAATTATTTAGTTAGTAAGAATTCCATATTTTATCAAATTAGTACTTCAAGTGCTTAAAAAGATAACACTTGTACAGTTAATAAATTTTTTATTTTTTTAAATATACTAAACAAATTTAAAAATTATATCTCTCAAATATTTGATTTTTTTGGATTAAATATATTTTAATTTAAATGATTACATATATGAATATATGATATATTATATTAGATATTTAGAAATATATTATTTGTTATGTTTTTTCTTTTTAGATGAATAAATGATTGAAATTGATATATTATTTGTGTTTATAACATTTATAATTTTATTTATATTTTAATATTTAGTAGATAATTAATATTATCAAAATTGTAGGTATTTTTATAACAAAAAAATATAATTTTTTATTTTTTTAGATTATTAAAGTTGTAGTTATTTTCATAACAAATTTTTTATTCTATTTTGTAGAAATATTATATATATAATATTTATTTTTATTAAAAATATGGTTATATAGATATATATATATATATATATTACTTATTTTAATATATGTCTATTTAAGTAGTTTGTCAATATAAAAGTACTTTTTTAATTATACCTCTAAACACCTAATTTAACACTAATAAATACTTTTAAATATTATTAACCAAACTCTTACATATATATATTTTTTTAAAAAACCGTTAAAAAATATAAATATTAATTATATTAATACTTATTTTGTAATACTGTCCAACTAGTTTCAATAGCATCCATATTTCCTTTAATTTTGTATCTTCGTTCTATTAAAAATGCGATACCATTTAGAAAAGAGTTGTTTGTAGTTGTAGGAATAGGACGTCAAATGAACTGGGCGGCCAAGTTGTGATGTATTGGGCTCGCCTTTCGTACCAGCTGGGCCCGGTCAAAGCTGGATTTCGCTAGGCCTGTAACCGGATAATATTGGGGCTAATTTACGTATAAGTACCTGTTGTATGTCAAAAACATTATAAAATAAGAAGTTTATTTATTTCTTCAAATAAGTCCTTTAAATTGTGCAAATACGTTACAGTTCAATCAATCCATTTGATAATGTTATCAAGTCAATATTTTAGCATTTTCGTAATCTTAAATAATATAATATTATTAAACTAGTTATCACAACCACTACTAAAATCAAGTATCTTGAAAGAGATTGAACCGAGAAAATTGTTAGTTTGTATTTTCTTTCTTTTTTAAAAAAAAGAAGGCATCCACTAAATAGCTGAACAAAAAAAATTGCAATTATTTAACGTTAAAGCCTACTAATGAGAATTGATGTATAACCAACTTTAACGCAATTGAATCAAATCAACCTACCAGTTTTCCTTTCATATTTTCGGACGTTTCTGTACCAGAAAACGACGCTAAAATGATGGTCATTATGTATCCTCTATCAATTAAGAAGCTAGAAGACTTTAGCTTTCGATTAGCATTCAAAAACAGAAATGACAGTTGAATGTAAAACATCTAAACGAGTAGCCATTAATGCCGTTTCTCTTCCTGTTTTAGCTGTTTATTTTTCTAGTAAATCCATTTAATGCATATTTGTTATTTGTTCAAACATAGGGTCCTACTGCGTTGGTTGGATCTCCATTATTATTCTTGCCTCACTTTTACTTACTAACTGTACAGAAAGGACGAAATCTTCCATTTGAAATTGGGTATATTTTAAACTGTTGGTCTTCAGTGTTTGTGTTATGCTGTAGAAGTAAGTAGAGACGTTTTTGTTTTCTTCCAGGAATTGTTGAATATAATTAGAAAGTCATGCAATTTGTGTTTTCTACTGTCTAAGTAGAACAATTTTCATAGAAGCTCTGTTTTTCTTTTTCTTTTTTAATTTTGCAAACATATATATGGAATGAGTTTCATGTTCATGTTCACGTAGTATATGAAACAAGTTCTGTTTTGCTGTTGCTTTTGCAGGAAATTAAGAAATGGGAACTAGAGAAATCAAGTCACCAGAAAGTGTCCCCGAGACACCAGCTAGTTTTGCTGGAACTTCAAGTTCAAGTCAGAGAAAAAAGCTCAGTGTCTTCTTCATCGAGTCTGACAATAGACGAATGGCTCTTGGCCGCGGTTATACTGGAGGAACTACACCTGTTAACGTTCATGGAAAGCCAATTACTGATCTTTCAAAGACTGGAGGCTGGATTGCCGCCCTCTTCATTTTCGGTAAACTGCTATTTTCATGAAGTGGATTAAATATTGCTCATCTCTGTTTGTTTCATAGGTGCAAGTGATTTGTGTAGGTCATACAGTGAATTGGATTGTTCTTTGATTATACAGGGAATGAAATGGCTGAGAGAATGGCTTATTTTGGTCTCTCCGTCAATATGGTGACGTTTATGTTCTATGTTATGCATAAATCCTTTACTGATTCATCGAATGCTGTTAACAACTTTCTGGGAATATCACAAGCATCTTCTGTCCTTGGTGGGTTTATAGCTGATGCTTATCTTGGTCGATATTGGACGATAGCCATTTTCACTACTCTCTATCTTGCGGTATGAAGTAATTTTTTTTTTCGTCAATTAGGATGGCAGCAGCAGCTGTAAAACTAATGAATGATACGATGATGACACTTATTTTCTTTTCAATTCTCTTTTCTGGAGGGCCTGACAGGAATAACCTTATGCGCAACAATGAATGTTTTCACGCCAAACCAAGATCAATGCGATCGATTATCACTGCTTATTGGAAAATGCGAGCCGGCAAAATCATGGCAGATGACTTACCTCTATGCAGTTCTTTATCTAACTGGATTTGGTGCAGCAGGTATAAGGCCTTGTGTCTCGTCTTTCGGGGCTGATCAATTTGATGAAAGAAGCAAGGATTACAAGACTCGCCTCGATAGATTTTTCAACTTTTTTTATCTTTCTGTCACTGTTGGAGCAATTGTCGCCTTCACTTTGGTGGTCTACATTCAAATGCAACACGGATGGGGATATGCTTTTGGTGCATTGGCCATAGCTATGGGCATATCAAACATGTTATTTTTTCTTGGTACTCCTTTATACAGGCATAGATTGCCAGGAGGCAGCCCTTTGACGCGGGTTGCCCAAGTTCTAGTTGCTGCTTTTCGGAAACGAAATGCTAATTTCTCCAGCAGTGAGTTTATAGGCTTGTACGAGGTTCCTGGCAAACATTCTGCTATAAAGGGTAGTGGAAAGATTACTCACACTGATGATTTCAGGTTATCTCTCATTCCATCATTTAATTTCTGGTTCAATTATTTCATGTAAATGATTGATTCAACAGTCTAATCACAGTATATAACATTAGAGCTTTTTGAGCCTGCAGATGTTTGGACAAAGCAGCTCTGCAATTAAAGGAAGACGGCATTGAACCAAATCCCTGGAGACTTTGCACTGTTACTCAAGTCGAGGAAGTCAAAATACTTATCAAACTCATTCCAATACCAGCTTACACAATCATGCTCAATGTAATATTAACAGAGTTTCTTACTCTATCAGTGCAACAGGCATATACTTTGAACACCCACATGGGTAATCTGAAACTTCCTGTAACATGTATGCCTGTATTTCCTGGTCTCAGCATATTTCTTATTCTATCTCTCTATTACTCCACATTTGTTCCTCTATCTCGGCGCATTACTGGTCATCCTCGCGGTGCTTCTCAGCTTCAGAGAGTAGGCATTGGCTTGGCAGTCTCAATCATATCTGTCGCATGGGCTGGTATTTTTGAGAGATATCGAAGAAACTATGCCATAAAACATGGGTATGAGGCTAGTTTTTTATCTCCAATGCCAAACTTAAGTGCATTCTGGTTGTTGATTCAATATTGCCTTATTGGCATAGCTGAAGTATTTTGCATTGTGGGATTATTGGAATTTCTTTATGAAGAAGCTCCAGATGCAATGAAGAGCATAGGATCTGCATATGCTGCTCTGGCAGGCGGTTTAGGTTGCTTTGCAGCATCCATATTGAACAGCATCATCAAATCTGTAACAGGAAATCCTGAGAAAAGCCAACCATCTTGGCTATCACAGAATATAAATACTGGTAGATTCGATTATTTGTACTGGCTGCTTGCGGTTTTGAGTGTCATCAATTTCTGTGCTTTCCTGTATTCAGCGCTTAGGTACAAGTACAGGTCAGAGCAAAAGGCTGAGATAATGGAGAACAAACAGAACACCCCATCAATGGACGCTAAATAGGAACTCTGAATCCTTTGTTGGCAAATGCCATAGTCCCATATTTTTAATCTTTTCCAATTTTATGAATGTACATTAGAGATAAGGCATGAATTTTCCATGTATGCGAGCTGTAAAACTTGAACTACACTTTTCCATTTAGCAGTTCAATTTTCTGTTGTCCTCATGTAACTGTCTATCAGGACCGTCTGTGACGAAAGCAGGACATATTTTTACAGTAAAGCAATATATCAAAACTCAGAGATTCATCTGTGCAGGTAGATCTCTGAGTCCCTGAACGTGAAGTGTCCGAGATTTAAAAAAAAAAAAATAGAACAACTTTTAAGTGCTTGGTAGGGCAACTGGTTCTGCAAATAAATGGGCTGAGAATAAATGCTTCTACACTCAGCCCGGGCCTATTCCCATACTGGGTAATCTGCAGAGCAGTGCAGAGTATCTTCCTCGACTAGCACTGCCTCATGTTCTGTGCACGCTTTAAATTACCCTGGAAATCTTGTCTCTCTTATCTCCGTATGAAATTCTAAGTTCCACCAATATCGTAAAGAAGGTGACTTGTTTATGATGGGAAGATCCAATTCGATCGAAGGATTTACTATGATATTAGTTAGGATATGGAGAAGGGTATGGGATTTTTATAATATAAAACGAGAAGCAACAATTCTGCTACCTTGTGTTGGATGTTAAGCTAATCCTTGAAGTGATCATTCTCGTGAAAAATCGAAATCCTAATTGGCAAAGAGTAAGGAGTACAATAGTAAGCAGTCACTTCGATGCTCACATCAACTTTCATTGAAAGTGAAATCTTTCTACAGAGCAATGAAAAATCATGCTCCGTGTAGGTAGAAGCCAATATTGCTTCAATAGTGGATACCAAACATTTCATCTTTTCTAGGGAAAATGCGCAAAATTACCGCCTCTCTGGCTATCTATTAGGCACTGGAACCATTTGCTAAATGAATTAGATAAGATGATACAAGGGAAATAAATAATTGATATGACTGATTTCTGTTCCTAATAAATATTAGTTGCCATAAAGAGATAACCATGGTCCAGGTTACAATCAGTCTAACAATCAATCAATTAGATAATTTATGAAATTGGCCCGAGAGGCCAGGACATCTTCTTGTTTTGTGCTATTTTTGCCTTTTTTATTTTTAATATTACAAATATTATTCTGGCATTATAACTAAAAATCTGCCGAGAATCATGATAACATCTCAATCGACCAGGACATCTTCTTGCCAACTCAATAACGTTGAAAATGCCAATTCTTTGATGTAGTGAAATCGTCAAGTCCTAGTATGTGAATCCTAATGCGTTAAATATCTCTTGTACCAGCCACGAAAAACATTTCTTGCTTCTCTTCGTCTACCTAAAGAAAATTAGTAGCCCTGCAACTATTCTTCAAAACCTCCTAAATTGAAGGCCGCGTATACATCAAATATAACCTTAAGATCCAGTTAATGCATTCATATACAGTAACATTACCTCCTACAATTTTGTCTATGAGCAGTTGCTAAACCATGTTGCCTGGAACCAAAATCTAATGTCAACCTATTGAACAGCAAATTAAAGAGACTATTTTTCGGCAAGTATCATTAAGAGGATTCCATGACAATCATGTTAACTAATAAGTGCGTAAAACACACATTAATCATGTATTTTTAAACTTTAATTGTTTGTTTAATCCTCAAGTTTCTTTTGGATTTGATGTATTTTGATTTGATGTATTTTGATTGTTTTGTACAGAAAACGATAGATTCAACTTTCTAAAGTAAATTGAACTAAAAAAGGATTAATTCGGCTTGAAGAAGAAGAGACCCAAGCATGAGAATAGTGTGGACCAAAATATAAGAAACTCAGGATTAAAATGAAGAATTCTCACAACATAAGAATAATTATCAAATATATATAAAAAAGGAGATCCAATCGATATTTTCCAAATTTTCTAGCTTTGTTGGCAGAAGCAGGTGCGATCGCGCGCCTTGCTGTGCGAACACGCACCGCGTTCTGCCCAGTTGGACTAAATTGTAACAAAATCAGGACTTAAGTACAATAAACTCTCTAATTATAACTAAATGTCTGATTAATCACAAGTATAAGGATCCAATTAATATTTGTTACTTAAATTGCAATCCTCGGCAGAATTGGGTGCACGACTGCGTGACACTTGAGGACCCTACAATTGGACGAATTTTAGGTTTAAAAAGGCAAGAAAAGATAAGGAAGGAGGTGATACTTTGGAGAGGTCAAATTTTGGGAAAGTTTTAGATAAAAAAGGGAGAGAAGAAGAGAAGAAGAGGAGGAGATTGAAGAAAATTTTGGGAATCATCAAGTTCGATTTTAGATGATTAAAGCTCTCTTATTCTAGTTTATCTCTTTTTTATATACAATTTTGTGATTTTCGAATTCATGCTATCAATTGTTGAATTTATAACTTGTGGATTTGAATTTTGCCTAATGTGTGGCTAAACCCATTTTCTAGGGCAATGATTTAATCTATTTGAAGCATCCATTTATAAGATTGTGTTGTTTAATTGATTTGAGATTATGTGTTGAGTGTTTATTATGATAATTAATGCTTTTAGATAATTAGCCATTATTTGAATGAATTGTGAATTGATGAAATTTGAAAAATGAACATCATATCTAGACCATATGATAAACACCGTAAATTGCATGTTAGATAGAGATATACTAATATGGTTTGTGTAATTTGATTAAGAATTATCACCATTCGTAATGCGTTTCCGTTTAATTAATTTTACATAAAGATATAGTGAAGTTTTAGATGCGAAATAGATTCGAGTGATCTCGAAAGAGACAATCGAATAAATTAGAATAATTAACTAACAACACGTGTTTTAAATTAGAACAGCGTTAATTGAAGAAGTGAATGCGACCAAATACGATAAATCATTAGTCCTACACATTTCCATTAATTGAATTCTTAAGTGTTTTGCTTAATTCTTAATTTTAATTTTTTCAACCAAAATTATTTCGTTTTCTTTAGATAAATTCGTTTATTAATCATCTTCGGTAATTATAGAATTAACATTTCTCGTGGGATCGACATCCTCTTATCACTTTATTACTTAATTGTGACACGTGCACTTGCGTTCGTTTATTTTACATGCAACACTAACATCAGGTCAACACCCATCAGTAATCTATACTAAAAATACCTTGCATATTTAAACATTAAGCATAGAGGAAATTTAAGAAAGAGTATGAACTAGTGACATAGAACAAATGTTTTCATCAGCGCAAGTAAGTTTCAACAAGAACAGAGTTTCTATTTACAGATTCTCCCGACCGTAATCATCGCTCCATTGCTTTAAAATTGTATGAACATAAATTTAAGGGCTTTCACAGAACTCCATCTCCTGGCATTTCAGATAAAAAGCAGTTGAAGTGAGATAAACATCAAGAGGTCTACAATTAATAGCTAAACAGAAGCCCTTTCAACCAAAAAAAAAAAACACTAAACAAAAGGATTGCTGAAAAACCAACTCAAGTTGCATGTAACATCTGTAAAGTCGTGCCAGAGATGTTTCTGTGTTTTGGTTTTATTTCAAGCCATTGCACAGAAGCTACAAATAATTTTCGGGAGAAACTATTCATGCCTGCATTTTTTTTATGTATGTATGTACCTGTGAATATGCACGTGTCTGTGTGCATAGATAGCCACATATATTATGTATCAATTAGTCTACCAAAAAGTTACCTCATTATCCCCATGGCCTGAAGACACATACACCCAGAGGCCAGGGGTGAGCACTTCAACGAAAAGTTTTACAAACCAAGTTAATAGATTTTTGCTGCAAAAGTAATTTTTCCCTACCTTGCCACAAATTGGACAGCTTTCACTCCTTTCCAGCCACTCGTAAATACAACCAAGGTGAAAATGGTGGGAGCACCTTGTTGTGATTTTAGGATTTTCCAGAGTATATTCTGCAAGAAATAATGATCCACGTCAACACAACTTAAGAATCATGAAGCTCAATCATTTCAATTCCAGCTCTTTTGCCTCGCTAACAATGATTATTTGAAAAAAAAAAAATCAAGTAGACCAACAAAAAGAGAGAAAAATAAATGTTCGAGTAAGCTACTATGAGAATGTTTCCTAACATGAAGATCTTAAATTACCATCAAGACAAGTAGGGCAGACATCTTCATCCTCGACAGATGTTTGCATATAAGCTCCATATGCAACTTTAGTTGGCAGAGCCTTCTCTGAGGACTCAGAGTGGACAAGTTTACAATCTTCCTCAGGATCAACTGCATTCTGTTTCTTTCCAAAACCCAATGATTCTATTCCAGAACTGCTCATATTTCTTCTTATAGGTTGTGTATCCTCCTGAAAATAAATGATCGACTTATCACGCCTAGAGACCAAGCCATCACGCTGTAAACGAGAGTATCGCTGGTCAGTATCATATGGGACTGATCTGGACACTGCAAACTGAGTATCATCTAGAGAATTATCAGGTAAAGCTGTTGCAGTCCCTGATGATGCCAAAGAAGTAGCTCCGAGGTTTGACGATGGTACAGACCGACCGTCAAGTCTATGAAACATTGTACCATACTGCACAAACATGGGGAACAGCAAACAAAGAACGGATATTACATTTTATCTGATAGTATGGGGATCACTCTGCCAAAAAGCAAAGAAAGCAAAGAAACCACAGAATATATGAAACATTGTACCATACTGCACAAACATGGGGAACAGCGAACAAAGAACGGATCAAAATGACATTACATTGTATCTGATAGTATGGGGATCACTCTGACAGAAAGCAAAGAGAGCAAAGAAACTGCAGAATATATGAAACATTGTACCATACTGCACAAACATAGGGAACAGCAAAGAAAGAACGGATCAAAATGATTACATTGTATTTGATAGTATGGGGACCACTCAGACAGAAAGCAAAGAAACCACAGAATATAATGAAAAAAATCTTAGAAATTTACCAACTGCCGAAAAATTAGCTACTATACAAAGTATGATGAAACAAACAATCCATTTATCATAAAATTTTGACTATAGACACTCTATAGAGTTATTTAAGAAAAGTAAGATTAATGTTTAAAATATTGGAAATGGTTTCAAACCATGTATGTCTACAACTCTCTTGGACCATAATGCAGAAGTGCATGTATCTCACAAATTGAAAAGGTAAGTTAATCCATAGGCATTACAAGTAAAACAAAGAAATAACATAAGTCTGTTTTTAATGGTAACCAGAAATCCAAGGAACTTTGTCTTACTGTAATTACAGATTCCTTTAGAATTATTTCTTAGTAATAACTCTAGAGCAAATTATATTTATAGTTCCCAGTAATTGCAGGATCAGTGCAATGAGAACAGAACATAAGTCAATTGCATACCTTGTGAAAAACATGCAAATTTGAATAATGCGCTTATATCTAACCAAACCAGAAAATCAAAGGTGTTTATTGATGGCTTAAGGTAAAACCAAGGCCAAAATTCAGCAAGGAAGGCTATGAATTCTGATGCCTAAGTGTCACATTTATGCCTAATTTGTACTGCCTTCAACAAAAGAGCCAAGAAAATTGACCATTGGAGCCCTAGATTCCTAATCCATGTGATACGCAACAATAGAACAAGTAAGGAGATTAAACACGCGAATAAAGATTAGAACTGCCCAAGTGTTTTGAATGGCCAAAAAATGGAAAGCATACCCCATTCAGAAGCTGGTGGAAAAAGAATCTTAGGCATATGCAGTGGCGGTATATAGAGTTGCTTGGATAAGTGTACTCTTCAAGTTCCTCGATACATGGACAACAGCAAAAAGAACCCATCTCCGCACTTTCCCAATATATCCAGAAAGCCTTCAAACAACTAGAATGCAATCAACCAGGAAACAAACACTATACTTTCAGAGTTTCTACCAGTCCAAGCCCTGCAGAGTTCTTGATATAATGATATTTGTTTAAGAGTTCGTCGGAATGAAGAGAAGTTCCAAACGTGAAATCATACCTGTGATAGAATGGGCCGAAAAATAAATAACGAACTAACAAGAGACTAAAATAGCAGCAAAAGCAACCCGAAATAAGAACCAAAAGATTGAAGATAAATTTCATCAAATAATTTATTTGATTTATCAAACTTAAGAAGAAAAAGCTCAATCCCTCAATGTGTTGAGTGCTGCTTAAAGTACAATAATCTTTCCAGCAACTATATCCCTAAAATACAACAAAATGACAATTTTGAGAGTGAATTTAGAGAACCCACAGAGACACATACACAAACAGAAAAATTAACTGATGAACATGAAACTAAAGCATAAAAAATTGAAGAAAAAGAGTAAAACTTTCAATTAACTTTGTTCTAAATGATTCTAGAGTTTCTAGAACAGCAAAGAAATTAAAAAGTAAAGAAAGAAGAGAATTTTGCACCTGGGTGTGTGTACTTTACTTTCAGCTTATTTTCTGAGCAGATCCGCTTAGAATCTAAGGTACGCCATGGACAACAATAACTTGTCAGCGCAGAAGCTTCATAATAATTTAGATTGTAGTATAAACAAAAACAAAAGAAGTAAAATAAAATGGATTTGGTAAGAGTGTGGACCAGCTCAGCTCAGCTCATATCATATTAATAATAATTATTATTCAGAAATTAATCTAAAATTTAATTATCTGGTAAGTGGTTGGATTCTTGAAAGTTATGATTGAGTTATAGATTAGATTAATTGCCTAACCCTCGTGATTATGAATCGAATCAATCACTCTCTGTCTTAAGACTTGATTTGTGGGTGGGGTTGGTGATTGCAGAATTATCTTCGAATTTCTTTAGAATAATTTTAAATATTTGAAAATTTAAAGAATGTGTTTGATAATAATGTTTTTTAAAGTGACCTTTGAAATTTAATTGTATTATTTCTGAGAAATGAATTTTTAAAAAGTATAAATTAGCTAATATTGTATAACTTTCAAGTACGTTAATTTTAATAGACAGATTTCCGTCCATTTTCAATTCATGCGTCAATTCTTCTTTTTCTTACATTTTTTTATTTTTTAATTTATGAAATAGAAAATAAATTCTTATGCTTCCATTCCTGAAAGTAATGTGACACGTCATGCTCTTTTATGGGAAGGTGAAAACTTGTAGCTGATAAAGACCGGGTTTTAGTATTTTGTATGAAGTTAGTATTTGAAATGGTAACTAAATTTATCAAATACTATGCATAACTTAGACATCTTTTCGCATTAAAATGTGATAATTTCAAAATCACACTGTGTTATCAAATAAAATAAAATAAAAAATTAGATAACATCAATTACTAATAATTATTTTATTTTATTTTAAAAATATAATAAAAATATTACGAATTAACTCTTAATTGTATAATAAACATCTTATAGTACGATTTAATGCAATTCAATTAAATTAAAATTTAAGTTATAATTTTTTTTATATTTTTAATTACTTGATATTGATAGAAGAGGTAAAGTTGGAGGGCGTGGTAAAAGCAACGTAACACCTAGTTTATAAAAATGGAGGTAAATTTGAGAAAGTACAGTGTAATGAATCAACATACTGTATGTAGTTAAAAGAGTTTGGTAATTGTTAAAAAATTTGTTGAAGTGATAGGAAATAAAGAACAACAACAACAATAATAATAATAATAAAAGAAAAACAACTGCCGACACTCACTCTTTTAGAAATATATGCAGTATAAGTTAGGTAAAGTTATTTCTGATCTCCACTACTGCTGTTGAGATTGAAAATGACTTTTCAACCATTTGACAAAAATCAATAAGCTAATGTGAGTGTGAGTTTTGTAGCATTTATTTAATAAGTAAGTAAATAAAGAGTTCGAGTAGAATTTGAGAACTAGTTTTCGCATCGCATACAAAAAAGATGTCCCAAGAGGCCATCCAACTATACAATAAAATATTATTATCATTTGTTGTTTAAGGAGAGAATCGAACAGTTTACAAATTGGCCGGAATCACGGATTAAAGAGGGTGTTATTTGGAGCTCCCAACCATTTTCCTTCTCTATCATCAACATAATATATGTAAAATCTATGCATTATGACATGCTAATTTGTATCTGCCTCCCAAATTATAGTTTCATAAATAATAATAAAAAGTTTTAAACTCAAAACAGCACAAACAATATCATGTTTAAGCCGGTTCACATATATTATTATACACAGCACAGCAAACTCAGATAACATGACCCAATAGACACCTCCACAAGTAAATAAAAGAGCAAAGTGAAGAGAATATCAAACCCAGTTTGGCTCACAACAAAAATGACATTAAACTACTCTCCGTCGCTCCCTCAATTAATGGAGAATTCTGGCCACTGGTCTTGATTGACTTTTGCGTCCCCAATTACAAGAAGACAGTAAATATAGAAGAAACACTACTCATATTGATTCGGCAGTTGCATGCATAGAACCGCTGAGAAATCCTCCATTCAGCAAGCTTAAGCTTCGCTGTTGCAGTTGCTGAGAAGCAGAAATGGTGGTGGGTTGTTGTTGTTCGTCTTGTTTTTTATCAAAGCAGTAAACTGGGGCTTGCCAATGTTCATCAGCTAGCACTGCTCCAACTTCAAATGTCATCACATGAGCCTCTCTCCCTGCACTCGACAAACAAATCTTAGCTGGATGCTACAGTACATGACATGCATGTTCCAACTTTTGAAAAATCTAAACTCAGAGACTCTATTTATATACCAAATTGATCATAGTGAATACTGTAGCATGGTCTTTTCAGAGAATTGTCACTTGTCGGTATTATTTCAATGTAATACACTCTTATTCCAGGACAGAAGTACTGTACAGTGGACTATACCATACGGTTATCCAACTCTATTTGTGGCAATTTCTTAGTATTTTTTTTTTTAATTTGTTACATATATAAAGCTATGCGTTGTGTTTTGCCAAAGTTGGGAAATATAACAAAATGCTTAGAGATTACAGTAAAAAAAAAATGAAAATTTTGATTAAAAATTGCAAAGACAATTTGAGTACTGCACCATACGACCCCTGCTTCAAACAGTTGTTGGTAAATGCATAAATGGTAGCGATTCATCCCAAATGAAATGTCTCTACTAATTATACATTCATTTTAAAATGAAATTTTGCCTATATTATAACCAAACACCATTTTACGATTATTAAAAAAAGAAAGGAAAAAAAAATCTAAAGAACTAAATTAATAAAAAAAGTAAAAGAAGAAAAAATACATACCGGTGTAGAAAACCCAATGAACAGGTCTTTTGGTGACAACATCTTCGTAGTACCAAATGAAGTCAACTTTTTCCCAAACATTGCAGAGAAACCCATCGACGTGTTGCTGACCCAAGTAGTTAGCTCCATCAAGCCAATTAGGGCGCAGAATTCCCACCTCAAGCTGCGCCGTACTACACTCTTTGTTCGAATCCAATGTGTAAAAGAAGGAAGTCCCATTATTCCATTCAAGGTCGTAGAGAAGTTTTCCCAGCTGTCTTCGAATTATGTTGAAGTTTCTGCCGTTGGGCCAGTCGTACCACAGATCGATCATTTCAAGTGATCCGCTGTAGTTCATGAACATAATTGAGTGGAATTGCTGCGGCCATGGCGTCGGTTTAGGGACGTCCTTGTTTTCTGACGTGGGCGATGATAAGTAAAGGGGAAATAATGTGAAGAAGAAGATAAAGACGACGAGGATAATTGGTTTGTGCAGAGGCTCCATTGTTCAGGGGAACGAGGGAGAGACGCGTGTTGCTGTTACTTGCAATATTTTATATGTATATATATATATATATATATATATATATATATTTTTTACTCGAGGTGCGTATGCCAGGACACGTGGTTTAGAATTAGCTTGCCAACAGGATCTTCCTTTCAACTACGAAAGCTAAAATATAATTTCCCTTCCAAGAAAAATTAAAAATTGCTTAATGCAATTTATTTTAATTGATTGTTAAAATTCTAAATTAGTTGTCTTAATTTTTTAATTAATTTATTAATTAACAATAATAAAATCTAATAAAAAGTATCCGCCAATTTTCCGAACCTCCGAGTATCCACCACTACCTGATATCCAACTTCTATAAACTGATAATAGACATGTTGTAAATTTGGGGCTTAAAATTGTAAATTTTATCTCACACAACAATATGCTTTTTCTATTTGTGTTTATTCCCCAAAAACTTAAAAAAAAAACAAAAGAATTAAAAAAAATCAATAATCTTCCGATAACAAATTCACGATGACCAGGACCTAGCACTAGCAGGATTCCGTTGCTTTCCCTCTGAAGAAAGATTGCACAGAAATTGAACTACAGAACCATCCTAGACCCAATCAAATCTCTTTAGTTTCAGCAAACACTCTTTACTTCCTAGTTGAAGACCACTTGCCAATCTTCTTTCCTTTGTCAATGCTAATTAGTGAAAAATATAATAAAATGATACATCCAGCGAACACAGTAACAACAATTATCCATGCATATATATGACCTTAAAAGATCGAGCTACAACTGCAAGACGGCAACTCCCGAGTCAACAGTCACATTCGAAGAAAATCTGACATATAAAGATGGCTATTCCCATCAGATGCAATAAATAATCTGACTGGTGTTAGTTAAAGATAAAAATATCAAAGAAACTACCATCTTATCCTAGCCACTCCAAATGATCAGGCAGAACTAGAGAGTAAATTCAGACAGATGCCAACTAATTCGTTTCTTCAAAATGGTTTAACCAGATGCCTGGTTCAATAAACATTTCACATGATGCTCATCCAATGGTATGTTATTTCTTTGTTGACCAGAACCATGAGAATTTGCCGGCAAGGTTAATTCCTACTATCATTATGAGGTCTCAGTGCAACAGTTTGCTATAAAAAAAATTCAACGAAACTCTGACAGTTCAGGCATCCGAGGGGGCATGTTAAAGCCCAAATGAAAGTAAGACAAGGGAGAGAACCTGAACTTACCTCACTTGAAAATTGCCAAAACATATTGTACAAAGTATGTGTTTTGCCTAAATATACTTCAATCCAGAGATATATTGCTGTCTAGAGATTATATACTGGGCCAGGGAATAAATAATTCCTAAGAGCCCCAATACCTTAACCTGGATCACATCTGTTATTATGATGGATGGAAGATTAAGGGGCAATGTCAGCAGTGCTGTTGAGTCTGTCTGCTTAGTGTAACTCCACACAAACCGGTTGAAGACAATATGGCTAGGGAATGTTAGAATGAGGAGGGCCAAATTCTTGACTGCGAAGAACCAATCAGGACCACCAACTTCAAGTCCCCATCCCGCATTCCCATGCCAGACATCTTCCCATATGCTGTATAGGGTGCTCAATACCAAGTAGGCTGATATCGCAACTGTAACAGGGAAATACCTCTGCTTGTCCCCAAAGCCAGCAACGAAATCAGAATCCTGGTTGAGAAGCAGTAAAATGGGAGCAAGGAAGAAAATTGCCTGGTTTGAGCCACCAGTAAGATTGACATTCAATATTAGGCATATTGCAAAACACATTATAGTAGCAACATTGCCCACTGCTGGCATCCAAGCTCCCTCAGCAGCCATCCTCTTGATTGAGAAGGTTGGTACTGTAGATGAACGACGTTGCTGCATGAATCTCATTCGTGGAGGAAAACTAGAAGAACTGCTTTGACTGGATTGGCTATGTCTAATTCCACTCCTCTCTGGAGTCTTTTCCCGCATAAGTGAAGCAAGTTCAAACTTTATCTCTAAAGCTATAAGCATAAATATTGCAGCATATAAACCAAGAAGAGATGTCCTTGCACCTTCAACAGCCAGGAGAGTGGTGAGCTTCCTGTCTTCCTCTCCAAACTCACCAATTCCACTATCTCCAAGAATGCTTTTAATCCTGACCTGACCCTCCAACAGATATGTCACCGGAAAGAGAGCCACAAGTAGAGCAAATATCCATGGTAGGAGCTTCGTGCTCGAAGCGGATGGAAAATGGGTGAAGACCACAAAGACAAAGGTTCCAACCATGGTTACAACGATGAGGGCGTGCAAAACAGTAGCTTGAAGGAAGAATTCGGCAGATATGTAAACACCAAGAGCAATCCCCATAGCAATGGAGTAAAATGCTCTCAACTCTACAATGTATTTAATGGGTATGATGGATGTCACAGCTGCCAGAGTGAGCAAAATTGCAAGAATAAGCAGCCAAGATGGCCATGTAGGTTTTGATGCCATAAAGCCATAGATGGAAATGTCATCGGCAGACTGACGAGCAGCTTTGATTAGGTCAGAGCGGTATGTCCATGACATTGGGATTGGAGGCTGCATCAAAACAAATAGTAAACCTGTTGCCACTACCAGCACTAGACATCTCTTGGCAGGCTGCAAAAGGAAGGAAACAAAAGGTTATTAGTCCAGTCAAGCTTCATTAACATGTAGCATGAGCAATAAAGAAAACCCTTTTTCATCAGGTTACTAAGGCTCAAATGAGCATTAGTATAGGTCTGTAACTGTTATTGACAATATTTATCTTACTTTTGAACTAAAATGGCAAGGTAAAAGGAATAGATATCGTTTCAGGATTTATATTCATGAATTAACTTAATCATGACATGCTGTATACAGTATGATTGCCATCAACTATACAGTAATTTTTCCTCAATTTAGTATTCAATATTCATTACATGTCTAGAGTCCTAAAATTTAAATATCATCAGACATTATTAGGAGACCAATACTATGGATTAAATATTAATGCGATGACAAAATTGCATCAAATGACATGCACTAAGGTTCTTAGGGATCCTTCGCTTATTGTATCCATACCAAAACATGAGAGAAGTGTAGAGCAACTATGGGAACACAGGCCAATCCAGTCAAAATGATGCAGTAACCCAAAAGTAAACCATCAGATGGAGGTCTCCCATTCCACCACTGTAGGGCTTCAAAAATAGTTTCCCGGCAAAACCAGACAGATAAAGCCACCACAGTAGCATGTGTATAACCTTGCCAAGCTTTCATCTTTGAGGCTGTTCTTGACTTCTCCCTGCAGGTTTCAGTAAGGGGAATAATAACCAAAATCAATAAAAAGAAAATTTTTTAGAAAAGGGGTGGGAAGACCTAGCTCTCCTAGAAAGAAAAATCATAAAGCACATACTTGTAAAGAAGCAATGGAGGAGAAACAGCCAACAAAAGCACTGCTGCCACCCAGACAACTGACTTTGAGGAAATAAAAAGCATAGCCAGTTTCGAAGAATAAAGGCAAGTCAAAACCCAAACTGCTTTTGGTCCAATTCGTTGATCCACAGACAGTCTTCTAACCAATGCTAAACCGATAAAAGTCGTCATGAGGACCATGTAGCTTGGATACATCACCTCATCCTCCAATCCGTAGTAGTATATGCTTGAGTAATTAAAAAATCTATTCTCAATGTGGCATAGCAACAGTGCATGGCTGATCAAGCCAATCTCCGTCAGAAAATGAAATTTTGCTGGTAGCAGAGCTAAACCAGGAACAACCATGGCTAGGACAACGTCAGCAACAATGAGTTTACAAAAGAATTTCAAAGACATGCCTGCCAACCAGATATTTAGGTCCCAGAAATTACGCATCACAAACCAAATGACTGACAAGCTCCCCAGCAAAACAAAGGCAAAGTATGATGGCAAGCTCTTCTTTGTAAAAAAACGAGCCAAATAAAAGCCAGAAACTGCAGGCACCACCATAAACTGCAAAATAAAGAACAATAATACAACACTTTTTAGAACATTCAGATTAAGGTCTCGTTTATTTTTTACCCCTGATGATAAGAAATTTATTAACTGAAAGGAAACAAATGCACAGAAGGTTTGAAAAAAAATGAGAGTAGATACAGGAGGCACATTAAATTCCATTAGGTCTTGTAAACCACATCTCAAATAGTAAATTCACAGTGGTAAAGGCATTACATGGATGTTTGGGCATCCTCACTAATAGGAACACATTATCAAACCGTAAATCAGATCACATGCAGCACAACTAACCTCAAGAATGCTGGATGCATAATACCTTCTATGAAGGTAAATCTGATATTACCAAGAAATCAATTTTCTTCAAAGTATATACAATGGCTTATGCGATAATCATCTTCAACTGCATTGGTTGCAAATCCAATAAATATCCTAATGAGGTAAGCCTATCGAATACACAATCCTCATGGATGAAAGCTGTAATCAGAAATTAATGGACAACATAACCGCGGGAAAATTTTAGAAAATTCACTTAAGCAAACTTATTCTTACCTACGTCTCCCAAGTTTTAAAAATTGATCTCAGAGGCCCACTAAAGTTTTATTCCCAACAACCATATTTCAACATGATATAGATGATAAAAATATGATGGCAAGATTTTTGGGTGAACATTGCCATGAACAGAAGTCAAATCAATTATCACATAAACTCCAATATTAGCAACTGCATGTTCACTTTCAATCATCGTGATTCCTATCATCTGAGATCAAATCCGCTGGTTCCAAATCACGACTGGTGTTGCTAATGGCTGTGCCAAAGCCAATTTTGCTCCACATAAGAGCTCTAGAAAAGAATACCTCCGTTTCCAGTCCCAAATCCACAAGATGTTGTGGTTGTGCATCTTTTGGGCGAACAGTTAATCAACCCTTGAAATCTTTAGTTTAATACAATTGTATAAATGGCCCTTAAGCTTGTCACTGAAACCCTTTAAATATCACACCCTGAATTTTGTATCCTCAGATCAGGGAACAGGTTTAAAAAGCGTTTACAACTTCTTTTAAGGCAAGCAAAACCATGTTACAATCAAATTTTAGAATTTTTATCTCCAAAATTTCATGCTTCACTTATCTCAAATTGATCAGTCTATCTTATAACCACTCCCAAATTTGTGACTGCTGATTGTGTTCAACTGGAGACTAAAAGATGTTTTAATTGTTAAAATCTTGCTGACAACAGGGTAGGAAAGGGGTTTGATTTATAGTTACGTAAGGTTTAAAAAAGAAATAAAATTACAAATCCTGAATTCTTCATAGTGCCTGAGAAAATAAGATAAGCATTTTATCCTTAAAGATGCCAGAGCAACTCCTCTTCTTTCTTCGCAATCTAAAATTATTGTCCTCGAACCAATAACGCCAAGCAGTTAAGCATGAATTCAAGCAAGTTTCTACTTTGCTGACACCATCAATGAAACAACAGATTGAACCATTGGTCAACAAAATGGGTAAGATGCAGTATGGTACACTCATTAAAGAAAATAAAGCATGCACTCCTGCAAAAAGCTAGGGACCAAACTGTATATACATGGGTTAAGCTAAAAATCTCACAATTCTAATTTAACAATGCAACATAAATAAGGATGTTGCTACAAAGTTCATGAGTGTTGCCTTCACAGAATTTGTATTATGTCGACCAGATTTCCAATGCTATACAGAATGAGACCCACAGTATACTTCAAAACTTCCAAGAAAAAAATAGCAAGTAACTGCATCACATGCATTTCACAATTATTTACAATTCATGATTGTACAAATACGAGGTGCAGCAGTAAATATCAAATGCAATAGGTCCTCTGATGCAAGAACCTTACCAACAGTGGGAATCCCAGAACAATAGCTGCAGCAGCACTGACCACTACAGCCAAAGATGTAAAAGCCATTGAGCTGAAAGCATCTGAAACCATACCAAGAGCATAAGCACCAGCTCCCGCAGCCCCTCCCAGCATAGTAGTAGTCACGAGAAGATAACTCAAAGGTGGCGGGACCTGAATATACTTCCCAAATGAATGAAAAACCACCCTAATCTCCAAACAAATTACCACCACAACCAAAGCAAGAGCGCCATTAGCCACACGAATACTATGTAGTTGGTTCTCATTCTTGGTGACCCAACGAAGGGCACCCCTTGTGGATGCATATAGTTGGAACAAAAACGGGATAAAGAAAAGCAGAAACAAATCACAAACAGAGGCAGCAGACGAAAATATAACAGAGTAATGAGAGGCAATGTGAAATAGCAAAGGGAAGAACAATAAATTCAAAGTGTGAATACAACTCTCAAGCGGACTCAGTATTAAATTATCATCAGGAACCTCCCCACCGTGATACTTCACTTCCTGCTTCGATTTGAAAGATGAAACGCGCGGAACTGAATAAAGCCAATAGAAAATGCAATCAAATGCCATCAGATAGTAAGCAGCATTATTCATACCCACGGCAGAAACAGTCGCCCAAGTGAAAATCGCAGAGGCTATGAATGGCAAGCAAGCAAACAAAAGCCTCTCGAGAGCGAGAACAATCGAAGGGTTTTCGATTTGAATCCATTTGAATTGAAGTGAAGCCCAAGCGCCAATTAAGAAATTCGTCTGGGCGCATAAAAACGTGGCGAGCAGACCGAGAGGAACTGAATTGAAGGTCGCCAAAAGAGATGAGCTGAAAAAGAAAGCGATCTGCGCTGCGATTAGCGAGAACCAAACGCCGAAAAACGCACCGGATTTGAAGTTGAGAGAATCGATAATGTAAGCTATCATAAGCCCTAATGTTAGGGTGGCAAGCACCGGCGTCCCACCCAAGTCGAGCAAAAACGCAGCACATGGGACCAGAGCGATTGCGATACGCGCGTTGTGAGAGAAAGATGACGGAGAGAATCGCGAGTTTTTCAGAGATCTGTTGCTGTTAACATTATCGCTACTATTAGAGTTAGGGTTTGAGTAAGGAGAGGATACATTGTTATATGAGGAGGTAAAAGAAGGGGCGCTAATAGAGGCGGAGATGTGCGGTCGGAACGAGCGTGGATTTAGCTCCGGCGGCAACATTTTGCCGGAATTTTACACGGAGAGAGACTATGATGTTGGTTTCGAGTGTGATTTGTAGAAGATCTGAGAATTACTGGTATGATTTGGGGTTTTGGCGTGAAACGGTGACGTGTCTTGGGTGATCGGTGCCGTTAGATTATGATTTAGCGGGGTCCATCGGGTGGTGCTTTGTAGATAGACACAATAACTGTACGCCTTTAAACGTGGCAAGATCTGATTGAAGAAAAGTAGAAAACTAATAAAGGTCAATGCTTTTGTTTGACTATGTCCGGAGAATACATCAGGATCTGGGACTACTAAATACACTCCGATCTTTTTCTAAGCAGAGGCGCAATTTTAGAGAGATGCATATCCATATGTTTGAAAAATAAAGCGAAGTACCGTGCAATTTGAATCTCGTGTTGTATTTTAATCTTTTTTTTTTTATATTACGATTATAATTCTTTCGAAAGAAAACTGCTCTTATAATTGTCTCATTTTAATATATGTGTATGTATATATATATATATATACATATATAGAGAGAGAGAGAGAGTGTTACTAAATAAACATAAAATGGTGTGACATTTTATTTAAATAGTCATTTATTTTAAGTGTGAAAAACAAAAGTTGTTACGGCATGTAATAATTTATGTTTTTAAAAATATTGGATGATTGAAAATTATCTGTGTGCTTACATATAATATGAGCCTAAATTAATCAACGATTTATAGAATTATTTGTTTTAAAGGTATAACTGTTGCATAAAATATAATACACCATAATATAATATGTTTATTATTGTGTACACAATAATATAATACATGAAATATATTGTGTATATATAGATTTTGTACTTTTTATTTGTTTAAAAATATATTATTAAAAATTTGATGCTTAAATATTTTCACGGAATAACAAAATAATGTGTTAATTAGACATATACTCTTTGTTAATCATACATCTCACTTCCGCATGTGACATTGGATATTTGACAGTCAAATATTGTTAATCATTAACTAATAATTTGCGGATATTGTAATTTTATAATTGTTGTTAACGCGGGAAATATTCTTAATGAAGGTACTAAGTATTTTTCATAGCGCATTGAAAGCAAATGATGCTTCATATCATAATCTATAGCATGTTGACTCTTTAGCTTCAACGTCTACCATCCACATTACATATATATATATACAGTAAGTAAAACATAGCCTTAGTTTGTGATGCCATCATTATTACACGGGTTGTGTAGAGTAGAGGTATTGGATATGTCAGTATTTGTACAATTAAAATAGTTTTATGTTAATTTCAACGAAGTTGAGATGGCCGAGTTGGTCTAAGGCGCCAGATTAAGGTTCTGGTCCGAAAGGGCGTGGGTTCAAATCCCACTCTCAACAGTTAATAATTTAATTGTTTATTTATTTGAAGTTTTTTTGTTTCTGCGTTCAAGCTACATTCAACAAAGCAGCCAGATGCCAAGATCCACAGCAATGATGGTGCTGAGCTATGAATAATGTATACAAACTCCAAGCTCGCCTTCTCAAAACCGGGCTTCATGAAGACCCATCCTCCCTCCACCGCCTCCTCTTATCATGCGCAGCCTCTGCACCCGCTAGTTTACCCTACGCACGCTCCCTCTTCGCCCACATTC
The DNA here is from genome assembly GCA_028052125.1 of Melia azedarach. Taxonomy (NCBI): domain Eukaryota; kingdom Viridiplantae; phylum Streptophyta; class Magnoliopsida; order Sapindales; family Meliaceae; genus Melia; species Melia azedarach. The sequence continues at coordinate 5,246,563 of CM051397.1, forward strand.
CTTCACCCGACACTTTGGCTTACAACACCATCATCAGGGCTCACTCTCACTCCTCACCTCTCCACGCTCTTTCATTCTTCACTAAAATGCGATGTGCCAGAATTTCACCCGATCACTACACTTTCCCCTTCGTTCTCAAGGCCTGTTCCCGTCTTCAAGTTGGACATGGCCTGCATTCGTTGATAATTAAGATGGGTTTTTACTCTGATGTTTATGTTCAGAACTCATTGATCAATCTTTACGGGTGTTTAGAGTCCGTTGACCTTGCGTACAAGGTGTTTTGCGAGATGACTGGTAGAGACCTGGTTTCGTGGTCTTCGATGATTTCTTGTTTTAACAACAATGGGTTGTGCTATGAAGCTTTGGATTTGTTTAAACAAATGCAGTTGATTGGGACTGTCAAGCCCGATGATGTTACAATTCTCAGTGTCATATCTGCTGTTTCGAGCTTAGGAGCATTGGAGTTGGCGAGATGGATTGACAATTTTATTATGCGGAGTGGGTTTGAGCTTACTGTTTCATTAGGTACTGCGTTAATCGACCTGTATTCCAGATGTGGGTCTGTTGATGATTCAATCAGAATGTTTGATAAAATGCCTGACAGAAATGTGTTGACATGGACGGCGTTGATTAATGGCCTTGCGGTGCATGGCCGCAGTAAGGATGCTTTGAGAGTATTTTACGAGATGAAAAAATCTGGCTTGCGGCCTGATCATGTCACATTTCGAGGTGTTTTAGTTGCTTGTAGTCATGGGGGTTTAATTGACGATGGATGGCGTGTTTTCAATAACATTAAGAATGAATATGGTGCGGAACCAACACTCGAGCATTACGGTTGCATGGTTGATCTTCTTGGTCGTGCAGGTTTGGTCAATGAAGCCTTTGAGTTTGTAGAAAAAATGCCTATACAGCCTAATGTAGTTATTTGGAGGACTTTGCTGGGAGCTTGTGTGAATCGAAAGAATATTGACTTGGCAGAGAACGTGAAACAGAGGATATACGAACTTGAGCCGAATCATGATGGCGATTATGTGCTCTTATCAAATGCATATGGTGGCGTAGGTAAATGGGTTGAAAAGGCAGAGGTAAGAACTTCAATGAGGGAGAAGAGAATCAGCAAGAAACCAGGCTGTAGTCTGCTTAATATTAACCAAGTAATTCACGAGTTTGTATCAGGAGATGATTCTCATCCAAAATCAAATGAAATTAAACGTTTCTTAGTTTCTATCATTCAGAGTCTCGGAGTTGAAGGTTATGTCCCTAATACATCCGACGTTTTACATGATATTGAAGAGGAAGAGAAGGAGCACAGTCTTAGTTACCACAGCGAGAAGTTAGCAGTTGCTTTCGCCCTTATTAGTTGCAAAGATAGGAGGACCATAAGGATAATGAAGAATCTTCGAATCTGTCACGACTGCCATTGTTTCATGAAGCATGTTTCACATAAATTCAGCAGAGAAATTATTGTACGGGATCGAAATCGCTTCCATCATTTTAGTAAGGGATCTTGTTCTTGCCAAGATTATTGGTGACTGAAATCTCCCACTTCAGCTCTCTCTCTTCCAATACTTTGTTCTACATATACATCCCACATTATAAGTTCACTCAAGAGATTCTGTTACTGTATACTTGTTTCATTAGTTTTTGATGGAAATTAAGTATTTTATGGAAGTCTGTGAAGATACTCTCTGTCCAGAAACTCTGCCCAGATGATTTCATAAACTCTACCCAGATGCTTAGCTGCTACTGACGTGAAGTCTATTAGATCTTTACTTGGTTGTTATTGATAAGTTGGCCATTCCTTAACTAACTAGAGGATTATGTTACAAATATTTTCTGTGTGTTGCTTTTCTTGTGTATAAAAAGAACTCTTTCTTTTAATGTAGTTTGTAGTTAAGAGAATCGAGTTAATAAAAGAAACTCTTCTCTAGCAATTTTTCTTTACCTTCCTAGCAACCAAATAACATTTTCTGAATCTTAACTTGGTATCAGAGCCATACAAATAGCCAACGCCAATCTATCCTATCCCAATTCTACATCAAACACTGCTATTTCTTTTGTTGTTCCAACAAAACTTGATAGAAACAATTATCTTATATGGAGATCTCAAATGCTGCCATGTATTCGAAGAAATAGCCTTAAGGATTTCATCAATGGAGTTCAATCAAGGCCTGAGCAAATTCTTCATGATAGCAATGACAATCAACTAATTGAGAATCCTGAGTTTACTATTTGGAAAAGACAAGGTCAACTACTACTTGGTTGGTTATTATTTGCTATGAATGAAGCAATCTTAAGCTTGATAATCGGATGTAAATCTTCTTATGATGTGTAGCTTGTATTAGAAAAACAATTTGGATCTTAGTCTAAAGCAAGAACTCTTCAACTTTGATTTCAACTACAAATAACTAGAAAAGATGGATCTACTATGGCTGAATGCTTTCTTAAATTGAAAAGTATTGCTGATAATTTAGGAGTTGTTGGAGCACCAGTTACAGATGATGAATTCATTCTATATTTGTTAAGAGGATTGAGGACTAAATATGATTCCATAGTGGTTAATATCATAAGTAGGTTTGATGTTCTGAACATGCATGAAGTTTACTTGATGCTTTTAATACAAGAAAGCATAATTGAGCAACAGAATACTATGGCTGCAGCTTTAGCTCAAGCTAGTTATAATGCTAACTATGCTTAGGCTAAGCAGTATTAGGCTAAGCAGTATAATAAGAAAGATGATGCCAAGAATGGAATAAATCTCAGCCATAACAAAAACTATGGTAAAGGAGGTGGCAAAAATGGTTCTTATGGCAAGGGAAACACAAGCCAATTTGTCATATCTGTACCAAAGTTGGTCACATTGCTAATATTTGCTATCATAGGTTTAATAAAGACTATGTTCCAAAGACTCAGTAGAATTATTTTCCATAGAAATATAATTATCAGCAAGGACATCCAAAGGACCATAACCAAACAACATTTTTTGAATCTTAACTAAGTCGCGTAGTCAAATATGTAGATTCTTTCATTTTTACGATTATCTTGGATTTGGATTTTCCCGTGTTTTCTTTTGGAGATAAACTTTCTTTTAATTTCTAGTGCTTTTCTTTTTTGGAGAGAAAATTTATTCTAATTTATTATTAACGTGAAAATGTTATTAATGAGTGCTATCAAATAAGATAAATTTTGTATTTCATTTGCAGTTATTACAACTTGTATCCCAATTTTATATAATCGATATTACAGAAATTAAAATGCTTTAGGGCCAGTTTGGGATTGTTGTGAATTTTAAAAAAATTCACTTATGCTGTACTATAAAAATAATCAGCTTTAAAGAGAATTAGTTTAGTGTTTGGTAAATTTTATTTTTAAAAGTACTGTGAATTTGAAAATTAATTTTGTGTGTTTAGTAAATTTATTGTTAAAAATATTGTAGCAATACAAATGATTAAAATGTACACAGTGAAGAGTGATAAATAAAAATTATTTTAAGTGTTTAATATAATATAATTAATATAACTTAATATAATATATTAAATTTGAATTTTTATAATTTTAAATAGATATATTTGATATTATATTTAAAAATAAAATTACTTTTCAAAATCAGATTTTAAAAAATAACTCTTTTTTTACTTCTCAAAATCTATTGTAAGATGTTATAATTTTGTCAAAAATAATTTTAAGAAAAATTTATCAAACACTCAAAATGAGTTTTGATGGTTTAAAATCACCTTTCCCTCTCCAGTAATTTCATAGATTTTAAAAATTAATTCTTTTTTTATTTCTCAAAATCTATCGTAAGATGGTATAATTTTGTCAAAAATAATTTTAAAAAACATTTATCGAACACTTAAAATTAGTTTTGATGGTTTAAAATCACCTTTCTCTCTCCAGCAATTTCACATGTACTTTTAATTCGCTATTGTTGGAGAACAGGAATAGAGACTTCCCCTCATTTTAACTAGGTATGTTTTTCACTGACGTTGAGTCCGATATATATTACTATTCCATATATTTAAAGATAAAACAGAAAACATATTCCTAACTGTGATATTAAAAAAAAAACTACTTAATATTTTGTATCCCATGTCGAAGAAGATCATGCTAAATCTAGATATGACCATATTGTATATACACTCTTCTTTTTAAAATATATAATTTTTATTTTAAGTGAAAATTAAAAATATAATAATTCGGAGAAGGTAATTATATATATTAAAAAAGATGCAACAACCATACTTTTCATTTTAAAAAATAAACCATAAAAAATTATAATATATGATGAGTAGATGTACATAATAAAATTTCTTTTTTGATACAAATATAGACATGGTTGAGGCAAATGTTATAAGGTACGTTCGCTTAAAATTGTAAAAATCGATTAATTAATTAATTATATTCTAAAGAAAATTTTAATTTTTTATTACAAATAGTAAAATTAAAGGAATTTTAATCACCGCCTCAATCCACTTCAATTAAAAACCTTCAACAATAAGAAACGAAATAAAAATAAATTATTATGAATAGACGAATCTGCCCCTGGTAAATGGTTGCCCTAGACATCAAACGGAAGGTCGAGATCCAATCGTCGCATAAGATCCAACGGTTCACATCTCACTTGTCCTCCTTTATATTCATCGTTATGACGCAGTCTTATTTAGGCAGCATTCTCTCGCGCTCTCGAAGAGTTTCTAGGGTTTCTGCTGTTCAATTTCTGCAAAAACATACTTAGTGTGATCATTCTCAAAAATGGTGAGTTGCTACTTCAATGGCCTCATACTCCATCCTATAATCCGAATTGCTTTATGTATTATTTTTTACGGTTTTTGTAATTCTTTTGTTGGTTATGTGAATTAGGTTCTTCAAAACGACGTCGATTTGCTGAATCCTCCAGCAGAGCTGGAGAAAAGGAAGCACAAGCTTAAGCGTCTCGTTCAGTCACCCAACTCTTTCTTCATGGACGTTAAGTGCCAGGGTTGCTTTAATATGTAATATTTCTAAAGCTGTCTTTTTTTTTCATTAATTATGTTAAAATAATGCCCAAAAATATATTGAAAAAGGATTTCTTTTTCCCTTTAATGTGCAGAACGACTGTGTTTAGTCACTCGCAAACGGTGGTTGTCTGCGGCAACTGCCAGACAGTTTTGTGCCAACCAACAGGAGGTCGTGCGCGGCTGACTGAAGGATGCTCTTTCAGGAGAAAGGGTGACTGACGTATTCAATCTGCCTTTGTTGTTTGGTAATTGCTTTTGCTAGTAGAGTTACTGCAATTGTGGGATATCATCTTCATCAATCATCGTCATGGATTCAACTAAGAAATCGCGAGCCTTTTTTTTAATTCTTGTCGTTGGATTTAGTTTTAATTTTGATTTGTAATTTTGTTGGAAACAAACTATATGAGTATACTAGGCTTGCTATATGATGCTGGCTTATGTTTTGTTTGATTTTGTCAGTTATTAATCTTTGCCCGGTTAATCTGTTGTTTTTAGTTTCAATATGCTCTTTGAATTCAGTATATTATTATGTGGTATTGTTGTAGTTGGTTTATTCCTAAATGGCGGTGTTAGGTCTTAGACCACCTATCTTGAGATCATAAGTTTAATGGCAACGATAACACATTATTCATTGTTTGACTATCCTGCTTTGATGTGCTGTCTCTATATGTCTGTGTAGTTTGCTGTAATAAGAAATTCATACATTATTTTGGATGGCATTCATGATGCATTGGGCCATTGATAACCTTTATGTGGGAAGCTACTCTATGTTACCTATATTGATAAATTGCTGGATCATGTTTTTTCAGTATTGTTGGTTGATTTATCCTTCAAGGGTTTCTTTCTAAGTTTTATAGTTCATAAATTGTACTAGTAGTCTGATATACTTGGGTGTTGGGGTTAAGCTTAATTTACTTCTGTGCTGGCATTCATATTTCGGGAGTCTTTATCATTTTTACTGTTACAGTTTCTCCATTATTTTACTTGTGATTGTGTTAAGCTGGATGGCTTTCCTTTACTTCAGAAACTGCATACCAAGTGAGATATGTGGATCTACGTTTATTTATTTTTTATTTGGTTGAATGTAACGTTTGAAATTTAGGATACAAGTTTGTTGGATATAATTCACATGGGTCTGAATTTAAGTCTCATATAGCCTATTAAAAATTGGAAAGTGTAGGCCAATGTTTTATCCTCGCCAATTTGACGGGAAAAGGCACTGACTTTTTTGGTTTGGATATGCTCATGAGTGCTTTCTTTCTTTAATTTGTTAGTCTAAGCAGTGTTGAGCTTCTGTCATGAATTTACAGAACTGTGGTAGATATTGGAACTGTAGTAATATCATCACAAATTCATATGATACCTTTCAGGTTTTTGGCCATCCACTGTGTCTTGATCTTGGGAGTGTTACCCATAGTTGCAGTTGAATATTTTTACTACATTGTATGCATATTTGTGCCATAAGTTGAATCTGAAGCTGTTGAATTGGCAGTAAAAACCTGAATTGCCATTATTAGTCTACGTTCCAACTTTGTTGTTTTAACTGCCAAGTAGTTGTTAATGATGTGCTTGGGAACTTTGTTAGTCATTTTATATTTGTTGCTCTTTTTTGGCCAAATCAACCCTGTTTTCGAAATTAGAATTAGGGCATGGCCTGAAACACTTATGGCTAATGTGAACTAGGTCCACTAACGTTTGGCCTCGGTATCTCGGAATTTTCCAAGTGAAGCTTTGACAGCTCTACTGCAGCCACTCTTTCGATATGGGCTATATGCGGTTAGCCGAGGGATGTTTTGTCATCAAGTTTCTATATTAGGGGTATCTTAGTAAATTCAGATTAAAGAAAATGGGAAAAAGAACTGAAGCATAACGTATGTTGGGTAAGTCGTACGAGAAGATCTTCTGGTTCTCAACTGGTCTAATGCGTCTAACTCGTTATGGTTCTCCTGCAATGACGGGCAATATTCTTTCAGTGCTCGAGTGTTTGGCTTAATTGTATGATTTATCATCGAAAACGATTTTATGTTGTTAAGGCTCATAGAATGTTGTTTCTGTTTGCGTTTTTCGTCTTCAACCAACACGTCACTTCGGGCGACATTCTTCTTTAATTCCCGTTGTTGCTTATCCGTCCCCTTCTGGCGGTACCAAGTGCTAGAAGAAGAAGAAGAAGAAGAAGAAGAAGACGACGTTGAATTAGGCTATTAGTAATATTTTGATACCTGGATTAAATTTTGACAAAATATTAAAAATGATGATATGGTTTCAATAAATATATAACAATTACGTCCGAGGTATACTGGTATTGGTATTTTGCAAAAGATAAGATTTTTGTTGTTATAACTGCAAAAGTTTTATGTTCTTTGGTACTTTTTGTTTAAAATTCGGGATTAAAATGTTAGTATCCTTAATTTTTTTTTTGAGAATTTTTCAACAGTGACAACTGTTCAACCCCAATTTTCGGTAATAACCACTATTCATATGCGTGTTTCATCTTGCACAATTTTCAATAGTTCAGTAAGTAATCGCCCATATTATAGAAAAAGGATTGATGTTCGAATTTTAAAAATTAAAATTTTGCGAGCTTATTCACTTTTATGTGCATGTGATAGGAAAAGGATTTATCATCAAGATTATTATATATTATGACTTCTGGATGCCAAAAAATTTGCTGCCTACAAAACTTGTGCCTTCCAATTTGCGGTACCAACAAAAATGAATTATAATAATATAGTTCCCAGTTGTAAGCTCAGAGACAAAGCATATGATGTGGCTAATGCTATTGTGCAAAGCGATGCGACATCGGATTAGTTTGGGCTCATAAAAAAATTTGATGATTTCATATTCAATTCATTATTTTTTGTTTATGATTTAATGAGTTGACCGTAGTTTGCGTGCGTCTCTGTCTTCTATCACCAATTTGATGGCATCCTCAAGCTTCCTCTTCCTCGTCATTTTAAGATATAAATTTTTGATATATTTACAGGACGATGCTTTAAATTGACCTCCAAATCATGCTGATTTTTTATTGCTCTTTTGAAAATTAACGACCCTACGTGCGGATGGTATTATTCCATTCAATAAAATCTTATCCATTTATGTCAATTTTTAAGCATAAAACTGGTCATTTGAATTGAGGGTCGTTTCTAGATGTTAACCTCTGAACTAATTATTGACAGATCACTCCACTGTTCACGTCTATGTGTTGATCTGATATCGTCTATGATGATGGTTTTTGTTTATTTATTTATTCGGTTTGAAGAAGATTGATGACTTAATATTGAAATGACAAGTAGTCGTTTATAATCGAACAGTTGACCAAAGTAAACGGTTTTGTTTTGTAATATGAAGTCGATGTTTCCTTATTTACTATTGCTTTTTTTTTAATTTAATTTACCTACAGCACGTAATCATTAAAGACAGAGCATAAACTAGAAATAAAAAAAGAAAATTTATAATTGTATCAAGAACATATTTGTCTTTTTCAATCATGTTATAAGCTGAATCGACATTGCATTGGTTGCTCAATCCATATCCAGATTGCAAAGTTATTCTTTCTTTTGTATTCTATATTGAGACATTTAAATTCATAATAGTAACTCGTCAACTTTTTTTTTTAAATAAGATAAAATAAAACTAGATATAATAAATGAAATATATTGAAACAAATAATATTTATCTATATAATGTTATATCGTAGGAAAACAAAAAACATACACACATGTGAGATGTATTTGTTTCCATGGATGATGAAATAAATTGTTGGTCGTCAGAAATTTAAATTAAAGACATATAGACCTATGCATAGTCTGTGCTTTTATAGAATGATCATTTTTTAAATCACAAAAATTTCAAAATGTTCTTCAAAATCCATCACAACCCATTGGACAACACAATTTTAATTTATTTTGCTTAACAATGAGTATTTTTTTTAATATATTTATAAATATTTTAATGTCTATTTTTTGAAATAAAATTCATTTTTCTTTTCTTTTTTTCATTTGAGATTTTTTTTTATTATTTTGATAAATAACATATATATATATATATATATATATTAAGCCATAAAAATTTCAAAATGTTCTTCAAAATTCATCACAAATCATTCAAGATAAGATAAAATAATTTTAATTTATTTTTGATATATTTATAAATGTTTTAATGTCTATTTTTTGAAATAAAAATCATTTTTTTTAAATTTAAGATTTTTTATTATTTTAATAAATAACATATATATATATATACACACACACAAGATATAGAGCATAAAACCCTACAAAAAGCTATACAAAAGTTAAAGTATTATATAAATATGAAGATATTAGAAAGAGATACAAGATAATACGGTCAATTAATTGTCTCAAAGATAATTTCAATAAGTGTAATGACTCTTTTAGTTTCAAAAATTTAGTCTAATATTCTTATTAATTCTAATGACTTTAAAATCTCTAAAAATCTATATTTTATTTATATCTTAACTATATACATGTATTTTATTTAAATTACAATATAATTATAAATATTTATTATAAATAAGTTGTAAAATAGATAAATAAATTTATATTTTATTATTAAGTTATTATTTATTAAGTTATTATTTTATTTAATTTTTAATAATTACAATACAATTATTTTATTAATATATTATTAAAATAATAATAATATTTATTTAATTAATATATTTTGTATAAATATATTGTATTTGATCATATTTTAGATATTTAGTAATTATTTTTTTAAACAATTATGATTATATAAGAATATAATTATTATCTTTTAATAAATAAAAAATTTTAGAAATATTTTTAAAACTATTAGTGTTAATAATAATATTAGACCCAATCTTTAAAAGTAAAAGGAGTTTTATCCATTCAATAATATATTTTTCTTTTATTTTCCATAAAATAAGAATGATTCGAAACGTTTTCACGGGTCAAATAGCGACTCAATATGCAACGACATATAGATCTAACTTAAAATAAACGGCAGAAGACGGTTGTGACAAAGTGAAACCCATCATCTTCTTCGTCATCAATGCCTCTCTCTATACAAAAAGATTTTGAACTTTCAGGAATTTAACTATAAACAAGGGAAGGGAACGCAGTACTACAATACAAACTCGTTGATTTGGTCTTCTTGCGTTTCTTTTTGTCTTATTGTTTTCTCAAATATTATGAACGTAAATTGCTGCTGCGGGTGCTACCGTTGCTTCCCTGAAAGAGCTACATCTACCATTTCAACGTTCATTCATTCTAATCCTGAATGATTCATAGACGTTTCAGTTGCCATTTTTGACTGTCTTTCTCTCTCTTTTCTCTTTTTATAAATTTCCTTGATTCCTTCCTTCCTTTTACGAAGTTCCCCAGGTTAGCCTTTTTCTTTTTTACATGGGATTATCGTTTTAAGCATCAGTTCGAACCAACGTTTCTATATATTTATCTTGTTGTATATTACACAGTTACAGATGAAATAGATCATCATGTCGAATAATTTGCTGGCTCGAAAAGGGAGACACAGACAACGATATGAGGATCAACTAAGACTTGTGGCTGGGTACATATAATACATATTCGTTTGCACTCTTACTTGCTCTAACTTGGCTTCATTTTCTTCTACCGTTAACGGGCTTTCTTTTATATCTTTATATATACATATATATTGAATACTAGCGACAGTTGGGAGTCACTGCGATCGATCTCTAAATAATTTTAGCCAAGCGATAATTTCTGCTCCTATATATTTAGGAGAACTTCTAACTACTAAATTTTAAGGGGATTCGAGAGATGATACAGCCCCAATTAGGGGGCGATTCTTGCAATTTTTATATATTTGATTAGACGTCCTATGCTCTATCAAATCTCATTGATGTCTTTATTTTCTGGAACATACATGTTCAGTTTATGTTTGTTTTCTAATTAACGTTTAAGCTTAAGCCTTTTAGAATTAACTGTTCTTAAACAAATAAATTATATATATATATATATATATATATTGATTCAGTCCGTCGTTGACTTTATGTCGCCAATATTTTCAAGAGTGGTTTAATTTCTCTGGACAAAATTTTGATTAGAAAAAATGGGTTCTAATTAGTCGTTGGTTAGGTGCGGGTGAATTTTTTTGGATGCATGGGTTAGTTTCCGATGCAATGAACAGTCGGGCGCTTAACTTTCTGTTTGTTTCCTTTTATTAGTTTTGAATTATATGCATATACATATATATTTTCTAATAATAACACGTCTTATACTTTTCAAATTTTAATGTGATACTACTTGAGAAATTACAATGTAAAGAAATTCAAATAAATAAGGACAAACTGTTATACGCATGATTAATTATCTTACACTTGATATACAGGTGTATTCCTTACAAGCTCAAGAAGAATCTAGAGAACAAAAACTGCAGTACTCCGGAAAACAGGGTTCTTGTCCTCATGATTTCTACACCAAATCGCCATGATCTTGTGTTTCCAAAGGTATCGATCTATCTAGGTTCCAAATGTACGAGATCGATGCAGCATTAAACTTTGATATTTGATATTAGCTAGGTATTATTGTTGTAGGGTGGATGGGAAGATGATGAGACAATTGGTGAAGCTGCGTGCAGAGAGGCCTTGGAGGAAGCTGGAGTGAAAGGATTACTTGATGTAAGTCTCTTTTCCCAGCTTGCCTTGCCATTTTTTTTTACATTGCTTGGTGACTAAATTAAGGCAAGCAGAAATTGATACTGTTATTATTATTATTATTATAGGAAAATCCACTGGGAGTATGGGAATTCAGAAGCAAGAGCAGGCAGAATAGCAACAGTTGCAGCAAGGAAGGAGGTTGTAGAGGTCATATGTTTGCATTGGAGGTCACTGAAGAGCTTGATTCATGGCCAGAGCAAGCTACCTACAACAGAAAATGGGTCAGTATACATATAATACATGTTTATATAATCAGCACACTAAAGCCTTTCACTATCAAACATTTTGATCTTAATTGATGATATAAATAATTGGAACAAATTAAATTTACAGCTTTGCATAGAGGAAGCATTCAAATTTTGCCGGTATGACTGGATGAGGGATGCTCTTAATAATTTTTTAATAGCTCTGAAGAAGGAAAGAACACAAGAAATAAGAGAAATGGTAGGAGACTTTCCAGCAGTCCCTGTTTCAGTTTCGGACGCCGGAAAAGAGCATCAAACGTTATCACCAGGGCTCTTCCGATGTTCAAGTTCAACAGCAGCAGCTTGAAGAGTCTTGTACCAATTGTGTTGTACAGGGTAGTTAAAACTTAAATAAATAATCAGTTTTAATACTATACTACTACCTACTACAACGAGGAAAAATAATTAATCAATTTTTTAATTATTATTACGCGTACAACTACCTAAAACCAAAACAGACCATGTGACTGGAAAAAGATGAGGGGGTGGATAATGATAAAAGAGATTTGTTTGTATTAAAATCATAATCACAATCTAAAGTGGGCTTAGGCTAGGCTCAGTGAAATTTTCTTATGTTGTTGTGAGAGATGGGCTTAAGATCCGTTTGTGATCACTATTACCTCGTTTTGTATAACAATTCTTTAAATAAAAAATTTAACATTAGAACTGGGCTCCCTCGATATGTAAAAATAAAACGAAGATTAAGTTTTGTTTATATGTTCTAAAAAGGTTGTCGGGTTGAAAGTTCCACGTTAACTTTCCAAACATGGGTAGGCAAAAGACAAAAAGTAGTAGCAGCAGCAGCAGTAGAAGTGGAGATGGATGGAGTTTGGTCAAACTCAAAATCAAGAAACAAACCAACCAACCAACCAACAAACCTCTTGTTTATTCCGTGTAACGGGGAAGGGAGAGAGAGGGTTTGTCTTTGACTACTACGATCATACTTTCTAACACAACTTGTCACATCATCACCTCTTTCTCTTTAATACCATCATTGGAAATACAAACTTCCCGGAAATTTTAACTATTTCAGAGAGGACCTACCTACTAATCCATACCATAACATGTCAAATGCTAGCTTACATTCACACCTTTAATTTCTCTTCATTTCATTTAATTTTACAATTGGTTTTACCATTCAATGACTTCCGATTTCTCATTGAATGAAGTTAATTAATTACAAAACTTTAATCATTCACATAGTATTAATCTTTTTAAAGCAAGGTATATTCTTGATATTATTAAATTTTTAGTTATTTTCAAACTTATTGTCACTAGATCACGTGTAATTCTAGTTGTACATGTGCATATCCGATTAAAATTTGTTACGTCTAATGCATTATAACAATCTCATTTTGTCTCTTTTCCAAAATTCTCGACGCCAAAAACTTCTTCTACACGACGCGCTTTCAAAATTCAGTACGTTAATGTGAATTGCCTTTTTTGTCTTCTTACAAAAGGAAAATTGAGAATGACGTTCTAGACTTATAACCAAGTAATAGTTAATTTTGGAATTTTCTATTTATTAATTCGTTTCGGATATATAGTCTAGGAGTTAACAGTATCCTATCCTAATCTCAGTCAAATTGTATTACAGCTTGTGAATATATATTATATATAGAAAGTGTAATTAATTAATTAATTTGGTGCCCCATCTTTTAATGGTAATATATTTAAAACTGAGATATTAAAGATCTCTTTTGCCAATTCCTATGCTTAGTTAGGTTACAAATTATGACCGAAAGGAGAAGTTTAGAAGACCGGCAAGTGGTCGTCTTTCTTGTACTTCCCTTTTCACTCTTTCCTTTATTTGCAAGTAATTGCGATGCTTCGATCCAAGTGATGAATTCATTGGAGAGGCTCCAAAATAAACATATAAAAATTTGGCCAATATGCACTTCAACCATAAGAACACAATCATAATGTCTCTGCCTTGAGAATTGCGGAGATTAATTAATTTTCAATTTATAAATTACCAAAATTGTACATTCATCTGTGGTACAAACATTTTAATGGTTGATAAAAATTAATATCTAAAGATATAATTGAAACCTTATTTATTTTTTATATTTATTACTATTTTAAACTTGTAATATAGTAGTATATATATCTTGATAAAACAAGTAAATTTGATCAGCAAATTAATTAAACGAGTAATCCCAATAATTGAGAAGACGAGAAGACAATGTATATATATATATATAATATACTATTAATATGCGAGTGCATGCATTATGCAAATGCATCTATATATCCAAATCCCAATAAGGGTGCGCTCCAACACCAATTCCACATCCAGTTTGATGCCCTTTGCAATAAAAATATGATCGTCTTTCGGTAAAAGTCTTGGCAATTTTCTTACTAATTTGTCTGGGATTTGGGACCCCAATAATTTCCAAAGTAGAGTTAGCTAGTTTTCTAGGGTTCGTAAAAGGATATTAATATATTACAACCTAAAAGTCGTATCATAGAGTTGGGATATCGAGATTTTTGATTTATCCCATAATAAATCAAGTAGAGCTCAAGGTTTCAAAGATGCCATTCAGATTTCAGCATCTTATGACCTTTTCCTACCAGATTCTACTATTTTTTTTCTTTCTTTCACTACTAGAATTTACCCTGCGTCAATTTCTTATCTGAATTTATAATTACGTAGACATGATTTTTATATCAATTATATTTTAAATTTGTTTTCTTTTTATTATATACTCTTTTACTCTCGACTAATTAATCACAAATTAATGAACACGAACTTAGGTTATTAATCTCATTTCTATATTACATTTTCACACGGTTCACTTCTTGTCCTTACTCTGTCTCAGTAGAGGTCTAGCCAACATTCGTTAATTTACTTGAGTATCCAACCTCTTTAAGGTTTAAGGGGGTAGGGTAGTTTAACATTTGTTTTGAAATTGTTTGACCACTAATAATGTAAAATTATTACATATGTGGTAAACTATAGGTGGGCATATAAATTAAATTAGTCTCTAATTATGATATTTCACATGGGTTTTAGTAGACACATGAGAGAGAAAGAGATCGAGAGAGTCAAAGGGTTTGATGCATAAATGATACTAAGTAGTTATAGATAATAGTGTGTGTGTGAAATTAAGTAATTAATTAATTAAACTCAGTGATGGAAATGCCATGCCATGCACAAAATGGGGTCCAAATTATAATGGGTCAAATTAATCAAATGAAGCAAGCAGCTGCTGCATGCTAGCGAATTCTTGCTCTGAGTAAGTAGGTCTTCCTAGTGATTGTTTTCTTCAATAAAGCATGCTTAAGAGTGTGGCGTTTTCACATGCAACCCAACTTAAATTGCCTTTTCCTTTCCCTCATTCGAAGGTCTGTTTCTAATGTGCAACGATAAATGCTCCAAACTTCCTAAATTAATAATAAAATAGCAAAAGTGGTTTCCATAGAATTGAAAATATCAAAAGAAAAATTGAAAAGCAAACTTTGGATTTGAAAAGATGAAGTTGGATTGTGGAACATATCATTATATTTTGGATTAAATTGGATGCACATGGCTGAGATAATGATATCCCATTTGTTGTTTCCACGTAAAAGGCTAGCTCCATATTCATTAGTATATGTATAGGGTAACATGACCTTTTTGTGTATTTGAATGTATATGCGTAATAATAGAAGGAGCTGGAGAGAGAGCTCTTGGTTATCATCAAACTACACGCATTGACACACACACACACACACACACACACTGTGTACGTTGTGCTATCTAATATAGTAGAAGAAAACATTGTAAACTATATCTATTAATTATATAATTGTAAAGCTAAAGGTCGGTTAAAAAAATATATGGCTAATACAAAAGTATTAATTGGGATGATGGGATATTAGTGGTACTGACAACGGAAAGATCATGCGAATGATATTTGTGATGATTTATGTATCAAGCAATCATATGGTGCAAGTTATTAGTCTACTACAAAGCCTTTTTGAGTTTGGATTAAGTTATTCAGAAGCATGCATGCTCATGATTCTACTATCTTGATTTCGTTGATTAAACCACTCAGGATTAGTACTTGCAACAAATTTTGAGATGCATATATATCTTATATCATGTCATTTATAGAATTTTTGATATACATATATAGATATTGTTTCTAAAGAAATTATAAAATATATTTTAACATCGATGTATAGATATTGGCATTAAAAAATAATTATATACATCTATCCTAGCCAATTCTTTTCTTTTTTTTTATTTCTTTGGATATGTAGTTGCTAACTTGAGAGTAGTCTGTCAAGGTGGCATGTGAGAAACTTTGTATTAGATATGATAACTAGAATTCACATAAAGTATAGTTAGTTATGTATTGCAATGATACGAAGTAGACGTATTAATAAAAACCAACATTAAATTTATTTAACTAAGAAAGGTAATCAAGGAGTGAGCATGCCAATCATGGCTATCAAGTCGATCTCTGATGATCATGCCAATTATTATCACATACTATAACTTGGTATAGGTATATGCGTATAATCACAAGAGCTCTCATTAATTATAACGAAAACCCAACTACCCAAAAGATTCTTAATGCAAATCACACCATAATAATATATAAACGTACGTGATAGAATTTACTGCATAATAGTAAGCTGATTTTCTTTATATAACTTTTCTATAATTATTTAAATAAAAATTTCCTCTGTTGAAACATAACTCAACGTGATTGTTATTGGTTAACTTACTCTTGTCACATTTTTATTAGAAGTACGATATATTTCAACAAGGGTGTATGTAAATTAAAAGGAGTCGGGTTGGATCCTGTAATATTTTAACTTGAATATATAAAATAATAAGGAAAAAAAAAACAGAGTACTTAATTAATTAGTGATTCATAATGAAGGGCAGGCATTCTAAAATCATGAGCCTATGAGGTTTAATACATGATTGATAGACTGAAAATTATGGACCCACTCTCAGATTATTAGCATGTGTAAGATTGCTATAGCTAGGTCAGGTCGTCTTCCATCATTTGATTTTGAATATGAGATTTCAGTATTTTTTCAAGGGCAACTCAGGAAATTGAATCATTAACTCTCCATGAATTCCCCCTATTTAAACAGCTGAAAACATGCAACGCCCCATAAGCATACAACTCTCAACTTTCATTGCTTTCGTTCTCTTCTTAATTTTCCTCTCTTCAGAAGATCTCTGTCTTTTAAAATCCCCAAGACAGAAATAATAGACACTGAAATAAACAGACAGAGAGCCACAAAATCATCTCCTTTTCAGCTTTTTCTCATGGATTGCAGCAACTTAACAACAAAATCATCACCCTCATCATCATCAAAGGCCAGAAGAAAGCAGCAACAGCAACAACAGCAACAAAATCAGCCACAACAGGAAATAAGATTTCTAGGTGTAAGAAGAAGGCCATGGGGCAGATATGCAGCAGAAATAAGAGACCCGACAACCAAAGAAAGGCATTGGCTTGGCACCTTCGACACTGCCGAGGAAGCTGCTTTGGCTTACGACCGCGCCGCTCGCTCCATGCGCGGCTCCAAGGCTCGCACTAACTTTGTCTACTCTGACATGCCCGCCGGGTCCTCTGTCACCTCCATTATTTCACCTGACGAATCACAACACGACATTTCGTCACTCTTCGCTGCAGCTGCTCCGCACAGTCAAGCTCATGTTGCCAACAACATTAACCAGCTCTTCTTCAATCAAGAACCATTCAACCTCTCTCAGCTTTCGAGCAGCGATGTAACATTCAGCGATGGATGGGCTCAAGGCACTGAAACATACGGCTCTTACAAGCCAATTACATGCGTCATGGATGCTGCAGATCATTCTCAAACGTATAGCGCTGACTGTGAGCTGCCACCTTTGCCGCCTGATGTTTCATCAAGTTCCTGTTGTTATAGCCCTGGAATGAAAAATTCTGACATGGGATTTGGAGCATGGAATGATCAAACTGGGTTTTTAAGTTTTCCAGGGGAAACAACAGACGGCGGCAGGCTTGATTATTCATCTTTCACTGGAGACTTTCTGGGGTTTGAATCGACCGAATTCTTGCAGCAGCAGCAGCAGCCGAATAGCCAAATATTTGGAAGGATGCCGTCGGTTTCAGATAGTGTAACGGATGGGTTTGATTTCAGTTCATCGTCATCATCATCAACATATTTCTTTTAATCAGTGCTACATAATTAATTAATTAATTAATTAATTAATTAATTATGATTAAGGTAATAGTCTTGGGGTCTGGTTTGGTTGTTGCATGCACTACTTTAAATTTATAGTCATATTAATATATACGTGTGGTTAATGTGTTATAGTTTTGGCGGGATAACGTTTCTTTGATTATTGATTGTTGGAGGTCTTGGAAATGCAATAGCTTGCTTTACTTCCAAGCCTCTAATATAATTAATATGTATTTGTTTTCGGTCATTTATATATAATTGATATATTATATTGTGGAGTTTATATAAATTTGTGGTGATTTTATTTCTCTTTGCCTGCTTTTAACGTAGACATCGATCGACGAACAAAACACCTCTCTCTTTTAATAATAAGTATTTAGTTATATATATAAATATCATATTAATTAATGTAGTATACAAAATAACATAATACTTTCTTACTTATTGTTTATTAATAAGAAAACGTAGACATTATCATCAGTACCAAATGATTGTTCGGTCAATCAAGGCAATTATGTAACTTCGATATATCCAAGTGCGAGAAAAATGTAATTGGCAATCGGGGTACAAAGGTTGTCAATATCCATAATTTGAAGCGATAATTAGAGGCGTAAATTGAAATTGTGGCATACATATATATATAACAGGGAGAAATCCTATGAAATTGGTCTAATGATAATACTATTTAATTTATTTATATTGAATTATATTGTTTTAATTAGTAAATTAGATTATAAGTATTTTTTGTAATAAATTATTTTATTCAAATGTAATTGTTTTAAAAAAGTACGTAATATTTTGAAGTAACGATAATCCTTTATTATTAAATATAATAAGTATGTAATTCAGCCATAATTAATTACTTTTGACCTAATTTTCACTTTAACATTGATGGCAATTTAATTAGGCATTATATATATACACAGTTTTTTACGGTTTTAGTAATTAAATTGGAAACCTTAATCAAGTTTAATGGCTGAATTTGTATTTGCCCTGATGATTGGATTGCTAATTAAGATGGGAATATAATATTGACTTATTATTTGATGTTAAATGTTAATGGTAATCAAATATTAACTAAGAAAGTACAAAGAGTCTCAATATATATGATTAAAGGTGCTCGATTTTCTTACGCAGTGAAAGTGATGAGTTTTAAGACCGCGTTTGGAATAGCTGTATGTACTATCCATGTATGCAATATGTCAAACGATAAACATTAAAATATTGTGGGTGATTAAGACAATATAATATAATATAATCTGATATGATATGATATGATATGATATGATATGATATGCAAGAGAATTAAGTATAAATGGTCATTAAATATTGCTTTTGGTTTTTCATAACAATTATATTAATTACTTGGTTAAATTTATGAAGCGAAGAAGACAAAGCGACAAAAAGTCTTGTTGTGGAGAACAGTGCAGAAATGACAGAGTTGGCCGGGTTGACGTGGCATACAGGAGAGCCAAATCAAATTATGCCAAAGTAGGGGTTATTAATTAAAATATTTTTTTCACAATAATTTAATATTAAAAAATCAATTTTATAGACATATTTTAATTAGATTTAAAAAATGTAATATGTGAAAAACTCAAAACTTAAAATGTTATATAGAAGTAGTATAGATGGAATAACAAGTTCAATATGAAATATGAACTAAAACACGAGTTTATTTTATTTAAAGAATTTTAACACATACTTCCCATGAGATTTCAGATTCTAACAATTAAAGAGAAATTTTAGAAAATATATACATACCTCCCCCAGAGACATCCTCTTCTGTCCAGCTTCTGTTAGTTTGAGAGAAAATTTAGTAAACAAACTAACAAAATTAAGAACAAGTGATTGCTTTGACGTTGTAAGAGAGAACTTGGTAGAGAAGCTAACTTACCTTCGTTTTCAGGTCTCTCAAATCAAAGAACATAAGCAATGTTAAAAATTTAGGTCATTTCGTGTCAATTATGCTGTCATTTTTGTAGAATGAAGAGATGAGTCGATTGATGGAGGGAAATAAGAGCTATTTTTACGCCAATCGTTGCTGTTTGTAGTATATATATAGTGAGAGAACATCATTAATTGTATGGGTTTGAGTTGAAAAGGGTCATTTTAAGTCTTGAAAAATATGTAATCAAGCTTGATAACTTCTACTTCTGATCGATTCCACTGACTGAACAAGGTAAGCAAACAATGTGATTTTTTCATAGATGTAATGATCCCTTGCTTATATTGAGCTTGTTTGATGAGTTGGTTTTCTGGTTTAGAGATGGGGATTATTTGATTTGTGTTGGGTTAGTCTAATTGAAAAGTAAAACCCCATTTTTTTCTAATTTTAACCTAAGAAGATTAATGTTTTAGCTAGTTTAATGGTTTGACGAGTCATGCTAGTTTAGTCTGAATGAAAACCAAAACCCATTTTCTATGATTTCAAATTTATCAAGATCATTGTTTTAGCTGGTTTGATGAATTATGCTAGGTTCTAATTCGAAAGTGCATGGCCTTTTTTTTTGAATTCAAACCTGTCAGTTTAGTTTTTAGAGCTAGTTTGTTGAGTCTGCAAACTAGTGATGTTTTTTGTTATTTAATTCGTGCTAGTTGATTGTGATTGAAAGCAAAAATCCATTTTTGATGATTTCAAACTTGTGAGTTTAGTGTTTGAGCTATTTTGATAATTGAAAAATCAGATTAATGATTTTTGTTATTTTATTCCTGATGAGTTAGTTTGTATATTTGGCCAATTTTAAACCTGTTAGTTTAATATTCAGGTTGGTTTGTGTAGTTAGTAAACCGGTTTGTTGATTTATGTTATCTAATTTATGTTGGGTTAATCAGATTGATGATTTTTGTTATTTCATTATTGATGGGTTAGTCTATAATCAAACTTGTCATTTAAAATTATTTTTAGAGTTAGTTTGATGAGCATGTAAATTGATTTGCTGATTTATGTTATCTAATTCATGCTGGATTATTTATATCTAAAAGTAAAAGCCATATTATCTTCACTAAACTACAATAACATAGCTGTATATTAATTAGTTAAAGAATTTTAAAACCTCAAGTGCATTATTTTTGACACTTTTTTTGGGGTATGTATATTTCAGGATGAAAAGATTTGATGTGTTTTGCTATATACAAAATGAAGTGCATGAGATTGCCAAGTTTTCTCCAGAATCCTACAATTTGGTTTAGCTATGGGATAACATACAGTGTGCATTAGGCTCCAAAATACAGTTTAACGACTTCAAAAAGGTTCTTCAAGTGTTTGCTATACGGTTTAGGTTGCAACGATTAAAGAATAAAAAAGCTTGGGTAACATGTAGATGTGTAGCTGAATGATGCTCTTGGAGAATTAATGCAAGTCCAACCTGGGATAAGCTTTCATTCCAAATTAAAACTTATAACCCAATTCACTCGTGCAAAAGGATATTTGATAATTGAGAAGCAATATCTTGTTGGATTGCTGCTCAATTTCTGCATCTATTTAAAGCAAACCAAATATAGATAACAAGATAATAGCAAGTAAGCTGAAGAGAAAGTTGTTACATGCCATCCAATCAGGTTATATGTAGTAAGGAACAAAGCCTTAAAACTTCTAAGGGCAGATCACAAAGCTTAATTCAGTAAACTAAGTAGATATATGCTTGCCATACAAGAGCATAATCCAAGAAATGTGGTCAACCTGCAGACTGAATGGCTTTTAGGTGATGATCTTCCACAGTTTTAAAAGACTATTAATTATATATGATGCATAGATGAAAGGTTTCAAGGATGTAGGCCATTTATTAGACTAGATGTATGCCATTTGAGAGAGCTGTATAAAGGGGTACTGCTTGTTGCAGTTAGTATTAATGTAAATTTTGGGGTGTATCCTTTAACATTTGGTATGGTAGAAAGTGAGGACCAAGAGTCTTAAAAGTATTTTCTTGATAAACTCTATGAATAGTTTGGGAAGAATGAGGGCATTGGATTATGCTTTATAAGCGACAGATAAAAAGGTGTGTTAAATGCATTGAACCAAGTCTTCCCTAATAGTGACAAGAGGATTTGCTGTATATACATATATGCAAACTTTAAAATTTTTTTCCAGGAGTTGTTTTAAAGAACTTGTTCTAACAAGTTACTAGAAGTAGATCAAAAGCTCACTTTGACAATAATATGGAAGATATCATCAGAGTCAGCCCTGCAACTCATAAGTGATTGTGTGAGCTTTTATTCGGTAGTTGAAGCATGTGCCATTTTAGCACATAGGTTAAGTCAGCATGTTACCAATAACATGAGCGATACATACAACAATTGGGTCAATGAGTTCAGAAGCTTGTCTTTAAATTGTGCGAAGAAATTATAATTAAGACCATGAAACTTATACACAACAAGTATTATTAGTTAACTAAATCTGTTTTATGCATATTTATATTGGATAGTGCTTATAAAATATTGAAGAGCTTGCTATACTCATATTACTTTGTCATTGATTCAGGTATATTCAAGCAAAAAATCATTATGAAGTTCTGCCACCAGTAGTGATTAACAAAATTACCAAGCTCAAAAAGAAGTCTAGGGACATGGATATTGTGTTTGGAGATGGGGATATTTATGGGGTGTTGGTTGATAACAAGGATGGACATGTAGTTAACTTAACAACAAGAGAGTGTGATTGTGGTGTGCGAAAAATATCTGGATTGCCATGTGTCCATGCACTTAAGTGTATTGATGAAATTAGAGAGGACCACTACAAGTATGTCAGACATTTTCTAACCAGAGATAAATACCTGAGTACATACAAAAAACACATAAAGCCTATGCCAAGTGAAATTAGATGGCCTTGGGTGTTGGATAATGAGTTGAATCCTCATAAAGTGAAGAGACAGAGTGGCAAGCCCAGGAAGAATAGAAAAAGAGAAGAAGGTAAAGATCCAAAGATGAAAAAAAGTTGTTCAGTTTAGTGTACAATATGTTCGGAGTGGGGGCATGATAAAAGAACATGTGGGAAGGTGATAAAGAAAAGAAACAAGAGAACTCGGGTTGCTAAACAGGTGCTGAATGTATTTTGTTTACAATTTTTTCAACTATTTATATGTATATAATATGCAAACCAAGCTTATTCAGTAAGCTATATATTTTATTTGCCAAGGTTGTCATTTAAATGAGGTCACAACAGCAGAAAATTCAGCACAAGAAACAACTCAATATCACAGTAGGTCAGGTACTTTACTTCTGTCAATCTATTGGAATACGTTTCAATTATTATGTTTTGTATCGTATTCAATACTAAAATACATTTTTTATTGCCTAATATAGGCCCGCTAAGACAAGACTAATAAGTAGCTTAGAAAGGAAACATTAAACTGGCACTTCTAGCTGACTTTGGGAGCTAAAAAAGGTTAGCAAAAGTGTAAATTTTTTGCCTTTGTCATAGATTATACTACATCTGTTGCTCTTGGGTGACAGATGATGCATCATCTATACTTTTGATATGTATGTTAATGCAGCGAACTTGTAAATTATGGTGTCATTTAGGTTATGATATTTTTGGCTACTTAGTTTGAACACTACTATATTTGATTAAAAATTATAAATTTAACACATAGTATGGAATGTGATTTTGGAATCAAATCTACCATAAGTGTTGTAATCATAGTTTGATTGTTTGCAATGTTTGGTTTACTGATTCATGGATGAACAAGTGCTCGAATGAGATTTTGATGGTTTTTGTCATTTGATTTGATCATTCGTAGATGAATATAACTTGGAATCAGATTTGAACTAGTTTGTTGTTTTTTAATTTTTATCATTCATGGATTGCTTCTGCCAGTTTATTAGAATCAGATTTGAGCTAGCTTTATGTTTTTTGATTTTATCATTCATGGATAGCTTTTGCTAGTTTATTGGAATTAGATTTGAGCTAGCTTGGTTTTTTTTTTTTTTATCATTCTGGATAACTTGTTTAATAGTTGGAATTGGACTGAGATTGCTTTGTGTTGTACTTTGACATTATTTATTAGCTTATTTTGGAAACACTTTATTAGGCATTTGCTTATATTGGAACAAGATTAGGTTCAAGAGTACATGTTACATTATTAACATTCTGTTCGCAAAGCATTTAAGACTAAAGTATAACATGTCAACATTCAATACACATTTGCATTTAGGGATTGCTTATGCTAAGAAGGATAATCATGCATACTACCATTAGTTAAACTAGAAATCAGTTAACTGACCCAAGTACATTATTTATTTATTATATGCAGAAAACAAAATGTAACAAGCAAGCATGCATATAACAATGGAAATTAAGAACATTTTAGCTTGAAATCCATATTCATCTTTGCAAGTCCTATTTTTGAGAATTAATGTCTTCTCCTTCAGTTGCTGTTGCATCTGATATAATCTATCAAGCATTAGTTGTGTGCCATAACCTTCAAACCATGAGTTGCATTCCAAGTCATTATCTGTTGGACACCAAAATTTGAAAAATATGCATTGGTCTTACCTATAATAATAGTAAAGCTTGTTTAGGTTTTCTGTAGACTCTAAAATCCTAACAGCAACCCTTTTATTGTACACACAGTACTTGTTTTGAAATTTTATCAAATGCCTATTAATTTCCCTTCTCCAATGCTTAGCTCTGTCGCTACTTGAATCTCCCCTTGTATTTGAACTAGTTGATGCCATTCGGAATAGTTACACTGACTGCAATTGGGCAAAAAATTATGTTGTTATGTTAAATAATGGGGATTGGAGAATTTTTTTTGCTTGCTTGCTGATTGTAAAGAAGTTGTAAGTGTTTGCATGCATGGCTTGCTAAGGACTCGTAGGAGAGCTCAGTTGTGAAATAAAATGTTAGGCTATTTAAATTGTTGATAATGCAGGTGATATAACCGTTGGCCCAACAGTTATAACAATTTGGTGCTTATTTTTCCATGCCAATGTTGCAATTGCAGGGTTTCATTCTACACATATCAATTCATGTTTCATTAGCTTATTCAGTAAGTTAGCCAAATTTGACAAATTCTTGCAATTTACCAGAGGGTGGGCCTATATCTAAATATATTGTTAACATATTTTAGCTTAAATTTTCTGTCTTTATTCGGATTTTGAAATCAAAGAGACAAATTTATCTTTTAAATGGTAATTGACGGAAGAGGATGTCTCTAGAAGAGATATGTGTGTATTTTTCTAAAGTTTCTTTCTAATTGTTAGAATTGAAAACCTCAGGGGAGGTATGTGTTAAAATCCCTTTTATTTATTTGGGAACTCTTTCAAGACTTTGTATCGTCACATAAAAGACGAGTCGTTGGTCGCAGTCCTGAAAATCAAAATTTATTTTCTTGTCCGAAAATAAAATATAATGACGCGTCTTTGAAAAGTGAAGAGCCAATTGTAAGTGTGTTCTTGTACAATTAAAATATAAAAATTTTGTGAGGGCGATCAAAATTGGTGAACCCGTGGACTTTGGGGTGTGTGAAAATGTCAGCCTAAAGTCCCAGTAGATACGTTAACACGAGCACGACTCATTCATTCATGAAGTGAACGAAGATGACTCAACTAACGACTTTGAGGAATTGACTCCATAAATTCTCATTTAATTTCCATGCACCGTCCACTTTCTTTCCTCTTAAATCACTCGAGACTTTCATTTTTTCGATCTTTTTACTAAAAAAAAGGAACCAAGGGAAGCTAGCTACTTTAATTTGATTTCCTCTTTCTTCTCCCGGAATTTCTGTTGCCTTAGAATTTTGTCTATTCAGGTTAGCAAATTTGGTTTTTCCTTTTCCCTTTTTATTTTCTCTATTCAGTCGACTTATAGATAAAACTTTATGCGTAACTGTAACTGTTTGTGGCGCTCACATGCAAACTTCAATAACTTACTTGTCCTGTTATGCGAATTAGTTTAATGGTTATTAGTTCAAAATGAGCGAATTTCTTACTGTAACTAATCGCCAATTGGGATATTTCAAAATGAATTCCGTTAAGGTCCTAATTCGTAAGCTGTTGCAAAAAGCTCATAACCAGAAAGAGGGTTCAATTAAAGAGCAATTGACTGTTAATTGTTATTATACTGTTTTCCTAAGCTTCAAGTTCTAAGTCATGTTTGATTTTGGGAATATCAGGTGGTATGCCAATAGATAATCGGGATATCGTTCGTGGAAAAGCTCTGACCCAGTCGGGATTTCGTAAAATTTAGAGGGGTTTTCAAAATATTAATAGATCCAATGGACTTCAATATTGGATTTGAGGATGTCGGAATAGCAGTTTTGCAAGAACTCTGGAATAAGGTAGCACTTCAAGCAGTGGAACTTGTTAGTGAAACAAGAGATGTGGTCGTTGGAAAGGACAGTTTCCAGGAATTCTCCAGAAGGATTAATGACCTAACTACACTCTTACGCACCTTGGATACCAAGAAAGTTGAGGCTGCCATGGGTTTGGAATTTACAGAAGCTAAATTGGAGATTTTACATGGTCAGCTGAGGGAAGCCCGCAAAATTGTCGAAGATTATAAATCTAGAAGCCGACTCCGTCTCTTACTTCAATCAAACTCTATGCTGTCCCAAATGCAGCGTTTGGCCAGAGAGATTGCAACAACCATTTCCTCGTTTCAGCTTGTCAATCTTGAAATGGCACTGAACTTGAAGACTATGACCAACCAGATTGTTGACAGTCTAAGGTCAATGGAGTTCCGCTATGCAGCTGTGACTGAAACAATTGCTTCAGAGTTAGAGAATTCAATGTGGCTGAATAACAGGAACCGAGAGAATGCTGTAAAGCTCCTGGGGAAGATTGCAGAAGCTGTTGGTGTCAGTGCAAATGCATCCCTGGTACAAAGTGAGCTGGAACTTTTGAAGCAGGAAAAAGATGAGATGGAAGCTGAGAAAAAGCAGGCAGAAGCACTTCAATTAGATCAACTGATACAGTTACTGCATAGCACAGAACTGGTTACAAGGTCACAAGATGAGGCAATACCTACGTATCATCAGCAATACCCTATTGAATCATTAATATGCCCATTGTGCAATGAGCTGATGGCAGACCCTGTCGCAATTTTCTGTGGCCACAGCTTTGAGAGGAAAGCAATCCAGGAATACTTCAAGAGAGGCAGAAAAAATTGCCCCACTTGCAGACAGGAGCTACCTACTCTAGATCTTATGCCAAATCTTAGCCTTCGAAGCTCTGTAGAGGAATGGAAGCAAAGAGACATGGACTTAAAATTCCAAGCTGCAGTTGCCAATATCAATTCCGATGACCATTCTAGACAAAACAGTGCCTTAGATGATTTGCAGAATCTTTTGGAGATGCCCAAGTATGCGGTAAAAACGGCCGGAGAACTACTCATTCCAAAGTTGGTGGAATTCTTAAAAGACACAAGGCTAAACACCAAAGCTACACTGAAATGCCTCTACTGCCTAGCTAAATTCAGTGATAATCAAAAGGTAAGCAACGTTGATTGTGGATAGATGCCGTTTCCATTTTATTTTTACCTAGCTGAACATCAGAGTTGTTATTTGAGAATTACAGGAAACCATTGTTCAAGCAGGAGCTGTTCGTCGCATATTAAAGCAGATCTATAAAGGTGAAACAGAACCTGAGGCTGTCGCAGTCTTGTCAGAACTGTCCAAGAGAGAGATCCTTGCAGAGAAAATAGGAAAAATGAAAGACTGCATTCCTGTTATGGTTTCTTTGCTCCATAATGACAGTCCCAATGTCTCCCAGAAAGCTCACGACGTGCTGGATAATCTTTCCTCTAACACACACTTTGCAGTCAAAATGGCGGAATCTGGATACTTTCCACCATTTGTTGTGTGCTTCAATCGAGGTAAAATACTGGACCCTTATATGATACCTTCCAACCAATGTATTCTCCTTTCATTTTGATAATATCTTTTTGCAGGATCCCAAGAAACCAAAGCTTTGATGGCTGCAGCCTTGATAAACATGCGGCTCAATGAAAATAGCATTAAAACCTTGAAAGACAGACAGTTTGCACAGAATCTAATCCAGATGCTTTCTTCAAATTCTCCAGCATGCAAATCTGCTTGCCTCAAATGCATCAAGAAGCTCATAGCATATCCCAAGATGATAAAGCGACTTCTATCAGACCCTGCAACTATACCACTTCTGCTTGGACTCATCTCATTTGTCAGGTCTGATCTACACATGAAAAAAGAAGCTGCCGAGATTCTTGCTCTGATTGTTAGAGCTTGTCAGCATCCTCAATTTCAATTGTATCAGGGTTTGCAGGAACTTCAATCAGAGCACAATGTTTGTTTCTTTTTGCAGCTAGTTTCTAATTCTGAACATCAAATTAAGATTCAGTTTTTACACTTACTGGTTGAGCTCAGTTATAAATCTGAGAAAGCACGGAACCTAATTGAATCCAACATTGATGCAATCACTCAACTCTTCTCCTCCCTAGACGGTGACCATCCAGCAGTGAGAAGATGGGCAATGAAGCTCATCCATTGCATTTCTGAAGGAAATCCCAATGGAGTTCCCCTGCCACCATCTCCTGGCAAAGAAACTGCCATAAACAACCTAGCAGCTATTTTCACATGTTCTCCAGACACAGAAGAAAGGTCCATTGCTGCTGGAATCATCAGCCAGCTTCCCAAAGATGACAATGTTGTTTATGAAGTACTCCGTAAATCACAATTATTAAAAGCCATCCATGAGGTGATTTGTAGCATGGATGGGGAACACGATGGGATCAAGACACCTGCCTGGCAAGACACATCTCTACTTGAGAATGCCCTAGCAGCATTGTTGCGCTTCACAGATCCCACCAAGCCCGAACTTCAGAGGCAAGTGGGAAAGCTCGAACTGTATCCATCACTAATTCGAGTGCTCTCTACAGGTAGTTCAGTTGCCAGGCAGCGAACTGCGGTTGCACTTGCTCAACTATCCCAATCCACCAGTCAGTCAGTCTCAAATGCAACCAGCACGGCAAACCAAAGCAGGAGCTCAATGCCAATGCTTCACGTGATGAAACTCTTGCCCAATATGTCTTGGTGCTGCTCAGTATTATCAGAAAACCAGAGTTCGTGTTCTGTTCATGGTACTGCTTGTGCACAAAGAGAAACATTCTGCCTTGTCAAGGCGGATGCAGTGAAGCCACTAGTGCGAACTTTGAGTGATATGGAATCTGGTGCAGCTGAGGCTGCACTTACAGCACTCGAAACATTGCTAACAGACCACAGCACTCTGTCTCACGCCACTGCTGTTATTGTAGACAGCCAAGGTGTGATGGCCATTCTGCAGGTCCTGGAGAAGGGTTCTCTATCTGCCAAAACCAAAGCCCTAGACTTGTTCCAGAAGATCCTAAAGCATACACGGATTAGTGATTCATTATCTAAAAGGTCCGAGACGATCCTCATCCAGCTTCTCGATGACGATGCACTCAAGAAAAAAGTAGCCCTCGTCCTTATGCAGATGGGCGTTATCCCATATCAGTCGTCTTACTTCTAAATTTGTTTTGTTGTGTAAATAGGATACCAGAGCAAAATATTCTTTGAAGCATGCAATCTTCAGAAAAATTTGATCATTACGGAGAAGCAATCACAGGAACTTCTTTCCACATCAAATTGAATAAACTGGGCAAGTGCTTGGTGAATTCATGCTTTCTCCCTCATTGCAGTTCCTAAAATGCACCGCTGTTCTGCCGAGAAGTAAACAGCAGAAAGTACATTGCCAATTGAATTGCATACGGTACATGTAAATGTTCCCAGGACTACTAGATTCTGAAGTTAGTTCATAGCTTCAACTATGTAAAGCATTTGTTTTCAAGCTGCACTGTCTGTAATCAGAAAGGCAGCTTCTAATATTTTTTAGCAGCGTGGCCAACTTCTCAGTTACTAAACATGATGCATTAAGTTGAGATAGGAGCAATTTAGGTATCATTGTATTTGTTCTGTTTTAGTTCCCTTCATTTTGTACAAATTTAACATTCTTGTTATTTTTACCTTGCAGCCAATTCATTCATTTTTTTTTTCCACTCATTTTATAGTCAAAACAAGATCACTGAAAATGGGTTACGATTTACCGCAACACTTAAAAATAGCCAATTTGGATCCAAAAAAGCAATATCTATGCTTTTTTTTTAATTTTATAAAAAATTTGAAAAAATTAAAAATATCTTATACACTAACTTAAAAATCCCTACATTAATAGTTAATTGAATAAAAAATGCAATAAAAATTATTCTCAATATAAAAACAAGATATCTCTGCAAAGTCGTAGAAGAGTGATGGTACACTTACATGCCGTTGTTCATATTTTGCTTTTATTTTCTATTATGTAACCAAATATGACATATCATTTTTTTTTAAAAAAAAACAAAATTCACCTTATATAGTCAGTATATTTTAATATTTAATGCAAAGCCAGTGGCTTTGAAATTCTTCAGAAATAAAGTAAAATAAAAAGAATGGTAAACGGCATATTTTTCTTGCAAAGAGAGGCCTAAAATACTCGGAAGAAATCAAAGCTTTCTCCACGTGTTCCCCCCGTCTAACAGTTGTTTTTTCTTTCTCCATCTTCTTGTAAACAAATTTTCACAAATCTTCTCCTACAAAAACTCCACAAATGCTAAGTGTTTGCTTCAGGTTGCCCATGCTCCTACGTTGTCCAGCCACGTGTCCTTCCCTTTGCTCTTTATAAGCAAATTCCCTGGAACTAGCAACCCACCACTTCTACATTCAAAAACCAAAAAACTGTTTCTGTAATCTGTAAAACAATGGCTTCCAGGGCAACTGTAAGTGTTGTTAAAAACATATTAATCGCCAGGCAGGGAGAATTTGCGCAGTGAAAATGATAATGTTATTTCAAAATGCAGGGTTATTGGAGATCAATGCTGACTCGAGTTGGTGGAAGTCGCCCATTTGCAACATCAACCAGGCTCAAAATGGCACAAACTACAGGAAATTCTGCTCAAGCAAGTCATTCCTACAATAAGTTAGTGATTTGAAAAATCCCACGTTTACAATTACAATTATAAAATAAAATAATAATTTTCAAATCCGAACATGGGCATTTTAATTTTTGAATGGTTGCAGGTTTTCGGCAACAGGAGAATTTGCACCTGTGTATGTGGTGCTGGGAATGCTGATGATAGCGTTGTCAATAGGAGCACACACAGCCAAACAACAAATAGCGCATTGCCCGAACGTCTGCGTTACCAAGAAGAAGAGAGGATCAATTTCCGAGGTCGAAGAACCCGACCATGTCGTGACTACTGCTGACAAGTTTGTGAACAAATCTTTCCTCAGGAAGGTGGCTCACATCCAGGATCACAACCGCACTATTCCTGATCCAGTCCGCCCTGACCCTTTTGCCAGGTTTCTAATTTTCATCTGCTCTGTCTCAAATTCTTTCACTACAAAATTATTTAAGTTCGAGAATTCTAATGGAGGTTTGATATTTTGTTGGGAATTGCCAGACCACGAGAAGCGGAGACGTTGAAGACGGTAGGAGTTAATACAAGAAGTAGCCAGTGAAACAACCAGAACCAAAATTCAATAGCCTAGCTGGTTATCTAAATGGTTTCTTAGTCATAGATGGTGTCAGATTGTGAATAGAATTTTGGCTTGAATTTGTTTGCTTTTGATCAGTAAATAGTTTTCTGATTGCCGGGTTTATCATTCTAATAAAACAGAAACCAATTAAAGGTTTGAAATATTCCCTTTCAGTAACTTCCGGAAAATACATTTAACTTTGAGTTGGATTATAAATTGGATTCCATAAATTACAGTCGCTTTATTGTAAAAAATGATCATTCACTATATAATGTCAACATAACTATCACGTTATTGCATTCTCTATTTCAGATTAGTATGTGATGCAGTAACTGTGGTACAACAGTTTTCTTCTTGATGTTGATAAATTTTCTCCAAAAGAAGAGTAGAAATATTTGTTGTCTGCAATAGTAGAGATTCCACATCAAATTCGAGCTACAAAATAGTAACAAAGAAAAATATGAATTAATTCCTGACGCCAGATAGTTTCTCTCAAAAAATCATATACACAACACAAAGGACCTCGATGTCATTAGCAATCCACTGATGCATCATCGGGCGACCGCGAGCGTGATTTACAAAAACCTCCGTTAATAATCAACGGCGGTGACGGGATTGAGCTACACATTCATTGATGCCGAATGCCAGTGTGACCATATTATTTTTGCAACACCTTTACCAAAAATGTTACTATTATTTTGTTTTTCACATTCAGAAAACCAGAAACAGACCATATTATACTGCCAAGTCCTTTGAAACTTCAACAGCCATCTGCCAACCTTTCTCCACTGGGATTCTATATCACTGGCAAGTCCACCAAGAGACCCTCAAGAGGATTGATTTCAGTTTAAATTTGAAGCAATGGTATTATTTAATTACATGAGAACCTAGCAAGACTGTTCTTTCATAAACATTATTGGCTTGAATGTTTCTTTTGGAAGGTACATTTAATTTATAATAATAATAATAGTAAATCAACTCACTATCAATTACCAATCTTCAGCTAGATGACATCATGATGCCCAAAGCATGTAGGAGTATAAGCACAGAAGCCGCAAGCTATCACTATCATTATTTCAGAAACATAAGACAACTGACGGAACTCATCTCAGCTTCTCGGTTTTCATTTATAATCATTTCTGAGAGAACTTTGAAACTATTTCAGACCTTCTAAATGATCAAAGCACCATCAAAAGTTCCTAACGGTTATGCGCCCATAGCAGAAAGATGATGTATTAATGTATGCAGGCACAAGGGCAGGTCTTATAAGTATTCTGTTCTTATGATGGTTCCAGAAAACATAATATAATGATGAATGATATTGTTAAGCACAAAACATTTGCGTCTACATGAACTCAAAACAAGAAGACATCTAATCAGTGATTCAGCTTCAATATGAATTAACAGGTAGAAAGGGAACCAAGATTCTCCACTAGAAATGAAGCCTTGCACTTATAATGTACACATGTGCTCAGGATAAAAAATAGAGGATCCAAGTTCATAGAAAGGGGTCGCCCGCCATGTCTAATAACTGCACCATAATAATATTTCACTTGAATAATTTCAAAGACAAGTTTTAAGTTCAAGATATCATACATATAATCCTAATGTCAACCGATCCATGTTCACAGAAAACAAAATTTAACAAAGATCTACTGTTATATCGCCGTTCAAGCCTCTCACAATATATCCACACACTTGGTTAAAGAGAAACCAACTAACTCAGTTATCAAAGTTATACATTCCAACATACAAAATCAAGAAGTCACATAAAATATAATGCTCAACACATGACCTAATATAGCAATAAGTTACTGAAAATTTGGAACCAAAAAAAACTGCTCATGCTTTGAGATACCATCAGCATTTCAACTGAACTTCTACTAATGTAAGCATAAAAAAGGAAAGGGCAATAATACATCATCAGCTAATATGATCGTAAAATCCTTCCTACTTAATAAACAATCAGGCCGGCGGAAGCTATACTGCAGTGCAACATATAAAAAATACATTAATTACCACTTACACAAAGGCAGAATTGAGAGTGGTATTCTAGATAATCATTCCTCCACTGCAGCAAGCAAAGACTATTCAGGTTCTAAAAGAGCATTATATAGCCAAAAGAGTCTGCAAAAGCCTATATTTGATATCATCTTTCATATCACCATAGTTATCAATGAGCAAAAACAGTGTCATTGCGTCTAGGAGGTCTGTCGGGTATTGTTCCTGGCTTGAATTTTGAAGCCTCATGTTTTGCCAATTCCGGAGGCACAGGACTGTTACTCTGGATAAGCATCTGCTTGAGATCATAGAACACATCAGTATCTTGGAAGGTCAGGAATGTTGTAGCCACACCAGTCTTCCCAGCACGGCCTGTTCGTCCAATACGATGTGTGTACATTTCAATATTCCCAGGCATATCATAATTGATGACATGGGCCACATCAGGTATATCAATCCCACGCCCTGCAACATCAGTCGCAACAAGAACATTGTATCTCTTGGTTCTAAAACCTTCAAGACTAATTTCCCTCTGCTCCTGCGACTTTCCACCATGCAAAGTAGTGACACGGTAGCCAGCCTTATCCAGATTTTTGGCAACCATATCTGCGTTCTTCTTGGTGTTAACAAATACAATTGCTGTTTTGTCTCCAAGATCATCAAGCAATCTCTGCAACCTGGAAAACTTCTCCGATTCTTTCATCATCATCACATGTTGAGATATCAGATCAGTAGTCTTGCCAGCAGTGCCAATTGTCACTACCACAGGATTTCTCAAGTACTTCCTAGCAAGCCGCTCCACTGCAGGAGGCATAGTAGCACTGAACATATAAGTAGTCCTATATATCTTCTTCTCATCAAGCTCCTCGTCCTCATTCTCCGGCTTCAAATTACTGGAAGGCATTGCATCCAGTACACCTACAACCTGGGGCTCAAAACCCATATCAATCATCCTATCAGCCTCATCGAGGACAACATAATTACATTGATTCAAAACCGCATAGCGCCTCTCCAAACAATCAATCAGACGACCCGGTGTGGCAATCACTACTTCACACCCTTGCCTAATTCTAAATCCTTGTTCCTCAATAGACTGCCCACCAACAATTGAAACTACTTTAATACCCAAATAATGGGCAAACTTCACAGTCTCATCCTCAATCTGTTGTGCAAGTTCACGAGTAGGTGCCATTACAACAGCATAAGGCCCCTCAGCCTCATTCTCTTCACTTATGGGCGGTAATCTAGAAATATAAGTTAACATAGGCAATACAAAAGCAGCAGTCTTACCAGAACCAGTCTCTGCAATACCAATGACGTCTCTCTGCTGTAAACCAAGCGGAATTGCAGCCATTTGAATTGGGGATGGACTCTTATACCCAGCTCTTTCCACTGCTTTTAACAACTCAAGACTCAATTTACTCTCGGTCCAGTTCCTCATCGGCCGAGGAATCTTCGATCCTTTATAAGAAATATTAAAATCTTCTCTGAAAATACGCCAATCTCTTTCAGTCATTTCTTCAAGTTTCTTCTCTGACCAATGCCGATCAACTCTCATATCAAAAGTATCATATAAATCAGCAGCTTCCTCTTTAAGCTTTTGTGCGGCAGCCTCCTCCGGCTTCTCTTCAATCCCTTCTTTTTTCCGGATCTCTTCCCTCATCTCCTTCTCATTCTTAGCAGCCAACTTTTTCTGCTCTCTTCGATCCATTCCAGCTCGAAACCCACGCCCGAACAAAAGCTGAGCTTCATGAGGATTTTGATACAAAGAATTCATGTCACGCGAAGTATCCTCAGTATTTTCCCAATCAAATGAAAACCTAAACTTTTCACTCGGCTTTATAACCCTTTTCTTAGGTTTTTTAGATCCCAAATACTGCTCTTTAATCAATTCCAGTTCCCTCTCCCGCTCGCGCTCCGCTAACTTCTCCAACCGCGCACGCTCCCTGGCCTTGGCTTCTTCTTCGCGCTCGCGCTCCCGCTCGCGGCGATGGCGATCTCGTTCACGCTCGCGGGAATCGCGGGAGTCGGCGGAAGAGGGTTTGTTGTGGTTTTGGGTCTGAGAAAGGAGTTGTTCTTGGCGGCGCCTTTGCTGGGCGATCTCCTCTCGGCGGCGTTCGAGAGCTAATTGCTCGCGTTGAGCTTTGGTCAAGAAGACGGGCTTGTCCTCGACGGAGCGCTTCGTATTCATATTCTAGGGTTTTGGAAATAGATTTCGCTTGGTTAATTGCAGGAGGGGAAATGAAAATCCGAACCACCTTGGCTTGACTTCGCTTGTGGCGAGGGATCTGATTATTACAGACGTTTCCAGAAAACCTCTGCGTTTCAAAGCTCCTTCTTATACAAGATAATACCTTTTCCTTCTTTTTTTTTCTTTTTTTTCCCTTTTAATGATCAATTTTTTTTTTTTTACATTATATATTTTTATGTGAAAATTAGACAATTTACTTATTTTTTTTTATTATGGGATAATCGTTGAGAAATGAGAATGATATTTTGAGAAGTTTCGTTTGTCTCGTACGTGTCGGATGTATTGGATAATTTCCCTTTTTCAGGGATACTATGTAAGAGTGGATGTAAATAGAAAATAGGAGAATGCCCTGTTTTATTACTTTCTTATAATTTTTTTTAATATCTCATTATTCTTTTTATTTTAATTTATTTTAATTTTATTTTTTAATAATTTAATCATAACTAATTGAACTAAATTTTTTAATTAAAAAAAATTAAGTTATGAGCATTTAAACCTTAAAAAAAAAACACACTAATATCCTTACCACTACACTAATTAATTTTTATTAAATTTTTTTTTCTCATTTTTAATAATTTTTTTCAAAAACACATAATAAATTTTCATTAAAATAAAAATTATTCTAAAACATTATTAATGATAATAATTTAATAATAATTTATAATAATTTTAAAAAATTTATAAATTTCTATTATTATTAAAAAAGAAATATAATTTATTGTAAATTAAAATTATTATTAATTTTAAAATTTTATAATTTAATGATATTAAATAATTTTAAATTTGAAATATTTTTAAATTTTAATGTTTACAAAATTATTTTTAAAGTTATAAATTTTTATATTAATAAAATTTATTATTAATAAGATTTATTATTAATCAAATTTGTTTATATTTATGTTTAAAAGAGTTATTTATTGAAGATTGAATAATTTATCACAAATATGTATTTGGTGAAGTGGTAAAAGTTTTAACTTATTTGATCAGGTCCGAGTTTGAATTCATGTAATGTCAATTTATTTTACAATTTAAAAAAAAAATTGATTCAACTCATTGATTTGGTTCAATTGGTTCATGTTTATGAAATGGCAAAATCCAAAATATTTCAATTCCTAATGGGCAAAATCGAAACTCAAATGAGTAATAAGGAATTGGCTCAAAAAGTAGGGGAGAATCAGGCATTTTTCCATAAAAAATCAATCTTTCTTATAAATTGCATTGAATACAATATTATTATGTACCGGAAGAATATGGTATAAAAAGTTTGGGGAATTAACACATATCTCCTTTAAGATTTTGGATTCTAACACTTAAAGAGAAAATTTAAAGAAATGAATACTTACCTCCCTGGAAGACATCTATTCTCGTTAGCTTGTTATTAGTTTTAGGGGTATTACAATAAATAAACAATCACTTTCTTTTATGACTTTTGGTTTAACATTGTAAGTGAGAGAGTTTGCAAAGTACTTAGCTTTTGACCTAACACTTTGGGTTAAGCAAACAAGAAAGTAGTGACAATTCAACATATGAAAGACCAAATTGTGGTGCTTGCAACAACTAGAACTAAGCAACAAACTAAGCCCGCTACATTGCTTAACAAATCTGTCATTAAAAAGAGTTCTGCAGAATGGCAAAGGCTACAGAAAAAATTGTTGTCTATAACTACTACAGGTCAAATATGAAGAAAGTAGTACTGCAAGGTTGAGTGCTATTAACCAAAGCCTTAACGTTACAAAATCTTCTTGAAAAATAAGACAACCTGTGAAGGTTCGTGGTTGAAAATGAAAAGATTCAGTGGTGCTTGATTTTCACTCCATTCTTAATTTAAGTTAATTCAATTAATAACATGTGGAAAAATCACAAGCCACGCATGTAATATACTTATTATACTGTGCACAAGTTGCAGCACCTTTTTAAATGCAACATAACAAATTGTATCATATTGGATTTGCAGTTGATATCATTGAGTTATTGAAGGCTTGAGTTTGTGTTTGTGAAGTTTGTTGACTTAAGGTCTTGTGATGCTTTTCTTTTGAGTTGCCTAAAGGAAGAATATAAATATTAGGTATGCTAATTACATTAATGAACTAAATATTTTGACATAGTTAGTACAACACATGTTTTCGCATGTTTTGATATAGAGGCTCTTGATGTATAAGCTGCTCTTATGGTGTTATGCAAAGCTTGTTGTGATGATACAACTGGCTTGATCCAAGAGTTTAAGTAGATTGGGGCTGAGATGAGGGAAGCACTTGAGAGCTTTGTTTATAACCTGGAACTGCACATATGTTCAAGTTGCATGCAATTTCAACATTCATTAATTTATTAATTTTCATTGGCAATGATATTCATAAAGCGTTTTTCTATCAACATAAAGTATCTTTATCATTTTTAGACGTCGAACCACTCTCACGACCTTTAACCTGAGCCTATGTTTACCAATAACAAAGACAAATTAGTAAGCTAGATTATGCACACTAATCATATATGCCAATACAAATCATTAGAATATGTTTTGAGGATATTTACCTGATATCTTCGGGTTCATTTGTTTACATTAGCTAGGTTATAGGGGTATGAACATTTGTTGTGTCCCACTTTTTTGTAAAAACCACAAGTTAGGTTATATCTCTTTTTTTTTCTAAGGGTCGTTCACCACTTTCTCTTCTCTTTAGTATCTTAGGTCTGCAAGCTTTTCTTTTAAATGGTAGAGGGTCCAATTCATCACAATTGACTCTTGGTCATAACGATTGGTCTAGTATGGGGAAGATATTACCATAATAACACCTTAAGAATGCATCTTTGAAGAAGAAACCATCAATATAGTCCTTAGGCATTGCTCTATTATGCATAATACATGCCATTGCATGTTTACAAGGTAGGCCATTAATCTGCCATAGACAATGATTACAACTTCTTACACCCAAATCAACAATATACTGTCTCTCATTGTCATTAACCTCAAACAAATTTCCAGTGGATAAACATATCAAACACTTTCTGTCGACATTAAAATTCTTAGTTAATTTCTTGTGAATAAAATGAGGCATAGGAGTTTCCTACTTACCCATTTTGTTTTTCTTTTGTTATGCAAAGTTTTTATCATTTTCTTTCTAATATACTCTACCATATTCACAATTGTCACCTTCCTCCTTTCATTGATCCATGTATTCTAAGATTCTGTCATATTATTTGTAACATGATCACACTTGACATTGTGATCAAAAGCATGAAGTGACCAATGCTTAGGATTAATCTTATGCAACCAGCTATATGCACCAGCACTTTCTAGTCTGATTTTCTCTATAGCACTATTGATATCAACCCTATTTGGTGCCCTAGCAGCAGCCCAGAAGTTGTCATTCACATTGTATTATGAAAACTTCCCTTTTAAATTATTAAAAATATGTCTTGCACAGAAATGAAGGTTGGCATTCAGAAAATGCAATGATTGTACGCCTAATATGCCCTTCTGCCGATCACTCATTATAATTAGCTATCGACTATCTCCTAAAAAATCATGTAGCATTTTAAGAAACCAACTCCATGTTCCTGCATTTTCATGTTCACATATACACATAGCCACTGGGAAAATGCCACAATCAGCGTCGAGTGATATAGCTAAAAGTAATACACCACCATATGGCCCTTTTAGGTGATAGACATCATTACCTAAGAAAGGTCTGCACCCTATAATGAATATCTCTTTCAATCCAGGAAATGCAATAATAAATCTCTTGGAAGGTTGGTTTTGGATCTTGTGGAAGCCTTGATGCCATAACCTGAGCCAAACAGCCAGTATTCTTTTGCTGCAATACATTAGTATAATCATACAGCCTCTTATAAAAGGCATCCTAATCTATATTACTCTGAGCCAAAACCTTCATTTTAGCTCTATACAGCTTTTACTTATTGACTTAAACTTCAAATTTTCTTTTAATGATAGCAGTTACACTTATTTGAGGGTTGCATTTCACAATTTTCATGATCTAAGATGCAAGCCATATAGAAGTAACTTCAAGTTTCTTGATGATACTCTCACATGTATGTTAATTTTTTAATACCCTAATTAGAAATCATGAACCTTCTAGCATACTACCTACATGAACCTTGAAAAGACAATTTGGTGCTCTCATATACCCACATGTAATTCTACTCTTTTTTTAATGATGTCTCCTTAGCCTGAAACTTTCTTAGATAGCAAATTCTTTTAGTTTAATTGCAAACTCTTTCATGTTATCAAATACAACCCCAACAATAAACTTAATAGATCCACTTTTATTGAACCTTAACCTTTTCATCTACGAAGATATTCCCAATCTACTTTATTCAGTATTAGAATCTGTCAATTGCCCTTCTGAATTATCATCACTTTGGTAACCTCCTAAAACCTTATCATTATCAAATAAATTACCAGTATCATCAGGTCTGTTACCCTTAATATTATCGTCATCTTTACCTTTTAATTCATCATCAGTTTCATCCTTTATACGTATATATTCATCATCTTCCAGCACAATATTTTCTTTTAAGTTTCTTGTTTCTTGCCGTGGGTTACGAACAATAGGGGCTTGTGGAAACTGGCCAAAATCAAATTGGCTGAATTGGAAAGACTATCTTGCTCGGCCTGTTGTTTGACTAGCTTGGGTAATGGGGTCATTTTAGGTAGAATTTGAAGTGCTTTTTGGTTATGTTTGTCTATGTTAATAATAAAGTTAGGGTTCAAGTTAAGGAATTTGAGATTCAGGTTCATATGTGTAAAGTTGGGTTTCAGGCGAGGGAATTTGAGGCTCGGGTTTAGATGCATGAAGTTCGAGTTTAAGTTCAGGTTTAGGTGAGGGAATTTGAGGTTCATGTTTAAGTTCAAATGAAGGAATTTGAGATTGAGGTTCGGATCTAGGTATAGCTTGAGGAGGGAGAGTTTCTGTAGCAACAGTAGACTCAATATGTATCTTTGGTTATGAACAACGATTAGGGAAGTCTAAAAATAAATGATGATAGTTTTCACTTTCTGCTTGGGTGTTTGATTCACTATAGGGCTGTTCTTGGTTGGAAAATTAGTTAAGGTGAATGTTTCCCTCTATTGAATCATCAGGAAATAAGGTTCTTCTAACTTATGGCAATGTATCAAGAGGCAATAAAGTGACATCAACATTGATATTAAACAGATCAAACTTATTGTGCTCCTCTCATACCCTAAAGAGATCTGCATCACTTTTTATCAAAACCTTTTTATTGTTCCATGACAATGTGACTTGAACACTAAACAGTTCATCATCATGTCAATTTCTATTAAATGCTGCTTGACATGTATAGTTTACCAGTCGTATCAAGCTTATTTCATCAGGATCAATTATCCCTATGAAATAATCCTCCTCACATAACGTAATAGTCAGTCTAACTTCATCCATTGCATGCACAAACACCACTGCATTTATAAATCATGGTTAGATATGATTCCTACATAGCTAATAAATATTACACTAACATAAACTGATTGTCAATGAACAAAAATGCATAAGAATGAACATAAATAACATATTCAGGTTTACACTACAGGTTCCTTACACTGTATATATGTATAATCATCCAAACAAAAGGTGAAAATTAACACTTTTCAACATAAGAATCAAAATCTCGAATGCAATAAAAAACATTCCCCTAAATTAATTTTCTTCCATTATCAAAGCATATAAACCTTAGAAATCCGCCATAATGACATTGACTTATACACCCTAAACAGCAATGTATTCAAAACGCACTTTCATTTGATACTATAATAGAAAAAATCTCATAGGTTAGTTTATAAACAACATGCAATGGTCAAAACACAGTAACAACTTAGTATCTAACAAGATTTTTCATGAAAAATCTCATTTTTTCCACAATAAGAACGAAAATGCAAGTACAAAACAATTTTCACACACTTATGTAACTCGTAAAACTGACGTTTCATTGCAAATGACACTTAGAAATAGAGTTTTCTTCTTTTCAAAACTATATCTTCGACCTTTGTACTCTAATGATTTATCTTTATTGTAGTTGTTTGTACATGAACGAGATTTCTCTCTCAAAGTTCAGGGTTAGCAATAGAGGTTGGCCCGGTCTGGTTCGATCTGAATTTTTGAAAACTCGAATTAGACCCAAAAAATTCAGGTCTTTCAATTTTAGAACCGGACTGGGCCAGATAAAAATAAAGGACTAGATCAGACTGGATCGAATACAAGAGAAAACTGGAATAACATTGGATCAAACGGTTCATATTTTGGGACGGGTCGGTTTTTAGATTAAATTATTGATTTTTTAAAAAAATTTGGGAATAAAAAGACGTCATTTTCCTGAAACGACCTCGTTTTATAAGAAAAATATTTAAAAATAATAATTTCGGTCCGGTTCGAATTTTTTGAGTTAAACCCATAACCGGACCAAAAAATCTGAGTTTTTATATGTAAGAACCGAAATCGAACTGATTTAAATGAAATACTAAACCTAACCCGTCGATTTCGGTTCGATTCAAGCAAGGTTTTATGCCCACCCCTAGTTAGTAATGGAGTTTCGTGCCAAAACAGAGGAAATAAGGTCACGTTTAGGTTGGCTTTGGTTTTTCAAATCGTTTTAACTCTAGGGTAGTTGGCATAGTAGCTAAGCTTATGTTATCTAACATGTGCGATAAATCCTACCTCACACTACTCAAGATTCTAAGTTTATGATCACGATCCAATCTCTTTTAAATGCCTAAAATACCCTATCAATTGTTAGATCTGACGGAGCATGCTAACTGTTTGGGGAATAATTTACTATATCCAAAATGTTTAGATATATCTTGAATATCGTCAAAACATTCTGGGAATAATTTAAAATTAATCCTAAAATATATGATTTAATCTTTCAAAAATATATGCTTATGGCGTTAACTTATGTGAATTTTTGAGTATTCAATTATTGGATCTATAATGTAAGTTTGGTTGTGTTAATGATGTATATAAGATGTTTTAGAAAATCCCCGAAAGGAATGTGTTTAGTTAGATTGCTATGATGAAAATGTATAATGTGTTAGGTTATTATAAAGAAATAATATTTTTTTAAATGATTTATGAAGTTATCCCTCCCCTCAAGCTTTGCTATGAATAGAAAATTTCTAGTTTTTTGAGTAAGTATGTATTAGCAAACTTGAGGACTTTTCAAATCTAATTTCTTCATCTATAGTAGCAGTAATAGAAAGAAGATGACTCAAGCGACATAATAAATGGTGTGTGTGTGTGTGTTGTGTTTTTATCGAATTACAGCAAGAATAAAGCTCAACGAATTTTATTTGTTTCATAAAGAATTAATCGAATTTCAAGCTTAACGAACAAGAAACACCGAAACAAAAATATCGTTTATATATGCATCCAACTCACCAGAGAAAGATTGTTAAAATAGGTTGGATTTGACAGTTGAAAATATGGCCATACAAGGCGGAGTTCGACTTTAGTCATAAAGTCTTATATTAGATGAAGGTGGACAAATGATCAATAAGTGAATTGGGTCTCTTTGTTGGATGGTCAGGTTACAAGGTTACAGTATTACAGATTCTCTCGCTTTATTCATTGAATCTCAAATTTTTGTTTCATTTAAAAGGATAAATGTCAAGGACATTATAGTTATTTTGTTGAAACTAGATTATCAATTCAAACAGGGAGGTATATGTTTCTTTTCTCAAATATTTTCACTAAATATTAAAAGGCCAAATCTTAAATGAGATATGTGTTAATTCCCCTAAAAATTTATTACTTGTTTTGATAATAGAGATGTTAATTGAAATTTGAAACTAATATACTTTTTCAATTTTGATGGTTAGTTATATAATTTTGATACGATTTTGTTTTGTTTTTTAATTTGGATGTTAATTTTTGTAAACGATATCAAAATTGTCCTAATCTGAACTCTAAAGTGTTTTATAAATGTTTGATTATAATATTGGTGCATACTAAAATTATAATAAAAATATTATAATAAATACAAAATTTTAAAATAATTAATTAAATTAAAATTTTATATTTTTTGTTTATATATATAAAGGGGTATTATCACATATATCCCTTGAGGTATTAGAAACTATCACTTAGATGAAAATTATTGTCTTTTTATCATGTACCTCCTGTGACGACTGACGTTAGAGTAAACTGTTAGTTAATCATAAAAACAAAGGGTGTATTCATAAAAATAATAAAAGTCATGCTAAATTAATAACAACTATCCCATATTCCCACCACATGGCAAATAAACACGTTATATTACTCTACTGTACTAGTTCCCACTAACCAACCAACCAAAAGCAAACCCTAAATTAACAACTACCCTACATTCCAGCCATGAGTCAAATGAACACCCAATATTATATTATTATATTGCATTGATCCCCATTGACCAATCCAACCAAAAGCAAACCTGATCCTTTTTGCTATTTTTCTATCTAGCATTAATTTTTTACTATTTTTTCTAATTAAAGTGAACTTCAGCCGATGGTAAAAAAGCAATACTTGCCAAATTGACACATGGTAGCCAAGACCAAAACTATTATTGTTAAGGAAAAGTCTATTCCCACTTCAAA
Organism: Melia azedarach; assembly: GCA_028052125.1. Taxonomy (NCBI): domain Eukaryota; kingdom Viridiplantae; phylum Streptophyta; class Magnoliopsida; order Sapindales; family Meliaceae; genus Melia; species Melia azedarach. The sequence goes on from CM051397.1 coordinate 5,291,014, forward strand.
ATCAGCTAATTATGAACAAACAAACCCTTGCAATGAGAATGAGTAGAATAACTCTGTCAACAAAAGGAAAAAATTGTCGTTTCAAATGCGAGTCTTACACTCTACTGCAAACCTCCGATTCAGTCAGTTGATGATGACGATGAGGGCGACGATAAAGATGAAGATGACAAAGAGGAGGAGGGAATCAAATATCTTGTCCGACCAATAGCTAGAGCTAAAAAAGAAGAAGATGCCAATGACTTTAAACTAGAGGAAAACAATGAAGAGGAGGAAGATGAAGATGTCGATGATGGTGTTGAGAAGGTGGAGGCATGTCAATGAAAGAGATCAAATATGGATGAATTTGATGATGATAATGGAAGAGAAGATGATGAGAGACCATCCAAGTGATAAGGGTGGGTTCGGATAAATTTATTTATTTTTATAATTAAATAATGAATTTAAGGACATTTTCGTAACTCTATAAGATGGTGTTAGTCAAATAACAGTCAATGGGAGGTATGTGATAAAAAAAGCAATAGTTTTCATTTAACTGATAATTTCTGATACCTCTATATATAAATGAATTTAAGTACATTAGTAAAAGTAATAAATCTTCACCATCAAATTATCTAGTATTAACAACTTAGTCAATGGTAAAATAAATGATTTTGTATAAAAGTAAGAAAAGTATAAAAATATTTCATAATATGGAGAAAATATAATAATTATACATTCTTATGTAAAACTAATGTGATAATAGTTTATATATTTTATTTTTATTAGTAAAAATATCAGAAATACATTAATAATACTATCACATTAATTTATATGAATAATTTTATATAAGAGGATTTGTATATATCACATTACTCTTTTATTTATTATTATTTTTTGAAATTATATTATAAATTATTTATTTTGTTACCACTCACATGTATTATATAAATAATATTACTATAATATTTTTAATATATGTTAATATGTTTTGTAATTTTAGAAATAATTATTAACTCGCTTACTTAAATGGAGTAGGTACAAAATTCTATGATGGGTGTATTTAGTAAAGTGGTTTTAGAAAAAAGTGTCAGCACTTCTATTAGCAATGACAATTATTTGGATTTAAAACTTTGATACGAATAATAATATGAATAATCGTATTTTAAACGAATTGCCATCCTTAACTTCTATACCCCAGAGAATTGCAAAATAATTATTTACTTTGCCAGCATTAGAACTCATTACCTTGGAAGAAAAACCAATACTCACACCACCACACCAAGTATATTTTCATGATATATTTCTTACGTCTTAATAAATAACCATTTGAAAATACTTATATGATAGTTTCTTTAATATATAAAATTATTTTGTTATCATAAAAAATTTTATAATTCAAAAATAATTTTATAATCATTAAAATTTTATATAATAATTTAAATTAAAATTATTATCAAATAATAATAAAATTATTCTTAAATAATTATTAAAAAATAAATTTAAATTGTTATAAAATAAAATTATTCTAAAATTATTATTAGTACTAATAATTTTAAAAAGTTATTCTTAAATAGCTTTTAAATAAAATAAATTATTTTATATAAATAATGCTAATACTTATTATTCTCAAATAATTATTAAAGAAAATAAATTTAAATTGTTATAAAATAAAATTATTCTAAGTTATTATTGGCACTAATAATTTTAAAAACTTATTCTTAAATAATTGTTAAGTGAAATAAATTATTTTATTTAAAGAAACAAATATTAGTAATGATAATAATTTTAAAATTTTTTAATTTAATGATAAAAATAATTTGAATTTTAAGTTATTATATAGAATTTTAATAATTATAAAATTATTTTTGAATTATTGTATGTACTGTTATATGTATTATAATTAATAATTAGAAAACATCTCAACAAATTATGTTGAGTGTGGTGGTTGAAGTATTAGTATACTTTGATAAAGGTTTTAAGTTCGAATCTTTGAGTGATAAGTTTTATTTTGCAATGACAGGAAATATTTTGGTAAATACATTCTTTCTTAATAGAACAAAAATATCATAAAGGAAGTTTGTGACTCTTTTTTCAAATATTTCCAAAAATTGGGATTTCCAGCTATCTAAATAATGTTACTATTATATTTTTAATATATGTTAATTATGTTTTGTAATTTTGGAAAATAATCATTGCCTTTGCTTCATTGATTTTTTAACAATAATCGCTTTTGCTCAAATGGAGCAGGTACAAAAGTCTATAATGGGTGTATTTAGTAAAGTGGTTTAGAAAAATGTGCCTGGGCTTCTATAGTCTCATCCACGAAATAAAAATAAAATAAAGGAGGGGAGAGAGCGGGTGTGGGTGTGGGTGTGGGTGTGGGTGTGGGTGTGGAGAGTAATGGTTTTTAAAAATATAAATTCAATGGTGGGTATATTAAGTAAGTAAGTAAGTAAGTTAGAGTGTTTTTTGCAGGTTTGTACGACATCAAAGTAAATAACAATTTGAGTCCGTTTGATTTGGGCTACAAAGCCTATTTAGCCTTGAACATAACATTTTTTCAGTTTCAACTTGTGGATGGAAATTTTGTTTAAATAACTAAAAGGACGAGTCACTTTTTAAATTTAACCAACTTCAAAATTTTCTTTTTCTTTTTTACCAAAACAGTTAAAATTTGATAATTTAAAAATATGTAAAGTAAGAAATGAATCTCGAGTACAATACATCATGTTCGAAAGTGAGTGTAAAGCATATTTCATTTCCCTCGAAAGTAAAAGAATATATTGTACAGCTTTTGTGTTTTTTAGATCTCGGGGTATTTTTGTTCATTTTTATCTTCTTTAATAAAAAATGAGATAAATTTTTAAAGTTATTTAAAAGTAAAAAGTGGCCCAATATTTAATTATTTGTCAAATTTTCTTTTCTGAATATTTTAATAGCTTGATAGCATAGATAAAAATCCACATTTATCTGCTAATTAAATACTAATTTTCTAGTTGAAAAATAATTTAATTATGAATATTGTTAAGATTATATGTACTACACTAAATAAGCCTTTTGATAATTGCCAGGATCCTTTGGGTGTACGTGTGAAAATGCTGTGAAGCTCAAAGAGAATGCAAAGAGAGAAGAGAGGCACACAGCTGCCTTGTGCTTCTTGATTCAACTTTTTCAGCTAGGTTGCTGATGGTTGGCCCAAGAGTTTTTTTTTTTAAATATTACATATTATATGTTCAATCTATTACATTATATACATTAGAATTCTACTAAATAACTATTGTCGTAATTAAAAAAAATATTGAAGTTAAAATAAAAGATAAATTTACTCTTGCCTTAATAGCTTTGTTAAAGTCAACTCATGAAATGAATTTTGATTACAATTATTTATTTTTAATATTATTTCCGTCAGTATCAGCAACAGGAACAGGAGCAGTACAAAGTTGAAAAATATTACGGAAATTTAGTTCATTTTATTTTATTTAAAAGATCAAGATAGGCCTGCTGGTACCGTAATTTAATTGACTTAGAAGAGAAAGCGAAGGGTGAAGAAGAGGAGTGCCTAGCTCCCGTTAAATCTTTGACCTTTTTTTTTTTTTTCCTTTTAAATGAAGCGTGTAAACTGGAGACTGATTGGGTTTAATAAGCAATGAAATGAAATTAACCAATTAATTGCTCCGCGATTATCATACAAAATTGAGGTCAACTAGTAAATCTACAAGTAATGAAAGGGAAATTAAGTTTAAAGTATGGCAAATAATGGTTTTAATTACTGAAAAATTGAAGATTAGCTCTCGATTAGCCATTAATTAAGTCAACGAATCTTAAGGCATGACCACCCACACTTCCGCAATTGAAGATTTCAACTGTGTTTTGTCGTTTATTTTAATGCATATTATTGAGGTCGATTTCAACTTAAAACGACAAATAAATTAGGACTATTCCCCATTTGTCACTTTATTAACAACATCATTGACATCTTCTAATGAACAACTTAATTCATAAGCCAAAATATTAATATGACTTTTAATTGGCCTATAAAATTGAATTAAATTGGAACAAGATTATGTCTATGTAACCACTCACTGGCCATTTTAAGGTTGGCCTACCATGTTTTTGATTTTGACTTATCTCATAGTACCTTCATATAATTGCATTTTATATTACAAAAGAAATTTTTGAAACGTAGGTTTCGGGTATAAAATAAATAAATTGAAGAATATAGAGAATATTAAACAAAATACAATTAATTATTTTTAATTCGATTTGTGACTTGGCTAAAAGATTGTCTCCTCTTATTTTTTAACAAAAATTTTAGTGATTAAACAAACACATAAGGCATAATGTTAGTTATCTATATTGTTTGGTATAATATCCCGTTTATCTCTTGTTGTTTGTTAAATATTTTATCACTCCTTAATGTTAGTTTAATTACTGAAAATTATTGCTTTTTAAGAACAATTATTAATTTGTTCTCCAAATTATGTCAAAAGTCTGCAAAAAGTGCACATAAGTGTAACACATATCATATTTCTATTAAACAATTTACCCTTTAGTTGATATTTGTTGCCACATTTGACCATCATGGAACATCATTCATTAAGGTTGTCATGAATATCATTAAAAAATTTGTTAAATGTTATGTACACTAATACTATCATTAATGTCGTTTGAACAACTACTTTTGTAAATTTGAAGTTGAAGTTTTAGCACATTTGTACTGAATTTGGGAGTATCTTTGTATTTTTTAAAAGATTATATGTATCTGGTACAATAAAAAATTTAGAAGGTATTTGTTTTTTTTTTTTCTAAATTAGGGATTAAAACACAATATCTTTTAAAAATTATAAATAGTTATAGTTACAATAAATAACAGTAATATATGTTCTTAGAATAACATATTGATGGTTTATATATTCATAATTTGCACAACCCACTTCCTTACAACAATTTTGTTTTTAAATTAGTATAAATCAAAACCCACATAATTATAAGAGAGATTCGATCCAAAACCTTTTTATACCACTCTGACCACAATAATTTGCCTATCCCAAATGACGTTTAAACAGAAAGTTTATACCTAATTAAAGACAGTCTGACCATTGCTCCAAAATTAAGCTCAAATTCTTGCCATTAATCAGCATAAAGAAACTTGCTCAATTGACAGTAATAATAAATGGAGAGGAGTGAAAATTATATATATATATATATAAGAGGACAAATTAAGGAATAATTCAGATAGAGAACGGGAAGAGGTAGGACAAAACAGTTAGTTGAAAAATTAGTATATATATATTATACACTAAGTGAGAGGAAACGAGTAAGTAGCGCGTCTCCACTTCTATACGTGTCATTTAATTTAGAATTAAATAGTTGCTGATGGAAACAATAATTGAAGTAGCATGTCGAGTTTTGTGCCTATAAATTAATGAAGGCAGAAGAATATGAAACGATCTTAATTAAATTACAAGTACTGCAATAGTAAAGTAAAAGATGGCAGCAGAGGGTGCTGATCATCATCATATGGCGATCGAGAGTAGTAGAAGTGATGAAGCTGCAGACAACGAAGGAATTGAAACCACGGAGGTGGAGATCAAGAACCAAGTTAATCTGAAAGACAGAAAGGTATCATGGGCAAAACTACGACGTGTAGACTCTCTCAATCTGGAGGCTGGAAGAATTTCCGGCAGGACTACCCATGGCCATGCCTCCAAGGTCTGTGACATTAATATATATATTTAACTCTTTTGATGTTAATTAATTTCAATTTGTGTTTCTTAATTATTAATTAAAATCTGATTGGGTGTGGTTAATCGGTTTTAATTAATTTTTTTATATGCGTACAGGTGGATTGGAGGACAACATTTGCTTTGGCATTTCAGAGCATGGGGGTGGTGTACGGAGACATCGGAACTTCTCCGCTTTATGTGTATGCAAGCACTTTCACTGATGGAATTGCCCACAAAGACGACCTTCTTGCGGTTCTATCACTCATTATTTACACTATAGTGCTTGTGCCCCTGATTAAGTACGTCTTTATTGTGTTGTGGGCAAATGACAACGGCGATGGTAATTATATCTAAGTCAACAACGATCGATCATATTAATTAATTCTTACATATATATATATATTATAATTATTAATTTTGTTTAATTATACAGGAGGAACATTTGCGCTGTACTCTTTGATATGCCGGTATGCAAAGGTGTCATTAATTCCAAATGATCAGCCAGAAGACAGAGAGCTATCGAATTACAGACTTGACACTCCGTCAACAAATTTAAGACGTGCTCAAAAAATTAAAGAGAAGCTCGAAACAAGTAAAACGGTCAAAATCGTACTATTTCTTGTGACTATTCTTGGAACTTCTATGGTCATAGGAGATGGAGTTCTCACTCCCTGCATTTCTGTCCTTTCTGCTGTCAGCGGTATCAAATCCCTTGGCCAAGGTACGCTACCTTGAACTTATTTATTTATCCTTCATTAAAAATTAATTAATATTGGTAAAAAACACCTCTCATCGATCGACATTTTCGATGTATATATTATTAATGCTTGCAGATACTGTGGTGGGGGTTTCAGTAGCAATCTTGATAGGCCTATTTGCTGTTCAAAGATTTGGAACGGATAAAGTAGGTTCTTCATTTGCTCCGATTGTGCTCTTGTGGTTTTCGTTTATCAGTGGAATCGGACTTTACAACTTGTTCAAATATGACATTGGAGTATTACGTGCTTTCAACCCATTATATATAATTGATTATTTCAAAAGAAATGGTAAAAACGGTTGGATATCTCTTGGTGGAATTGTTCTCTGCATTACAGGTGACCAATATTGCCATTAATATTAATTGCTCTACTTTTTAATTAATAATTTTTTTTTGTTCTTTTAATTAAAATAATATTCAGCAGCTACCTTCTATAATTTAATTTTATTAATTATCTTAATGTTTATGCTGTAGGAACCGAAGCAATGTTTGCTGATCTAGGTCACTTCAATGTCCGAGCTATACAAGTAAGTAGTAGTAGTAGTATATATATATGCAGAACAGGAATTACTAATTTCAACTAGGATTGCTAAGATACGTACCTTTAATTTGGTTGTATTGTAAAGTATTATACTTAAAAATTTAATACTAATTAATGTTGAATTTAATCATTAATTAATAATATATAATTATTTATATATATTAACCCACCATGTAATTGCAGATAAGTTTCTCTGGCACTGTGTTTCCTGCATTGCTAGCGGCATATTGCGGGCAAGCAGCATATCTAAGCAAATTTCCGGATGACGTTAAGGATACCTTTTACAAATCCACTCCTGGTAATTAGTGTATAACACTACCTACTTGTTAATAATTATTTTTAATGAACAATATTCGTCACTGTTTACCTGCACATGCATGCAGATTCATTGTACTGGCCGCAATTCGTTGTGGCTGTAGCCGCTGCAATTATTGCAAGCCAAGCCATGATCTCAGGAGCATTTTCAATTGTGGCTCAATCCTTGAGTCTGAGCTGTTTCCCAAGGGTTAAAGTTGTTAATACTTCATCTAAGTACGAGGGACAAGTCTATATACCCGAAATTAACTATATACTTATGATTGCCTGTGTTATTGTCACCGTCGGCTTCAAAACCACCGAAAAGATTGGCCATGCTTATGGTAATATTAAAGTTGATTTTATATTTAAATATTATTCTGTGATATGATATGCGGTTGCATTGGTTATTTTTTTGTTAAGGCAAAGGCAAATTCATCATTTTGATTTCCTCTCTTACACAAACTACTTGGATTGGGTGCATGTAGGAATTGCTGTGGTTGCTGTGATGGTTATCACGACATGTATGGTTTCACTTATAATGCTTGTTATATGGAAGACAAGCATATGGTTGATCGCTCTTTTCTTTGTGGTCTTCCTTGCCATTGAAAGCGTCTATTTTTCAGCCGTCCTGTACAAATTTACACAAGGTGGCTATCTTCCCCTCGCTTTTTCGTTAGTCCTAATGATAATTATGGGGATATGGCATTATGTTCACAAAGAAAGATATGTCTATGAGCTCAACAACAAGGTTTCCGGTGAATATGTAAGAGATTTGGTTTCAAACCCGAACATAAATCGGATTCCTGGAATGGGACTTCTATATTCTGAGCTTGTTCAGGGAATTCCTCCCATCTTCTCTCATTTCATTTCAAACATACCGTCAATCCATTCGGTTCTAGTTTTTGTTTCAATCAAGTCAATGCCAATCAGCAAAGTGGCACAAGAAGAACGTTTCCTGTTTCGACAAGTCGAGCCGAGAGAGTACAGGATGTTCCGCTGTGTTGTTAGATACGGGTACAAAGATAAAATTGAGGAACCTCAAGAATTTGAGCGTCAGTTGGTCGAACAGTTGAAAGAATTTATCCGCCATGAACATTTCATTCTCGAAGGAGGAACTGCCGAACAATTGCCTGCGGAACCAGCTGCCAACCCTCTGCATTCTACTGTGTTAGTGAATTATGGAAAAGTACTTAAAGGATCAACAGTACACGTCGAGGAATCACCGCAACAGCGTACTCCATCTCGTGTTTCTTCGAGTTCTATTCGGTCAATCGCTGCAGCCACTTCAACACATTCTGCTCACAGAATAAACTCTCCGCCGCTCCAGGGAGCTGAGGAGGAGATGCAATTTGTGGAGGAAGCGATGGAGAGAGGTGTGGTTTATCTAATGGGAGAAACAGAAGTGGTGGCCGAGGAGAATTCATTCCTGTTGAAGAAGATAGCTGTTAACTATGCCTACAGTTTCCTTCGCAACAATTTCAGGCAAGGGGACAAAACATTGGCAATCCCAAAGAGTAGGCTCCTCAAGGTTGGAATGACATATGAAATATGAATTGTGAAATCTAGTGCATACTTTTGTTTTTCATGCAAGTTGTTGTAAAGAGGTTTTTCATTTTATGATTTCATGTGTAGTTTTCCTCTTTTTATTTAATAAATAAATTTTTATTATCAATATATCTAAATACATGCATATATCTTGGAATACAATCGTCCAGTGTCATTCTATATGCATAGGTATACATTTTATTTATTGCAACCAACATGAAGGTTTGGACTAATTACATATTCTTTAATTTCTAATTTAATTTATTCCCAAAGTAGTTGTACATTATATTATATTTTTACTTTCCTTTTTTTATATGAAATGTAATAACATGGTAATATATATGACATAAGACAAATCTATCAAAAACATCGTAGTCCAATACCTTAAAATTAATGGTGTACATGGTTACATATATACTTGCGTCAATTTTTTTTTAAAAAAAAATTTAGGATAAAAATAATTGAAGCCCAATCTTAATTAAGATGGTCATATATACTCCTGTCTATTATAATATAATATAATATTTTGGCGTGTGAATTTGCAACAATGATGTCAATAAATAAAGTGGGCAGTGGGGAGCCTTAATGTAGTTGAAAGTCAACTCAATATGATATTCTTTAAAAAAATTTAAATTATTATTACCAATTTATCTAACATTATTGCAATTATTACCAATTTTATACAATTTGTTAACAATGTATGCATTAAAATAATCAAGAAAGCATCTTCAATTTGGTCAGTATAGTGTGTGTATGCCTTCTAAGATTATTTGTTGACTTTTGGCTAATTAACCATTATTAATTTGTTACATTACATACTCTAAACCAAATTTCTTCTTCATTAACTTTTTTAATCGCAGATTTTGAGTGTTTGATTTCCAACTTTTTTTTAAAAAAATAATTTTTGTTTAATGTATGGCTTGATTTTTCATATATTATTATTATGTCGATAAAATAATACATGGTTGATGATGAATTTTTTACTTCGATGGTTAGATCTATAAATTAATTAATGGTAATTAATTTGGTGAAAGACGTTCTCTCACATGCATACTAACAAGGTTCTTTTTATGAAAAATAGAATAACTATTAGTTATTCTTCTTTGATATTATAAGAAAATATGAAAAAAGAAATGTTATTATTTAAAAGTTAGTTTGGTACTATATATATATATAGGAATAAAATCAAGAATTTTTTTTTATACAAAATTTTATATCAAATATAAATCATTATATCTAAACATATCCAGCGGTTAAGATTGTATATGACATGTGCATTAATTATGAATACATTAATTATATGATTATATGTAATCTCAACTGTTGGATGTACTTAAATCCAACGGTCTATATTTGATATAAGATTTTGTATAAAAAAAATTATTAATCCTACCTTTTATATATATATATATATATATAAATGATTCGGACGGGCAAATTAAAGTTTAAATAATTATGGTAACAGTGTGCATGACTTTACAAAATAAAATAAACTCGGCCATATTTTCAACTTTTATTTGTATATTACAATAAATAATTGTTATCCAAACATTCATCTCATGAGTTTGACTTTTATCAAATTATTTATAAGGTAGAAGTACATTTATCTCTATTCCTTTTCTTTTTACAAAAATAATTATCTCAACATTTTTAAACATAATAATTAATATGTACAAATAAATAAGAGACAATAATAATCAATATCAAATTTACATGATAAAATCTTCATTGTTAATTAATTACTTAAAATCAATAAATAAATTCGACCAATTAAATATTCAAAAAAAAAAAACCGCTTACTTTCTTTCCATATTCAATATTTATTGACCATGATTAATGTGTAAAATGATTAGTCTCTCTTCTTTTATAGAATTAAAAATCTAAGAAAACGTATAGGATGTACAATGCCATTAAGAATTTACTCTTTTCTTCTTGTTAGCAATATAAAATATGACAATAAATTATTAAAATTTCAAACTAATATCAATACTTTACTTGTAACGTTACATCTAGCAAATCATATAAGTAAACTCTATCACATATATATATATATATATATATATATATATATATATATAATTATAGATACATGGGCAATGTGTTGAAACTGATAACTAAAATATGGGCTTCTTGCCTGCCCCCTAAATGTAGCCTACAGCTAATGTATTCTAGATCTGCATACCACATGATAATGTTATAAAGATGGTATCTAAATTCATTCAAGCAAAAGAAACAATTAAGGAATTTATTGTCTATACATGTCACATGATGGCCCATATTATATATAAAAAAAAAAAAGCAATGCTCATCATATCTAATACAGAAATATAACGTTGACCCGCGAATAGTTCTGCTTTTATTGATGAACTTCATGAGTTAGGCAAAAGCTTTAGTGCATATGTTTATGCTTTTTTGCAATGAGATCGAGACGTCCAACATAGAATTTTACATGTGCTTGTTTTAGTTCCTTTAATTTAACCATAAAAATGATTTTGCTACATTACAAAGTTTGTTATGCTGTAAATTATTTACAAAACAAGTGCATTTTATATATATTAGACAAACAAATCATATATTTTCATAGCATATATATGGATGTTGTACATTAAATTTCCTCCTACGAAAAAGATGGATGATTAAACAAAAGGAAAAAAAAATGAAAAATCGATGTCCTAACATAAAATACAAGCCTACAGATTAAAGATACAAAAACACCGAAGTAATCGGTCCTTCTTTGAATGAAAAGCTTGGCCTAACTTTGTTCGTCCGTGTATAAAAACCCTCTTTCTCCTATTCTGATTTAGTCTCTCCTGTTAAGGAATTAAAAAAAAAAAAGCGATTGCTCTTTTTGAGACTATTCTTTTGATCATCTCTGTCGCGTGACAACGCCGTCACCGGCAGAGAATCAAGGCAACATGGCCGAGAAAAGAGCAGGTCTATCTTTCTTTTTAAACAAATTTGTTTTATGTTTCAGTATTTATTCATTTTGTCTATACATATTTCTGTTTGATATATGTTGGTAGTAAAAATGCTCGATCAAGCTTGTTTAATTTCTGATTATGTTGAATGAAGGAACCGATCAAAAGAACCTCAAAGAGAGAAAGGTATCAGCATCTAAGCTCCATCGTGTAGACTCCCTCAATTTGGAGGCCGGAAAAATAACATCCTCTCGAAGCAGTAAAAACAATGTTCGTATTATTCTATTAATTAAACAATAATATATTTATTGTTATTAAAACGAGGTTTCATATTTCGAACATCATGATATGTATTATTATATTAATTTGTGTTGAAAAAATTAAAAATATATATATATACAGCTTGATTGGAAGACGACGTTGAGCTTAGCATTCAAGAGCATAGGGGTCGTATATGGAGACATAGGGACGTCGCCACTATACGTATACTCAAGCACATTTGCAGACGGTATAAAGCATAAGGATGACATTATTGGGGTTTTGTCACTGATTATCTACACTATTGTGCTCGTCCCTTTGATTAAATACGTTATGGTTGTGCTTTGGTGCAATGATAATGGCGACGGTGAGTTGATTTCTAAATATTTGTAAGAATTAATTAGCATGCATGCAATTAATAAAAACGCACCAGACATTAACATGTTTATTGGGTCCTGTTTCTGGCAGGAAAGGAAATCTGCCTGTAATTAATTAATTAATATGAAAGTGTGTGTGTATATATATATTTTAATACAAATTAATGTAATTTTGCAGGTGGAACGTTTGCATTATATTCAATAATATGCCGGTCTGGTAGGGTGGGATTAATTCCAAATATGCAGGCAGAGGACGCGGAGCTATCTAATTATGCACTTGACACGGTAACAATAGAAAGAAAACGAGCTCAGTATATTAAAAGCAAAATGGAGAACAGTCAAATTGCAAAAATTATGCTATTTCTTGTCACAATCCTGGGAACTTCCATGGTAATTGGAGATGGAATTCTAACTCCATGCATTTCAGTTCTTTCTGCTGTGAGCGGAATCAAGTCTTTAGGCCAAGGTACTACTCACTCTAGCAATTCCATCTTATGCTATATATATAAAATTAAATAAAACTTCTTATATATGCTCGAGTATACATGATAAATTTAATTAATTAATTATATGCAGATGCTGTAACGTGGATTTCAGTAGTGATCTTGATATTTTTATTCGTGGTTCAAAAATTTGGGACAGATAAAGTGGGTGCATCGTTTGCTCCAATAATATTCATATGGTTTACCTTTATAGCTGCGATTGGTCTTTACGACTTGATCAAATATGATATTACTGTATTGCGTGCTTTCAATCCTTTCTACATTATCACTTACTTCATTAGAAATGGAAAGCAAGCGTGGATTTCCCTTGGTGGAGTTATTATGTGTATAACAGGTACCGAAGCCATGTTTGCTGATCTTGGCCACTTCAATGTTCGAGCAATTCAAGTAACTAAAACCTCACTAGTCCGGATTATACAATTCTTTTTTCTTTTTTCTTTTTTGTGTAATTTCTTCCTTGTCCTTTGGGTTATGAATACAAGTGTTACTTAAAATGGAATTGCAGATCAGTTTCTCTGGAATCGTGTTTCCTGCATTGCTAGCGGCTTATAGCGGCCAAGCATCATACCTCACCAAGCACCCAGAAAATGTGGAAAATACCTTTTATGACTCCATTCCCGGTAAGTTTCTCTTGTTGATTAATTTTCCATCAGAGAAGAGGCGTAAATCCACCTCACATTGAGAGAAAATTATATATATATATATATATATATATATATATATATATATATATATATATATATATATATATAGATAAGACTCATAATTCTCTTGTAATATTGATCAAATTTTATATATGCATATAAATGCATGCATGCAGGTCCACTGTACTGGCCAACATTTGTGGTGGCTGTACTTGCTGCGATCATTGCAAGCCAAGCTATGATATCCGGAGGATTTTCGATTATTGCTCAATCGTTGAGTCTTGGTTGTTTCCCAAGGGTTAAAGTTGTTCATACTTCCCCAAAACATGAAGGACAAGTCTACATACCCGAAATCAATTACCTTCTTATGATTGCCTGTGTTCTAGTCACTGTCAGCTTCAAGACCACTGAACATATCGGCAACGCTTATGGTAAGCTCTAAATTCACGTTAACCATTTTTAGTGTATATCGACCATGTTATAGATCACAAAAGGAGAGAATTCTCAGGTATCAACATCTGTATGTACTGTACAAAATACTAATAGGAGTCATATGTGGTGATGTATTGAAATTATTTTTTGAATTCTCTCTCAATTAGGACTGTTGACACCAACGACCTCTCCTATTGTTGTTGTCTCTTACACAAAACTCCTACTTTTGGTTGCAGGAATTGCTGTAGTTGCTGTGATGGTGATAACAACATGTTTGGTTTCACTTATAATGCTTACAGAATGGAAGACAAAACTACGATGGGTTGCTGGTTTCTTTGGGGTTTTCTTTGTTGTGGAATCAATATATTTATCATCAGTCCTCTACAAATTTGCCCAAGGTGGCTATCTTCCCTTGGCATTTTCAGTGTTCCTGATGACTATTATGGGAATATGGCATTATGTTCACAAACAAAGATATGTTTATGAGCTCAACAACAAACTTCCTGCTGATTATGTGAAAGAATTGGTTGTAAACTCAAATGTAAATAGGGTCCCGGGAATGGGACTTTTATACTCAGAACTTGTCCAGGGAATTCCTCCAATTTTCCCTCATTTTGTGGCTAATATACCATCAATTCACTCGGTTCTAGTTTTTGTTTCAATCAAGTCCATACCAATCAGCAAAGTGCTATTAGAGGAACGTTTCCTGTTTCGAAGAGTTGAGCCGAGGGACTTGAATATGTACCGCTGTGTTGTCAGATATGGATACAGGGATCAAATTGAGGAAGCTGAAGAGTTTCAGCGGCAGTTGGTGGAAAACCTGAAGGAATTTATTCGGAACGAACTATTGATCAATGGAGCACCAACTGCTGAGCAAATGGCTGATCCTGCTCCGGAGATATTGGCTGGAGCCGAAGAGGAGATGCAGTTCGTGCAGAGGGCACGGGAGAATGGTGTTGTGTACCTCTTGGGAGAAGCTGACGTGGTGGCAGAGCCGAATTCATCGCTGTTTAAGAAGATTCTAGTCAATTACGTCTACAATTTTCTTAGAAAAAATTTCAGGCAAGGAGAGAAATTCTTAGCCATTCCGCAGAGTAAACTTCTCAGGGTTGGAATGACATATGAGATATGATATCAAATGCTGAACGATTCTGAAAAATCGAATCAAATTGAAAGCTGGTTAAACAAACTACATTAAAATCTGCTCAGTTATTAGTACACTTACTTTCATTTGTATTTGATGATTCAGATTAATTTGCGTTCACTCAAATATTCAAGCTAGAAATCTTAGAAGATGTATTAGCACCACAGATTTTTTATTATTGTACAAAAATACCTGCATATATCACAAATTGAAATTAATGAATGGGACAGCCTTTACCAAAAAAACAAAGAAAAAATTAGTGACCTAGCATATATGGTCTTAACAATGGGCAATGACAAAATTCAATGTTGTTTGTATTAGCATTTGTCTTCGTTAATTATTGGGTGAAATTCAGAAACAAGTTCTGATACAAATGTTTCCCCTTTCCAGACATAAAGCCACACAATCTACTGAAAACTGAAAACAAAGAGCTATATTTGCAGTAATAATAAAATTTGAAGTCAAACTTTTTATTAAGTTATGAATTTTTCCACATGATGAAGATAAACTCATTCAAATACACAAAGAAAAAGACAAATTAGAAAAGATAAATACATAATTGCCAACTTACCAGGTGGAGTATGGAGGCAGGTAGGCACAAAATTTTAATAATCACGAAAGGAGGCCAAAGTTTGTCTCTTTATTCGGATCTCCCCTTTGCCATTATGTAGTTGGCTCTTTTTGCTTTGTCTTAAACTCTTTTATTCATATTAGTTTTACAGTCTCTAACTAATTCTCAACGTCAGGAAATAAGCGGCAATCGTCTTCCCAAAATCTCTTCCCTTGAATTGCAACATCCTTAGCTCATTATTAGTTGGCTGTAACTTCAAAATCATTTTTTTTCTTTTGAAAAAAGAAAAGGTTTGAATATAATGTATGTATATACTAATGTTATATCCTTAGCTAAATAACTTAAAATTTTTAGTTTAAGCTAATAACATAAGTTGCATTAGAGCCGTTTGTCATGAGTTTGACTAACAAGAATTCAGTAAAGCAATGATAATCAAGGCTATTAGTAAGGGAGATCAAAATCTTCCATATCATTTGACATTCTACGGTATCTTTTTGACAGATTCTAAGAGCCATATAATTGCATTAAGGTCAACTTATACTAGTATAGAGTGAATTAAGGTCTTGGATCTTATATTGATCGTTATCTTTTAGAACCAAAAAAATATGTGTAACCGTAATTATAATGACTCCAACAGGGGTGTTTCCATAAAGTTATGATCACCGTTTTACCTAGCACATAGGACAAACAGAACCTACTTCAATTTGTAATTTTAATAAAGTTCTGATATTAACAATTAATATATGATAGAACGAAGTTGTTATCAAAGAATTCCAAATCCAATTTTAATATGAAAAGATGGACCATAGTCTTTGGTTGACGTTGGTGTAGAATTTCTTCTTTTTGTCCGCTACCAAAACCCCGTCCAGGCTAATAGCATAAATTACGAGCTTGCTTCTATCTGACGTTGGAAAGAAAAATCAAATCAGCCAGCCTTATTCCAAAAATGTCAAACTTTGTTCAGGATTTTGAGGAAGATGAACAGTTTCAAAGCACAATTGTGTCACAGTCTTCTTATGAAAGTCCTTCTCATGCTGAAAATGGTGGTGATCATGGCTCAACTACTCCCACGACAGCTTCCAAAAAGAAGAGAAATCTTCCAGGGAATCCAGGCAAGCAAGCATACTTCATTCATTTTGTAGAGAATATAAAACTAAGAATAGAAAAATAATATTAATTGTGCTAACTATTAATTATACTAGTCAGTATATCCGTATATCCATATGAACTGTGATTTGTCTAACTTATTATGAAATAACTTTCATTCTGTAATTATTTCTAGCTGCCATTTGGTCAGTCTACTAAATAGGAAATTCCTGTTAAGTTGCATAGAATCAATATTTTTGTTAATAATAAGAAAAGTTAATATAATAGGGGGGATTTGGATTCAGGATAGATGGTTGGACTTGTTTCAGCCACGGTGTACATCAATTTTTTTTTTTGCCAAATTCCATGGTTTCTATCGTCCAAAAACATATCGTAGGAAACTCCGGTTTGAGTACCATTTGTTCAGTTTCCTTCTTTAGGAATAAGTTATTAATCGTGTTCCACTGAGAGTCTAAATGTTATCCTAGTAAAGAGATGCCATTAAAATTGTTTCTTCAGAAACCTATGACTTTCTTCGTTCATCAACCTCGGTTTCGTATCATAAATAAATTTCAAAACTTGGTACCAAAATTTCCAACTTATAGTATTTGTCGGATCCTTTCTACAGACCCAGATGCAGAAGTTGTAGCATTATCTCCAAGGACACTCATGGCTACAAATAGGTACATTTGTGAGGTTTGTCATAAGGGATTCCAAAGAGATCAAAATCTTCAGCTCCATAGAAGAGGACATAACTTGCCCTGGAAGTTAAAGCAAAGGCCAAGCACACAGATTAAGAAAAGAGTTTATGTCTGCCCTGAGCCAAATTGTGTGCATCATCACCCAAGCCGAGCTCTAGGTGACCTTACGGGCATCAAGAAGCACTTCTGCAGAAAGCATGGAGAAAAGAAATGGAAGTGTGACAAATGCTCCAAACGCTATGCTGTTCAATCAGACTGGAAGGCTCACACAAAAATTTGTGGAACCCGTGAATATCGTTGTGATTGTGGCACAATTTTCTCGAGGTAAAACTTTTTAATTCTACTCATCTTCTTGACTGTGTCGTGTTCTATTTTGCTGGAGGTAGGATTGAATTGTTTTGATCAATGTTTTGTCTAGGAAGGACAGCTTTGTCACACATAGAGCATTCTGTGATGCATTAACAGAGGAAAATTACAGGGCCAGTCAGAACCTTGCTGCTTCGGGAGGAATGTTACAGAACCACACGCAAGAGCTGTTTACTTCATCAATGCCTAGCTCTGATTCTGGCACAAACGCAAACACTGTGATGAATCTGTCTATTTCTACCGATAATATGGAAAATCCAATGAGACCATTATCATTGAGCTCAGCTGGAGTCATGTTATCAAGCAATTTGGATCCAGTCCTCAATTCAAGAATACCGCAAAGTTGTCTTAGTGGCACAAATGCCTCTGCCATGGCAATTGGCTCCACCTACACATCTGCAACAGCGTTGTTGCAGAAAGCCGCAGAAATGGGAGCTAAGATCAGTGATAATACAATCGCACCAATACTCCTGAAGGGATTTACGGGCTTTTCCAGTAGCAGCACGAATTCATCTGGGTTCATCCAGGAGGGTTCAACAATGGTTGTAGGTAACAACGGATCAATTGGTGGAGGTAGTGATGGTGCGTATGTAGAAGTTCTTGGCAGATTTGACAAAAACCTGGAGCCAGGGCATGCAAGACAAGACTACAATGTTTCTCAAACTGCATTGTTTGAGTCTCAACTTTTGCAGTCAGAAAATGGAAATGCTGCTAGTGGTTTGGGAGGAGAAATTCACATGGGAGGAGCGGAAAAAATGACTCTTGATTTCTTAGGGGTTGAACCAGCTGGCCATTCTAATATTGGGAAGAAGAGAAGATATGATGGCAACATAGCGGGACTGGGGTATTCTAATGGGCAGCAAAGTCTGCGCAATATGCATTCTCAGTGGTAGAAGTTAGAAATTAGAATAGCTCTAGTTACCACAATTCTTACAATAATTACATTGCTTTTGCATATTGCAGAGAGAGGAAGAACCTTTGTGTGCTTTGGGAAGGCAATATAGAGTATAGCAGCCGACCCAAATTAATTACCTAAAACGAAAGTACTTGCTTGAAATCAAACCATGGTCCCTAATTATAGTGACATCAAATTTACCATCAATCAAAAGAACTAAAGAGGAAAACATCTATACAAATGGAATGCTACAAATTGACAGTTTGAAATTAACTACAAATTGTCTACAACAATGAGCTCAAACCTTCTCAAAAGTAGAATGACAGGGAAATTTCTGAGAGAAAGGAAATGGGGGACTTTTTAATGAAATAACTACCATCAATGATTTAACTAGACCTTAGTACTAGAGGCTTCTGGTTTTTCTGCATGACTGCATGCGAGCAAGCATTATGTAAACAATTAAGACATACATCAAAACCCTGTGAAATCCCCAGAAAAACAAACACGAATAGCACAAGTCGACCCCCCAAGTATCCATAAAAGCAGTTGACGTACATGTTTCCCTTGATATGTTAACCAAAACAGAGAATTCCTTTCTCTTAGGATACATAGAGCACCAAACCATCTTTCAGATGGATCCGTGAATTTCCTGTTCAGCAAAATGTCAGTATCAGCTCCACTCAGCCAGGTTCTCAAAATTCATCTGAGCTCTAAGATAAGAAATTTACCCTTTCCCTGTCATAAATTTTGGCACTAAACCAACTTCAGCGACCCCCATGAATTTTCTGTCTGTCTGTTAAACCCTGCTCCATTCCAAACTCGGCGGTCAACATGCGTATATCAGGCGTGTTCTCCCAATCAGTCTTGTGATCCCAGTTTGTGTGCCTTGGCTGGGTCGCACACCTCTCCAACCCACCAACACTGCTAAGCTGACTCTGTATTTCTTCAAAATCCTCAGCAGCAACAGCTTGCCGCTTTCCCACCTCTATGTCAAAGCTTCTTTTGGGCAGGTCTGGGCTCCTAGAATGGGCAAATGACATTGGAGTGGCAAAGATTGAAGATGGATCTACCTTGACCTTTGCCCTGAAGTTGTTCTTAGAACTAGGAATCTTTGAAAAGAAAATCTCCACTATATTTCGGACACAACCACGATTATAAGGATTCATCTTTCTGTGGTACCGATATCGGAAATTCTCATATGTTGTCTGTGCAAATAGAAAGTTGCTTCTAAATAAAGGAGAAAAAATACGGGTATAACGAACAGAAATTAAGTGAAGATAAGAACCTGATTGGTCAAAACTAAATAGAGATGGAATGCTGTGAGACCTCCAACAAACCAAACAGTCACGAATGTATATAAAATCAGAATTCCTGAAACAGGCGATTTCACAAAAGCCTTCCAAAGATCACAATGGTGCTTACGCATTATCTTACTGATGTTCACCCAGCAGAAGGCAAAAACATAGAGGCATAGCATGGTTGTTGAGGACACAAACATGAAAAAGAATCTGTAATTTCTCTGTCAAAGGAGCACTTAAACAAGTTAGGACATCCAATAAAAGCAACCAGCAAAGAACAATGAAAAATACTCAAAATGGCCACAGTAATACTGTTTTGGCTGACAGTAAGAGTATGATGAAATGTATAAATTACCAATCCACAGTTGGATATCAGCACAGTAAACATTTTTTCATTCTTTTAAGTAAATTTCTATGGAATATTTTCCAATCAAAAGTGAGAAATCATCCAATCATGATCATCATTATCAATCTCTCAACCCTGAATACAGTCCTAAAAACTTTAATCCTGAAAAGTGGATCCAGAAATCTGAAATTATAGAAGTTCTTGAAGAGAGGTTGTCTGGAAATTGTCCAAGCACTAAGCTAGTTGACAATTACATAATTGGAATCTGTCTCAGCCCAAATATTGCTAAAGATAACTTAGAGAATATGACCGAAAGTGGGTTTATAATAAATGAATAACCTCAACGCAAATGGTTCATCAGAATGCTCTAGTTTCTTCTTAAAACTGCGTATTATTCCTTGTATGGATGCACACAAGTTCCATTAAATTACAACTTTCAAGATAATCCGAAGGACAGACTCATTGTTCTGAGCTTGATGGTACACACTATGGTCCATGGTACAGCTAGATCTATTATACTGGCAGACAAAACAATTTTGGGCAACTTCTGAAATCACAAGACATAAAAGTTCAACACTTTCAGATAAGTGATTCAGATAGGTGGAGAATATCAAATAAGATGATTCATTGTACCATATTTTCTTGAGTTTGTGCACATACTATCTTTATCCACCTCATTCAGCCACAATTATGCACTAATAAAATTATGAAGCAGTGAGATAAGTGAACAGAACCAAACCCGATAAATAAATAGGGAAATGCAATTGTCAAGAACCTAAAAGTATAAGGAAATCTTCAAGACAGAAATGCATTCAGAGAAAGTGAACCAATACGTGTGTGTGCTTGTATTCAATCTTCCATACTGAAACATTAATGAACCAACAAATAAAGTAAATTAGAAAGTAAAATTGTTCATTCAGAAAGACTGTAAATTTCTATTTGAGAAGACATTCCTGAATACTTTTAGTATAGATTTAAGAGCAATGGTAGACTAAGTGTTTATAATATAGATAAGTAAACAAGAGGTGGTCTGAGGCATCAGAATGCATTTTGCTTCTTCCTAAGCATATTATTGCTTACACGGACATTTGCCGCTAGTTCTATTAAGAACTGAGATCGTTTCAAGAAAGGACTCTATGGTCCGGAGCAACTCGCCATATTTTATTGTCTGTGGCCTATGAAAGTACCATAAAACAGTTAAACTTGTTACACTAGTACTCCAAAAATTTATGGGCAACTTTGATACATTGCTAGGCAAGGAAGTTCAACAAGTTCAGCACCTCATAATCATTTTGTGGTGATATTATGAAGCCCAAAAGAGATAAAATCAAGTTTAAAATTCTTTTTCCAAAAAAGAAAAAGGAGTAAAGGTAAAAAAGAATCTTATTTTAACAGGGACGTACCTTCCCAATACACTGCCCCACCCATGGGCAATGATGATCAAAACGCTCAACACAATTATTGCAGATAGAGCAATGAGAGCATCGAGGAGGACGATAGAGCATGCATGTCTGGCAGTATTTCACCTTGACTACCATCCCATTAACAACAACATCTCTTGTTGGCGGTAAACTTGGACCACCACCCCCATTCTGACTCAGCCAATCTGTTGACAGAGTTGAGCCATCTTCTTCTAGTTCAGGAGGATGTGAATTACGAGGAATAATGCCAGGATCTCTTCCAGATGTAAGTAAAAGAAGGAAAATAACCTGCAGTAGTTGACAAGCCATCAAGAAGTTAGCTAGGACACTCTAGCAGAAGAATTTTCACAATATTGTAACTCAAGCAGATGTTTACAGAACAACAAATAGACATACCCATTTTGAAACAAATAAACATGTAAAGAATTTGCCTCTTCCTTAAACCCATGTTTAAAATATCTTTCCCATGCCAGGTTTGAATTTGAGACCTTACACAGTAAATATGATATTGAGGTTCACAAGAGATGAAGGAACCAAATTAATCCAATTATTCTTGTATAAACATTTAGACAAGTGAAATTAATGTTTCACAATCTTGTAAAGCGGAATGCAGAATATTTAGCTCGTATCTTCATAGTTCTTAAATCACATTTTGAAGAATTCCAAAAAACCAAAACAAAACAAAAGAGAAAGATCAAGTAAGAGAGAGGAAGGGAACTCACATAAACAGTGAAGATAACGCAAATAGCTACAATAAGCTTGCCTATATGGTGCTGGAATTCGTTAATAAGGCTTTTCGAAACAAAAGCACAAAACAGGATAACTGGCGTCACAATTAAGAACAATGTAAGGAAAATTGACCTCACATCTGGACCAAATATAAGCCTACCGCCAAAGCAAAATCTCTGCGATAACAACAACAACAACGACAAAGAAGAACACAATTTTAATTTATACAAACAAAAGTTAATATAAATATGATATGACGTTGAACAAAAGCACATACATTGGCTCCTTTCCAGACTTGATACAGGCGAAGGGTTGTTACGGGAGTTGTATCGATTATTCGCCTGTTGGAGTCAGAGAGCTGTGGCGGCCTCTGATTTGCATACATTTTTCCCCTTTTAATGTTTTATTTTATCTTTTGGTCCTACAACCCTCCAATTTTCTCCATTGCCCCCACTCTGCTACGATCTGCAGCTAATTTTCCGATTTTCAGATCATTTATGATCTTCAATTTCTTTTTTCAAAAAAAGAAAAAAGAAAAAGCTATCAACGAAATGAGAAAAGATTCAGAATGAGAAATGGCGAAAAAGATAATGCACCTTAACAGGAGAAAGAAACCCTAAGTTCCGGAAGCTGAGAATGTCTCCAAACGCAACCTCGGAGAGAAACGGATTGACGGAGAAGAAAGAGAAATATAGAAAAGAGAATAATTAAAAAAATTAAAAATTTAAAAAAAAAAAGGAAAAGTAGGGGCTAGTTTGCTCCCGTGGCCAGACAACTCGGATCCCCGATTTTCACGATTACATTTTGTAATGTCTGTTTTTTATTTTTATTATTATTTTAGTATTATTAACCGATGATCATCGTTATGATAATGCGAATGGATCTGTTTCTACCAATATTATATTAAAATTCTATTATAAATCGAAAATTTTCATTCAGTCGAGTCTAATTTCATTCTAAACATTTATACTCAATTTCGGAGGAAATTATCTCTCACAAAAAAAAATATTTACTTATACTTTAATATAATAAATTTTACTTTAAATAAATAATTCAACAGTAAATAAAAAATAAATTTTTATCAATATAAATAAATCGGACCACTTAAACTAGTTCAATTAGTTGAATGAATCTGTTTAATATATATTAATAAATAAATAATCATATAGAATGTCTATTGTTAATTTAAAATTAATTAATACTAATTATTAGAGTTTTTATTTCATTTTTCTCCCTGTTTTTCTAATTAAAATTAACTTAAACCTTGAACATTTCAAAAATAGTCCAAATATCCCCAATTCGTTTTTCCTTTCTACTTTTAGATTGTTGTAACTACTTATAAATTTGATAATTATTGTTTTTATTTATAACATATTTATAGGTATTTATTTGATTCAATGAAAATTTAGTAATTAGCAAAGTAAGCTAAAAATTAGTTACTGCCTTCATTCCATAGAATTTGTAATTTATTTAATTAGTCAAACAAGAAAACAGAGGAAAAATTAAAGAAAGAAAGAAAGGAAGAAAGAAGAAGAAGAAGAAGAAGAAAAGAGAAACATTGGAACGTGACAAAGTGACGTAGAAAAGAGAGTCAAAAAGTGATCGGCAGCGACTCATTTGCAACTCCCAACGTGCGTCAGAGACTCAGAATCATTGCCCTATAAAAACAGGCGCTTATAATTGGTTGTATCAAGTAGGTGTAAAGTGAGAGTAATTAAAATGAACGAATCACCTTTTATAAAGGGGTATTGCGGTAATTTCAGAGATAACACATTTTTATTATAAACCCAAAAATTACATCTTTATTTATAAAATCTAAAAATTTAGGGATCCAGTGGATGTCATTTTTTAGTTTTATTTGTACAAATTCAAAAGGGATATTTTATAGAAATCTTTATTTATTCTTAATTTATAATTTTATACATACATAATAAAATTAACACTGAAAAGAGATCCCTTAACCTCTCATTTTTACTGTAAGAGGTCAAATCATTTGAGTTTTTTCCTATAAAATCTCTCTTAAAGAAATTAATTTTAAGGAATGTTTTCAGAATTAATTTCATTTCCAAATAAAATAAGTTTTCTTTTTCCTTGAACTAATTAAGTTATAATCGCAATCTCTTGCTACAAAATTCAATTAAAAAGAGAAAAAAATAAACAACACTAACATCCATTCATCCAATTAGACACAATCTTCTGAGCATCGAGAAATAATCTTTAAAAAGAAAATTACAAAGATCAATAAAAGAAAATAATTATTGATAAAGATATGCATATGACAATTTAAAAAGTATACGAATAATTATATTACATCTCAGATTTAAGGAGCATTAATTATAATTTACAATAACATCAATATGATTTTATTAAAATTTGGATGGGATAAGACTACTGTTCTACGTGCAGTTAGGGTGTAACACTTGGATCTTGTCTCTGTATCTGGCATTAATTGTGCCATGGAGTTTCTGGTTTTGTTCTCTGGAGTCCCTGGCATCCACTCCCATCTCCACATGCATGCATGCACGTATAATTTTAAGGAACGATTCTTGAAATATTATATATTATATTGAAATTAATATGACTATGATCAATATGATAGGAGTGATCCAGGGCAGAGATGTATCAAGATCACGTTATGTTATATATACCCTGCAAGTTAATTGCTGTTCTTTTCAGCTTGTAAATCAATTATGTACCTTCTTTCTAAAACCATATGAATAATTGTATATATGTATGTGTGTCTGTTTTTCTATGACAGCCCCGATAATTGTTATTGCAGTCTAGTTCTTGATTAATGAGTGGATGTGGATAACTCGGAACAAAAGCATGAAGAAAGTAATTAGGAGGATGCTGACTCATGAATTTATTTATCGGATCGACTCTTCTAGCTTTAATTTGAAATGAAGAATAAATTCTGACCCCTTTATTCCCCATTTGTAAGATGATTCTTTCACTCTTTTTATCTAGTTTTGATTCTGTTTCTTTGATTACTACAGCAGCTCTTGTTCCTTCTTGTATGCAGGCAGGAAATTAAGAGTATTCTAGAATTGTCCGGAACTGTAATCATAATATATATGAGTTCGCCAGATTTAACTATTCGAGTTCTTGGGCTTGCCCCCAGGGTGACCCTCCAAGAACTCAATACTTTCTTCTCATACTGTGGAACTGTCCACAATATTCAGCTCCAGAGGTAATTAATTAAACAAAATTAAATTAAATTTATTGCTTGCTTCATCTTTTAATTTTCTTCCGGCTAATCAAAATTTCGACCTCATGCATGTGGTCATGATATATAGCTGCAGAAATAAAGACCTCTCACAAACAGCTTTAGTAACATTTGCGCAGCCATATGC
Source organism: Melia azedarach (assembly GCA_028052125.1). Classification (NCBI taxonomy): domain Eukaryota; kingdom Viridiplantae; phylum Streptophyta; class Magnoliopsida; order Sapindales; family Meliaceae; genus Melia; species Melia azedarach. The sequence goes on from CM051397.1 coordinate 5,316,901, forward strand.
ATTTCAGACTGCCCTTCTTCTCAATGTAAGTAAGAAATATTTAAAGACGGAACTATATATTTAATATTGCTGTGAAACGAAATCACTAACGATATATCAAGTATAATTAAGCTAGCTAGCGATCGAGCACTTACCCGGCCTATGTATTTTATATCACGTACGACCATTATTAGTTGACAATCTTTGTTGTTTGTTTTTAGGATGCTATTTTTGCAGGCCAACCAATTCGCGTTTTGCCAGTAAAGGATTCTCCCATCTCGGACAAACTGACTACTGACACTAAGGTATATACGCACTACTTCTCGATCTGTTTCTTTTATCTTATAATTTTCCATTATTGCAGGCTGAAGGGGAAGAACATCTTGTTTTTTAGCAACTGCAACTGCATATTATATATATACATCTCAGACATGCATGATAAGTTTCGATTGAATCACAGTTTCGTTAATTCATTAATTGTTTCCTCTTTTGCAATTTGAAAAAAAAAAGTGTATATAATTAATTAGTTGTTCAAAAACCAGGCATATATATATATATATAACAGCTGATAACAAATCTGTTGTGTATTAATTCATTGAGCAAGATCAGATGAATGGAATTATACCAGCAGCAATACAAGAAATAGCTTGGAAAGGCAGTGAAGTGTTGAAGAAAACGAAAGAGGAGATAGAGGAGACGTACAAGCTGTCAGAGAAAGGTAGATTTCTAATGGAGCAGACAAGATCACTGATTTATGAAGCTGAGCAGGCTGCACTACAAATTGGTTCTAAATATATTTCAACTACTGCAAATTGGTTGTCTACTGCACTTGATAAGGTCAATTCCAACACTAGAAAGAGAAACAACCCCAACTCTAGGAAGCAGAAATAAGAAAAATAATATGGTGTAAGATTGTACTCCAACTATATATAAATATATATACACACACACAATTACTTTGTATTCCAACAATCTACTATAAACTATCCAAACCAACAGTGAGGACAACCTATAAAAAAAAATTCTGATTTAGGTAGTTTATGGTAATTTATTAGTAAAATTATATCTTAAGTAACAATAACCGACACCAAATCTTTCAAAGGTGAAAGAGATCCAAGTCCGTAATTAAGACTTGTTGAAGCGCGTGGATTTCAATCTCCATATGTAATTTTTCATCAGAAAAGAAATTGAATTTAAAAAGAAAGTGACAGCTAGAATGAACTGAATCTTGGTTTGGTGCAATATATATAATATAAAGCCATCTATATGATCTGACATTTTTTATTTTAATGACGGAAGCAGCTCACCTACTTTGACTCAAGTCAAGTACCACATAAATATATTAAATGCTGTACTAAAATTAATTACTTAATTATTGTATTTACGAACTTAATTAATATTTTTTCATAATTAAACACAATAATACATCAATCATATACAATCCGGTCAGTAAAGAAAAGGTATTAGCATGGTGATTCTTGGTGTAGTTATGTAACAGCGGAAGAAGCCGTCCTACATTCACTACGAGAACCCAAAGCATGTACCAATAGTTTTTTTAGTTCCCCAAAAAAAAATCGGATCGATTTTGTGTATACATACATACATATATATATATATATATATATATATGACTTGTAATTATATGTTTAAATTGAAAATCAACTTTCGTAATAATTTGTAGTATGATTCAACTTTTGCCTTCCACAAAATTGCTTTATATTTGAAAATCAACTTTCGTAATAATTTGTAGTATGATTCAACTTTTGCCTTCCACAAAATTGCTTTATATTTGAGAGTCATGCTATTATTATTATTAATAATGCTATGTTGTGGATTGGAGAAGCTGGCGTAATTTGACTATGTGAGAAGCCATATATGTGGATCGTAAGAAATCATTTTCGTTTTTTTTTTCTTTCAAAAGAGTCAAAATTAAAATAACGCATGGCATTGTTGATTCTTGTTTTGTCTCATAATAGAAAAATATTATAATTATATATAGCGATAGCAGACCCGACTCAGGAGACCAAAAATATTAATGAAAATATATGATTGTAATATGTATATATATGTATATGTAAGTAGATATATATAGAGCAGAGCAGAACATATATAGATTGGAATTTGAGAGAAAGAAAAATTAAAGAAAATGAGCGACTCATCATCTGTTCCCGTGGATTTTGTGCTAAACTTCTCAACTGCCGCCTTGCATGCTTGGAATGGCCTCAGTTTATTCTTAATCGTCTTCATCTCCTGGTTTATCTCCGGTATGTCTGCTTATTAATCTATTAAGTACACTTCGTATATAATTCTACCTCAATCATATGTAGTTTATTGTTTGACGTGTATATCATATATCTACATATATATACGTTTGCATGAATTGATCATTGCTTGCAGGGTTGACACAGGCGAAAACAAAAATGGACAGAGTGGTATTATGCTGGTGGGCTCTCACTGGCCTTATTCATGTCTTTCAAGAGGGTTATTATGTTTTCACTCCAGATTTATTTAAAGACGATTCTCCTAATTTTATGGCTGAAATTTGTAAGTACAATATACACATATGTGTGTATATATACATATATATATATGATTCACAATATTTATTATCTAAAGAAATGGGATATATATAAATTAAACATAAACCTGCAGGGAAAGAATACAGCAAAGGTGATTCAAGATATGCAACAAGACACACTTCAGTTCTTACCATCGAATCGATGGCTTCAGTTGTTCTGGGACCTCTTAGCCTTCTAGCAGCGTAAGACTTCAAGAAGTAATCAATTAGTCTCTGAATAACAATCATATATATATATTAAATATTGTCTGAAATCAAATTTGGCTGCTGCTGCTGCTACAGGTATGCTTTAGCTAAAGCGAAGTCATACAACTACATTCTTCAGTTTGGAGTCTCAATTGCGCAGCTGTATGGGGCTTGTCTATATTTCCTAAGTGCTTTCCTGGAGGGGGATAATTTTGCTTCTTCTCCGTATTTTTACTGGGCATATTACGTTGGACAAAGTAGCATCTGGGTTATAGTACCAGCACTCATAGCTATACGTTGCTGGAAAAAAATCAATGCTATTTGCTATCTTCAAGACAAGAAGAACAAGACCAAAGTTCGCTGATAATCAGATGTACCATTCTCATCTTCTCGCTGCATCTCGATCACAACTAATATATTGAGAATCAAATAAGATACATATTACATATGTTTCTCTTCATAATTTGGAAGCATCTGCGTCCGCAAAATGTGTTTTATATATATTCTGATCCCAACAATATTTACGTTGTTATTTATTATGACGAGAATTTTATTTTATTTTCATTTAATCCTAATTTCTTTTAATCGATAAGTTTGACAACGCGTCACAGATTAAAGTTACTAAAGTTTTGGGTTTGTCTCACTTTAGTCTTTAAAATAAAATTCTGTTAAATCTACCTAACATTAGAAGAGTAATGAAGTAATTCTGTAAAACTTAGTAAATGATACATTTTATGTAAAGTGTATTAATTAAAATGACATCATTTTCTTATATTATAAGATATTTCATTATTATGGATATAATTATTTCATGTTATAAAGTGTCTTAACTAGTAAAATACTAACGATACGCTTTTATTTTATGAAGGGAAACTAATGAAAGTTGGTCAAAAAACTAAAATGAAGTTGACCTAAACTTTAGAGACTAGCGTGATGCAAATTATGAAACATTACAGTACTACTAGGGACTTTTATGATATAGTATCAAACTTATCAACTAAGATATAGTTTTATAAAATATGAAGGGTTAAAGTAAAATTATCCCTTATTCTATACATATTATAACATAACCCATGGGCCATACTGTACAAATTAAATCCCAATATATTCTTTACGGGCAAGTCCAACTTGTGAGCTTTTAAAGTTTTAGCGGAGAGAAAGTCCGAGTGGTCGGGAGGCTTGACTCATTTAGAACTTTGTTAATTGCTATGAAGATTATTTCTCATTTTAAGTGAGACTTTCATTAATTAATGTAACATCTTTTACTTATTTTTAAGTAAAGTCTATTATATTAAAGTATAAGTAAATTTTATTTTTTATGTGAGACTCTATTAATGTGAGATTTTCTACTCATTTTAATGGAGTATATTATATTAGAGTGTGAATAAATTTTTCTTTTTCATGAGAGAGGACATATATTCTCTATTAATGTGGGTATTCTATCCATTTTAAATTAAATTTATTATATTCAAGTGTGAGTAGATTTCTTTTTTCTATGAAAGAGGTACATATCTCTTTTTGTGAAGACAAACATTGCTTAAATTAAGTGTAAATATGAAAAAAATTATTCATTATATCTAAAATATTTTTAAATATATATATTAGAATAAAAAATATTAAATTTTAATTTAATGATTAAAGTAATATATTAATGGTTTATTTTCACTTTATTAACAAAAGGGCCTTTATATTTTACTTGTGGAAAGAAATTAAGTAAATTTTCATTGTTCCTTTGTATTTGTTTGCTATAAAATTTATTATCAACATAAGTATCTTATATACTTTTCTTTGTTTTCCTATAATTAAATTTTTAAATAAATTTTAAATTGAATACTCTTTAAAAAATGACTTAATTTTAATATTTAAGTAGAATAATTGTAAGTTTTATTCTATATAATATGATAATTATCAAATGTCTTTAATAGTAAATTAAATTATAAATTCATTAAAATATAAATATTCAAAATATATTTCAATGTGACTTATTCTATTTAAAATTAACCTTACATTTAAAAAAAGCAAATGCGCTGAAATCTTTTATCGTCATCTAATATGTAAATCATATATAAATTTAGTTCATGTGAATGATATATGTGCAATATATATAACACTTTTCATCAAATGTATAAAACAAAAGACATAAGTTAAACTTAAAATTGTGATTACTTTGAACTTAAAACCAAATATCAATCTCGAATACGAAACATTTCATAGCATACTATGACCAAAAGATCAAAAACTTCATCTCTTGGAATCTAAAACTTCAAACTTTTTTTTTGGTCAAAATTTTCATTTCATAATTATCCGATTAATTTTTATTTTATTTCTTAGTTTTATATTATTATCTTATAAGTTGTAAACTTAAAATTTATAATTTGTTAAGGTATTTTTATTTTATCATTTTAATTTAAAGATTATATTTCTTAAACTAGTTCCGAGTTGCAACAAGTAGTTAATCTCTCTTATTATTATTATTATCGTTAAAAAAGTACGGAGTACGAAATTACAGTCACATAGTTAATTACTTTTACTGTATATACAGTTTTCTTTAAAATGCTTTATTAAAGTTATCTATTTTAATTAAAGTTTTTAAAATGTTAATTAGCTAATTGAGAAACTTACCTAGAAAAAGTTGATGAATACAATGGAATTTTTGGGGCTTTATTCCTTTAGTTAATTGTACTATAATTTTGCCTCGGGATACCAGAATATACTACTACCCATCTAAGAATTTGAACTTTTTATAAGATGTTACGAACTTACTTCGTTTAAAACTTTATTTATTAGGAATCTTCTAAATCTTACAAGATAGGATAATAAAAGGTGATATATGGCAGACATTGTTGATTGATATCAGGTTGGCTTTATTGTTATATAATTAAGCATATATAGGGCAGTGGTCATTGCTTGCAAAATGGGTTAATTGGAAATTGGACTAATTTTGAGTTAAGCTTAGGTGGCCAAGAAAATATGAGCCATCCATATTCGCCAAGAGACTTGATTCTACCAGATTACACTCCCAACTTGCGCTCCATATCTGAAGTTCATGCTTGGAATGGAATTGCTACGTTCTTAGCCATGTTTCTCGTTTGGCTCATCTCTGGTTTCTCTCTTTCTCTTTCTCTTTCAGTTTTGCATTCTATGTAATTACTTTGTTCATCTAATATATATCCTGCAGAGACTGAATATATGTATGTGTGCATGGTTTTAATTCATCCAGGGATGCCCTCGCGCAGATTATCAAAAACTGACAGATGGCTCATGATTTGGTGGGCTGTCAGTGGCCTCATTCACATCGTTCATGAGGGTTATTGGCTTTTCTCTCCAGAATTTTATAAGGACAAGTCTGCTAATTATTTTGCCGAAGTTTGTAAGTTCTCTGTTTATCGTTGACCATCTATACATAATTAATATTTATATATATGAGAAATATTACTCATGAAGAAGAGCTAGCTGCCAGGGAAAGAATACAGCAAAGGTGATTCAAGATATGCATCAAGGCACACAGCAGTTGTTGGTATTGAAGGAATTGCTGTAATTGTAGCTGGCCCTGCTAGTCTTTTTGCAGTGTAAATTCATATTATATCCCACCTGCTTGTCTTAAATCATCATCAACAAAATTAACTTGATATGCATGCAGATTCTTGTAATTTATTGATGATTTTGTGCAAATGAACACTGATGCAGGTATGCAATAGCTAAAGGAAAGTCATACGGCTACATTCTCCAGTTTGCACTATCTCTTGTTCAGTTCTACGGATCCTCTCTCTATTTCATAACTGCTTTCCTGGAAGGCGATAACTTCGCCTGTAATCGACATTTTTACTATTCCTACTTCGTTGCACAAGGTGGAACCTGGCTTTTATTTCCTGCACTGATAATGATCCGCTGTTGGAAAATAATTTCTGCAGCATGCCACCTCCATGACCAGAAGTGTAAGACCAATTAAACTTGTCTAAGATATATCTTGTTCTCGATTTCATCTTTAATTAATTTGCCGCTTTCCTATGTCCTTCCCCTGAAACAATAAATTAAGATTAATGTGTTTATCTTAATTTTCCAAAAATTAATTCTGCTTAAATTGATTGATTCGATCGAAGCAGTGATGAATATACATTAGTAATTCTCTTTATTTCGTTTTATTCTACAAATCGCTCTGTCATAGACAAACTCTTAATCTTTACAGAACCAATTTCATAGAAATTAAGTTAGCAAAAGAGAAAGACTGATCAAAGTATATATATATATGTTATACTAATATTTTCTTACAATAATAAATTTTGTAAATATTTTTAAGATATAATTTAATATAATGTCGGTGTTGTTTTGTGTTCCACAATTAGTCTCTTGTATCGCTATCATTACCAAAATTAGTTCCAATTAATTTGAGTAAACACGTTTTCTATGTTTAGTCGCTAATTATAGAACATATTTTGTCATAACTACATATGTTATGGACACCGAGTTGAGATTGGCCGGTTAAGGGGACCCCAACAATATATATATGGTTCGAGAAATTAACACACACCTCTGCTAAAGTTTGGCCTTTTAACACTTACAAAGAAAATTTGGGAAAAGGAACACATATCTCTCCTAAAGCCATCCAAATCCGTTATATTGCCATCTCATTTAGAGGTATTACTATAAAATCATTAGACCACGGGAGTCGAATCTTCACCATTTTGTCCAATTCTTTCGTTTCTACTTCATCCTCTTCATGCACCAGCTTTTGAATCTCACAAGCTTCCTACCAATGATAAGCCCAATCCAATAGTATGGTTTCTTCATCTCTTAGAGATTCGTCCATTCTCTTTCTGCAACAAATGATCTCATGCAACATTACTCAATAGCTATGCATACGCTTTCATTGTCATTGTGTTGTTGTACCATTCGAAGCTATAATTGGTGTGTGCGAGCAGCGACGGCAACCTAGCATTAGTGTGTGTCTACCTGGCGAGCAGCGTTTCAGCGTGTCCGAGCGACGACAGTGACGTTGAGTTTAGCGTGTGGGAGCAACGACCTAGTGTTCAGCATATATTCAATATTCAAATACACTGCCCACGATAAATTTATTGTTGCGGAAAATCAGCTTTAGTAACGATGTTCTAACGCTAATTAATTTAATTAAGATCATAATCTAATAGAAATTATTAGGTCTGACCAGACCACACAAAACCGATAAATAATAAGCAAGTTCAGAAACACAAGAATTACGTGGTTTAACAAAATTGCCTACTTCCACAGAGCAAACACATGTAAGGTTTTTTATTAGAATCAGAAGATAGAACCTGTACAAGATGACTCTCTTCACTCAAAACACCTCTCTTCAGTTTCTCCCTTTCTTTTCCTATCTCCCTTTCAGTTCACATCCCCCCTTACAAGGACTAGAGTATAGGGTTTTTATAATGTCCCTAAGTGTGCTAATTCAAGTAGGTTTAGTATCCTAATTCTAGTAGGTTTGAAATCTTTTTCAGATCAGGATGACAACACCTCTTCAGGTTTTCAGGTACTCGGGTACTAGATCAGATCCCCTTCAAGTCAGGATGACTACTCCACCTCATGACATCAGGTCATCGGGTACTCGAGTACCAGATCAGATCCCCTCCAGGTCATGATGACTACTCCACCTCATGACATCAGGTCATCGGGTACTCGGGTACCAGATCAGATCCCTTTCAAGTCAAGATGACTACTCCACCTCATGACATCAGGTCATCGGGTACTCGGGTACCAGATCAAATCCCCTTCAGGTCAGGATGACTGCTCCACCTCATGACATCAGGTCATCGGGTACTCAGGTACCAGATCAGACCCCCTTCAAGTCAGGATGACTACTCCACCTCATGACATTAGGTCATCGGGTACTCGGGTACTCGGGTACTTAGATTCTCAAGTTCTCAAGAATTTGAAGCATCTATTCTTCACATTTTTGCTAGAAGACAGTAAAGCAAAAATCAACAAGTGTTTTCTTTCTCAAGAAACAAAGCAACAAAAAAGAAAATAATAAATCAGATAACGAATACTGTTATAACGAAAGTAAGAAAGATAATTAAGAACGCAAATAAAGAACACAGAAATTTAACGCGGTTCACTAACGATGTGTTAGCTACGTCCACAGGCAGAGGAGAGGAAAGTTTTATTGATCTTGAGGAATAAAGATTATAAATTACAGTTAGGTTATGACCTAGAGAGTTTATATAGTACTCCCTAAGCAGATGCGAAAAAACTCAAAAAATTAGGCCTAAACAGATAACCCTAAGCCAGAATAACAGATACCGTAAGTTTCGGGGGCGTTGCCTCCGAACCCCTATCGAGGACCACGTTGCATCCCTGAATCCCTAAATCAGGGCGCGTCACCCCTGGACCCCGACTCACTAACCGGGCAGCGAGATCCCCGTGCTGGGTCGTCTGAATAAGGACTAACTGATTCAAGACATATTTTAACAAATACATCTCGATCTACTACTTTCAAACAAATACAAAGATCTCATAACAAAATTCGACTGAGATAAAAAATAAAAAAGGCAAAATTCAGCCTGGTTGAGCATAAACATAATCTACTTTCCCTTCAACGCCATTTCGCACCCAATGCAACATAATCTACTTCTCTCTTCAAAATCAAAAGGTTGTCGGATACATTGCTTCTAATTTTGATAATGGGGCCCATAATAATCAATAAACAATTCAAAATATAAATAAAAGTTTCTAATTTTGATAATAGGACCCACAATAAATAATAAACAATTTAAAATATAAGTAAAAGGAATTACAATACAATTTTTGACTTATTTAAATATTAACTAATAAGCTAAATTCTCATATATATATATATATATAGTCATGAAAACGTTCCTTTTGTTTATTTGTTTTATTTTATTTTATGTTTTTAACTGAGTCTTTGAATCACCATAAATATATAAATATAATTCTTTGAGGTGTATCTTGTTTAGTTTTTTTATGGCACATGTTCATATCATATGTGAGTAGTTTTTCTATGTAAATGGCATTATACGTACATAAATATTTAAAAAGAAAAAAAATACTTTTTTTAAAAAAAAAAAAAAAAAAGCCCAACGCGATGGACGGTACAATAAACGGGCCGAATACAGAGGGTATTCTAAATTTTCAAATTAAACATTTTTAAAAAAATTTAAATGTAAAGTTAAAATTTTTAAATGTAACGATATAATTTCAGAATTTTTATAGCAAGAGATTTAAAATAATTAATAATTAACGCTCTACAACTAAAAAAAGTATACATTTTAATCGGGAAAAAAAGGTCAAGCACGTGAATTGGATATTCAGATTGTCAATAATAAAAGAATAATTAAATCGCTGTTATTCATTAAAAAAAAAATTAAACGTCATTGAATTGGGCGGCTGCGCTGGCATTGTTGATCGATCCGTTGGGGGGTTGTTGACTGCCAAGTGTTATAAAGTACGAGTGAGGAAGCAGAAGCAAATGTAGTAGTAATTTGACTGGATAGTGGATACTGACTAAGCCAAGAGAAGAGAAAAGAAAAGAAAATGACTAACCATCCATACGTGCCGAGAGATCTGATTCTTAATGATTACGTCCCCAATTTACTCTCTCAGTCCGCCATACTTGCTGCTTATGGAATCGCTTCCGTTTTCGTCGTCTTGTTCATCTGGCTCGTCTCTGGTTCGTCTCTTGTCTCTTTTCTCTTTCCATTTTCTAACTTTTTTTTTGGTTAACTTTTTTTGCTTTGCTCATTATTCTTAGATTTATAGTATTAGCTGTGGAAATAAACCGTTTGATCGATAAATCTGTTGTTGTTTGGATTTTGGGTTAGCCGGCTAGCTTTTTCAAATTGTTTAACACATGAATCTCTGACTGAAAATTGATTCCCAGTACTATCATTACTATCCAGAAAGTGGGGATCTTTTTTATTTACTTTTCTAGATAAAATTATTCGTCCCTGTGAAGAAAGGAATGATCTTTTTTTCTTTACTAGTTAGATAATTATTCGTTTCTGGAACGAGGGTGAGATAAAATCTCAGGAAATGTGTTATACGTGGTGTTTTCCAAAACAATTTTTTGATTCAATGCTGAAATGAACTTATAATCGAGAAAAGAAACTTCTTTTTTCCCCGCAAAATGTCAGAATTATCTTCAAGAAACCCGATTGCGTTGTAGATTTTGGAATTTTTTCAAATTATTGATCTAGTGAACCTTAACCGGAGCTCTTCTTATTGAAATCTTTATTAGGTTTTGCTATAAATTTCAATCTCTAGGTAGTTTCTGTTGCTCTTCATGCTTATCTTTATTGTCAAATTTGTTTATTCGTGGTAATTTATATACTAGTATCAGATCCTAAGAAATAGAATGATGTAGCATTGATTTAGAAATGGGAGAAATTCAGAGAGGGGGTAGAATTTTAGAGAGAGAGAGGTGAGAAAATTTAGAAGAAATTGGGGGAGAACATCATATAATCTTTGTTCAGTGTTCATCAAAGTGTACCTCAAGGACTGAAATTAAGACCATAAACATAAACAAAAAGGGTAGAAATCAACTTCCAATAAGGAAATAGAAACCCTATTTTAAAGCAAACAATAAAAACTAAAACCACTGAACTAACCTTAATACTAATGCCATAACTTGCCTAACTCGTTCTACATCATAGAAGTAGAATGTTTTCAACTCTTCAATTTGTTTACACATCTTTTTGCTTGTACCAGGGAAAGTACCTAAGATAGCAAAAGTTGACAGATGGCTCATGTGCTGGTGGGCTTTCACTGGCCTTACACACATCATTCTCGAGGGTTATTTTGCTTTCTCTCCAGAATTTTATAAGGACAAGTCTGGTTTTTATTTGGCCGAAGTTTGTAAGTTCTCTTTTCTATCATCAATGACAAACAGCATTATAAGCTATTGAGTTGACTTTGGAATTGTAAGGTCTTTGGTGGATATACTCATAAAAAAAACCTGGCAGGGAAAGAATATAGCAAAGGTGATTCAAGATATGCAGCAAGAGATGCAGGAGTTGTTGCTGTTGAAGGAATCACTGCAGTTCTAGAAGGCCCTGCCAGTCTTCTTGCAGTGTAAGTCATGAACTCACTGCTCCGAATAACGAAATCATGTTCCATTTTCCTCATCTGAAATCAAGCTTCAAACATTTTTAAAACTCCTCGTCATTGATGGTCAAATTTTGTTTCCAATATCTTGCAGGTATGCTATAGCTAAAGGAAAGCCATACAGCTACATTCTTCAGTTTGCTGTTTCTCTTGGGCAGCTCTACGGGACCGCTGTATATTTCATAACTTCATACCTGGAAGGCGATAAATTTGCTACTAGTCCATTTTACTATAATTTATACTACATTGGGGCAAATGCTTCATGGGTTGTAATTCCCTCACTAATAGCTATCCGGTGTTGGAAGAAAATTTGTGCAGCACAACAGCTCCAAGGCCAGAAAAAGACCAAAGTTCGCTGAGGTAGACTGGATAATTTCATGTGGGATCTCAGCAGTTTCAGACTATGCAACTTCCTTGTGCCGTCGATTTCATATGTTGTAACCTTATTAATTTATGCGCCCCTTGATTGGGTTATCCTGAAAGAACTGTTTAAGATAAATAATCAGTGAAAATTTTTTTTCTGAATTTTCCAAATATCTACTTGTGCATAAATTGATTGAGTTGAAGCAATCATGTGCATTTATATATGAAATTGGTGGACAAGTAGTGTCCTCTCGCTTTAGTCTTCAAGTTCTTAGTTAGCAGAATATTGAATCCATGGAGGCCATGAGATGTGGGACTATATTTTTTTTAAGCTTTTTTGTTTATTTGGGTTTATATTTGGTGAGATGGGAGTCTTTTAGGTTATAAAACTTATCATGCTCTGAGGCCCTGAATAAGAGGGAAACAACCCAAAAAACGAAATTTCCCCTTGACCAAAAATTATACAATTTAATGGTAGATTATAGGTCTGTCTCTGGAGAGATCACTATATGTTTGGACTTGAGGTGATCTGGCTTTAGAGATGATGTAGCTTCGAAGGTACAATATAGGATGAAATCACTTGATTTTACATATAAGCGAAAATAAAATGAGCAATTTTATTTAAATATTTTGATTGTTGATGATTCAAAGATTAATAGAAACTGTACCAAATATAACTCGAATGTTAATAAATTTTATAAGTCAACTAGTGTGGGACACACCAGTAGTAGTTAGTCTATGGCGTGCGTCTTAATTTGCAGACCAAGTCAGGTCTTCTAAGCTTACATATTTTGCTTTGCCTTTAATTTTGCTCCTTGCTTCTGAATCTTAAGAGCAAAGGATAATATGATGGAGTGGAGCACTCTAGAACTGCAGCTTGTTTCCTGCAGTGATCTTAAAGCCTTCAATCTTTTCCAGAAGCCATCAGTGTATGCTGTGGTGTCCATCATCAACGGTGAATTGAAGAAGAAAAAACAGCGGCAAAATTGTTTGCAGCGTCAAAAGACTACGATAGACAGAGTAGGAGGTGGGAATCCTGAATGGAATCATGTGATGAACTTTGATATCAAATCTCTTGTTAATAATTGCAGTCATCTTTTCCTCAGCTACGATTTGTACTGTGAGGGTGTCATATACGGTAACAATAGTATTGGTAAGGTTCGAGTTCCCTTGAAAGACTTGATCGATGAATTCAATGAAGCTGTGCGGTTTGTCAGGTATCAAGTTCGTACCAGCGATGGAAAGCCTAATGGGGTATTATTTTTTTCTTACAAGCTGAAGGGGAAGACAATTAAGAAGTATGTAACATCTTCTCCAGAAGTTAAATTATGTCCAGCTGAACCTGAAATCAAATTTTGTGAAGATAAAGTTCAATACCCTTGTATAGAAGTTAGTGAGAAGTCAACTCCAGGTATTTGCTATCCATCACTGGACTATGTTAATTCTCCTTTACCGGGATTTTATTCACCTCCACCAAATTACAAATACAAAACAACAGAAGATTACAATACAAATGTACCACTGCTATCGCCGCCAGGAGGGTACTATCATCCATACTCGTCCCCAGCGCACTGTGCGTTAAGTGCTGGACCTTGGTACGGGGTGGAGTCTACAGGTTATAGTTATGATAATGACTATAGAAGATGGCAAGTCTGATGCGGTAGAAAACAGAGAGCTTCTGCAGGCAGCAGGTGAAAACTATTCTGATCTAGTGATTACTGCATCATATCATATGTAGCTTGGAAACCCTGTTCTGTCAGAATTGCTACCGGCGGTGGTTTGTAATTACACGTTCTTTCTTTTGTTATGTTATGTATTTTGATTTTTTTTTCTTTCCGAATGAAGAGAGAAATGGAAAAAGCTATGCAAATTGTTGACCAAATGAACCATGAAGAATATTATTCTGATTCTGCTGTCTTACAAATTTGTAGGGTAATAAAATTCAAAACTTTAATCTGAAATTTGAAAATACTTACGTGTAATTAGGTGAAGAGATACCCCAAGCAAATTCGGAGGAACACTACAACAACCATTCATGATGACGAAGGCAGATTGATTTTACATTTTATTATTATTTTGACTGAGTTCCCAACCCACAGTCGTCTGTAGAAACTTATTTGTTGATCTAAATTTCCATTAACGGGACACCTGTGCCATTTTTAGTTTTCTAGATGTTTGGGTTTAATAATGAGAAAAGTCTTTAACGCATATGTAAATGTGCATACAATTTTATGTCATATATATGTTTTTGGTAGAGTAGGTATCTGCCACCACTTGAAAAATTTTAAAATTTTTTTTATTTAACTTATTAAAATAATAAAAAATCTATAACATTTTATTAATTTCGAAAATGACTTTCATTGACTGAATTTTTTTACAAATTTCAATGTTCTCAGTATTGTTTTGATTGAAAACGAATTACTTAATTTTTCAAAAAATATAATTAATTAATTTGTAACATAAAAATTCTCGCCTGATTGGAATTTTCTTCTTCGAAATAGCTTGTTTATCAATTTAAAAACTCTTTATAAATTTGCTAAGAAATAAAATTTTTATTTTTTTAATTAATTTAAAGTTTAAAAAATAAAAGTTTGAATGAATCATGCTGATTTGTAGAATATGGGATGTAAAAAAGATTAATGTTTCCATAAACCAAAATATATTAATCTAATTAAACATATTTGTTAATTTCACAGATGTTTTACCTTTAATAAATAAAACCAAATTAGTTAGGGCAGAGGTGGTAGAATGCATTTCCCTTTTGCGAAGTAATTTTACCACTATACATAGGTTAGATGGCATCAATCGACTTTTGAACAAAGTTAATTAATTGGCTAATTAAACTAATATCAACTTGCATAATCATTCAGTTGATTGAGCAGCCTTCCTTTTTGTGACTGTAAAACAAAAGCAAAAAAGTGGAAACGTTTTGAATGCTTTCCCTTTTAAGGAAATAAAAGTTCTACTAATATAGGGTCTGGTATTGCATGGAACAAACAGCTGAAAATATGAGAGAGAATTAATTTCGGACCTGTACATTGTATTTTTCTTCTTCCTTCGTATGGAGGGCATGTTCCTTGGGAAGTTTGAAACTTCTTATTAGCTTCGTGGAAGATGAAAATCCAACCTCTTTTTAGGGTCTCTTTTTCATATAGATAGACCAGGCAAAGGCAATGCATGTGCCGTATCCATTAAAATATATAAGGCATAACACTCTAATTTATATGTGTGTGTGTGTGTGTGTGTGTGTGTATTCTTTACTTGCTAAAACTTTATCATTCTTTTTTCTTTTTTTGATTTTTAATATATATTTTGACAGAATATTAATGTACTGAACTGAAAAATCAAGTAAATCTTAATATTTATTCTTCATATATAATAAAATCAATCATCACAAGTACTGATCTCGTTGATTGAGATTTTACCACCAATTTTTCTCAAATTTGTATTGCATTTTCCAGTTCATTTAAAGGGAAGAAAAGAAAAGGCAATGAACACTTAATAATTGAAGCTAAGTCAGAAACCACGTAATGGTTTTCGTTATATATATACACATGGAGCTATCCTATCCTATGTTGATGTATAAAAATCCGACCTTTCTTTTTCCTTCACTTTTTTCACAGAAGCAGCTTTTAATTTTCACCCTCTAAAGCACTTTTTAACCTGCTTTTTCTGATTGTGGGTTATAAAAAAAATCTGTTATTTTGGCCTTTGCATTACATATCTTATCCTCCTGCGTGGCCTCTTTTGATTGGACAGTCTTGCCATTACTTTTTTGTAAATAACAAAACTAACCCCGCTTTTTCACTGGACGGACTATTTTATCTTGTCTCTATCCAATAGTTTTCTACCACGTGGAGGGTAATTGAATCTTGCCGCACTGTGAAGGTTCTTTCTGACCTTCTGAGCTTATCACCCACTTTCACCCCACTACCGAATAATCAATAGCAAATAATTGCTTTTTGCTTTCTATATAAACGCACCGAACACTGCCTTATTCCTTCATGCTACTCACTGCTTTCAACTTTACAACCATTTCCAACAATCTGATTTGATATTCGACATCATCAGCTGTACTCACTTCGAAATCGTTCGTTTCTAATTTGTTTTTCTTTGTGCTATTGATTTTACGTAGTTCTTTTGTTAGGCTGAAGATGAGGAAAAAAGCTTCTGCTTTCTTCAAACAAGTTATCTGTTTGTTGACTTCAATAGCAAAAGCCAAATCCATGGCCATTAAGAGCAAAACCAGTGCAGCAAAGGCTCGGCTCATTATGTTTTCTTTAATGAAAAGCAAGAAGGTGTTAATGGGTTCGATCTCTGACAAAATTCATGGTCTACTCGGTCACCACGACCACAGCGAAGAAAAAAATGAAGACGACGTTGTTGATCAAAGCAAAGCTATTATTCTTCACAATGCTGCTACGGCGACCGAACCGACTTCCATGCAGTTGATGGCGCATGAAGAAGACGATGAAAAGTACCCAGATCTTACGCATTCCTTGTTTGATGAAGAGGACATTGAGTTTGATGATGATCAGGGTGGTTCCATCATTGAACTGGTGAAGAATTCAAAGGAAGAAGGGGAAAACTTCAGCTTGGAAGAAGAGATTGACCATGTTGCAGACTTGTTCATAAAGAGATTTCACAAACAGATGCGTCTGCAGAAGCTGGAATCATTCAAGAGGTTCCAAGAAATGCTCGCCAGAGGTCTCTAATTACACTAACAGGCACCAGTGTAGTTCTTTCATATAATTATTTCTTTTCTTTTAACAAAATATCCAGAGACAGCAAGAAATAAAAAAATTAAAAAAAAAGCAGGAAATTAATATCTAGCCAGGGTTTTCTGCAATATATATTTTCAGGAGAATCTGGTTGTCTTATTATTATATATGCCAGATTTTCCAAGGAGTCTTGTTGCTATTTTTTTTTTTCTGGGAAGTTGGGTTGTAATGTAAGCAAAGCTGCAGCTTGATGCTGTTCCAGTGAAACAAACTATGATGTAAATTTTTCGTGTGCAATCAACTTTGGATCTATTACTGCTAATATTACTTTCCAAAAGTCCATCTAAGAGACAGATCGATCCATATAAACTTTTAGCCGATCGAAGGAATATATAGAGAAGTTGAAAAATACTTGGAAATATCAAAATGGTTAAGTAGAATACCTAAATTAATTCTCAACATTCGATATGTTTTATCTAATAAATACACAAATAATGTAATATAGTATATGAAAATAAAAACAATAAAATTTATTTAATAATTTGTCTGAAAAATATGAAAGAACAGTAAGACCCATAGATACAGAATAGAAAACACATAAATCTTTGTTGTCTGTTATTTTGCTTTGCTTAATAAAAAATCGAAAACAAATTTCTTCAGTACACATTTTTCTAAATTTTACTTCACAAGCTTTCACAATTTTTAAAGGTAGTCCCATGCAATACCAGCGCAAATGGGTTAAAAAAAGTGCAACAAAAATTCATCATTCCAAATTAAATCAATACATTATTTGCACACTTCAAACTATATGCTTCTTTCTTGGGCCTGGTAATAATGCTTGTTTGGGCCGGGTTATAGTTTTTAGACCCGTAACCAACAGGAGCCCATAAGGGACAGCATTGGCGCCAAAAATTCCCGCCAAAAGTAGGTTCCTCTAAGCACTTAGTGGAAACTATCAAAACCCCTAACCAAAAAGATCCAAAAAGATCATTCATAGCAAGAAAACGAGAGAAAGAAAGAAAAAATGGCCGACACTCCGTCGACTCCCGATTCCCCGACATCGGCGGGGTTCAATTCTGATCAGCTTCCAGCCAACACGAGCCGTACGTCCGAAAATTACTCGACGGACGATGAGGCGGCGGTGGATCCCGAAATCATCAGAGATGAGCCTGAAGAACTGGAGGAAGAGGAGGATGGAGAAGATCTATACAATGATAATTTTATGGAGTAAGTCATATTCGTTAATTTCCTATAATTTCTTCTCTTTTTTTTTCAATCAAATATGACTTAGGATTTATAAAATTAAAAAAAATCTTGCAGCGATTATCGGAGAATGGACGAGCATGATCAATATGAATCACTTGGATTGAATGATTCTCTTGAAGACGAGAGAGATTTGGATCAGATCATGGCTGATCGAAGAGCCGCTGAGTTGGAACTTGATGCTCGTGATGGTCCCGTCTCCATAAACCCTAGCCGCAAAAAACTACCTCAGCTTCTTCATGACCAGGGTAAGTACTTTTAATTTCAACTTTTTTTTTCTTAACCTATATCCAACATTTCTGGGCATTAACATTTTGAAATGAAAATAAGATTGACAATGTTATTATCGTTGGGTTTTGATTATTTGGGATTTCAGACACTGATGATGACAGTTACAGAC
This sequence comes from Melia azedarach, assembly GCA_028052125.1. Lineage (NCBI taxonomy): Eukaryota > Viridiplantae > Streptophyta > Magnoliopsida > Sapindales > Meliaceae > Melia > Melia azedarach. The sequence continues at coordinate 5,335,487 of CM051397.1, forward strand.
CTTCAAAGAGGTCTAGAGCTGATTTTAGGCCGAGAAGAACTCAGGAAGATGCTGATGCTATGCAAAGTTCTCCGCGACAGTCAAGAGATGATGTACCTATGACTGATGCTACTGATGATTATCCTTATGAGGATGAAGATGGAGATGAAGCTGAGTTTGAGATGTATCGTGTCCAGGGAACATTGAGAGAGTGGGTTACTAGAGATGAAGTGCGCCGTTTTATTGCTAAAAAGTTCAGAGAGTTTTTACTAACTTATGTAAGTCCTAAGAGCGAGCAGGGTGATTTTGAATATGTACGCCTGATAAATGAGATGGTGTCAGGTAAAAAAGATCAACTACAGATTATCTTTCTTTTTAATTTAGGGAAACTATTTAGAAGTTGAAACAGCATGAGAATGCAGTTGTTGAAATTTGCACGTTTCATATTGTGTTTGCAGCTAACAAGTGTAGTTTGGAGGTCGATTACAAACAGTTTATCTATATCCATCCAAATATTGCTATATGGCTGGCTGATGCCCCTCAATCTGTTCTAGAAGTCATGGAAGAAGTTGCAAAAAATGTTGTCTTTAGTTTACATCCCAATTACAAAAATATTCATCAAAAGATATATGTTCGCATCACCAACTTACCAGTTTATGATCAGATTCGGAACATTAGGTAATTTGATGCTTACTACCAAAAAAGAAATTAAAAGAAAGACCTTTTGTAGGCTTAATGTGGACATTTATTTGGCCATTTTGCAGACAAATCCATTTGAACACCATGATTCGCATTGGGGGTGTTGTAACTAGACGTACTGGGGTCTTTCCCCAGTTGCAACAAGTAAAATATGATTGCAACAAGTGTGGAGCAATCTTAGGGCCATTTTTTCAAAATTCATACTCAGAAGTCAAGGTTGGTTCTTGCCCTGAATGCCAATCAAAAGGACCCTTCACTGTCAACATTGAGCAGGTTAAACTTCTAATATCTTTCCCCTTTTCTCTTTTCTTAATTGAGATTTTTTTCTTTTCATGTTGTATTTTGTATCTGTAATGAAACACATACCAATTAAGGCAGAAAGTTGTATTAGGATTAACTTAGTGATTTTTGTTTCTTACTTCATGTCTGAAGTAGTAATCAAAACAATGTGATTTAGGAAACTTTTTTTTATCTTTGGTACTCCTGGAACTGAATGAAAATGTTTTGATGTGTTTGGAAGTTGAATTCATATTTATCCTCCATATCTTTTTGCAGACAATATACAGGAATTACCAGAAATTAACACTCCAAGAGAGCCCAGGAATTGTGCCTGCAGGCAGGCTTCCAAGATACAAGGAAGTGATACTGTTGAACGATCTGATTGATTGTGCTCGCCCTGGAGAAGAAATTGTATAATTCTAATGGACTTACTGATATTTGCATAGTTCTTGCTTCAGTTATTATATTTTTGTAGTTTATGTTTTATGCTATATGTGATGTATTTCAGGAGGTCACGGGCATATACACAAATAATTTTGACTTGTCTTTGAACACAAAGAACGGATTTCCTGTCTTTGCCACCGTGGTTGAAGCAAACCATGTTACAAAGAAGCATGATCTCTTTTCTGCTTACAAACTTACCCAGGAAGACAAAGAAGAGATTGAGAAGTTGGCTAAAGACCCACGCATAGGAGAAAGGGTTTGTTGCTGAAGTTTTGTTGTTTTCAGCAATGTCCTGATATGTCATCATCAAAGTCATGTTTAAATTGTTTTCTGAACTAACAATTTCAGATTATCAAATCAATTGCACCATCAATCTATGGCCATGAAGACATAAAAACTGCAATGGCTCTTGCTATGTTTGGAGGTCAAGAGAAAAATGTTGAAGGTAAACACCGGCTGCGAGGGGACATAAATGTACTCCTCCTTGGTGATCCAGGCACAGCGAAGTCACAATTTCTGAAGTAAGAGTTATCTCAAATTAGTATAAATGGACATAGTTGTCTCTTCAATGGTGGTCATGCATCTAATGGTGCGAAGGTTTTGTTTTTGAAGGTATGTTGAAAAGACTGGGCAGAGAGCTGTTTATACTACTGGCAAAGGAGCTTCTGCCGTCGGGCTTACAGCAGCAGTGCACAAGGATCCAGTCACAAGGGAGTGGACCCTTGAAGGAGGAGCTCTTGTTCTGGCTGATCGAGGGATTTGTCTCATCGATGAGTTTGATAAAATGAATGATCAAGATAGGTAAGGGTATGCTAGTTGATGAATTATGTATTGTGGGTGCACCTCCAATTTAATCTTTCTCGCTTCCCAAAAAAAGTTTCTGAGCATCAACATTATCAGGGTGAGCATCCATGAAGCAATGGAGCAGCAAAGTATTAGTATATCAAAGGCTGGGATTGTTACTTCTCTCCAGGCTCGCTGCTCTGTAATTGCTGCTGCAAATCCAACTGGAGGAAGGTATGCAAGTTATGAATTTATGTGAGATGGAAAATTAGGTAAAATTGATTGAAAGTAAGACTATTCACTGCAATTTAGTATGTAGGCTTGAGAATCAGATCTTTTCATGCAATTGACTGCCCTTTGGATGGCCCAATTGGATCAGACAAATTAAAAGCATTTATACTTATGTTTGGAGAAATGTGTCGGGAAAAGCTAATTAGTTTATTAATTTTATCTTTCTAGAAAATGTTTATAATGTCAACTGTGCGTACTATTTACTCCTTATTTTGGTTAATCAATCTAATCTTATTTTGGTTAATCAATCTTATCTATATGTCTGTTTCCAGATATGATTCCTCAAAAACATTTGCTCAAAATGTTGAATTGACAGATCCCATCATCTCTCGTTTTGACATTCTCTGTGTTGTCAAGGTTACAATTCTGCAGACTCGGTTCTTTATTCAAATTTACTGTTAGTTGGTATTAACTTGGAAGGTAATTGCTTATCAATTTCAGGATGTGGTTGACCCAGTCACAGATGAGATGCTTGCGAAGTTTGTAGTTGATAGTCACTTCAAGTCGCAACCTAAGGGTGCTAACTTAGATGAGAATCCATTGGGTGAATCCCAAGATGATATTCAAGCCTCTGACAGGCAAGTTGACCCAGAGGTTCGTACTCGAGATACTACCAAGTCTCTCATCCAGTTTCTTGCAGACTTGTTTGAATTTTGCTGTCTCCTTCAATATTTATGATAAATTTATTCCCTTTTTATTCCAGATACTTCCTCAAGGTTTGCTTAAGAAATACATTACATATGCCAAGTTGAATGTGTTCCCAAGGTTGCATGACTCTGATATGGAAAAGCTAACACATGTTTATGCTGAATTGCGTAGGGAATCTTCGGTGAGGTTTCCTTCTCTTTTTGTTTTTCTTTTGGTACTTGTTTTCTCTGCAACTTGTAGAGTGATGTTTTCTATCACTGCTTTGTTAGCATGGTCAAGGAGTACCTATAGCTGTGAGGCACATTGAATCAATGATACGGATGTCTGAAGCACATGCCAGAATGCATCTCAGACAGCATGTAACACAAGAAGATGTGAACATGGCAATTCGTGTCCTACTTGATTCATTCATTTCAACACAAAAATTTGGGGTTCAGAAAGCTTTGCAAAAGGTATGGCAAGAATCCTCTTCCTATTTTTTCCATAAACCTTTTTGGTTGCTTCATCTATGCTTCAATATGTGCTACTATTAATTCTATTAATAATCTTATTGCAGTACAATTCTTTACTCCCACCTTTGACTAAATTTCTGATGGTTTCTTGTTTAGTGTGCAAAATGCTAGTATTTTTTGGTACTGCTATTAAAGCATTGAATCTGGTGAATGTTTTTCTTGTACTTGGGATTCTTGAGCGCAACTCTATTGCTTCTATTGTTTACCACTTAGGTTGTCCAGATAACAAACTACCAATAGGTTAATAAATAACAGAAACAACATCTATTAATAGTTTGCGGCTGAAAGAGAGCCTTGTGCCGGATAGCTAGGCCAGATTGGTTTCAGACTGTTTTCTTGAGTAGAGATTCGGCTGCACCTTCTGTGCAATGCTAAGAGTTCTTTTAACATTGAAAATAAATACCATCCTATACCAACAGATTGATGACTTTCTGAACATGAATTGATCATTTTTTTTTATGCATGCTGATTGATCTATCATTGTTTCCCGAGAAAAGAGATTGAGAAAAATTTAACATCGTTGCAGAGCTTCAGAAAGTATATGACTTTCAAGAAAGAATACAATGCACTGCTCCTTGATCTTCTTCGTGAACTTGTAAAGAATGCACTGCATTTTGAGGAAATTGTTTCTGGTTCTAGTTCCACTTCAGGGCTTACTCATATCGACGTGAAAATAGCGGATTTGCTGTACAAGGTAACAGAAACTTGAGCCTTTTTTCACCCGTTTCATAATTAAATTAGCTGTGCAAGGCTTCAATCATATTGACATTCATGTTTAATTGCTCTCTTTACAGGCACAAGAACTAGAAATATATGATCTACAACCCTTCTTTTCTAGCGCTGAATTTTCTAGAGCAGGATTTCAGTTGGATGAAGAACGAGGAGTGATCAGGCACCGGCTTGCAAGATGATGACAACTTTTTGCATGAGTTTCAGTCTAGGCAGGCAATTATTTGGTAGTCTTCTGCAATAAATTATGTACAAATTGTTGCCTGGAAAGCATTAAAGAATTGAACTGACATTGTAGACTTGATTTAGTAGGTTTTTACATGAAACCTGAGATTATGATAACCAATGTCTGTATTACTAAAAGCAAATAGGATTCATATCATAGAGCTTAGATGCTGAGCAGTTGAGTTGAGTGTCTGTATAGATTCTGATTTAATCTTGCCAGGCTTGGCTGAGTTCGAGGAGTTTTCCCATACACCTTTGAATTTTGATATTTGGTTAAATTCCATGGAAGTCCCCTAAGCTTGACAAAAGATAAAAAAGTGATACTTCTTATTTTAAAAGTTTATTTTTTGAAATATTTGAAGTAAAAAAACTAATCTATTTTCTCAATGGAAGAATTAAATGTCTGTTGTCCTAATTATATCGAAATCCATTAAAATTGAATATCTGATTTAACGAAACAAAAGAATTGGTTTTTCTGGTGGAGCAATTCCTTTTTTGTTAAGTATTACCCTTAACAAAACATGGGATAGATGTGGGTAGAATAATACTGTGAATTTTTTATTTATTTTCTGCCCGCCAAAAAGATAATATTACTACAGTTAAGAAGCCTTACTTTAGTCATAAAAGCAGAGTAATGAAATAATAAATAAAAAAAATTTATAAAATCAAAAAAAAATAAAAAAGAAAGAAAAGGTGTGAATAGATCCCGACTTGTCGCCGGCTGACTCCTACAAGCGAGGAATAAAAGTTAAAAATAGCAAAAAATGGGAGTGAGTGAGAGTAAATTTTGAGCTGATTTGATGTTAATTCTGAAAATGCAGATTACGGAAACAGAAATGATTCGAGTGAATTTGATAGCAGTTTTGGTGTTTGTTGTTTGTTGGTGCTGCTTTGTTTCCAGGATCCAAGCTGCTGATGATGCTGTACAGTTTAACTAACTGATTTCTCTTCCTCATTCAATCCTTCTTTCGTTTTTTTTAATTTTATTATTATTTTGGTTTTTCAGTTATTTTACGAGGCCTTCGATGACCCATTTTATGGCCGCTGGGTTGTCTCTGAGAAAGATGACTATAAAGGTTTGTTTCTGTAATTTCTGTTCCATTTCATTGAATTTTTCTGATACCGTTGATTAGTTAAACCTAAGCATATAAAATGTTACACTACATTCCATGCTCATTCTTTTCACTGAATTATTTATTATAAGAATTTATTTATTTTCACACATAAAGGAGAGAGATCCAATTATCTCATAGATACATATCAAATTAAATTTTGGGTATGTTTAAAATTGAAAATAAAATTAATAAATATAGATAAAACAAATAATTGCTCTAAAAAGAATTGGTGTTACTAAAATATTTTAAACATTAAGCTTCTAAAATTACCGTCGTTGAATGCTAGTGTTAGTGTTGCGTATGGTTTGATTTTATGCGCCTTGGTCAGGTATGTGGAAGCACGCAAAGAGCCAAGGACATGACGATTATGGGCTTCTTGTGAGCCAGAAGGCTAGAAAATATGCTATTGTCAAAGAGCTGAGTGAGAAACTGAATATTAAAGCCGAAAAAACTGTCTTACAGTATGAAGTCAGGCTCCAAAATGAGTTGGAATGTGGTGGTGCTTACTTAAAATTCCTTCGACCCCAATCTCCTGAATGGAAACCTCTGGATTTTGATAATGATTCCCGATATTCCATAATGTTTGGCCCTGATAAATGTGGCCCAACTAACAAAGTTCACTTCATTTTTAACCACAAGAATCCTAAGACTGGAGAATATGTTGAACATCATCTCCAGGATCCTCCTTCTGTGCCTATGGACGATCTCACTCATGTCTACACTGCAATTTTACAACCTGATAACAAACTCCGGATTCTTATAGATGGCAAGGAAGAAAAGAAGGCGTCTTTCCTTTCCGATAAAGATTTTGAGCCACCACTTATTCCAGCCAAGTCTATTCCTGACCCGAATGACAAGAAACCTGAGGACTGGGATGAACAGCAAAAGATTCCCGACCCAGATGCTGTAAAACCTGATGACTGGGATGAAGATGCACCCCCAGAAATAGAAGATTTCCATGCTAAAAAACCTGAAGGTTGGTTGGATGATGAGCCTGAGGAGATTGATGATCCGGAGGCTTCAAAGCCAGAAGATTGGCATGATGAGGAGGATGGTGAATGGGAACCACCAACAGTCGTTAATCCAAAATGTGCTACAGCGCCCGGTTGTGGCAAGTGGAAGAGGCCAATGAGCAGAAATCTTGATTATAAAGGAAAATGGCAACCTCCACTAATTGAAAATCCAAATTATAAGGGTGCTTGGAAACCTAAACACATTCCAAACCCTCACTACTTCGAGGTTCATGAACCTGATTTTGAGCCTATTGCTGCTATTGGTATTGAGATTTGGACAATGCAAGATGGTATTTTGTTTGACAATATTCTAATAGCTACAGATGAAAAAGTTGCGGACTTGTACCGGGAAACAACATGGAAGCCTAAGTTTGATTTGGAAAAAGCCAAACTGAAAGCTGAGAAAGCAGTTGCTGCTTCTTCAGATTTACTCCCTAGACTCCGGGTAATGTTATTATTACATGGAATTACTAAGTTTCATGTCTTTTCATATACCAACTATTTCTAATGAATGATTATTGCAGAAGGCGGTTTTTGACCTGCTTTACAAGATAGCAGACATACCTTTCTTGGACCCGTACAAATCTAAGATTATTGTGAGTGAATAAACGTCTTCTCTACTGCAGAAATACGTACCTATCTTTGATGTTTAGTTAGATTCAGCTTGGAAGAGATTTATCACCCGGATTATATGTTGCAGGAATTTATTGAAATGGGAGAGGAGCAACCTAATATAGCATTTGGCATTCTCATTTCTGTAGTGGTGGTGGTTTTCACAATGCTCGTTACAACCCTCTTTTGCAGCAAAAAATCATCGGTTTGTATATGCCTATGGTTGGGGACACCGTGTGATTACCTCATGACTTGTTCTAACGTTTCCTTCTAATATGCAGCCCACTGTAGCTGAAGGAAACACCGGCAAGGCTGCTGCGGAAAGTTCAAATAATCAAGGAGGGGCTAAAGAAAAGGAAGATGAAACTGAGAATGTCCCGGCTGCAGCTCCTGCACATAGGAAGCCTGCCAGAAAGGATGCTTGAACAATGCATTATGAATAGCCTCGAGTTCTTTTATGAAATCTTGATCAGAATAGGGACTTGCCGCAGGATGATTTACCTACAGTCAGCTTTTTCGTTCCAGTTATGTTGCAGAGTCCTTTGATAACTATAGATGGGTAGAACTCTCTCGTTGTAATGTTGCCCGAGTTTTCTGTTTGAAGTAGTGCTTGTTGTGCATTTCTTTATCTATCACCAGGCCATTATAGAATGAGTAGACAGAATATTCATGCAGGAGAAGCAGCGTTCCCTGTTAATATATTTCTAAATTCACTAAAAAATGATGCATCATTTCAACTCATTTGCATACCACTTGGGACGCCTTCCAAACAATGAATTCAATATGGAATAACCAAATTTCAAAATTTTGTAATTTCAAGGCCTAAACGAATAGAGCATCGAGATGAGCAACTGTGGATTACTAAAAGTCCTCACATGTACAAAATCCATCCTTAAAATGATGGAAATAGTTTTGGTCCTTTATAATGATTTCTCGTTTCACTATCTTAGATATCGCCTTGGCAAAATAATGGCAACTGTGACAAATATGAAGGTTTTTAGTGACACGAATGGTTGTCCCTGCTTGTGTACTAATAAGCCCAAAAGAAACTGCCAACATTTCGCTGTGACCAATTTGAGTGCACTCCCTTTCTTCATCTACCTCATGGAGCCTAAAATCTGAAACAAGCTTAAGTCCTTCATCTTCCACTTTGTTCATCAAAGACTGTAACTCCCAATATATTCCCTCAGATCTTGGGTGGGATACATCGCCTGTCCCAAAAACATGAACTTTATTTCGAAATTCTATCCAACTATAAGCTTTTTTAGGCTCCAAACCCATGTCTTTGATTGTTTCTCTTACTTGATTAACCATGTCCCATTTTGCACTCTCTGCATACCAGTTTGATAGTATAACATAGTTTTCAGCATTGAGTGGCTCTAATTCACAGAGCTGCTCAATGATTCGTTTACCCAAGTGTACTTCCTTGTGAATCCTGCAGCCATCCAACAATGCTCTTAGTATCTCTGGATGTCTTTCAATATGATGCTCCTGAACAAAGATGCTTGCCTCATTAAAGAGACCAGTACGGGCAAGAATAGCCACCATAAGAGCGCAATGTGTGACCTTAGGTGCTCTAATGCGGTTAAAATATAACCGACCTTCTTCAACCATACCTGCAGTGCTACAAGCATGGAGCACAGCCGCATAAGTGAATTGATCTATCTCAATGCTTGGGTCATTCTCCATTTCACGAAACAAATTTATTCCAAGCTCTCCTTGTCCGTGCAAGCTATAGCCCAATATCATCACTGTCAATGAAATAACATCCCTCTCCTTCATACCCACAAATACATTTGAAGCGTACTGGATAAATCCAGATTTAACATACATGTCCATTACAGCATTCTGGACCATAATGTTAAAGTCGATTCCATTTCTAAGCAAGTAAGCATGAATCTCTTTACCAAGCTTATGGGCTGCTATTCTCGCACAAGCTGGGAGAACACTAGAAAAGGTGACTGCATCAGGTTTCATTCCATCTTTAACCATCTGCCGTAATAATTTCAAACTGTCACTAAAAGATCCATTTTTCACGCATGCACCAATCATTTCCGTCCACGAAATAACATCTCTGGATGGCATCTGATCAAAAATTGCACGAGCATCTTCAACACTGCCACAATCAATATACATTTTCAAAAGAGAATTGCTAACCAAGACATCAAACTCTAAACCACATTTCCTTGCAATGCTATGAACTTTTCGTCCTTCTTGCATTGATTTTAACATACCACAGGCACCAATAACAGTTGCCAAAGCTACACGATCTACATGAGCCCCTAAATCTACCATCTGATGAAACAAATCAAGTGCGAGACTGGGCTTATTTCGCATTAAGTACAACCTAGCAAGCATAGTCCAACACACTGAATTACTCTTACTCTTATCGGACTTAACAAAAATCCAGTTAGCAGAATCAATGCCATCAAGACGGCCATATAAATCGATCAAAGCAGATATAACATAATGATCAGCAGAAAATCCGAGTTTTAAAGCGTGCCCGTGAACTTGTTTGCCAAATGTTAAATTACCAGAAAGACGAGAAGCCGTTAAAATGCGGGGGAGAGTGTGCTTATCGGGACGAACACCGCGGAGCAACATTTGATGATAAATAGAGAGAGCATTCTGAGGGTCTTTATCGGTGAGATGAGTCTGGATAAGGTTATTCCACAAAAATGTATCTGATAGAGAAATTTTGTCGAGCACTTGGCGGGTCGAAGCCACTCTAACGCAGCTCTTGAAATGGGCAGGTTTGCAATTGTTGCCTTTGTTCAAAGTTTTCAAGAAACTTAAATTCTGAGTCTGAATCTGGGCTGATGACAGCGAATCCATTATAGCTTTTGGTTGGAAAATTTTGGGGAGCGTCGACGAACTCAAATTACGTCGTTAAATGTTTTCACAATTTTAATTTCAGTCTCGGCGGTATAACTGAAGCGAAGCTAAAAGGGCCGGCATTCCGAAATGGAATAACTTCAAAGAAAATTCCTTCCTTGCTTCAAGTTCAAGCACTAAGCATCGTAGATTCTAAAGACTGTTCATGGAAATGGCATTATCCATTCCTTGTATTTATTTGAGTTCGGGATAAATTTAAACGCAAGGGTTTTATCAGTTCAATCTCCAGAGTTGGTTAAACGGGATAATATCTTATGGATCCTTATAATTTCATGATGTAATAAAATTTCCCAGGATCGGAGGCCTTTGCTTTAATCCAATCAAACAAATCATAGCGAAGGCATCGAAGTATAAATTTTACAAATGGCACCACACTATCACAACACAACGATCCTAAAAGTTAAGCAAGTTTTTAGTGCTTAGTCTGCTATGATTATTTATTGGTAAAGGAAGTGTTAAATTAAATATCAAAAGTACTTAAGTCGGATGTTTTTAAAATTTTGTCTTTTTATTTTATTTTACAAAACATGAGGGACTTAATTAAAAAACCCCAATTTAATTAATCTTGTTGCATTATATAATATTATTTAAAGCAAGAGCTTGAAATTATATTCAAATAAATTTTATTTGAATTATCTTCTCAATCAACTAAGGGAGAATTCAAAAAAATTTCACTCAGGCCTCAACCTTGAATTTAACTACTGCTCTCCATGAGCTGGTTAGTATACATAGAGATCTTCTCTTCTGCAAATGTTTTTATTCTTTTTTTAAAATTTAAATCGGCAATTGTACATGATAAGAATGTACTCGTGAGCGTGACTCCCACACAGACCTACGTCTTTTAAAAGGGCTGACAATTCTTGCTATAAAAAATTTGCTTTTTAAAAAAAATAAATAAATAAATTAGATCATTTATGTTAGTTTATGTTTTGTCGAAAATAATAATAGATACATAAACAAATTTAGAAACGTCGCACTTTTTGACCAGCTGCATGGGTTTATGATCGACCTATACTAATCTAATCTATTGCAAGCGGCGGCAGCAGAGTAACATATAATTGAGATTATTACCCTTTTTTTTTTGTTTTAGGTAAAACTAATTAGATAACCCCTATTTACCTTTTTTAGGCTAGGAGCTTGTGAATTTACGTCTGCAGGGCATGGCATGGCCATGGTTTATAATTTAAAACTGTGGCCAGTGACCGCTCTCCTGCTCTGCAAGCATGTCTTATTTTAACAGCAAGATTCACTCACGGGGCTCTTTATGCAACTTAATTTACAGTCAAATTAAGCTTGGAATTAATACTATTATTTGCTTGCAGCTAATAAAATTTAAGAGAGAGAGAGAGAGAGAGAGAGAATTGGTAGACCAATTTAGAACCACACCACAGCCCCGCGCCCCCCCAAAATCACGGGTTCATTGAAAATAGTATCACTTCCCGATTAAATTCTATATGCATGCATGCACATTACAGTCAATAACAATACTCAATTAGATGATCCATTTAGTCACTCTTCTTATAACAACAACTGACCGGTGGTAAAAGCAGCGGTGGTTGGATGACGGCGCACGTTAAGCATCAAGCAGACGCACGCACGGCAAATATACTATTACTACCAATCAAGTTGTCTCTTTAATTTAAGTAACCAAAACCAAATAGAAATTAATAGCAATATATGAATGGCACTGCACCGTTTGACTGTTACTTTGTCGTTTTGTAAATATTCCAAATCAAATCCAATCTCAAAGTAGAAAATTCGTCATCTCGGCTCTGCTTTCTCCGTAGACGAAGACTACTACCACCAATTAGCAGCCCAACTCTACCCAACAAAACAATGGCTGCCAACCGAACACAGAATTTTGAATCACATCCTCAATCCCTTACATCACATAACTCATTCTTCTAGATAGCTATGTTCCAATTATTCTTTCACGCGTCAACAAAAACCGCCTGCATTGCTGTGCATTCAAATCGAATATTGCTTCGTCTTACACTTAGCTAGCTCATTACTATGTCTTGGCCATTTCCAGGATTTGTTTTTACAGCAATATCACTGATTCGGCCATTAATTAATTACGACAAAACCTGCAATTTCTTTGGGAAAATTAATAAATTTCTAAAACATTGAAATTGGAATAGACTGATCGGTGAAACTTGTGTATCTGAATTGACTTGTATAATCGATTGTACAAAGTGATGAACCAGGTTGTTCTGAGCATCAATTAACCCGGAAGTAAATTAACTAGATTAAAAACTACCGAAAAAAAAAAAAGGTTTATGGAACACCACCGTCAAATTCATTTTCTTGATTTAATCTTGATCTTCAAGGACGTTTTTGACGGGGGTTTTGTTACATGAAGTAAATGATGATCTGATGCTGTTGATTTCTGAATCTTCTGCTGCGATAATTTCTTCCTTCTCTTCATCCCAAATGACGAAAGCTTTCTCTTTTCTTTTTCTTTTATGGTCTCCAGCTTCGGTTTCCATCGACGTAATCCAACAAGCAGCGTGTAATCTTTCTGTAACTGAGGCGTAGTACAAACTTTACTCTTGGATTTAGATTTCGACTTGGATTTAGAAGATTTACTTGAACTTGAAACATCTTGCTCTTGTTCTCCATCATCATCTTGTCTGATATCGTTTCCTTCTTCCATCAATTGTGATATAAACTCATCGGAAACTCGTATTCTGGGACACCCAGAGGGACCTTTCTGTATATCGAAAGGTTGGCAAGACGCTGCCTTCTTTAAAAACGCATTTCTTGAATCTTTAGAAGATGCGGCAAAAGTGGCGATGGAAACGAAGGACAAAACTGACTGAAAACAATGTTTAGGGAGAAGAAAATACTTGTGGCCAAGCTGTAGCTGTTCGTTTTCAGGGAGAGCTGGGATTTTCTGACCTATGTAAAACGAATCAGAACGGCAAACCAAATGCTTGGGAAACTCCATCATCAACTCTGAAACATGAATCGGCCTGTCGTAGATCTTGACCAACCCATCTGATTTTATAAGCTTGATTGTTTTGACTCTAGAATCAGGATGATGCTGAAGATGCATACAGGAAATAGGGTTTGCAAGGAAATGAAAACACCAGGGAATCATCTGCAGATTCAAAAGCTTCATAATTTTCATTAAGATGGATTGAGTGATGTAGCTGGACAGAGAACACTTCGGGTGGTACTTTTATAGGATTAGGAAATATGCTGACCGAATGATAAAGAAAGGGGAATTGGGTTTGGGTTTGGGTTTGCATTTGGTGAGAAAGCGTGAGACCGGGTAAAGGGTTTGCTTTTCTGGCACACGGACACAGGAACAGTACTTTAGGATTTGTTTTTGTATTTTTTAATTATATTTTTTGAAAGTTTGACACTCTTATGTTTGACTGAATTTTTTTTTTTTTCTCTATCCTCCTCCTGATGATATCGTCCTTTTTATCCGAGACGCCAATTGAGGCCAAAGAAATACCAATTTTGAATTTCATCCCGCCTCTACGCAAACTTAACCTTAACCTTGTTATTATTGTAATGTTATGTGGGTAGACTCTATTTCTGCTTCTCCTGCACCTTTTTGTTACCTAAATGGTCCACCCTCCCTCCCTCCCCCTTTGCTTTAAAATCCTCATCAATATTCATCCACGCTTTTATGTCCTCATGGTTATCATAAACATTAATATAAATTTTTCATAATAATTTATGGAAGTGTTGATTTGAGAAGAAATTTAGATCGAATTTCAATGGTACTGGACGTAACAGAACAAAAGAATATCTCTTTCATGACGATATGGTTTCTCCTTCAAATGTATGCGGTCTGAGGAAAGGGTGACAACACCATACAATTCCCAATGATATATATATATATATATATATATATATATATATATATATATTTTCTTTGCTAATTGCAATAACCCCATAGGTCACGGACACGGAGAGATTATATACATATTATATTACATTCTAGATATACACCAGACCAGACCAACACCATGCCCATTCGCATTTCTCAATCTACTAACAATAAACAAATTTTGATTTTCATTGGTCCCTAGATTTCACTCCACTCGAAAACTTTATCCTCCCACTCATACCTACATACCTACCTGCATACCTACCTACATACATACATACATACATATATCTACTACTATATGTTACTATTTTAAATTTTTAATTGTTTATTGTATAATTAGTATTTCCGAAGAAGGTTAGGGTTTCTTGGGCAGTGGTAAATTTTGGACCATTGACCGATCTCAACCCCACCTCACCATGTGTTTTTACAATTTAACCAATTATAGATAACGATGCCAAAGCAAAACTCAATGAAACTTTTCTGTCGTGAAACAACTTCATTGAATTTTTACATTTTCATAAAAAAAGAGAGTAATAATAAAATTTGCAATTCATTTGTGACAATTAGGTCTCTGACTACATTGAAATAACAAAAGTACTTTTTATATTATTGAATTTCTAACCATATATAATAGTATTACTATATGTAACTTACCTATCAACAATATTACAGACCTAATGAAATATGTTATAATTAACAAATTATGTGTTTTTATTTGACCCAAATATTATTACCACCTAATCCTAATTAAGCTTTAACTAATTTGTCGATGGCTCTTACCAAGACACTCATCTGGTACGATTCCTTTCCTATCAACCATTCAAAGAATTGTCTTAAAGTTGCGTAACACAAGAATCTGTACGTGTGTAGGGTATCTCTTGTCAAGTACAAGTCCTATCAATTTCAAAAATTAAATAGCTAGCTGGGTTTGGGATTCTTAAATGTTGGCCCCCAGCATGTTCCAATACAGTAATTGATTCCACAATTTCAAATATAAACTTTATTAATTATGTAAGTAATCTTATTAAATCAACTCATATGTGTTGAAAGAATCATCCAATAAATGAATATTTAGTTAACTTATAAACGCAAGTTTGAGACATATGCCTTATTTATTTTTGTATCTTTGCTGATTAACGTAGATTTGGTGGAGACAAAAATTAATTAATTAATTAATTAAATTATTATGTTTAAAAATAGTAAAAATTAGGTGGAATGTGTAGTCAGTCAGTCTATCGGCATTGGATGGTTTGGTAGTTCCTGTTCCAGTCATGTGATGATATATATAATATAAGTAAACGTAAATTTTTTAATTTCTATTTATTTATTTATTTTATTTTTATTTTTATTTTTATTTTTGTTTTCCCAAAACGTGGAGGCAATGTTTGATTTTTCTAACAAGATAAATTTTGATTTGATAGTCTGATTTAACACAAATCTCTGACCTTTGACCAAAACCGCACGTGTTTTGTATAATCTAGAAGACCAAATTGTACGACGACGTCGTGTGTCGGTTAAATCTTTGAACAAAGACTCGTTCAACTTACAATTGGGTAGTAAACTATTTTAGAAAAGATGAGGTGGAGTTCAGAATCAGATCACCATGTGTTTCATATTTCATTTTTAATTATTGTAAAGTTAAAGTTAGATTATGTTAAACATCAAGCGCCCCCATATAACCTTTATTTTCTTTGTTTTTTTTTTTGTTAACTTAATTCTAAGTTTATTTTTGAAATATCAAAATAATTAAATTGTCTTCATATCCAGAAATTATGCTCCTAATGTAATATTAACTTCGTAATATGCAAAAAAAAAAAATGGCCCCTCTTGTCTCTGTCTTTATTTTTCCTAAGATTTTTAAATTTAATAAAAAATTTAATAAAAAATTTAATAATTTTAATACATGAGTCGAAATAATATGTTAAATTTTTTATAAATTAAACGTTACTAGTTAACAAAATATAAATAAAGTACCTTTAATAATAATAATCATTATTATTATAATAGTTATGTAACGTGGATCCAATCATAACTTACAATAAATTATGGTGTATGTTAAAATTTAAAAATAAATAAAGAGAAAAACTGTAACTAACTATATTATTAAATATTTTTTGGTTGAGATTATCTAAACCTAAATAATAATATAAAAAAAAACAAGTTAGGGAGAGTATGGAAAGAGAAAAGTAACAAAAGGTGAGAAAAATAATTAAAGAAAAATAAATAAATTGAATTTGTAAATAGAGAATACTTTGCAAAAGGCGAATAAAGAGTAACAAATGAATTATTAAAAAAAAAATATTAATAACTTTGAGAAATGTCTTAAAAGACTGCTCAAATTTAAGGGTAGGCACAGTTTACGAAAATTTAAATTTCTCTTTTGTAGAAAATAAATCGGACCAAGATTAAACCGAATTAATATGAAATTAGATCAAACCTGTTGGTTTTGTTATTATTCAATTCAATTTTTTTAAGTTCTGATTTTTTCTTTTTTATTTGCCTAAAATATGAACTTTATGAAACGATATTGTTAAATAAAATAAAAAAGAATGGTATTTAAGACAAATAATAATAAAAAAAATAGGTAAAAAAAATTCATTTGATACTTTTTTTTTCAAAAAATTAAAATCTATTGTCTCTATTAGGACATTTGATTAACCTTTCAAGAAAAAAAGACAATTTCAAGATCTTAAAAAATATTCTCTAATCACCTTACAAATTTTATTTAAGATCTCTAAAAGTCTGTCACCTTATCAAAACTAAAAATATACATCAAATTGTGTGCAATTTCTTACTCTATTAAATTTAATTGTTTGTACTTCTTTTGAGTTAAGAACAAATCTTACATAAAAAAAATACGATTTTTTATTATTAAATTAAAAAATTAATATAATTTCTCTAAAAAAAATTATTTTATTAAAATATACATATTTATTATATTTTTTTATTTTAATCCATAAGGGAGTAGAATTTTAATTATAATTCAAAACCATACTTTGAACTTTTGGAGTGTTTTAAAGATAAAAAAAAATTATAATTGCTAAAATTCTAAATGGAAAAAAGCGAGGTATTTAAGTATAATTAAGAAATTTGAATGTAATGTAATAAAGCCAACATTCGTTACTCTTTTTTCGTTTTTCACAGATGAGAGAAATTATATGGATGATCAAATCATTATAAAATAAATTAAAACGTAATTTTTTAATTATTTTTTCTCGATAAATAGAAGTGGAACTATATGGGCAGAAAATAAGACAAAAGCAAGTAGCATGACAAAATGCACTGCGGCAGAGTGATCGGTGGCCCGTTATGAGAATGGGCCAATTACCTCTGCTCAGGAATACGGTGCAAGAGATTTCGATGGAGCCCAAGTGTTTGACAAAATGCCTGACTGGTAGCACAGGCAAAGGCTAGTGTCGGATAAAAACATTTGACTTGGAGTAACCGGAGAAAGAAAGAAATAGAATCGAGAAAATGGCAATGGGGAAATGGTGGAAAATAGGAGTGGTAGTAGCTGTAATAGGGATTGTAAGGGAATTAAGCAAGCAATACGGATGGGACAAAGACGCTGGTATCAAAGTTTTGGGAGAATGGTCGGATCGGTTGGGTGTTTGGGCGATGCCTGTTTTTATCGGAGTTCACACTCTCACTCTCGCACTTTGCTTGCCTTACGCTGTCTTCTTTGAGGCAGCCTCTTCTCTTCTCTTCGGTTTCTTCCCTGCCGTGCTTTGCGTCTTTTTGGCTAAGCTTCTTGGAGCTTCCCTCTCCTTCTGGATCGGCAGGTTCTTCTCTTTTTGTCTCACTTTCAATTATTTTTCTGTTTTATTCATAATTGATTTGTTGATGGGATTAGTTATAACCATGAATTTTTTGTAGCCTTTTTATCAGATGTTTGTTCATGCATAGATTAATGTGTTTTCTACATTATATGTTGTCTAAGTTAATAGTTGCATGATGGATCGTGGATATCAATGATGCAATTTTGTTTATTTGATTCAAGTAGATAAGAGTATGGGCATTATGTATGCATGAATTAGTTGAGAGAAAATGAAATGCAGAATTTCTTTTGCCCCGAGTTAAGTGATGTTCTCTGTCCAAATGACTGAATTTCTTGTCACTCTTAGATAATAGTAGAAATCCCAAAGAGGCAGAAACAAATTATCCAAGGCAATCTTTAGGAAGGTTCCAGGTGTCATAGAACCTTGAGAAGGTCCCAAATTGGCTAAACGATCAGCTTTCCATGTTACCTTCACTTTAGATATTAGAGCAGGTAACACGAACAGTATGCAATTGAGAGAGAACTGAGCAATTAAGACCTGAGCTGCCAACTGATAGGAATTGTGGATTTGCTGTTTCAAGTTTACCGACATGATAAAATGGAAAAACAGATCTTGATTGGTTTCAAGAGAACCTAAACTCTGCCTATTTTAATGCAAGCATTTAGATAAAATAATCCAACCCTTCATTCTTTTCAATATCGTTTTAAATAGACTTAGGTTTAGTTTAAGACAGTTGTGCTTATAGTCACGGAACAACGTCACGGGTACCGTTCACCCGGGGTATGACATGATGCTGTGATTTAAAAACATGGCAGTTAAAATGTAGAACCACTTGCTTTTCCACTAATATTTGACAGGTAGTGATTTTATCCCATAGAAAATATAGCTTTAAAGCCGCAACACCTTAACCTCAAACAAAACCTTACTACAGTACGACTCCCAAAAAATTAGGAAAAGCCAACCAAATACATGGACTTACCCTGATCTGTGCTCTTAAACCAGATTCGAAAAGAAGCAATAACCACACAGAAAGTATAGTAAAATTTTATTGCAAAATTCTAAAAACTGGATTGACTCTTGTGCGAAAGAAACCCTGTTCCTCTTGAATTTCCCTGTTGTTTGAGTCCCAACTTCCCAAATTGCTTCAACATGAGACAATCCCTGCCAGCGGATCCAAATTTCATGTGTCTCCTTTCAAACCTGTACAGCTCAGTGCATTTGAATAATCTTCTCTTTATTGATCTGCAAAACCAGTTCACGAGTGTAACTTATAAGCCACTACTCAAATTCACTGCAGAATCTTGAAGGATTGACAATACCTGTAGATAGCTTGAATTCTTACTCATAGGCACAACTTTTTGCTCATAAACTGCAACTTAAGTACATCATATATTTTGATAAAAATTCCCTTTTGATGTTGCTTGCAAGTCCTTGATTTTATATTGGATTTCCTTGATATGGTCATTCTTAGAACATAAGCTAAGAGATTTGCAGGGAGTTTTTGCATGCACCTCAAGTGGTGGTCAATTAATCGTCTTGACCTAGATAATATTATAACAAAGTTCGGCCAAGTTGGCTGTTTATTCTAAATCCGAGACTGATAACCCTTAAAACACTTCGGATGCTCTCCTGATAATCATTAGGAAATCCACTCTGCTCATCTGTTTGGGATTGTAACTGGACCTGAAAACTGAAGTTTGTTCTTTTTAAATGGAGTCATGGAGCAGTTCACTCCAAAATGCACTTGTAATGTTGGCTCCCTTTAAGAGACAATACAATGATGATGCATAAAAGAAGTGGTCGAAGAAAACTCAAGGAATCTCAACAGTGATATATAGTATTTAACTAGAAATCATAATGAAATGCACAGTCTTGTAGCCTGTCTATGTGCAGATAAAAGATTTACCATGAGAAAGTGGCAACCCACCTATGAAGTTCATAGAACTAGTATAGCAAACAATTGCATGAGGCCAACCAGCACAACTACACCACTTTGTGTATTTGTCAAGTAATTGTTAATGTTTGTCCTTTTTGCTCTCTAATAAAACTTAGAGCAGATGAAACTGAGCTCTTAGGATAACTTTGTGACTGCTGCTGTGAAATTGTTTATTGTGTTGAATAAGAAGAGAGTATTCTGCTATTAAAACTCATTTCTTAAAAAGATAAGATGTTAACTTGGAGCCTTTGTGGATCTACTATTTTCCTTCCCATCTGTAAACAACTTTGCCAGTTGCTGGAAAAATCCGATTTGATTGGTTCCTTCCCTGCTTCAACTCAATTAGGTAGTACTCAAGAGATTGCACAATTCTTAAATTCATGAAGAGAACGAAAATGGGGTGTAATTTAAGTACTCATGTTTACAAGATTGGCCAATTTTATCCAGTAAACAAAACCAATTTGACTGTAACTTCACTGAAAATTTCATATCTGTTCTTACTAAATTCGTATATCCTAATGTTGCCTACTGACACGTCAGGATTTTTCATTTGGTGATTTCCCAACATCTCCCTAGATTTGCTAATTGCTTGGAAGAATCATTTTCATATTGTGGTTCAGGTTAGTTTTCAAGAGTTCAAGTTCTGCAATGGAGTGGGCTCAGAGAAACAAATACTTCCACGTCCTTTCCAGAGGAGTCGAAAAAGATGGTTGGAAGTTTGTCCTCCTAGCACGCTTTTCACCCATGCCCTCATATGTTATAAACTATGCCTTAGCTGCCACAAAAGTCGGGTTTATACTGGATTTTCTGCTCCCCACGGTTATTGGTTGCCTGCCAATGATCTTGCAGAACACATCTATTGGCAGCCTTGCTGGTGCTGCGGTTGCATCAGCATCTGGTTCTCAGAAATCTAAGGTTTGGTCTTACCTCCTCCCACTACTTGGGATTGTATCAAGCATTCTTATTTCTTTGAGGATCAAAAAGTACACCACTGACCTCTCAGTGGCCGACTCTCCTTCAAGTGGAAATGTCCATGATCTCACTACTAATGTTACAGACTCATCAAAGTACCATGGTAAAAAAGGAAGAGAGGGTCTCCAGAAAAGTCAATAATAAAATTTTAACATTAACATTCTTTTTCAATTAGTATTTATGAATTTAAATACTAAATGTAAAAGTATTTAATGATACTTTCCCTTCCTTGTTGGGTAAATCTTATAATTTTCATTTCTCTAACCATTCAGTGGTACTTTGGCAAAATCTTTGAAGGTCAAATATGTTGTCAACAGGTTTTTGCAGAGGGATTCTTGATCTTTGGATGAGCTCCAGTTCCATGCCTTAGTAGAAATTGATTAATTAACATTTGACCACAAAGTGAATTTTAGCGTCTGAAAATTTGCTAAGGGGGGAGTGGGGACTAATTGTTATCTTTGAATCATTCATTTTTGTTTTGACTTTTTACTTTTATATGTAATTTTGTTTATTCTGATAACGCTTGTGATCTTGTGATCATTGATATGAGAAGTTGGGGAGTACATTCAGATATGTTTATTCTTCTTTCATGTCAAGTGGTGGTTCAAAGACAGTGCTTTAGGTTTATTTATTTATTTATTTTAAAAAAACCCAAAAATAGGATGGATTTATTCAAATTTGCCTTAAAAGTAGCACAACACCATTTAGTACAATATACATATTATTATTACAAAACTTGGCTAAATCAAACTTTTAACTGGTTGAACAAAGTTTTCTATTCCTATTTGCCTTACGAAAAGTAAGTTATATATTTCTTCTTTGATCCATAGATGTCTTGATTTGAACAATCTTATTTTGTCAAAAATCATATTCAGATGCTACTCGTGGAAGGAGCTTGAAAGAGTCAAGATTTGTCTTCCAACAACATTTTCAAATACTCAAAAATAATTATGAGCTTATTCTATATATTGTGCTTGTATGACACATGAAAATATTGTATTGTATTATAAAGGTTAATCTGCGTTAGAAAGGAGCAAAATTTTTTAAGGTACAGCCATTAAAATACAACATTGTGCTGAATAAATGACTGCTTCAAAAGATTGTGAGGTTTTAATACATATATTTTTTTTAAGTTTGAATTTTTAATATTTAGATGAAAAATTTGAAAAAAGACACATTTATCTCTCGTGAACAGTTAATTGAATATCTATTTTTATTTAAATGATTATAATGTTCTTAATTGCTTTAAAATAAAATTTAAAAAATTAAAAATAACAATAAATTTAATTAATAATAATTTATATTTATATTTATTTAATAGTAATTTATATTAGTGTTTGAGATTTAAATAAATATAATACATGAGTAAAAATTAAATTATCACTAATCAAATTTTTAATTTGAATAAATATTAAATAAATATAAACTAAAATTGTCAAATTAAATAATCATTAATTATATTTCTAATTTTAAATAAATATAACTTAAAATTATTGTTAGTTAAAATTTTAATTATTTAAATCTTTTGAACATTAAATAAATTAAAAGTAAAATTCTTAAATTTAATTTTAAAGTAATCAAAGGTATTATAGTTATTTAAATAAAAAATAAACAGTCAATTAACGGTCTAAGAGAGATAAGTATACCCTTTTTAAAATCTTTCATCTAAATGTTAAAAGTTTAAATTTCAAGAGAGGTATATGTTAAATTTCTAAAGATTGTCAACTGCACTCTCCATCAATTTTTTTTTCTTAAAATGATCGTTTGACTATGTTTGACCAATAAAATTATTAAAATACCCTTAAAATTGAGATTACTGCTAGGAAGTTTCGTAAATTAATGAACATATTATTTAGGGCCAATAATCAATATTATACAACAATTCAAAAATAAACCGGAACCTATATATATATATATATATATACAAAATAGGGGTATTATCAGTTTCCTCCCCTGAAGTATTGCTTATTATCAATTATATGGCTAAGAATGAAAAAATAAGCAAACACCTCTCCTAATTAGATGATAATGCTTCTAATTTTTTGTTAAATGACCGAACTGTCTTCTTCTTTATTAAGTCAATTCACTATTTATATTAAATCCATGAGAGATTGTGGACAATTCGGTCATTTAATAAAAAATCAGAAGCATTATCATATAATTAGGGGAGCTGTTTATTTATATTTTTATTCTTGGTCATCTAATTGATAATAAGCAATATCTCAGAGGAGGAAACTAATAATATCCCATATAAAGTAAGGCCCGCGGAATTTTTATTCTTGGTGGAATGAAAAAAATATTGTTAATAATCATATAATAGTCAATGGTCAATAAAATGAATTTAAAATGGTATCAGGAAATAAAATTAATATAAAGGTTAATTTCGACATGTTTGCATTGCATATGCATGGGTCAACCATTATTAGGGAAAAGTCCAAGGAAATATACAAATTAAAGATATTTCAAACCATGCAAGTGTTTGTTTTTTTTATTTGGTCAATGATAAGACTTTCAAAGATTCAATAATAAGTTTTGAATATGTTAAAGAATATTATTTGGATATTGATATTCTATGATTGTGTCACATGCAATCACAAATATATATAAAAAAAATTAATTTAATAGTTTAAAATTAAATATAATTTCATACATCAATTCAACGATTTTCTCCTATATTATGTAAACGTATATCAAAGAGTTGGTTTTTTTTTTTTGGACTTTGAAATATTTAAGTGGGATTTAATCCTCAATAATGAAAACTACTCTTCATAAATATCTTAGTATCTTGGGATGTCAAAAAGGTAGATTCGCTTTTTGAAATATGTAAATAACTAACAAAAATGAATCATTGTAGTTACCGTCAATAACAAAGAATTTAATTTTTTTTTTAGCATAAACATTTTAATATAAAACTTGAACACTTTAATTTAAGAATTTTATTACAAAAAATTAAAAATTTTAGTGATATATGTATATCATTGAATAAGACGAAGTAGCCTTCCCGTGATATATATTCTATGGAATATCTAAAATATTCCAATCTAATAACTTAAAACATTTATAAAATTATCAAAATGTCAAATTCAGCCAACATATATCGAACATCAACATCTTGATAATTCATGCATCTATATGTATAAATGTATGTATAGACATGTGGTTGCGTGTTGGGTACGTTTCAAATTGAATGAAAGGATAGTTGGTGGGTGCAACAAAACCAAGAGATCTAATTATGTATCAAAAAGTTTGGCCACTTCCATTTAGGGTTATCGATCCACATCAACATAAAGTTGATGCAACCCCTAGTCCCAACCCTTTAAATTGAATTTTCCATGAAAAAGATATTTCTTTCTGTGCATTCTTCTTCTTTCTTCTTAGTTTCTTATCAATGGAAGAACACAGACAGCTTTGAAAGTGATGTGATGTCTACCACTTTTCAATTAAGAAGCAATCTATTCATATATATAAATCATACTAAACCTTGTGTGGTTGTGAACATTAACATCAAGATAGATGGATGACACTTGTAACAAGCGACCAGGGAGGGAGGAGAAAATGATTTACTCATATATAAAATGAGTTGATTACACTGATAATATATTAATTTGTTGACATTTAATAAGAAATTTGATGTTGAAATTTTGTTCACATTAATTATATTGTAAATCATGGAAAGTAATAGTAATAATTAATTTCTGCTGCCTTAACACGAATTTCAAGTACCATTCAACGAAAGCTAGCAACCCACTAAATAACTTAATTAATTATATATTATCAAATGACATATTCGTTTTCTTCCATATATTAGGTAGATAATATGTAAGAATGTCTATGTTTATGTCTATAAATATACACGCTGAAAAGATATTATAATAGATAGAGTGAACTCAATTAATGAACCATATTGAAAAAAGAACTGAATAATTACAATTTATATTATATATGTAAAGCACAGCCGCTAGGTTGGACTCTGGAGGACCAATGAAATGAATACAACAAATCAATTACCTATTTATCTATTTGCAATTGGGGCCGATGTCGGTGACCTTAATTAATTACCTAGCTTTCTTTCTTAATTAAATTCTAAACGAAAACCTTTCAAAATACAATATATATAATATGATCTGGATTAAAAATTTTCTTTATGGAATTCAAACTTAGTGGAAGTCTTGTGGGAGAAATCTGATGCTAGTTGTCTTAGCTCCTTTGTTAGTGCGGGTGCCCCGCAGTAGAAAACTCCTGCATCAAAATTAAATTATAATATAATATAATATTATTAGAAATTCAACCAGACAAAGAAAAGTGGGCAGTAGTAGGTAAAATCAAGAAAACGAACTGACCAATTCTCGAATTGGGATGGTGGAGAGCAATCTTCTTGTATACTTGTCGCCAATTTGGTTTTGCAAAGTGGGATTTGACACGTGTCCCCGACACCACATCCACACCGTTCTTTGCATGTTGTAGTGATTGAAGCATTGTAATCAGGGCTGACCTGGCATCTCCTTCTTCGTAAACACTTGTGCAATAATTATGGAGTTCGATTATTTTCTTCTCGTCCATTTCTGCAACTTCGTTCATTATTCCTTTGAACCATTCGAATGAACCCTGTTCTCTTGTTACCCAATAGAAGTATGCTTTTCTTGTGTTGAACGACGACGCTTTGTTGTTATTGCTCTTTGGCGTTGCTATGCCGTTCTCTAATTCCGAAATATTATTGTCTTGGGACCTCATGTTGTTGATTATGTCTTTGACTATGCTGATCATCGGCGTGGCTCCGATTCCCAGCCCCACCAGCAATACTACGTCGTATTTTTTGTAGTCTTGTGCTGGAGCCCCATATGGACCATCTATCAAGATTTTTGGAAAGCTGCACAGCACCAATATTTCAAATCTATGATCAATTATCTGCTAATTATATATATATTGTGATCAATATTAATATTTCTTTTAGTTTAATCCTCATCGCATTGATTAAGGCCCTAGTCTACAGTATCGCACCTAACGACTACGTAGTTATCGACAATAATATCTTCACTCAAGTGATCGAACCTCAACATTTTTAAACACTCACTTTATATATATAAATTAAATATACACGACATACCCAAGGTTGTTTCCTCCTTCTGCTCTTAGAAGTCCGCTCTTACCAGCAGGTGCAGGCTGACAAACCTAGATGATGAAAAATCAATGGATTGATGTATAATTAATGAAGAAATATATATAAAACCTTGGCCATACATATATATATCTTCAAAACAAAACAAAACAAAACAAACCTCAGAGAAAACAGTCTTGAGCTGTCGCGTCCAATCACCCAACGTTCGTATGTGAACGCTTAGGTAGTCATCTTCTGGAGCTGATGTGATAGAAAATGGGTGCCTGCACCACACCAATTAACATTGTTATTCCATTTCCATTAACGCATGCATGCTTTCAATTCCATCATTTCTTTTAGTAATTAGTTAAATTTAATTAATTTTTAACCTACCATTCAAAAGGAGAGACTGCAGCGCAGTTGACAAACATGTATTGTCCACTCTTATATTTGAAACCTTGAGGTTTTGACATGTGTAATGCCAACACATTTCCGGGATAAACGGCAACCTTCAATTAACAGTATATGTATATATCAAATTCAGAAATTCATAATATATGAACACTTGATCATATAATGAGAGTAATGCATGCAATGGAAAATTAATTACCTTGAGAATCTTAACAGGCTTGATGCTTGATCTGAAAGCCCTAATCAATCTCTCACATCCATAAAGAACAATTGGCACTGCCAGATACATCCATGTCTGCCATATATTATATATATATAATAATTAAAATCCCATCATCAATAATTCAATATTAATGTTAACAAAACTTTATAAAGAACAAAAATATTAGAGACGGAAAGAGAATTAATGGAGGTGAACTTAATTACCGTTTTCTGATACCATTTCTTGGTGAGATAGAGGTATATCCCGTGAACGATAAGAAGAGTATAGACGATAACAAAAAGATGATGAGAGTACCAAAAAGCATTGAAACCGGTTAGTCTTTTGAGGGGTTTTGGAAGATTTAACTTGTTGCGTCTGAACCAAGGCGTGGCTAGAGTGAATGCTATGATCATCAACACCACCATTATTATTCCTGTCACTCCTTCAACTCCTTTCAAGAACCACCAGTAGTTTGGCGGTTGCTCCTCCCCAAAGTAAGGCTCCATAGGCTCGTATTCCTCTTCAGTCGCGTGAAGGAGTCGTGGGAAATCGCAAGTTAAATGAGCACCGCCGTGTAATATAACTCCGATAGCAATTCCAACCGCAATTACCTTATGGAAGTTTAAGTTGTCATCAAAAGGGACAACGACTCCCAATTTGGTTTTGTTGCGAAGCCAAGTGATGGTGTTGCGGCAAACTGGAAGTAGTATCAAAGCCATGTTGAATTTAAGTGTTTCTGCTCCTCCCTTAGCAATGCAAACGCAGTATCCCATCACATCGTAGGCAGCTTTATTTCGATACTGCACAAACTTGTAGGCAAATAAACCCGAAACAATTCCCAACCACAACATCATAATCCAAACCCTTTGCCAATTATCCATCAGAAAGTATTTAATCTTCTGATACCATCTCTTCAACGGGTTGTTTTCCTGTGTTGGCTTCAGCTTCTGGCTCAACATTTGACTCAGAATTCGACTATCTCCAATCCTTACAGATTGGTTCGGAGCTTCTAATAGCAGTGTTTCCAGGTTATGAATCTGTTAATCAGTGCAACAAACAGATCGAAGCTAAACTTAATTAGCAAATTTAGAAAAGTAACCTTTTTAATTTGATCGTACACAATTATGAGAAACAACTGGTTTACCATAATGTATCCGACACTATCGGGGTCTAGTTCTTCCATAATCAAAGCTGCATATTCCTCTGCTTGTTTCTGAATGTTGGAAAGCTTGTTTGCCGAAGCACTGAGACTGATAATCTACACCATCGATTTTTATTTTTTTAACGTTATTTAGAGAAAGGACTACATATAGTTAATTAAATAAACTATTAGTTAAACATATCATTAATTATGCTAATTAATTACCTCTTTGACTTCTTCTTCTGTGATTCTCCCATCAGCGTCTCTGTCGACCCTGCATGATTATGTTCAACGATGATTAATTATTCTTAATATTTAATTAAATTGCATTAAGAGGACACATTCATTAATCAAAATGAGAAGACAAAATACATAAAAAGAATTAGAAATCAAGTTTACATGTCAAAGAAAATTTGGAGCCTGGAATCAAAACTCTCATCGGAAATTTGTTCCCAAAACTCTTTCAGCTGTGCCTTGTTAATGGAATCACCACTTATATTATGCTTTCGAGCTAGAGCACGAAATAGCTCCCCTGCAAATTCTTTTGACTCCTTGTTCATCCCTATGATCATATAAATATAATACAAACAATTAATAAATTAAATAACAATCAAAATATATTCTATTCTGACAATTCAATTACGTGTAGTACCAATGCATTCGCCGAACATGGAACAGTGAAGAAGGCCGTCGGAGGTGGCAGTGAGTTCGTTAAATCGCTTCTCGACCGCCGGCCATCCATTTCCGGCGGCTCCCGTCTTGGCTGTGATGAACTTAAGTCCTTTCAGAGCATGAGCTGCGGCAGATTTTGTCCGATCAAAACGCCGAGAAGCAGACGGTCTTCTTGTCAGTGAAGCAAATCGTTTTAGCTCTTGAGAGACCTGTCTGATATGCGAAGAAGTGTTTCGAAACATGGAGGAGCGAAACGATGAAGACTTATTCTCCAAAGTCTTCTTGGCCAGTAAAGACAATTCAGGATCTTCATGGACAGCGGCTCCTCCTCCGCCGGCACTATGAACGCTGTGCACTGCCACGGAATCGTCGCAGATGTCGAGAGTGATCTCGACATAAGCGTCATCGTTATTGTTGCTAGTGCTGCCGATTGTGTTCGGCGGAAGATTAAACCTGGCGCTCTTCTTGGAACCACGTTTGTTACCGTGAATAGGCGCACCGAGCGGTCCGCTGAAGGTGGTTCTGTCACTTGAAATACTCTCGGTGTCTGAATTATTGTCGGAATAAGCTCCTCTGCCGTCGTCGCTTCTCATTTTTAATTTATCAAATGAAGAAGAAGAATGAAACTTGAAGTAAAATTAATTTGGTGATATTTGCATGCAGAGAAAGATATATATAAAAATATTAGAAGGAATTAGCTAAGCTAGGAGATGATGAATTAAAGGGTTAGGCGGCTGTCTAATCTTTATGTGTTTGCATTGGTAATTTGATGATAACATTGATGTTCATATTCGCGGTTTATATACAAGCAGTTGAATAAATATAAACGCGATTGATCGGCATCAGAAGCTTGGTGGAAGGTGATAGATATGCCGGTCAAACTTACGTTAGGACCAGAAAATTGAGTCTTCTTTTTTAAAAAAAAATTATATTATATACACGTATTAATTATATAGCATAAAGTAACTTTAATACGGAATCAATACCATTAATATTATTATTTATAGCTATACATATATATAATAATAATATATAGTATGGCTACGGAAAGAAAGGTTAATTTCTCCTTTGCGTCCATTGACTAGGGAAAGTTCTCGCAGAAGAATTGGAAAGCCAGGCTTACGTTCACCAGATTTTAGCTTTGGTTTTATTCGAGTACATATATCGTATGTGTAAGATTTTAATTAGTTAGTCCGATCGATCGCGAGGAATCAAAATTCATTGCTTGGTTAAAGCAAAGGGAAAATGCCCTTGACCCCCTTAGGAGGTACTTACCCAGTTCCCCCTGATATTTCGAAAATACTATAGACACCCCTACTGTTACCTCCGTCCAAGTTAAAAAAGTAACTTTTGCTTACAATTACTCAAATACCCTTTGTGACAGACAATGGGGCCCGTGATATAGATTTTGTAGAAATTGTCTGGGTCGTATAAATAGTAATTTAATATAATAAAATATACAATATATTAGGATTTAATAATTAATATATATATAAATTAGGGTCTACTTTTTCATTAATTATTGATATAATAATATATACTTTATTAAATATATTTATTAATATAAATAAATCTACCAAATATCTTCCTAAACTTATTAATAAAATAATTTAAATTTTATATTATTATATTTTAAATAAATATTCAATCAATACAAAATTAATTATGTTTTTCAATATTTCTTTTTTTAGCTTAAAAAAATTGTATTAATAAAATAAACAAATTTGTACATAAATTAAAAGTGTCAAATTAATAAAAAAATTAAATTCTATATCCCATTTGAAATCTTCATTTTTATCCCTTATACGAAATTAATTAATATTTTGTTAAAATATTTTGTGATTTTGTATCTTTAATTACTATACAATTTGATTAATTTCTTTCAGATAATATAATTTTAGAGTTTTTATTTTTATATTTTATATTTAAAACAATATAATTTTAAATATATATAATTTTATTTTTAAAAAATACTAAGATAAATATTAGATTTATCTATTTTTATTTTAAATTATTTAGAATAAATATTATATATTTTTATTTTAAATCATTTTTTATTTGGTCATCATCATCTTTGACTTTGGAATTTGTATTTACAAACGTCACCGTCACTTTTATTTTGAATTTTTTTAATTAGCGAAGTATGTTTTTACTTTGAAAGGCAACTTTTTTAACTTGGACGGAGGTAACGGCAGGGGTGTCTAGAATATGTTTGAAACAGCAGGGGGAAAATGGGTAATTACCTCGAAATATAAGGGGGATCAAGGGCATTTTCCCTTAAAGCAAATCCAAACCCGGCCGGCCAATTGCATATACGCAACGAATAAATAAAGATTATGGATTATATATGGTACTCGAATTATATAAGCTTTACAAGGTTTTATAAACTCTCTCAACAGTATTATTTAATTTGCTTGCCGGGAGATAATATAATAAAATATAATATAAAATTTGGATTAATTTGTGAAAATTATTCATTAAATACTATATTCTTATATGTTATAATTTGTATAGAATATAAATCATTAATTTTAAAGGAAAATTAACACATACTTCGTATGAGATTCGAGAAATCTACACTTAAATAAAAGATTTGAAGAAATTTATATTTATCTCTCCTGGAACTAGTTAGAAAACCGTTAGGATTAAAGATATTTTAGATATTTTATCAATTTAATTATTTTTTAAATTCTTATAAAATATTGTATTATTATTCATTAATCATTCAAGATTTCAAGTTATAAGGGTGAAATTTTAAAATAAATTATATGAAAAATTATAATCATAAATTTTTTTAAGTTGATAATAATTTTAAAATTATACCTATTTCATTTATATATGTACTCAGTTAACAAAATATAATATAAAATATAATTTAATTAAATGAGTACATGAATATATCAGATTTATTTTACAAATATTTTAAATATCAATTATAAATTTAGAATTTTTTTAAAATTATAGAAAATAAGACTAATTCATATTATGTAAAATAGGTATTGTTATATGAACAATAATGTAATATTTTATGAGAATTAATTATATAATAAGTTAAAAATAATAATATCTAAAAATACCCTTAATTTTAATAGTCAAAAAGAAGTAAGTGTTAATTTCCCTTAATTCTAATTCAAAACAACAAGCATTCGCACTAATAATTTGTGATAGTGCCAAAAAGTTGAAAAAAATCCTTTGCATGATCTTTAAATATGTCCAATTTAAATTGTTTCTCTTGGAAAAAAAAAATCAATCATGAAGTTTCCAGTAAGTAAATAGGTTGGTGATGAGGCAAAGTCCACAATTTATGCCGTGAATGCATGCTTAAAATTAAATGTGAAAAAACTATGAATCAGCCTAGTCCATATAATATGACTTAATTTTCCAACTTAATGAAAAGAACAGCTATCTTATACAAAAGAATACAATTTTGCACGTGCATAATAAAACTTAAAAAATTAAGTGCTTGACGGTTTCAACAAATTACTCAATAGGCCATATACGTTTCATGGGTTATTACGAATATAATATAGCGTTAATTTTTCAAAAATACACATATATTATTAATGTTGAACAAAATATGGGTTAAAACATAAAAGAAGTAATTATACAATTACCTTTATATTAAAATAAAATGTAATTAATTATTAATTAGTTTAAAATTAATTTAGACGCTGCAATATATGCTATAATTAATTGACACGAAATTCATCCCACCTTAATTATTCGCTGGCTGCCGTCGCATCAAAATTTGAAAAGTATGATTCGCGCTCACACCATGATTCAATTGCTTTAATTGCCTTATTACTTGGTCATTTTTTCTTTATTACTTACTGAGACTTTCACACCACCAAATTGATTTGTAATTAATTATAAATTGGATTTTAATTTCTAGAGCGAGGAACGTGAAAGACCGGCCAGATTACTGATTCTTAAAGCCAAACAATCAAGCACACTAGCTACTTTAATTGATGACAATTTACGTAATTGATTATTCAACAATTAATTACTCTATTCAAAATTGATATAAAATTATATTATTTTACTTAATGCTTACTTCGTTATTTACTATCTTAATCCTTTACTTTATTATTATTCGGATTATAATTTTTTTTCTTCATTTTATGCAACAATTAACGAATCATTTATTTATTATATTCACGTTATTTATATGTCTAATTTTAATCTTGAACTGTTGGCTCAAGTAATTAGCCTAATATAGGATTAGAGTAAAATATTTCGTAATTAAATTCTATATACATGTATATATTTTCAAGTCAATTTTATATTCAATCATCTCATCTCATCTTCGTCAAATTATATTACATTTATTTTTATTTTGTCCAATGCTTATCATATCGTCATCAAAATCGTATTTTATATTAAGAAGTAATTAGATATGATTTAACATTAAATGTTATTAGACCGCTTTAAAATAAAAGATTTTATGTCACATAATTTTGTTAATAAATTTTTATTTAAAAATAGGTTATGAGATATTTTATTATTATTTTTTGGCATGGTTCCCCTTTTTGTTTTCAGTTCTTTTGAGTAAATGTCGATGGAAGTAGTATTGTCCATAGCGGAGTCATTATTCTCTTACTCAAAGATTCACTTTAAAAATATTACGTTAAGATTGTTTTACTTGTTTTAATTAATGTACAAAACCTAACTTGAGGTTTGAAAGATAATATGTTACTAAAAATATGAAATTACATCTTTGGTATCTAGTTTTAGTTAAATATGAAAGGAGTATCCAAATCAAGAGACAAGAAGCCAATATATTCTAAAACTAAATAAGAAAGTGCGGCAAGTCTCCATGGAAAAACAGCCGACACAAGTGAGAATGGTTTGACCGTAGAAGACGCGGCTTCACCTTCCATCTGACGCCCGGACTTTTCAACATTTTACTTAGAAACCCACGCGACAAGGTCAAAACTAAATTAACTAACTAAATAATAAAATAATTTCTATTTTGTTTCTTTATTTTCTTTTTATATTGTAATATACCCTAATTTTTTTTTAAAAAGTAAATATTGTTAAATGCCCCTTAACCTTTAAAAAAATAAGAAGATACCTCTTATATTTTAAAAAAATAAAAAAATACTCATTGTATCTAAGTTTTTATTTGTTTGACCTATTATAATATTATTATTTTAATATCTAAATTTTATAAAATTAATAAAATAAACATATTTTATTCATTATTAGTCGTCCAGTCCTTATTTTTAATATATTTGAGACTAAAATGTTAGATATAAAAAAATATTTTATTTTTAAAATTTTAAAAATAAAAATATTTTTTATTAAAATTTATATTACTTTTATTCACACAATAATAAATTTAATTCACTTATTATAATTTATTATTTTCTTTTATCATAAAATATTTATATAAATTTACTCCAATTTATTTAGATATTCTTATAAACATATTCTCCTGACTTTTGAAAAATATTAAATTCTTTATTCAAGTTAAAATATTAAAAATAAGTAAAATAAATAAATAATTATTTGACAAGAAAATAATTGGGTTAAGTATATTGAAAAAAATTAAATAAAATAAAACTAATAAATTGTAATATATGAATTAAATTTAATGTTGTGTAAATACTAAAAAATTCATATCTTAATTTGTAATAAATATTAAAAAAGTTAGAAAAAAAAGGTTAGTAGCATTATAGTATATAATTTTATCTAAATAAATTGTTAATATTTTTATTTCTAACATTTTTAAAAATAATAAAATAAAATAAAATAGTTTAAATTTAACATTTTAGTCTTAAATATATTAGAAATAAGAATTTCATTGTCAATAATAGACAAAGTATATTCAGTTTTATTAATTTAGTAAAATTTAGATATTAAAATAATAATATTTTAACCAATCAAATTAATATAGTTTAAATTTAGAGGCATCGTTCTATTTTCTGAAAAATCAAAAAAATATATAATACTCTCTAAAAATTTAGAGAGATATTCGCTCTTTTTATAAAGTTAAGAGAGTATATTACAATATCGTTTTTTAATTGTAGAGGGTAATTGTAAATCATATCATTTTTTAGTTGTATTTATTGTAAGTTTAAAGTTTCAAAAAATTTCTTTTAAATTATTTGTCACTTTCATATTAGTTGTCAGAATGTTCTTTCGTAGATCACCAATTATTTTATTATTAAAATTGTTACCCTTTAATTTACTTATTTATACATTAACTTCTTTTTTTAACATAGTCAATTCACTATAATTTAAAAGTCATATCACCATTGATTGAGGAATGTGATTAATTCAAGGCCAATGATAGTATTTAATAGGAATTATTTTATTTTATTTATGAAAATTTTATTTCATTTCGTATTAGTTTAGACATTCGCAGAATGTTCCAAATATCAAATCATCACCTAATTGAAAATGGACGCCATACACTGTAAAAATAAAAAAGGACTAAAAAAAAATTAACAATTATATTCACTAAGTTTAGAGTAAATATATAATTTCAAACATCGTAATTACACTTAAAATTTAAGAGAATAGAAAGAAAATCTTTAATTTAAAAAATTAATTATCATTGGTTATAAATTATGTTAATGCTTATTTGATTTAATTTTTTTTATTAGTTAAAAAAAATTAATAGAATTTTTTTTTATATAATTTGGTTGGCGTTAAAAAAAAATTTTAAAAATTAAAAAAAATATATTTTTCTCCTATTAAAAAAAGTTTAAAATTTAAATTTTTTACCCTAAAATTTTTTAAACTTTTTTAAACATTAAAATTATCTAAAATATCCTTATTCTATTTTAAGTAATAGAATATTAAAATTTATCTATTAAAATAATTATTCAAAATTTTAAAAAATTATTTGTGATATAACTAAAACTTTGCTTGAAAAGCTATCAAACGGACGCTTAGCTTATAAAATAATATGAACTAAATTTATTTACATTAAACTTTAATAAGTAAATATAATTACTTTAAAAAAAAAAATGAGAAACGAAGAACTTTATTTACAAAATGCTATAAACTCTATTATCCTCTCGTGTTCTTCGGCTGCTTGCTTATTGGTAGTCTAAATGGGCAATCAAAATCCAAAAAAGTACTACACACTAATTATTCAAGTCCTAAAGACCCCAGTTATTTTGATTTATGGTAAAGCCCAGTAAAGCCCATTATGTGTACTGCGTTAAGTCATTAGGATCCAGCCCATTAAGAATATCCGTGGATTACACTGAATTTTCATATAATTAATTAATGCATGGCTAATAGCGTATTATAGAGTGAGGATTGAGGTTAGGTCGATCACTTGTGTGTCAAAAATAATTGGGAGGAACGAATTTAATCCAAATAGGTGTGTTTAGATTACTTAATGGATGAGATTTGTAGAAAAGGCCTATAGCATGTAATTAGTCAGTTTTGTATTTACTATGTACACATACATCTCTTTGCATTCTTATAATTATATCCTTAGCTACAAAACAGAAAAGAATTATATCCCCTAATCTTCTTATTTTTTAATTTGAATTAATATTTTTGATAAAAATTGAGTAAAATTAAATAATAATTTTGAAATAAAATATTTTATGAATTTGACATGATATTAAAATAATATTTTTGAAATTAATTTTTTTTTATTTTGACGTGAATTGAAATGATAATTACAAAATTAAATAATAATTTTTTGATTTTTGATGTAAAATTAAATAATATTTTAAATTAAATTAAATGATAATTTCCTTTTTTACTCTCTCCTCTTTTATTTATTTATTTATTTTTTTGAGGTGCATATTAGACGATAAAACCCAAACTAGGATCTGATCCAAACACTCCTCATCTCTCTCTCAACCCACAGCAACCTCTCACCTCTCAGATTTTTTAGTTTACTTTTGTTCTGGGTATCTTGTTTTTTTTAGTGTCTGCAAATTTTCACTGGAAGAAGAGAGGACAGTGATAGAGTTGGAGGCACAGTTAGGGAACAAATGGGTAAGGATTGTGACCTATTTGCCCGGCAGAACTGACAATAATGTGAAGAATTTTGCAGAATTTAACGACACCCCCTCCCTCCAACTTGAATGAACTTATGGATCCGTTATGTTTTCAAGTGATTTTATGGATTTTTTATTTTCAATTCCTCTGTCTTTTATGAATGAACTCTTTCTGACTAGGGAGTCTTTTCTAATCAACAATCTGAATGTGCATTATAATAATCGCTCGTCCTCCGCTTCTTATCGTGACTGTTAAAAAATAAAAAAATAAATAAATAAAACAAGTTGTGGGATATTAGACACAGTGATAGACAATCCGAAGGATCGATACGTGATGTTGTTGGTGTGCCGGGGATGGTACTAAATTATTTAATTCATCGAACGTTTATTCTACTTTTTTCGTTTTAATTTCTTGACACTTTTTATAAAAAAAAAGACAAACCCAAGATTTATTTTTATTGCTATGGTGTTGAGAAGTAATACAGGGAGATCGAAAGAGAAAGATGAGAAAGGGAAAGGGATGAGACCAGAGCGAGAAGAAGAAGGAAAAATAATTAATTAGTTAATTAAAATTTTTTAATTTATTTTTGTGACATGTAATTAATATAATTATATTTTATTGTCCAATGTCAGCTTTTACAGTTCACAATTGCCCACTGAAAAGTAACGACTTATATTAACGGAAATAATGTTAGGAGAATTGAGTGATCGGTTAAACAATAGAGAGATAACGAGATATTATACCAAATAATAGAAAAAACGGGAATTCTCTCTAATATAAAATAAAAATTATAAATAATTAATAAATATTATAAATCAATAGGTTTAGACATTGCTAATCGGAGAAGATATATATTAGTTGAGATAGAATAGATTTGGGATGCATGTGTATATATGCGTGGTTGGTAATGCAAAATAATTGAATCAAAACATTTTGCAATAAATTAAATTAACATTATTACAAAGGCCCACCAAATTTGGCTTGCATACATACATACATACATATATATATATATATATATATATATATATATATGTATGTATAGGCAATTTGAATGTGGTGAGGTCCAGCCAAGTGAGAGTGTCAGATAATGTTATTACATGCATGCATGAACCCTGTCTATCTAATTCATTAAAAAGACGAATCTTTAATGTTTGTAAGTTGTATTCATTTGATCCTACGGGCTCCTCCCTCAATCCACAATCAAAGTGTAAGATCACAAGATCCATTCAAATATTTGGACTCTTCTAACAGCACTGTTATCTTTATATTTTTTATATTACACATCATAACATAGCTTAGTATAACAGCCCAATCCATAATAAATATTGTCTGTTTTGGATACAGAGTCTATTATAGTTTACGCTTTTATTGGGATTAGAGCTTACTATCTTGTATACCTAGGGTGTCACATACACCCTCCCTTAAGGACTCAGCGTATTCGCTGAAAGTTTGTCCCACTATCGCTCAAGAGGACACAGAGCTTAGTATAATAGCCCAATCCACGATAGATATTGTCCGCTTTGGATACACAGTCTGTTATAGTTTTGTTTTCGGACTTTTTAACCTAAAACGCGTTTATTGGGGGTAGAGCTTACTATCTTATATACCCAGCATCTCTCCCGTACTTTGCCGATGTGGGATTTGCCTAGGGTGCCACATACACCCCCCTCCCTTTAGGGACTCAGCGTCTTCACTGAGGTTTGTCCCACCATCGCTCAAGAGGACACGTGGAGTGACTATAATATCAATTATAACAGCCCAACCCATAATAGATATTGTCCGCTTTGGGCACACAGCCCGTCACGGTTTTGTTTTTAGACTTTTCAATTCAAAACGTTTTTGGGTTAAAAAATCCAAAAATAAAATCGTAATGGGTTGTATACCTAAAGCGGACAATATTTATTGTGGTAATGGGTTGTATACCTAAAGCGGACAATATTTATTGTGGGCTGGCTGTTATACTTAGTGTTTATGTTTTGTGTCGATGTAATAATGCACGCAATGATATTAATAGAGACAGCTAAGAATTAATACAAGTAGATTAAAAATGTAACATAATTAAGCAAGCTAGCCCAGACAGATCATATGGCATGTCAATAACAACTAATGACCTAATTTGAATGTCAAATCTTGTCAATAATTAATATAAGCTCATTAATGCCACATGCTTCTGGCTTCAAAGTTCGGCCTCTCCTCTTCAACTTGCTATAACTTTCTTAACAAGTAGTGTTCCTTTTGTTTTTTGTCACTTACATATTAAGATAGAATTCTCATCTTTTAGATTAATGCAATTATATATCATTCATGATTATATTTATTTTTTATATAACAAATAGTTTATGATTAGAAATGTACATCGCCAAATAGTGTCTTCGTGTAATCAAAATTATTAATACTCTATTGAGTATCATTTCAAGTTTTCAATTTAAATTATCACAATTTTTTTTAAATTAAAAATATATTTAAATTTGGTAGGTTTGTATATAAATTTTAAAAAACAATCGTTAAAATATTTTGTAAACAATTAATTTTCAGTTAAGATCAATAACCATAATTTTGTTTTTGAAATAAAAATCATAACCATGTTATTATTATTATTATTATAGAGTAATACAACCAATCACGCATATACATTGACCTACATATTATATGCATCTTTGATTACGGAGAAATAAACTGTAATAAAATATTTCTATTGACAATTATTTGACTTGAAATTTAGATATCATATCATTAGACAATTAAGGTCAATTATTATAAATAATAATAATGTTTTCCCTGGATATATATTCATCTGGTTCAGGTGATATCGAATCTAATCTAATCTTGACAAAGCATGCATATGCATGTTCCAAAATTTAATCTTCCAACTCAATTACTTTATTTCTTTCTTAAAAAGGATATATATATATATATATATATATAATTATAAGCATAAGAAGTACATATAATATATTGGGTATCGTTTTCTGATAATATTATAATGTATAACAATTTTGAAAAATAAAGACAGCGTGCTAATAGTTGGTGTTTTAGAATCAATTTGGAAGCGTTTGTAATAATGTAATAGAGGGTGTGAAAGAAAGTTGTAGAATTAATTAATTAATGATCCTGAAAAAAGAAACGAAGATTTACCAATCCAAATGAAAAAATCTCTGGCAACAACAACCGAAGAAGCAGTACTGGAATCAACGGATCGATATAGATATGCATAGCTCAAAGCTAAGCTGTGTTAGAGCTGGAACTCTTAACAAGGACAAGCCCATTTAAAAACCTACCACATATATGTAATCAATTCTGACTCTGATTTTGATTGATTCCTGCAACAGTGCTATGGCATATGGGTAAGCATCATCATGGGGTCAGTTTTTGATACTAGTGTTGGCGAACCCAACCTCACGCTTCAGTTCAGACCGCGTGGACCATACCAACCACTCCCTACTTTAAAAATATTTTTTGTCCATTATATTATTTTATTAACATCATCGTCACCGAGCACTCCGCGATTTTCTTTTCTTATAGCCTCTATGCCCGACCAACCAACCAAGTGCGTATCTTTTCATTTCAAAATAAAAAAATTTTAATTTGCAATCAATGTATGTGAGGGCCGTTTCGGTACTTCCCTTGTTACAATTTCAGGAATATTCTTGTGTTTTACGTAGGGAAGTGCAACTTCCGGTAACATTAATTGGTACAACAATTATCTTCCTAATTCCTACGCTGTGCATGTAACTACTGCGTGCTAGATTGATGTGAAAGGTACTTCTGTATATATACATAAAAATTGTTACCGACAGTGTTGCGTTTGAAGTCACGAGGATATTTATGCGACTCTTCGTGCTAGATTGATCAGAGTGTTAGAAGTACCAAAATGATGGAGCAAATCTCTGTGGAGTGGAACCGGAGAGAGAAGAAAAATAATTCAGTAACATACAAATTAATAAAAATTACATATAAACAAAATAAAGAATATACAGTGGGTCAGATTAATAATAATAATAATAACAGATGACAAAAGTGGAAATGAGTGTGTACACGGCAACAACAACAGCATTGCCGACTGTTTTCCACATCTCAAAGCAAACATACAGAATCAATTCAAACAATTTTTCAACGTGCTTTCAAAACACAATTCTTTTTCTGACCTCGATTCTCTCTCTTTCTTTCAATTCAAAGTTTTTCAACACGGGTAGTCCAACAACGTGCAAAAACAAAAACCGCATTATTGAATCCATCTTCCCACACCACCGCCACAGATTTAGGCTGATAGCTAGCTAGCTAGCTAGCTGTATTTTGCATTGCCTCTCTTTTTATTATTTTAATCACGACAACAACAACAATAATAATTACTACTTTTTACATTAATTTAATTTAGTTTTTAGTTTTCCATTAATAATGTCTTCCATCTGGTTAAAATCAAACGCTACTTAAAGCCATCCTCCCTTCTTCATTTTCCACTCCCTACTCCACAGTTTGTGCTCTCTTTTATCTTCTGTCTCTGTGTAATGCTCTGCTGCCTTCGAGATTATACATTTTTATAAAAGACTGTTGCTTTTTTTTCTCTGGTTTTCTCATTGCAAAAAAACTTGTTTTGTTTTCTGCAGAAGAATGGCTTCAAAGGTTTGGATTCAGCTTCTGGGCGTTCTGTTTATGGTCTCAGCAACAATGGGAGCTGCCCCTAGAAAGCCTGTTAATGTCCAATTCGGCAGAAACTATGTGCCCACTTGGGCTTTTGATCACATCAAATACTTCAATGGTGGCTCTGAGATTCAGCTTCATCTCGACAAATACACAGGTTTTATATTTAACACAAACTTTTTTTTCTTTTCTATTAAACATATGCGTATCAGAAAAGATCTCATTTGGGATTTTGAACTTTGAAAGGCACTGGATTTCAATCCAAGGGATCTTACTTGTTCGGCCACTTCAGTATGCAAATCAAATTAGTTCCGGGAGATTCTGCGGGAACTGTTACTGCTTTTTATGTGAGTTTTTTTCCCTGAAAAATATAAAGTTGTTCAATAAATGCTTGGCCGGTAAAGCATTTATTGCTTGGATTAACAAATCTTATTTTTTTTTTTAAAATGAATTGCAGCTGGCTTCCCAAAACGCAGAGCATGATGAAATAGATTTCGAGTTCTTGGGGAACAGAACAGGACAACCATACATTTTGCAGACAAATGTGTTCACTGGAGGAAAGGGAGACAGAGAACATAGAATTTATCTCTGGTTTGACCCGACCAAAGCTTACCACTCTTACTCCGTTCTCTGGAATCTGTATCAGATTGTGTAAGTACTCTTTTAATTATTTTCCTCATCCAAAAGTAACTCAAAATTTCTACTATTCAAAATTTCATCAACTTTCCAACCCATCAAATCCTAATACTTTGGCACTGAAAAAGGTTTTTTTCTTTAATTTATTATTTTTAAGAAAAAGATTTAAAATAATAGTAGACCTTAAAGCTTTTGTGGGATGTATTCAAAATTGATGTCCTAAATTAATATGTATAGATGCTGAAGTTTGGGAGTAAATCAAGCAAGCAATAAATTGATGCAAGTTGTCATATACTTGAGATTGGCAACAGTGGGTACCTACTTTCCAACTAATCGAGTACTTTTGTCAAACAATTTGTATATTTTGCTTTACAACTGGCTCACACTCGCTCGCTTGTTATTTTCAATACAGACAATTTCATCAAGTGATAGTGATAAGTTATAATGATAACGATACGTGTAATTTTCCAAACAGTTTCTTTGTGGACTGACATACCAATTAAGAGTGTTCAAAAACTGCAAATGATTTGGGGGTTCGTTTTCCATTCAACCAACCAATGAAAATCTACTCTAGTCTCTGGAACGCCGACGACTGGGCCACCAGAGGAGGACTTGAGAAAACCGACTGGTCTAAAGCTCCGTTTATTGCTTCCTACAGAGGATTCCACATCGACGGTTGTGAAGCTTCTGTTGAAGCCAAGTTCTGTGCAACTCAGGGAAAGCGTTGGTGGGATCAGAAAGAGTTCCAGGATCTTGATGCATACCAATACAGAAGACTCAAATGGGTTCGCCAAAGATGGACCATTTACAATTACTGCACTGATCGTTCCAGATACCCAACTCTTCCCCCCGAATGCAGGAGAGACAGAGACGTATGAATTCATCTACATCACCAATAAATTTCCCATTTGTATTTGTATTTGTATTATGGATTATTGTTACTATTTATTAATCTTATTGTATCCTCCAGATACATCGTAATATTATATTGATATTGCACGTGACTGTCTGTTTTTTTTTTATGGGCTAATTAATATTATTATTGTTTTTGAAACTAGGAAAATCATCTGTATTCTAATATGTTATCATAGTTTCTCATCTTTATATGTACTTTTGGAATTCCATTGTTCTATCAAAATTCATTAACACATGCACTTGGAAATTTTTTATTGCTTCGAGCCTTTGTCAGTCTATAAGCATGTGCACATGTTGAAGAACGGAATTATACCCAGGTAATTAAATTACTATCGGATCATTTTTGCTATCATCTACAACCGTTGCATCTTGTTTGTGAATCAATCCATTTTTGAATCTCAATGTGCAATTATTAATCATAAACAAATTTTATTTTCTATTCGACAAAATATTTTTAATTTCGTAAATGAATTGTTCAGAAGATATTTTTTTATAAATGCAAGCTTTGTTATTTGTACAAAATTTTGATTAATGAAGTTTATTAAAACTAATGTAAGTTAAGATCAATAATCTTAAAAGCTCGTGGAGTTGAAATTTAAACTCACAATAATTCTGTTCGTAGCATACTAACGTCTACCTTATTTTTTTTAACTAGTGACTCCATTTTAATGGTCAAAGGCAAATCATCAATGTGATTTTTTTTTAAGAAAAATGTTATAGTAATAAAATATCCATTTAGCAGATGAATTACATGAACCACCCCTCGAGTCATAAAGAGCACCGAATTTATATATATATATATATATATTTTAAAATTATAATTTTTATTAAATCCAGCACAATCAATAATTTTAATATATCCCAACAAAATTACTATTTTCTTTCTATTCCAATTTGAAATTGTCAACAAAATACACTAATTCCACAAACATAACAGATCCCAGACAAATGCAGAGTGGTATACTTTTCACCTTTAGAGAATCAAATTCAAACTGTGGGACCACCTGTCTATCTAATGGAGATTGCATTAACATTTTATAACGGAAGGTCTGAATTTCAAACTTTCTACACCCAAAAATAGTTTTTTAAACGAGCATATTCGCGGTTTGGATGACATCTCGAGATCAGGCCTCATAAAACTCTTATATTCCCCGAAGAAATTCTGCCTCGTGAAAACGCTCTTTAATGAAATCTTCACTGACCAAGAAACTGCCGGTTTCATTTAGTGGGCCGAAAATGTCCGACTTATTAATTTATTCGAGAAACTACTAGAAGCTCATATAACTCACGCCGGATTATTCGTATTCGGAGCCGAAGCAATAAACTTATTTGAAGTGGCTCATTTCGTAACAAAAAAGTCCATGTATCAACAAAAATTAACTTTACTTCCCCACCTCACTACTCTAAGCTGAGGATAAGCTCCAATGGAAAAGTTATAGACACATTTTCATACTTTGTATTTAGAATACTACACTTAATTTCTTCTACAATATTGGACTTTGAAGGTATTTATCATGTATGGACAATTGGTGTATGTGTAATCGTTAAAAGGAAAGCTTGGGTCGTAAATAGTACTTCGTAATCGTATAAAATATAAAATAAAATACAGTGATGAAGTGAAAACCTTTTATATATATTTGAGAAGGAGAACATACAACTTTGAACATCGGAAAGAGTTGCAAAATCAAACGATAACGATTAAATTTTCCCGTGTAGAAAGGACAAAGGACCATGAGAGCGAGACTGACAAGCTGCAACACGCTTGCAAGAAAGTTATTGATCACAATCAATCCAAGCCCTTCAAAAAGGCTAATAAATTTAAGATATAAAACTTGGTCTTGAGTCAGCACAACGTTCGACGGATGCCAAACATCGCCATCCACAATTTACCATATTGAGACAAATCGATGTACGTTTCCAATGATGCATCTACACACAAGTTTGAACGGCATGCTCAGTTTCTATAATAAAACAATAGAATGCAAATTTCACCCCTAAGTCATAACCTTCCCTCAATCTCTGAAAGAGCACGATGCAAGACTTCCATCAAACTCCAAAGATGCATAATAATGATCACACATAATAATAGTATCACTACTGCTTTATTAATAAAGCATGGCCCACCGAAAGATGGAGGTCCAAATTACTCTGATGACTAACAGATCAGAGACTTCAGCACAAAACCAAGTAAAAGGGTCTTAAGCAAATAAACGACAAAAAATTTTGAAAGCCAAACGGCAGTTTCTAACAAACCACAGACCACATACCATAGCAAATATATATAAATACCCATCTAAATGCCGAGCAAGGGTTCACCATAGCAAGCAATGATTTCATTCTCCATCAGAACGGGTCTTGTCCAAGCAAATGATTAAGCCTGGAACTCCAGACAGCCCC
The DNA here is from genome assembly GCA_028052125.1 of Melia azedarach. Taxonomy (NCBI): domain Eukaryota; kingdom Viridiplantae; phylum Streptophyta; class Magnoliopsida; order Sapindales; family Meliaceae; genus Melia; species Melia azedarach. The sequence continues at coordinate 5,380,332 of CM051397.1, forward strand.
ATCCTCTTACGACAGGTTGTAGCTTGCATTATTTCTCCCTCTTCTGGATCATATCCAGCTGCTCCATTACAAATACCATATAACAGATTGGCATTAATCTTGCTCAACAGATACATGATGTAATTGTACCTGACAAAAAGATTCCAATGTCCAAAAACAAAAATTTATGAGGGGGCAAAAATATCCAATAATCATTTAAGAACAAAATCAGTGCAGAAACCAATCAAAACAGAGCTACAAGAGAAGCATGCAACTGAAAAAGAGAAAAGGAGTTTGGAAATCAAAACCTTGGCAAAGATCTGTGTACGTTTCGGAACATAGGTACTTCGAAGCAGGCGCGACGTATCGCGCGCTGGTGCAGGCTTTTCGGTCTATCATCCTGCACCAGCAATGGGGCATATTTGATTGATTGCTATTCAGAATCACCATAATAATCTCCGTCATCAGAAAGCTCATCAAACGTTCTCATATCGACCTGGTAGCGCAGGATTCCACCAATCCCACCAAAGCCTCTACAGAACTGGGATCCCTCTTGAGACTTGTTGGTAACAAACTCAAGCGTGCAACCAAACCTCCTGTATTCATTAGCGAACCACTCGAGCAGCGATGTCTTTTCCTGAACCTCCAATTCAGCAGAGGTGGCAGAATCGCGGAAGTTACTCTGATTGGTCTCTTGCTCCTTGTTCAAATGTTTTATGACAATCTCACCAGTAGCAGCATTTTTCAAGGCATACCTTGTAATGTCCAGGTTTTCCCAAACAATTAGTGTCTCAACAGCGCCCATATCCAAAGCTTTTCAGTGTATCATCAACACCAAACACGTACTTCCCAGTATCCTGGCTTATCTCTTCAAAATATTTCCCTATCAGGCGCTTCTCTTGTATAAACTTCACATTGGACAGACTTTCAGCAGATAGCTCAATTGCCTGATTAAACCCATTCTCCCCTCCATAAGAAACGTCTACCACTTTCAGAATTTTAGCCTGAAGGCGTGGATCAAACATGTCTGACTGACTCAGCTCAGTTTTGAAAGTCAGCTGAGCCAGCAAGTATTAGTCCAGGAAACATTGGGTTGACTGGTAGGCAGGATTGATATAAAACTGTGTTGCAAGTTCAGCTGTTTTCCTCACATAGTTGTGGCGCTTCTCCATTCGAAGTCGAGCAAAACGAAGGGCTGATTGTCCTCCTCTTCCATGTTTCTTCGGAAGGTCAACACTGAACTTATGTAGCACCTCACGGGTGTTACCACTAAGTGTCCCAAAAAGGGTCCCATTACCATCCATGACAATGAAACCAAACTTGTCAGTCAGATTCTAGAAGTTCATTCAGAGCTTCAGTATGGAACTTGTTGTCACAGAGATAAAGAGATGCATTAATAGGCCTGAAAGGTTCGAAGTCGATTGTAACCTTCTTTTCCTTCCCATCTTCAGTGACAATTGTTCCTGTGTAAAGCACAAGCCCATTGGGAGGAACCTTGTTGTAAAGCTTCAACCTTTGCTGAGCAGAAGTGATTGCACCCAAGACAGATTGACGATTGACCCTGCTTTTGATGTTTGAAGCAGTACCAAACTCATCACCAAGCATTTTTGTGACTCGTGATATCTGATCACGTGGAGGCATGATAAGAGAGATCATGCTGGTACCATTGCCTCTAGCAGCTTCAAGTGCTTTGATTAATTTCTTAATCTTCCATATCTCGATATTCTTATCAGTCTCATGACCATCTGCCATTGTGAGGTATACAATAACTCCCAAAGAGAGTGCTAGAATTAACTACAAAAAACAAGATTATTTTAGTCATCTAAAAATTGCCAAGCACAATAAGTAAATATGAAGACAGAAAAATAACTGAGACTGAAATACGGCCAACTCCAAAATAGGGGAGGAATAACATCACAAAACATCTACCTTAAAAAATACTAAAAGAATACAAAGAGATCCAAGAAACAGATAAAGAGCATATTGGCAACATGAACTTAAAATACATGGCCGTTATTTATTCTTTTTTTTTCTTTAACATAAGGGAATAAGCAGAAAAAGAACTTACTATGCAGTACCATTTGTGCGTTTAAACCTGGATTTCTTTATTTCAAAAGATACTATATAAAATGAAACTAGGTGGACTTACAATATGTCTATTTAGAAGCTACAAATCAAACCAATGATAAGAGTTTATCATAAAGGTTACCCAGAATGTAACTTTTCATGTTTTATCAAATAAGTTCTTGCCATTAAGTGCTGTTTGCAGACTATTAATATAATCATGTTATTAAGTTCACAAAATAACTTGTATATTAGAAAGTCTTCTAAATTTTGCTTAAAAAATCTCAACGGGTCTGAATGCCAAAAAAAAATTCAAGTCTGACTATAAGAATTAAGTTATTTGCTCTAACAAACTGTTCTTTTTTTTAAAAAAAAATTGAAACAATTATACACCAGAAAATACACAAATTTGATTGTTTCTATATTTAGGAACCATTTTTTGGTTTTATCTTGTAAGTTTGGTATCCATCATTTGAATGAAAGAAATATATATAAACAAAATAATTATGTTAGTATATTATTCCAATCGTGTACGGTTATAAGATCTATTATAACAATTAAAATAATTGATAAAAAACTAACGGATTAGGTTCCTAACAATCTGCCACTCAAATATTTCAATTTTTTATTTTATTTTATTGAGAGACAAGTCTTGCAATCATGCAAATGGTCGAGAATAAGACAAATAAACTAACAACTAAAAACTAAAAATGGTGAAAATGAAATCAAATTAGAAGATGCTGGGTTACTACAAATTTTCAAATAGGCCCCTAATATAATAATAGCCCAGGCACTAGCGTATCAAACCAAGTTCATAACACTTATCAAACAAGTCCTTTATGTTTAAATGAAATATCAAATAACTGATTTAAGTTTAAAGGAAATATCAAACAAGACTTTTGAAGTTTAAAGGAAATATCAAACAAACATCTAAGTTTAAAAGAAATATCAAATAAGTCCCTAAGTCAGGTCTATACAATAAGTACAGAGCGAGATGCACAATTCCAACTTTACCCCTGTAGCAAGAATTTTCCATCAGAATCTTTTAACAAAAAAATGCACGGAAGAAACCCCTGTGGCTTTATCAAAATTGGAATCCATACTGGAAATGAAACAAATGCACGGAAGACGGATCGCATCCGAATTCAGATTGATCAATTGAAGCCATCAAAGAAATGATAATTGATTTGATATTTTACAAAAATAATCAGAAAAAATCAAATAAAAATTAAAAGAAATTTAACAGAAAAATCAGACAGGATTCTCCAATCAATAGCTGCCTTCGTATCATATCAAGTGATAAATCGATGAATTAATCGACATAAATAAAATAAATTATTCAGAAAAATCAAATAAAATGAAGATATACCTGAGAATTATAGATCGGTTGCTCCTGTTACCGCTAAAAAAGAAGAGGCCGTAATTCGCTTCACTAGTAGCCTATGAGGATATGCGAAACAAATCAAATACACCGAAATAAAAATCTTATTTATAGCCTAAATGATAACCAGGAGTACTGTTCGGTTAACCAAACATTTAACCATGGTTGGTTTAGGTTAGTAAGTGGGGAATCTGTGGTTAGTAGAACCGAGAACCGACTTCAATTCAATTGTGCGTTTGTGCCCACGCATAGTACTTTTTAAGTTATAGGCTTTTGCCAAAACCCAAAAAAAAGGAAAAAGAAAATGGATTTTTAAGGATTTGCAGCATAAATGTGAATAAATCGGGTAAAAAGATCGAATAAAAAACTAATATATTAAGTGACGTGGGAGTACATTAAAATTTAAAAAATAATATTTTCATTTTTGATCGATTCCCGTCACATAAAAAATTAATTTTAAGAATAATATCAATGTTGTAGATAGATTTTTAAGTGCTTATACGACATGTATAAAAGCGCTATGGCGGTTGCCACGACGATAAAACTAAATACAAGCCAACCGAAACGTAGCATAGAATCAAACTAAAATCAGCTTAACAATAATACTATAACCCTTATAATGAAAATCAATAACTAGAAACGCATTAAAAATACGAAAAAATACCTTAATAATTTATTAATATCATCTCTATCATTCATAGTATTATTATAAAAATAAACTCAATAATTTATATAATTATTAAAATCATATTACAAATTATCTTTTTCAGACTAATATTTCATCTTAGTCCACTACTATTTCACCTACTTCTGCTTTGAGATGCAATCTATACGGCATTGATCTTAGCCTATTGAGGGATCTACAAAAACTTATGAACATTGAATTTAAAGGAACAAAAGAAGTGACGGGGTATTTATTATAGTTACAAGGCACACACAAATTCTAAATGGTTTAAAATTCAAGAGGATAAAGACAAAAATAATTAAAGGTAGAAGATAATGACATTGGAGCCTACATGTCTTCTATATGTCATTATCTTTATAATAAACGACAAAGCTAGATATTAAAAGTTAGTTTGCTTGCGTGTCTTCTTTTTCGCCTTTTGATACACTTTGCGTCAGTGTCAATTCTTTTTGGTGAGTTGAATATCCGTTATTATAATTTAAAAATTGTCCTTGGAATTGAATTTCTCCTTATTTATTGCAAAACCAGTTTCAGTATTTCTTTGGTTTTTAGTTGCAAGTCTTGGGTATTTAGATTTTCAGGCTTAAATCCATCAAGAAAAACTTGCAACTATTCTTTGTTTGCTTAAAGAACTGTCTGTTCATTAGAGCATAGTGCTTAGGGGTGAAAACTATGATACCGTTATAAATATGTGTCAAACATTCATTCGTGAGCAACTGCTTTAATTTCTTCCTATCCATCACGAATTTGAACATGTGTTGATTAGTCCATTTTTGAGGCAAAATCATTCAAGTTTTTGCAGACATTCTTCATTGATTAAGAAATTCTCCTATGCGAATCCACCATTATATCATGGATCTCCTGTAAGAAACTCTCAAATTTGCAAAGGCAAAACGTCATCGTTTTCTTAAATTGTAGATGTTATACAACACGTGAAACGATTGATCCTTCTATCCAGAACATAAAACTGGTTTTATCGCGTTTGGTAGTTCAGGATGTGCTAATGCCTTATGTACCTCAAGTTCGAGTAAGTCAACCCATCTTTTTTTCATCAGTTCAAAGCATAATCCCCATAAAAAAATTTGCCAATGGGATGAATAGCTTAATTAGATTATTTAAATAAATCATCATCGTTTTAACAATCAACGATGATCTATCAAATCCATAATCTTTTAATATATCAATCAAGGTTTTAAAGCGTACAATTTTTTCTGTTACTTGCTTGGTAAGATATTTGTTTGCCATAACTAACATTTGAATCGTCTAGTCTTAAGATAAGAAGCAGCATTTCCTTTTTTTTATCTTTAAGATAGACCTTTATCCTCTTCAAAGCCATGCGAGTCTATTTGTTAGCTTGTGCAAGAGTTTTTGCATTTCAAGATAACATGTCTCCTATTGCCAAAGCAACTCGGTACTGAAATTCCAAGTCTTTCTACAATTAGCGACCTTGGAAGGTTACTTTGAAATTTTCAGGAAATTTTATTAGGTTCAAAAACTTAATCCAATCTTCCTTTAACAACATCAACAGATGTTTCCGAAGAATTCCTTCGTAATTTATCAGAGGTTTTTTTCTGACCAAAAGAGATTTCTTTTTAAAATCACTTTTCGTTTTGAAGAATTAACATTCTTCTTTTCCTAGTGCTTTCCCTGCGTTTCTCAGTAACTCATTTGCTTTTTCTTTTAGGACATTCAGAATGAACATGCCTTAAGAGGTTTATAGCTCCAGCAAAGTACTTGAATTTTTCTATAAGTCTATGTTTTTACCTGTTCTTTAGTCTGTTGTCGTCGAACCAATTTTAAAGGTCGCTTAGAGATCTGTTGACTTCCTTTTTTAGTTTCCCGAGTTCTTACAGCTGCTTGAGCTTTTAAGGGACATACTCTTATCAAATTTCTGATCTTGTGACATTTCGAACATGAAAAATGACTTCCAATTTTCTTCTCCATTTAGCTGACAAGAAACGAGTCATCTTTAGACCTAGAAAGAAAATTAGCAATAAGATTAGATTTTCAATAATATATCTCAAACTTGATTCTATATTTTGCAAACTAAGTTTGCCATCTAATCAATCTACTCTTATTATTCTTTAAGTTCAGCTTTGTAAAATTTTTCAAATATTTAGAATATGTTTTTAAAGTAAACTCTTGACTAATGATAAATAGTCAGAATTTTTCGATAGTATTTTTAGTAGCTAAAACTCCTTTTCATGAACAAGATAATTTATTTTCGCTATTAAAAATCTACCCGATACGTATCTATCTACTTGCTCAATATCATCCAATCCTTTTGCTTTTAATACTCCTCCTTAATATAGGTGAGAAACATCACTTTCTATGATTAAAGATTCATCATCCTCAGGTATCCTAAGTGGTTTCAAAGTTTTAGTGAGTTTTTTCGTTTTTAAGACACAATCCGTATTTTCTGAAGTCTATTCTCATGAAATTTTTTCACTAATCTTTTTCGTGAGATCATTTATAACTTTCGCGAGATTTAGAACATATTATCGCATATAATTGGCAACACCAAGAAATTGTTGTAAATGTTTCCTATCTCAAAGGACATCAAGAAATTTCAACAGTTTCTTCGAGATATGTTCTTGAAGTTGAATTCCTTCTTCACCTATCTCAACACCTAATAATTTTACCTTAGTTTGAAACCATTATATCCTTTTTTTCGATGGATTATTCTTGTAGATATGAATTTTTCTATCACCTTCTCCAGATGATAGACGTCATCTTCCAATGTTTTACTAAATACCAGAACATCATCTATATGTACTACACAGAAAAAAAGACAAATCATAAAACACTTTGTCTATCTTTCTTTAGAATATCGATGGTGCCTGTTTTAAACCAAACGATATAACCATCAATTCAAACAAACCCTTCGGACATATAAATGTCGTCAAAAGTATATATTCCTCTTTCATTTGAATTTGCCAAAATCCTGACTTTAAGTCAAATTTAGAGAAATACATTCCATACCTTGGCTTATTTATCAAGGCTAATTTGTTTGGAATTTTATAAATATTGTCTACAGTTTAGTTACATGTAGTCGATTACCAATCTAGCTTTTCCTCATTCTCTTTTGACTCTATTCATTACCATGAATGCAGGCAATGAATAAGGACTAAAACTAGGCCTTATCAACTTATTTTCAGAAGTTCGAGAATTTGCTTACTAAAATTTTCCTCTACATCAGGAGTATAGGGAAAGACTTTGTGACAATAACATCACCTTCCCTTTTTAATTTTAGTTCTCCAAATTCCTTATTACGTTCCTATAATTTTAATGGTTGATCATCAAAACATGGGGCTAATTTTCCTTTTAAGGTTTGACAGGTTTACCACCTTTTCATCTGTCACCTTAAAGCATCTAGCCTTTCTTCTCTTTATTGTCTCTATTCATACAAGTAGATATTTTATTCATTGCATAAAATAGATAAAGCCTTCGAAGAAACATTTTATTCTTATCCTGCTCAGAGTTTTCAAGTCACCATATGTTTTTCTCATGACAGCGAAAAACAATATGACTTTCCTCTTCTACCCTTTTCTAAGGTTGAAAACCATTTTGAACCTTAGAAATATCAGGTTTTGCAAGAATGAGAATTTTATGTCTTATCTAAACAATATAGTTATTGTCTTGGACAAACAGTCTAAATTCTTGCTTATTGTGCAAAAAGCTATTCTCGAGAATAAAATTCACTTCTAGATAGTCTACCAACAAGACTTCTCTTATTACGAATTCTTTCTTATTTATTCGTACAATTACGTTTTCAATATAATCTATAATTATACCTTTCCCTCCATCAACAGCTATGTTTACTAATGGATTATCCAATGTTTTCCACAACTCTTCAAGGAAACAGTATCATCTAGCAATACTTTTAGTTGCACCAGTATCATCAGTATATCTAACGTATACTTTTCATAGTCCGAAAAATTGAATTCTCCGTGAATACAAGTGTCTATCGTTCCTTGAACCAAGACACGACACTTTTCGCTTCGAGCTATAATCATCTTTGTACTAGGTCCAACTTTATAATGAAACTTGTCTTTTTTATATATCAGAATTTGTATAGACTTATACCAAATGATTCTTCAATTTACAGAGCTTGTTTCGCTCTTGGATTCATCATTGTTTTCTTCCGACACATTTGATATTACAAGTATACTAGTTCTAACACTAAAACACATAGATTTTGAGCATTCCAAGAGATTTCATTTTTTATTCGGATACTCTAAATCTATTTCAACCTTATCATCATATTCTCAAATGACAATGCCTTTATTTGGGTTTAGGTCCACTACGCTTGGCTGTGTTGTGTATTCTAATACCCATTTTCAAGGTTAAATAAGAGATTTTGTATCTCGTACTTCATGGGTCATTAATATTGTTCTATTTGATTTAGGACCATGAACCTCAGTAGTTACACTGTGATTCATTTTTAACGGATTTACAAAATTAATGAATATGTATATTATTATATATTATATGGAAATTTCATCACTTGAGACCATCAAATCTTCTAAGCTAGAGGTATGAGTTCTCAAGACCATCAAATGCTTTAGATTTGGGTATGTAATACTCACTATGTATCTTGACTTAATTGTACTATAGACATCTCCTAAAGCAAGGTTTGCATGGAATCCTCTAACTTAGGTTTTTCCGAAAGTTAACCATCTTCGATCTAGAAGAGCTACCTGAACAGGAACATCAACATCTCCTTTAAAGACAAATACACGGATTTTCACCACTCTAAGTTGTAATACTTAAACTTATTTTTTCCTTACTTCCTTTTAGCAAGTTCGTGAATACGTTTAATCTATCTGTCATTCGAAAGAATTATTTCACCTTATTTTTATTGACTTAACGCAACATTCACAGATTGCTCATATACATCCTCAATTCATTCTACTCGAAAGCTCTATTTAGACCTTCTTTCAAAAACATCTTTAGAAGTGAGTTTAGAAATAACCCAAACATCGAAACTTCCAGAAACATCTTCGTAATTAGTATTACTACTAATTACTAATTTATTAGATGAACCTTTAATATCAATAATTGATATTAGGTCATCTTCCCTTTCATTGGATGAATTCGAAGAATCTTGCATTTCTTTCATCATGAAAGTATTTATCCTGAAATCTCATAATCTAGAAGATTCATATCCTTTTTCAGAATCACTATTCGATTCTTCAGAGTATTCCGAAATTAATTCATACACAGAGTCATCGTCTGAACTAATTTCATATCCCCAAACGAGTTCATATTCACGGGAACGATTTTCTGTATAGATTTTTAACAATCGAATACTAACATTTTTTCTCTTCCTATCTAAACATTTATCTATATAGTAATCTTTCCTACCACAAATCCAACAGCAATTACAGTCTTTAGCAGACTTCCTAGATGGACAAGTGGCATAGAATTTTCGAAGCACCTCGTTCTTTGGCGTTCTCTATGTTCCCTTTCCGAATTCGTCTAATAAATCTTCCATGATCTGGAAGGTTCTTTTTAGAGCTTAAAGGTTTCCTTGTCATCTGTTAAAATCGTTAATTTCCCTTATCAGAATACTGTCAACGTATTTTCCAAGATTTTTGTTGTTTTCGTTCAAACGACATTTTATTCCTTCGACAACCATACTGTCTTGGAACACCAACAAAATCTTGACAACAAGATTGATTAAACTTAAACCTTTTAACTTCTTTATTTAGCTTTGAGTTTAAACATCTTGTTCGGATTAACTGTCTAACAGCCTCAATTCTTCCTTCTAAAGAATCAACAACCTGTTATTTTTCTAGGAGTAGTTTGAAGGCCTTACTAGCAACTTCATCCCAACCATTTGAAAGTTCCACAAAGAAAGTGCTTTTCATCATTTTTGCATACCAGTAGGCAATTTATAATAATACTGCTTGTACTCTTATACAGAATTTTCGAATTCAATAATTTTGCAAATTCTTAATTTTGTAAGTGCTTTTATGGCTACTACTTCAGTCAAATTTCTACTCGTAATGGTTACCCCAGTAAATTCTCAGCTAAGCATATCCTTAAAAAGAGCAAAGATTGCCTTCACTATTTTTAAGTCCCTTACCATATCAAATATATCAAACCCTGCTTCTAGGCTTTTCCAGAAGCTTCCTACGGAACCTTGCAGTGTGGATGTGAAGAATCAATAAGTATTAGATACATCAAAACCTCGGTTTTGATCATGTACCTAATTAATAGTTTCTCATGCTCTGATTGCTTCGTTAATATTTTTGACATAATCAAGAACAAGGAAACTACCGCTAGACGATATCTCCACCATCCTTCGTACATCTCTTGGTACAAATTCGAATTTTATTCGTGAAGGATACGCCTGCTTAAATTCAGCTCTTGAAATTTCTTTCAAGAAACTTTCATACGAGTTAAAAGGATTTTTAATTCCTGCAAAATTATCATCCTTTACCTCAGCTTTTTTAAGTCTAGAGACAAGTTTTTCAAGTTTTATTTTCGTAGGAACTTTTCCTTCTTTCTAAAGTCCTTCTTTTCACGTTAAGCCTTTTGTACTCATTTTCAGAGTATTTTCTAAGCTTATCCTCATCCTCTTGAGAAATTTCTTCAAACTCGCCTTTCACCATCAATTTTAGAGATAAATCTCTATTCTGTAGCTTTTAGGTAATGCCTTTCGGCCATATCCTAATCTCTTTGGGATTTTTTAGCATTAAATTTTGCATAACTAATAGGTAATCCTGGATATTGAGCATGAATGCTTTTAGTAAATTCCTTTAGGAATTTTTGATCCATTGTCTAGAACCTAAGGCAATAGCTTTAATTTTCATCTATCAAATCTATTACAGATCTAATTACAATGTCTATTTTTATTAATTTTTTAACAAATTTAATTACAACGTTTTAAATCTTCTTAACCAGATTTAGTATTTCCTAGATCTTCGTCTAGTACTTGATTCAGCAACATCTATACTTTCGATACTAGTTCTCTTTGAATCAGTCTAATATGGAATTATCGCTTCGACTTTATCAAACCACTGACTTTTTAATCTTTTTGATTCCATATAAAAACCATGGATATCGATGTATTTCCAAAGCGAGTAAACATATCCCTGTTGAATCGCTTTTAATAGGTATAATTCAACCCTTCGTACTACTAACCACTCTAGACATTCATCTAAAGCATCTCGGTTACCGTTATATAGATTTAAAAGTACATTGCAATACTTCTTCTTTTGTATATCCTTCAATAGAAAAAACTTCTACATCCTCATTTTCTAGCCCATCCAGCAAATTTACCTTACTAGGTCTTCTTGAACAAATAGGGCAACTTAAACAAGTAAGACAACTGTTCATTTGCTTAGCAATAAGGACATGACCCTTTCAAAATAATTAATCCTTTGAAATATCAAATTAGCACGTTCAATTGATTCCCAAACCTTCGCTAATTTTTCATTTAAGGCAAATATACGAGTTACTATGTAATCTAACTTCTGGTTTAACTTTTCAAGGGTTATTACAACCTCTTCTAGTTTATCAATCGTCATGTTTAATAAACTATTTTTGGCTTATTTTCAACACCATGATCTAAATGAAAACATTCAGCATTTTTACATCTATAATTATTTAAATCATTACTTATAACTAATTAAACTAATTAACTATTTCTAATCTTATCGATTAATTTTTCTAATTAATCAAATCAATCAATTAGTAGTCCTATTAATCAAACAGACTAGTAGTCAACAATTAATCGAATCGATTAATTACCCAATATCTCAAGCTAAAAAAATTGGCAAATCTAAAGCAGATCTCACACAGTTTCCATACCAACAGTAAATGTCTGTTTAACTGTCGAATTAGTTACTGACAAATTTGGCGGTCACTGACATCATAGGTGTGAGATCCACGACTAATGACAAGGGTTGTGAAACAAATTACTATGTAGAGGGTTGTGAAGCAAGCCAACGATGAGGTGACATATAGAGGACATTGTCATGGCAACTAATGACAAGGTAACACATGGGTAAATGGATGGTGAAAGATTTGTTTCTAAGGTAAGTGAGGTAAGTACACAAGAAAAAGGTGCCTGCATACCCTTATAGCGTATACAGAGGTCACGTGGAGGATTCTGAAAAAGGTAACTAACTTTTTCTCTCATATAAACCCTAAACCTTATTAAAAGGAAGAGGGGACATTCTGAACTCTTATTTTTTTCATATTATTTCTCAACAAATACAGAAAATTATCACCCTCATTCTCCAATTATTATTATCCCAGGTGCATATTTGCTTGACTTGAGTGTCGGAAGAAATTCACAGGCAACATCGCTGATGCCTATTGACCTGCTCCTTCTCTTGCATAGATACCGAGGTGAAGCCCATTATCATTGACAAGGTCATTTGAGGCTCAAGTGGCTTCGACATACCACAGCTTCACATAGTCCATTTCGTCACAAACGTGCTCTCTCTACCAAAATAAATTGTGCTTATTAACTAAAGTTCATCCTATCTGATGTATACGGATAGTAGACATAATTTTAGCATCAACATTTAGTTTATATTAATTAACAAAAATATAAAATAAATATAACTAATAACAATAAATATTTATATTAATCATTCAGCAATTATTGTGAATAGTTCTTAAAATTCTTTTATCCTTAAATGTTAATTCCTCTTTTATGTAAACGTCAAAGTTGAGGAAAAGAGTTATTCTTTCACAAGGTGAATGCCAATTTCATTTCAAAAGCAATAAAAATATAAATTGAGGTAAAAATGATTTAATTCAAACATAAAAGTATAGACTGAACTATAATAGAATTTAATAAACAAAGTTAATATTACATGTTAATATTTGAATTTTCATTAAAATGAAAGTTAAATTTCAAATAATAATACGATAACATTAGTAACACATCAATCTCATTAATGAAGTAAGTTAAATTAAGTACCAATTATTGTGAATAGTTCTAAAAATTCTTTTATCCTCTAATGTTCATTCCTTTGTGATGCAAATGTCAAAGTTGAGAAAAGGAATTATTCTTTCACAAGGTGAATGCCAATTTCTTTTCAAAAACAATAAAAATATAAATTGAGGTAAAAATTATTTAATTCAAACATAAAATTTTAGATTGAACTATAATGGAATTTAATAAACAAAGTTAATATTACATGTTAATATTTGAATTTTCATTAAAATAAAAGTTAAATTTCAAATAATGATATGATAACATTAGTAACACATCAACCTCATTAATGAAAGTAAGTTAAATATTAGGAGATGATTTGAAAATAATAAGTCAATTTTTTATTTTTTTTTATATTGTGGTTAATTTTATTTAAAAGACAATATTAATTTTTTTTTGAAAAAATAAAAGTAGAAATAGAAATTATTCCATTTGAATATAAAATTTTAGGATGTATTATAATAAAATTTTTATATGAACGTTTAAGATGTACTATACTAAAATGTAATATATTTAGCAAGAAACACGTTACTAATTAATTAAAAAATTAAAATTAACATTATATTTTATTATTTTAAGGTATTACAGTCGAATAATTAATAATAAATTTGTATTTAAATTTTTTTTAAAAAATTAATTTAAAATAGTTATGCCAATCTGATCCTAACTTTTGAGGAATATATTGGTTTTTGAAAAACTCAACTGGAGAAACCAAATTCAGTAAACCAAACTGACCCGAGCCGACCGAATCCGTCGATTCGGATATTTCAAACCCTCTCTTGGCATTGCACTCCTTCAATATCCTAATTTCGCACTTTTTCAGTCGACCGACTGAAAGAAATAGAAAGGAGAACAGCGCAGAGAGCGAGAAATATGGCATGGAGAGGACAGTTATCTCGAAATATCAAGGAACTGAGGATTTTACTCTGCCAGACTTCACCTTCTAGCTCCCCCGCTAGGTATGTGTATAATATAATTTTCCCCCTTTTTCTTTCATTTGTTTTTGTTTGTTTTTTCGTCAGATTTTGTATTTCGATTTTGATGGATCTTTGATAATAGTGAATGAATTAGAATCATTTAGAAATGTTTCTATTAAACTAAAATGTTTTTGTATTTGGGTTATTTCGGATTTTGGCTAATTTTACTTCCTTCTTTTGTATCATTTCATTGGATCCCCAACTTAAGGATCTTCTATTCTCTCCAATTGAAGTGGAAACGGATTACAAATTTAGGGTTTATTTGGAGATAGAAAAGCAAACATGTAGCCATTTCCATTATTGTAAATGGATATGGCTGCATCTTTTGGAACGTACTTCGATTTATTTGAAATCTGATAGCATACACGAAAATGACAATGATTTGGGGCTGTGCTAAAATCAAAACTAGCTGTTTCTGTTTTAGGTATTTTAGTAATGTTGACAAGTGCTATCAAAAGGCGAGAACCAAAACCTTCTTGATTTTCTCATTTGTTGGCGTTGTTTTCTTTTTTAAAAAAATTATACAGATCGTTTGTTGAGAAGAATTACAAGGAGTTGAAGACATTAAATCCCAAACTTCCAATCTTGATCCGAGAGTCTAGTGGGATTGAGCCCCAGTTATGGGCTAGATACGGTAATCTACTTGTACTTCTTGTTGCTTTGCTCTCTTTTATTTTGTTTTTCATGTTTTATTCCCGCATATATGTGTATGAAATTTATATTACAATGGATAATTTATATAGAGTTTAAGCATAGCAATCTACAATCTCCTTTCTAAATATCAGATTACATACCAAACTATCCTCTTTAAACATAGCAAGTTAGAATCTCCTTCCTAAATGTCAGATTACATACCAAATTACCTTCCATATTGTAAGTGCTACTTGTTCAATTGGTAAGGTGTGGTGATGCAAGACGTCTTGTACTGAATCTTGCTCATATTAGGGTTGAGATAGGGTCTAGTTTATATTAAAGAAAAAGAAGAAAACAATCCTTCATGTTGCTTATATTGGTTGTAATCTTTTTATTTGTCTAATGAATGCTCGTGTTGCTTGTGTAGGTTGTAAGCTTTTTATTTGTCTAATGAATGCATGTTTATTTGGAAAAAGAAAAATGAAGCAGGCAATATAAGTAATCTGAAATACTCAAAGATAAAAATAGTACTGCATCATGGATCATTTTTAATCATTTTTTAAAACATGATTAATTTGTTTTTTCTTTCATATTATATCTATATAGTGACAGTTTTAAAGCTGGAATATCTTGCATTCATTTGTTTTCTGCACACCACCGCAACTGAAAAGGTCCTGGATGCAAAATTAACTATGTATTTTAAACCTTTTTTTTTTCAACTGCAAGCAACCACAAGATGATTACCTTAAACCTAAATTGCTTCTTTGGAGATCAATGATTACCTTAAACCTAAATTGCTTCTATAGATGACAAATCCTTCTTTGGAGATCTGAGTGGCTTGATGGAGATTTGAGTTCATTAGGCCTTGTGAGTCTTCTATTACAAGAAAACAAGGCTGATGTGAGAAACAATATATCAATAACTAGTGTTTACTCTAGCTAGCATGTCTTTTGATTCGTTAGAAAAAGAAACAATATATCAATAAGCAGTGTTTACTCTAGCTAGCATCTCTTTTGATTCTTCTAACTGCCAACAAAATGTGCATGGTCAGATTCTGTCCTGATAGCTAAGAAACCTTCATTACATCTTCTAACTTCATATCCAACCATCTCTGGTAGCTAAGTAACCTTTTCCATGGATAATCTTTTTGCTGTTGCATGCTGTATTTTAGTCATCCATTTTCTTAAAACTCATTTGAATGGTCAAAGTATGTCTTTGTACATAGGTCCATGGTTTAGACAACCAAAAAGAATCAGATCTTCCACTTTAGGTAATAAAATTAGTTGTTGTAGGATAGCATCACTGAATGTCAATGAGTAGTGGGAGAGTGAGATATAAACAGCTCCCTAGTAAAGGTTACTATTAACCAAACACTTTAATTGTTTGCGATTTTAAATAAAGTAGTAGCAAAACAATCCTCAGATTGTGGGTGCAAGTATTGCTTTTCTCTTTTCATTTGCTTGTTATCAAAGTTAATGGATAGTACTCAGACCCTCATGCCAGTAATAACATGATGACTATATCAGGCTGTCTCCTATAGTGATGCGTTAACATCATTGTCTTAATTGTGGGTCCGAATTCCTTTTGAGCAGTGAAACTTGTGCTTTGCTGAATGAAAGACTTGTGCATGCATTGCAGATTGAGATTTCGTCCAATTTATTTTTGCAATACCACACCTATTTTTATTGCTTGCCACTTCAACCTCAAGCTTTGTACTTGAAATTTATGTTGTAATCATTAATTTGACCTCTAATTTCTATGCAGATATGGGTGTTGAGAAGGGGATTCGTTTAGAGGGTTTGAATGAGGCACAGATCTCAAAGGCGCTTGAAGACCTTGTCAAAGCTGGGGAAGCCCTCAAGGCCTGATGTTGCTACTCTTTTGAGTCTGTGAAATTGAATAAACGGATGTATTTGAAATTCTTCCTTTGACAATCTCTCTTTGTTTGGGTGATCATTTTTATTTGCTTTCTAGAAATTATTGATTGAGAGTTGGAAGTACTCAGCAATTTTTTCCTGTATTTTGAGTACTGCTTTACTGCAAATGTGGTATGAAAGTAAGTGACTAACTGCAGCTTAAGTTCAAACTGTCTTGGGGTTACATACCAATCCTAGCCCTACGAGGCTTAAGGAGTATAAAATTGGTGGTTGAGATGGGAATTATAACCAGTTTAGTGAGTTAAGACTAATGGTAGGTTTGGGATTGAGGCAGGGCTGGCATCCTAATTATTGGGGTCAAACAGTCAAACATGAGAACTTGCAGGAGTCACAATATGAAACCTATTCCTATAAGCTGATGGAGCAAAATCACAAATCACTAATTGGATGAAACATTTAGATCAGATGAATCTGATGCGTTAAACCAATTTTTTTTGTTTTGATCAAAATGAGTCAAATTACATTGGATTCTCTACATTCCTGCAGTTAAAAAGAAAATAATAATAGTATTGCTTTTTAAAAAAAAAGCGCAGGGATTTAGGTGTTCGGAGCGAAGGGGAAGAAAAACCCTAACCCAAACATATGCAAATGATCGTAAATTGTTGATAAATCAGAGAGTCGTGAAATTTTGGACGGAAAAGATGTCGGCGGAGTGTATGGTGACAGTTGCAGAGATTGAGAATAGAGGAAGAGGTTTAGTTGCGACACAACCACTGAAGGCCGGCCAAATCGTCCTCAGAGATTCTCCGGTTCTCCTTTACTCCTCTCTTCTTCCTTCTTCTTCTTCTTACTACTGTCACAATTGCCACAAAACATTACAATCTTCATCATCTTCCCAAGTCTGCCCTTCCTGTTCAGTCGTCTTTTGCAGTCCCGACTGCCTGACGGCGGCCGCGTCATGCTCCCACTCTCCTTATCTCTGCCAAGCTCTGAGCCGTCTCCGAAACTGCCCTGACTTGCCATTGGATCGACAAGTTCAAGCCCGGTTCTTAATCGCTGCTTATAACTTATCTCTTGTAAATCGTTCCGAGTTTCAGGTTTTGCTTAATCTTCAAGGTGCTGTAACTGATGATGATATCACTGCTGCTAATTCCCTTCACCCTCTCATCTCATCTCTCTTCCCTCCTTCTTCTATTCCTCCACTTGAACTTACGGCTGCTCTACTAGCCAAGGACAGGCAAAATGCTTTCGGCTTGATGGAGCCATTTGTTGAAGATCGGCAGAGATCAGTCCGAGCTTATGGAATTTACCCCAAGGCTTCTTTCTTCAATCACGATTGCCTTCCAAATGCTTGTAGATTTGACTATGTGGACGCTGCAGCGGAAAATAACAACTCTGATATTATTGTTAGAATGATTCATGATGTTCCCCAAGGCAGGGAGATTTGCTTGAGTTATTTTCCTGTTAATTTGGATTATTCCACCAGACAGAAAAGACTGCTAGATGACTATGGCTTCAACTGTGATTGTGATCGCTGCAAAGTTGAAGCTAATTGGTCTGACAATGACAATGACAATGATAATGATGTTGATGATGATGAGAACGAGGAACAGCTCATGGAGGAGGAACAGGATGAAGAAATGGCAGCCGCTGATGCTGAAAATGGTGGTGACACTGATTTTCCTCACGCTTATTTCTTCATGAGATACATGTGTGATAGAAATAATTGTTGGGGCACTTTGGCTCCGCTGCCTCCCTCTAATGCAACTCCTTCAACTGTTATGGAGTGTAATGTCTGTGGAAATCTCAAGAATGATGCTATTGGAAGCCAAGGCTGACAAGGAACACTTATGCTATTGCTGTAAGTCTTTACATTTCTCTTTTTTCTCTCTGCTTTTCTGCACTGATTGAAAATTGAGCTACTTGGAAAATAACAATCCACCATATCTAGGAAATTAATTCCAAGGCACATATGTTTACATTAGTGTATGTAATGGAAGGTTGCACATCAGTCTACAATTACTTGGAATAGCATAAGATTCCTAATTAATAACTATACAAACATATAGTTATTAACTATTAGAAAATGATGTTGGCAAATAAGTTTCTATTGCCAGAGAAATAGGGGTTGCCAAGGTATTGGGCAGTAAAAATTCTGGCAATAGGATCACCTTTGGTAGAGTTATTATGCTGAAGTGCTAGTGCTGGAACAGTCCACTTTGACACGTTTTTATAGTTTACACACTTTTGTATTACCTCTTCTTAATGCATATTTATGTTAATGCATTTCCTAATGATAGAGAAGCGAGGTATTTTTGGTTCTTTATAAAATTAAAAAAAAAAAAAATCTAGATCATAGCAATTAGTAATCAATCCTTTATCTTTTTTGCTTGGGGGAGGAACAATAATATTTCATTGCTACAAATATGGATTATTGACAAAGAATAAGACATGTATTTGGAAATTTCCCTCTTAGAGCCCTCACGGCCGTTGGTCCATTGAACTTGAAAAACTGAGTTATCTGGATTCTACCTTGGCCTGTCAAATCTTACCCCTATGCATGTTGATTCAGTACCGCTACATTTTGTGTTCCAAGTTTTCATCTCAAGCTACGAGAGTGGTAAGGTATTGCCTCATTGATTACCATACATTTCATTATTATCCTCATGCCAGTATGAGTCACTTTATACAATACTTGATGAAAAAGTTGGGACATAACTTGAGAAGTTTAGCATATTTTTTTATTACTCTGACCATTTGACTGTATTAAATGCTGTTAATATGGTTAATGTTCTATGAAAGGGAGGATATTTATGGTGTTAAAGCATCAATAAGAGGAGGAAAGTTTACACTCATAATAACATACCACTTTGCTCAGAAATCAAACTCATGAGAGCATTACTTTGAATGAATAATCATGATGTGAACTATTTCGACATTTAGTAGTCCTGACGTCTCCATTTTACTTCTTTTGTTTCTGGTGAATTGCTGATCTTGTGTTGTTTGAATGCCTATTTTCATTTTTCAGTAGTATTTGTCATTTCATTACCTGAAGCCAGGAGTTTTCTATGAATTAGTAGGAATACTATATCATTTGACATTGAATGGCATGATGAATTCTGTGTCCTTCTCGTATAGTTTTTTTTCCTTTTCTTTCTCTCTACTTGTGTCATGCTTATTCTTTTTTGCACACTGTGGTTGCAGGTTTGTGGAGGGGAAAATTATTATTCTTAGTGCTCATCTTTTTCATTGTGATGTTGCATTCCTTTTCTCTTCAAAAGTAGCACTAAGTGTGTTTAATATAGTTCTCGCTTTTTATGTCATTGGTTTCTTGCATTTTCTACAGTTTGTTAAGGCTTATACTTGGTTGGAGAATTTTATAGGATTTTGGGCAAATATTAGACTAATCTAGTTTCGCTGTTGTTTCAGCAAAATGTCAACACCAAGCCAGGTTGATCTGATGGAGCAGCCAGGTTGATCTGATGGAGCACGAGTATATTAAGGCTATGTTTGGACTGTCTTGGTATTATCGTGCTTCCACTGTCGTATTTGATAAACATTAATTTTTAGTTGGGGTCAATCATTTTTTTCGCTTATATTTGACATTTAGTAATAATTCACTTCTAATTGATAGCTTTGCAACACCTCAATTATAAGCATATCCTACATATTTGAATTCCAAGTGAATTTATGTAGTAGGACAGGATCATTGTGACGCATGCATTAGGAAACATCCATAGAAGCAAGCAGCTTAGCAGGATATTACCATAATAAATTGCTCTCTCTATTTCTCAGGTCCATTGATGTGATTTACTGTTACAAGCGAGTGACTTTTTATATTAACTATTAAGCAGCTTGGATAGGAAAAAAATTAAAAGCAGTTTTGAATATTTTTGTGACTTTTTCTAAGCTGCTTTTAATTCCCTTATTTATAAGCCGTTACATTTTGTTGGCAAATGGTTCTAATATAATTGAAACGAACACCAAGTTGTTGTTTTTCAAAGCTTTTTGCAAGTCTTTAACGATAATCTTAAAATTGTTGTCAAATGTGCTAAATTAGTGCGTGTGTTTTTAACAACAATTCTAAAAGGAAGTCATTGTGTTACAAATGTATCTTGACTTTTGAGTGGACTAGTTATAATGTCTTCCTTCGAAGTGTTCTTTGTCATCTAATTATTAATATAATTAATTTTAAAGTTTATATATAATAACAACATTATTATATGATCATGTTACATGTCGAAATCATAGGAATGGTATATAAAAGTAAAGATTTAGCTGAGGGTTGGGTGGGGGACCAACGACAATGACGGTGGGTGTGTGGTTCGATTTGAGTGGAGGGAGGTCAAGTTGAAATTGATATTCGTGGTTAAGAGGGTCAAATTATAGACGACTTGTGCAAGAAAAACAACTACACATGTAATTTGCAATATTCCCTTTTTGATTCTCTTTCCAAACTCGCTTTAAAAATCGGCTGAGTGGAGTGGGGCATCTCATCTAATCTCATCGGTCATCACCTCTTTCTAAAAGACACCGATTAAATACACCTCCTTTTTTTTTTTTTTTTTGAAAGGCCGATTAAACACTTCTTTACCTTTACGTTATGTGACCAGCAAGCAAGCACCATAGTCCATACACTTCGAAATACTCTTTTTATCCTTCCTTTCTTTAAAAAAAAAATACAAATTCTTGTTAATAGTCGTGCTCATTCATAAAAGCTAACAACATTAATATTCTATTATAAAAAAAGTAAATAAATTTTGTTTTATTTAGAAGGAACATATTATATAGAAATTATACGTGTAAAAGGCAACAGGATTAGCTGTTGGCTCCATCGAAAGAGCGAAAGAAAAAATCACCGATATTGTTTATGGTTGCTAATAATCGAAATAATAATAGTAATAATAATAATAATGAAAGAGCGGAGGGGGAATCAAGAAGCACCACGTATGCAAAAGCCAAATGGTAAAGAAGGCAATTTAACGGGATATTTGTTGTATTCCAAATGCAATTTGCAGGGGGGGGCAAATATGGAAATGTGTTATTCTCTAATTTAATTTAATAAAATAGAATAAAAAGCGTTGATGGTTGTTCATTTTCATTGGATTTCATCCCGTCGCGATGTGCTGTACGTGTTATCTTCCTATCTCTCCTTTTTCCTATAAATATGTAAAGAATAAAGGAGGGGCAGAACGAGGAAGAGCAAGTAGAAGAAGAAGAAGCCTAAACCAACAAACCAGTCTTTTCTCTTTCTCCTGCAAGTATTTGAGGAGGAGGAGGAGGAGGAGGAAGAGGAAGAAGAAAGAAAGAGAGCCATTTTATTACTTTTAACAATGTCGTCCAAATGCGATTACAAGCCTATCATCAACCACGACAAGGAAGAAGAAGAAAAGGAGAATGTAAATGCAGATTTTCAAACGGTTATTCAGATCTCTAAATCTGTTAACGCCAACGCCAATGCCAACGCCAAAACTGCACGAGATCTTTTACTTCCTCCTTCCAACTCCAACGCAATTTCAAACTCAAAACATGCACAGAAAGAAAAACAACGTCAAGAACGGCCTTGTTTCTCTCGACGTTTTCCGCGGACTCACCGTTGCGGTAATTCCTTCTTTTCTGTATTTCGACTCTTCTTTTTTCCAAAAATTTTTATTTTTAAATTCATGTTATTGTCAACGTGAATGATGATTTGCTGCATTAATCTTTTGCATCAGAATCTTTGTACTGCATTCATTTCGGAACGGAAAGGAAAGATCTTTCCTTGACTGGAATTTGTTTGCCTTTTCAGCAGGTTTAGGATTGAATACCACATTATTACTCTTTTCTCGGATATGGAAATTTTTAAATATACAGGTCTTTGCTTGCTGGCATTGGGATATGTGTTTTTATTTATTTATTCTATATAATATTAATGATAAAAATCTATAATATGGAAAGCATGTGCAGTGTGGTATGAGTTCCCATGCAGTTTTTGAACACTTTCCTACCCATCCAAATCTAAATGGGATCAAAAATGGATTTTTTGTTTTCCCTGGGGGAAAGAACATTAGATCATCTAAAAACTTTGACACCTATTTGCTGCCAAATTCTAGTTTTTATTGTAATACTTGTTTTCTGTTAAGAATTATGAAGCAAATTAAATTAATCATCTTATTTTTATTACCAAAACTTTCTTTGAACAATCATTTTTTGATCTATTACAAATTTAATCTGTGCAGTTGATGTAGTTGGATAAGTTGAAATGATATTATTACACTAACGTGAAGTTTAGTATGGTTGATCTCTTAGTTGAGAAAATGGTCCTGAAATACTAGCGTGACAATGAAAATTGACATTTAGTTATACAGTTGTAAAGTTATATGGAGGCTGCAAATTGCAATAAGATAGAATTGATTTTCTTCTGTATTGTACACATAATGTTTCTTGCACCTCCTTGAATATGGAGCTAAGTAGGGTCTAGAATTGAATGTTTAACTCTCCAGTTCTGGTAGTGCATAGAGTGCCTTTAAATTTCACAGAAGAAAAATGAACATTGATGTTGTATTATTTCACAACAATTGAACAATCAACTTTTGTTATTATTGTTCCAAGTTTACAGTTTAGCATTGTAGGATTCTAAATTGTTGAAGATTCTTCTTCTTAGAAATGATAATTAGTTAGCCATTATAGACGAGGATCGTGTCTAATGATGCCACCTAAGCTCAGTAGTAATTTTCTTTTGTTCTTCTCTGAATTGTTGTTATTAAGCCTTTTGTTTTCTGTTTCTGTTCTTTAATTGTCAGATTCTTCTATTATCCATTTTCTGAAATGTAATTTTCTTCATGATAAGAAAAAAAAAAATGAAATAACCTCTGTGGGTGAAAAGAATTGGCTATTTTATCTTTGCATTAGTTTTTATATAGTAATTGAAATAAGGATCATTTAAACATTATAATCTGCACATATTATAAACCACTGTGGAAGTAATCTTCTCTTTCGCTAAAATGTTTTCTCTTGCAATCCTTTACATTTTTCATGCAGCTAATGATACTTGTTGATGATGCTGGTGGACTTCTGCCTGCTATTAATCATTCACCGTGGAATGGTTTAACCCTTGCAGATTTTGTCATGCCATTTTTTCTCTTTATTGTTGGTGTCTCTTTGGGGCTTACATGCAAGGTATCTCTTGCTTTTTGGAATATGTTGCAGTTATAGAAAATGAGAAAATACATGCTATGATATTAACTACTCCAGTTACTTTAGTTCTCATCTTCTTCATAAACTTTGTGTACTTTCAAGGAAATGCAAAATGGAAGTTTTGCATTTCCTAAAAAGCTTCCCATCCTTGGTAAAGATGTATCACCATTGGTCATCAATTATAGCTAACGGGAAGTTTTTCCCTTGCAGAACTTGTCATGCAGAACTGTTGCAACCAAAAAAGCAACACTACGGGCTTTGAAGCTTTTTGCATTAGGCATTTTCCTTCAAGGTAGGGCACCACATTCTTAACTCTTAGACCGTTTGTAATGCATAAAGCTTAATACTTTGGCATATTTTTCACAAATATTCTCTCCTTCCATTATGTAAATATACATTTGAGTGCTTTTGGTTCACTTAAACATGTTGTGTCAAATTGATGATGTTGCTTTCATATGTTTTTCTTCTATCCTAAATATCTGTTATCCGTATGTATTTTGTCAGGAGGCTATTTCCATGGTATCAACAATCTAAAGTATGGAGTAGATATTGCAGAAATAAGATGGATGGGAATACTGCAGGTATGCTTTTTCAGTAGTTTTTCTCATTCTTCTTAGGTTAATAACCTTCTTTAATTGAAACTTGACAATATATATATATGACTGCTAAACCATGGTTTTGATCCAATCTGACTTTCTTGGGCTCAAATTATTGTCAGATTGACCATGTTAATGGTGTTTGTGGCAAATGTACAAGTTTCCAAGTTCCAAATATTTTCTGCAATGTAGTAACTCATTTCCTTTTGTTTTTCCTTTTTTTTCTTTTTTCCTTAGAGAATTGCAATAGCATATTTTGTAGCAGCAATGTGTGAGATTTGGCTAAAGGGTGACGATCATGTTAGCTCAGAATTATCTCTATTGAAGAAATATCAATTTCATTGGTAAGTGTTATTAAGGGCTATATCGTTATTTTATACACCATATATAGATATATTTGAAAAGTATATTGCCTGTTGCCGTTGATTAGCTATTCCATAGTTTAGTTTGAATATTGTTTATGTAGAAAGGTCAAAGGATTTTTGGGTATCAAAAAGAAGAAAGTTTTAGTTTTGAAATTTCATATGTTTTATATAGAAAAAGCAACTCTCACTGCTGTATCTACATATTAATAAAATACTATTATACAAATGTTTCACATGGCATGTATGCATGTTTTGTGCATGTACACATGCATGTATGAAAGTCACTGAAATTATTTTATTCTGATAGTGTTTTCAAGGTCTCTTTGTGCTCATGTATTTTATCCACAGAATTTGCTTTATTGAAGTTTCTGGCCCCTCACTTTCTGTGTTTTACAGGATTGTCGCTTTGGTGCTTACTACCGTATATTTGTTGTTGTTATATGGCTCCTATGTTCCCGACTGGCAGTATCAATATCCAGTTGGACCCTCTTCCTCTTCACCAAAGATATTTAATGTGGGTTTAATTTTTTTTTTTTTTTGGGTTTAAAAATACTACGGTAGGATTTTTGTTAGAGACTGATGCCCTATGTGGCTTTGTAATTGTTTCCTTCCTTCCTAAGGTAACGTGTGGAGTGCGGGGTAACACTGGACCAGCTTGTAATGCTGTTGGAATGATTGATCGGAAAATATTGGGTATTCAGCATTTGTATAGAAAACCAATTTATTCACGAACAAAGGTATCTCTTATGAAAAAGTTGGTTTCAGTTCTTTTATGTGTTTCTTACTGTCTTTCATATTATGATTTGTGTTTCTTTATGATTTTTTCCCCTTCTCTATTTCTTTGTAGCAATGCAGCATCAATTCACCAGATTATGGCCCAATGCCTCTTGATGCTCCTTCATGGTGTCAAGCCCCTTTTGATCCAGAAGGACTCCTGAGGTTTGTCTAGAGTTTCTTCCTGATTTTCAACAGGATCCCCTCTTTTTCTTTTCTTGTCTTTTCTTTTTCACGTTATTGTGCTGTCCTTTAAAAGAAAATAGAGCCGGTAAAAGAGGGAAAATCTGACCTGGTTTGTTGAATGGTCATTTGCTTTTTCTTTACGAAGTTATTTGACTATGCTTGTGAGATAAAGGGAGGTGAAAATAAATTGAGAATTAATCCGTGTATTCTTGTTCTCTTGTGTTTATGTTCTTTAAATTCAGTGTGTACTCTTGTGGTTGTAGTTCGGTGATGGCTATTGTAACCTGCTTGGTTGGTTTGCACTATGGGCATCTCATTGTCCATTTTAAGGTGATAAATCTTTTTCATGTCACATTATTTTTCTTTGAAGTAAAATTGCACATATAAACTCTCTATACAACCTGAGATAAACTAAGAATAATGAAAACAGGAAAATCAATATTATTACACATTTTCTATCATGTCATTTCTATAGATGAGTTTGTATAAGCTCTTTTCATTTTTACATTGTACGTTTATCTTCATGATTGATCTTGTTAACCTCACATGTGCAGGATCATAGAGACAGAATCTTTAACTGGATAATCCTGTCTTCTGGTCTTGTAGGCTTGGGCCTTGCCTTGGACTTTGTTGGTATGATATTTTTCTACACTGGGAATTTAAAAGTTGTGATTGTAGTAGTAACTACGAACTTGTCTGCTTCCTTACTGCAGGAATGCATTTAAACAAAGCTCTTTACACATTCAGTTACACATGTGTCACTGCTGGAGCTGCTGGCATTCTTTTAGTCGGAATTTACTTTATGGTTCGATATCCTTTCAATTTGGCTGGAATTTATTGTACATATTAAAATGTGGATCTTAATTAGATTGCATAAAATGTCCAGACTTTATCTCAGTGCAATTTGCATATCTTCTAACTGGGAACTTAATTGTTCTTTCTGCAGGTTGATGTGCGAGGATATAGGCGCACAACTTTTGTATTCGAGTGGATGGGGTTGCATGCATTGATGATTTATATCCTCGCTGCCTGCAATATCCTACCAGTGATTTTGCAGGGATTCTATTGGAAGCAGCCGGAAAATAACATTGTAGATTTCTTATTTGCTGTTCAAAAATATTGTTTGTTACAAGTCATGCCTTCTAATAACCTTTTTCTTAATTTCTGACAGCTTAGGTTAATCGGGATCGGTAAGTGAAAGGTCAACTCACAGATTGTGCTGCAGTACGATTTGCTGCAGAGACATTTTCCATTGAAAGATGTGAGCAAAACCAGGACTAACCTTATGGCTCAACTTCATAAGTTGGAACTAGTGATAATGCAGAGGTCGGGTATATGTACAGTTGGAGGTAACCTTTCAACAATTAGGGATAGTAATTTCAGATAATATTAGAATCTTTTAAATGTTACATTTGTTTGTAAACGTGGAGCTTTCCAACGATATCATCAATCAAATTTTAACATATATATATATATATATATATATATATATATATATATCTTAGTTTATTATTGTGATCTTTTAGCCAAATTGGCATATCACTTGTGTTTGAAGAGTGAGTTGAACAGTTATTAAGCTACAGAGAGAGGAGTGCAGTCTCACTTTCATCGCCCATGGAATGGAGGCTGAACCAAGTTCCTGCTGCATTTATTTCTGCATGAGCCTGTAGTGTACATAGAAATGTGAAATGGGCCAGAATGGCTTGGGGCTGGCCCATTATGTAGCAACATGGGCTAGGTCCTTATACGGGGCCTGATTAGGAATTAGGGTCCATCTAAACACAATCGAATTCGCGGCACAACCAATATAAAAAATAAAAAATTCAAGACGGTTCGATCTATAAATATTTATAATTGAATAATTTTAACAAACGCAAACATATGTTTTTAATTTATATTTGATATCTAAGTGATTTTATTTTACAATAATTATGACTGTAATGTTATAGCACTTTAATTCTAAATACACACTAATCTCATTTAATCTTTACTTCGCCAACTGGCTTATTTTTATCATATTTTTAAGTAGGCACTGTATTTTTAAGATACCTTTAGTGGGATAGGAGTTTAAGCGATCGTAATTTATTAATATTTAAAGTGTTATCATGATGACTAAATTGATTTAAGCAATTTTTTTGACACATTGTCATCGTCTCTTTATTTGACACTTAATAATGTTGCATTCGTATTTTATCTAGATGGCCCGTCAAATAGGAATTAACTAACATCTTTGATTGTCATATTTTAATATATATATATATGATAAAGGATTATAAATATAAAATTGCAATGTATCTCTAGGGTTGTATATTTCGATCTAATTTTTATATACTAAACAATTATATTGATTTGAAGCCTTGCACCTTAAAATACATGACCATGACGATGACATACGGGTAATGTGTGTGACTTAGCTTGAAGCTTTGCACCAAGTGGTCGAGATGTTGCAGAAGAGGCAACGTTAAATGTCCCGCAAATTTTGAGATAAGGGCATGTAGCGAAAGTGCGCGCGTAACACTTGGTGATAGATAGGTCGGTATTTTGGAAACATGACGTGCACAACTGGTGACGCTAAAACCAAAAAAAGCATGATCCAACAATACCCATATAGAGTAGTGAGTGGCTATTAGATTGAAGTCCCAAGACAAGACAATGGCAGATAAACTCAGAAAGACCAAAATGGGTAAAATGACATGGTGGTTCCTTCATGAACAACCAAGTTTAGGGGCGTTGGTTATATAAACTTTATTTACAAATAAATCATTCATTGACAATGGTTGAGGGAGCAAACGAAAATGAATTGTCTTTTTAAACAATCACACAATCTTTTGTTAACTTTTTCAATTTTAAAAATTTTTAATATATAATCATTTCGGCTCCCATTGGGTGTCTATGCAATCAAATCAAAGCTACGATTGAAAAGAAAATCGAATACAAATTAATTTTACTCTCTGACGAATGAATGAAATAGAATTCCCTCAGTTTGCATTTAGTATTAAACAAAATGCAAACTGAGGGAATTCAATCATTAGTAACCGCCTTTAAGATCATTAACGACGTCGTATGGAATGGGAGTAACAGTTTCGACAGTACCACCTCCCACCATAAAACCGCGCTTAGGTCCTTCCGGTTTTCTTTTTGTGCTGATCGTTTCACTCCGATGTTTTGCCTCAGCTTTCAATTCATCGTTTCTTATTCTTCTCAACTTAAACTCCTCTCTACACCTCGACGGTTGAACATGTTCAACTCTCACATGTATCCTCTTCCAAATCATTCTGCTCCCGACCTAGTTTTAAACCATAATTTTAAACCATAATTCGAATTTCATATCATCATGTTATCTTGAAATTGGAAACCCAGTGTAAATAATGGAAGGAGATTCAGGTACCTGTTTGTTGGCTTCGACGCCGATGGCGCGTTTGGTGACGTTCCAGACGCGGCCTGTGCGGCCGTGATAGAATTTGTGAGGCATACCTTTATGAACGGCGCCATTTACCTTGACATCGACGTAATCTCCGATCTTGTATGTCTTGAGGTAAGTGGAGAGTGCTATGTAGCCCTTCTTCCTGAATGGACGAGCGAATAGATCCCTCGTCGTCGACCGCCATCCATGTCCTGCCGTCATTTTCTTCTTCTTTCTTCCCCCTTACGGTTCTGCTTTCTTTTTCTGAGGCTCTGATGATATACATATATCGCTTCACAATTTTGGATTTGCTAGGGTTTCGCCTTCAATTTCATGGATCGTCCAGTCGTGTCTAGTCCGGTTTTGCTGTTAACCCGATTTAAAGCCCATATTTTCTCCAAGTCCAATTACTTACACCCAAAAGATGTCAAGGCCTAAGTTTCTTTCTTTTTTATTTTTTTATTTTTTTACTAACAGGCCCAGGTTTAAATCAACTTTTTATTCTAATATCACTTAAAAGAAATTCAACATCTAATGTACATACAATTAATTGTATTAAATAGAAAATCATGAACGTTATTGATTTGCAAAAAACAAATTTAGATTATAATTAAATATGAAGAATATATAAATAGAATTCTTTAATGGACTCCATTCCTGATCGAATTGCACGGTTTGGGTTGGATTTAATCATATCTTTTAAATAATTATGTTATAATTGTAATATTTTTACGAAACAAAATGTGTGTAAAATAATTATGATTTTGTATAATTTTGTTAGCATTTTTATGGGTAAACTTTAGCAGAGCACATTGCAAAGTTTTTACCCTGGACTAGAGTACACGGAATTGCGTTATAAGCTTACCAGCACAGACAGTTCAAACTAGACCATAGTTAATGTGAAAGTTTAGGGTTAGGGTTTTGGTTTTGAACTCTGCTATAAAGTAAGTCATACACCCTTATTGCCTTCAAGGCTGCCTGGTGTGGTTTTGTTAATATTAGGTCCGTCTAAATTTATCACTTCATTTTATATTAACACTGCTCAGATCCCTTTGTGTGTTATTCAATCTTTTATAGTTATTAGATGAAAAAAAATGTAGATTTGATGGGTTTTGTTCCTTTGAAGCCTTTTCAAGATCTATTTTTATTTGGGGAAGATTTCGTATTAGTCTTTTCTTATTAGTTATCTGTTTCATGGATGTGGTCAGCAAAATATTGATTTTATTTGTCAACCTTGGTCACAGTAACTTGGATTTTAATGTCAACTTTCATCCGGTCAAAATGCTTGTTTAATGCAGTTTTGCTCCCAATGATTGAACAACAAATATTATAAGTTTCAGCCTTGTCTGATTGCAGATGTTGATATCCAATCGTTCTGAGGGAGTTGTTTGATTTCTTTTTTCTGTTTAAGATTGCGATCCTTCTTTCTTTGACTCAATTAGTTCTGAGATAGTTATTTTATTTCTCTAATTTTAGCATCTTATATGTTGATTTTCCTTCTTGGGTTAAAATGGAATACAGTAAACAACCAACTGTACTGTTGAATGTATGTTGTTTTAGAATATTGTCTATACTCGTGCTCCCAGTGATTGAACTGCTTTTGTTATAAGTTTCAGCCTTGTCTGATTATAGATGTTGATAACCAACCGATCTGAGGGAGCTAATTTCTTTGTTTTATCTGTTTATATGATTATTTGTCTACTTTTAGCTTCTTATATATGTTGATTTTTCCTTTATCTCTTGTCTGACTCCATTCTTTTTCAAGGTAGGGGAGGCATTATGGGTCGAAGCTCAATGCTATCAACGGATAAAAATAAGCCATACCAAAGTCAAGATACTGCAGAGGAGTTCCCGATCCTAAAATCAGGATGTACGATGTGGGCATGAAGAAAATAGCTGTCAATGAGTTTTCTTTATGTCCATCTTGTATCTTGGGAGACTTTCGATGTGTGTGAAGCCCTGGAGGCTGCATGAGTAGCTTGCAACAAGTATGCTGCAAAGTATGCAGGAAAAGATGCTTTCCACCTTTGAGTGAGGTTTCATCCCTTCAATGTCCTGGTGTGCAGGAGCAGATAGGCTCCCAACCGGCATGAGAGGTGCCTCTCGAAAGCCGCAAGACACTTGTGCAAGCGTTAGCATCAGTCAAGTTCTATTGTCTGAGATACAAATGGAAATCATCATCCTCAAGAGGCCATACGTAGGGCAAAATTCAAATACCCTGGCCAGCAGAAGATTATTGTGAGTCGGAAATGGGGATTCACCAAATTCGGCAGGGCAGATTATGGGAAGTGGATGCAAGAGGATAGGATTGTACCAGATAGTGTTAATGCCAGACTTTTGGGTTGTCATGGTCCTCTTGCTGATAGAGAACCAGAGGAGGCATTCCTTTAGTCTGCAGCTGCATAAGTTCAAGCACAGTTATGTCGTTGGCTTGGCTTAGTCCGAATTTGTTAACAGGAACGTTTAAACATCGGAATCAATCAGATTGGTTTCTCTTCTTTACTGTCAGAGTTGTGTTTTGCAGCTGTTGCTTCATTGTTGATATTATCCTCGTTTCAGCTAATCGTTATAAATTTTTTACCACTGGATATTACACTAGATATTACAGTATTGTCTGTACCTTTGAATTCCCTGTCTAGGACCAAAGGAACCAAACAGGAAGGGCAAAAAAAGGTAATAAAACAGATACAAATGCTTGAGAAAATTCTATCTAGACACGTCAGATTGAATAGAATTTGTGTGAGAGCTTCAGAATAAAGTAGAAGCCCTATGACAAGGCAGTACACCCAAACAATGTCTATATAACTTGACACGAATTAACTTTAGGCATCTGATAGAAATTGTATTCGAGCTTCAGAATAAAGAAGTGTATCACAAGACAGTATACCCAAACAATGTTTATGTAACTTGAAACGAGTTAACTTTAGTCATTGGGCCGTTAGGCTTCCGACCCCGATGTAGAGATGCATAAATGTAATTCTTACATAATTTCTACCTAAAACGTGGAAAGTCAAAAAGAGTACATCGCACAAAGGAACTTACAAAGAAGCTATTGTAATATTTCTTAAGCAAACTGAAGTTTCAGTATTTTGGTTTGTCTTGAATTGATTGAGAAATTAAATTTGGGATAATACAACACCGTGCACTGTGAGAAGTCATCGTTCTGAAAACTAAATAACGTTGCGGATAACATCACTGGCGCAAAGTACCAGTGCAAGTTGAACTCATTTCTGGTAAAAACTTTCTAAATAAACGAGGTTATACACGCCCTGCCTACATTTGCCTCAAGAAACATCCCTCCCTTTTAAGTTCTCCTGTCTGTCACTGCAACTACAAGGAAGATTGATAAAAGGAGGAAAAAGAAAAGGGAAAAGGCTAAAGAAGACTTCAGATCCTGTAGACAGGCACAAGTGAGAAGCTTTCAGATGGACTCAAACAAAAATTGCCCCTTCTAGTCCTGGCAAAAACAAAGACATGGAATTATTAATACCAGAAGCTATTGCAACAGAAGCCAGAAATTTCTAACTAATGAAGCAAATGAAAAATAAATCAACATACTTGCAACAAACTGAAAATATAGGTATATGAAATACAGTCTCAATCGCCAGATGTCATTTTTGTGCATATAACCATTGTTGATCAATACCAATTTACAAGCAAGACAAATAGATGTCAAAGTTAATGCACATGTAACTGCATTGACAGTAACACAAATTACAGAACTTTGCATAAACAGAAATGGTCCAATTTCAGATGAAGCTACAGGTAAATCAAAAGTAGTAAGTAAAGAAGTGCGACTGTGATGTTAGCATGCATCTGTTGATTCAAAATTACAAGATCCATTCACTAACCATCACTTGGATGTGCCAAACATTTGACAGATAAAAATGTAAATGTAAAATAAGTGCATGCGGGGACCTTAAGTAATGAAGTAACAATGAGCCGTTAACACTGGTTTAACTGGTTTCAAACGACTATGCTTCACCACAGAGTTGAAGCATATCAAACAGTATGGCCAAATGGAGACACTAATAAATTCTACAACCAGTCCAACATAATTCTAAGGAACTACTTGACTCATCCCGTTCAGGCAGATTAGATTAGAAGTTAACCAGCCAATAATCTCCAACATGGTGAATTTTAGAGTACCTAATTTGATGCAGAGAAAATCCCATTATACAATAATCAGTTCCAGCAGTCACTTTAACAAAACCAACATGTTGATCAACAGTTAACAATCTAAAACAAGCTGCTCAGTCACAGATTTTCCATCATGGACATTACATTCCTCATGACAGAAGCATAAAGGAGGAAAAAGGGAGTGTAAACATAAGAATACAAATAATTCTGTTTGGATGCCAAAAAGTGAATAGAATGATACCTGTTCCATTGCAGCAGATTCATCACTCTTCTGGGTTTCCGCATTGTTTGGTTCAGCTTCAGCCTCCTTTTGATTGTCAGGTACCATTTTCTCCTCTTTTCCTTCATCATCCCTGCTGCTAGAATCATAATCTGGAATTTTTAAATCTGCAGGAAGCTGACCTGACTTTAGTGCCTGCAATGCAAAAGCCATTGAAGTGAACTGTTAATCTTAAGCTCAATCAGTGGATGAACAAAGTTTAAAATTCTTTCAACTAAGATAGAGCACCTTTTCAAGTCTTGCAACCTCTTCGAGTGTCTGGGAATTCACAATAGCAGCCTGCACAATGATAACACAACAAATGACATAAACTATAACTCAATACTCTCAAGCATACAGTAATAACAATAATGTGAATGTCCTTCAAAAACACTATCAGAGAAGCAAACATGATGAGACAACTAGACTGTAAGAAAAGACATGAATAAATCATATTTGATTTCTTAAATTACAATTAACTTGAAAATTTCGAGACCTGAAATGATTTCTAAAAGGTAATAACACTTAGCACCTAACTCTTTAATTCTAAAAAATCACTCAACCTAAAATAAAAAATTACTTTTTCTGTTGAATGGCTGCTTTCTTAATTAAAATCATTCTTACCATGCATGTATGTCTCATCTAACATATTCCAAAAACATGTTCTACCGCTTTAACATGGAAAAGAAGACCATTACACTTTGTAAAATAATTTTTTTGCATCTACTGCAATGAAACCTTTTAATTCAACTGCCTGATATATACAGTTTCCTTTACATAAAAATGATCTTAGTAAAAGCATCAGAAATTTCGAGAGGAGCTTTACCAATTACCAACTACTTGCAAAAAGATGGTGCAAGCCATCCTGATTTGCTCATGACTCAGTGCTAATAGAGAATACTTTTTCCTTTACAAAAGGAAACATGGACAAGACTCATTGGAAATGTGTTGTTTTATCTCTATTAGTGATATGACTAGAAATAAGCTATTGGATTTAATTAGGAGAAAAAAGTACAC
The DNA here is from genome assembly GCA_028052125.1 of Melia azedarach. Classification (NCBI taxonomy): domain Eukaryota; kingdom Viridiplantae; phylum Streptophyta; class Magnoliopsida; order Sapindales; family Meliaceae; genus Melia; species Melia azedarach. Next base: position 5,414,803 of record CM051397.1, read on the forward strand.
AACATGGATGGCTTGGGGGATAGAATTCACCAATTTGCTTGCTTCAGGCTTTGGACCAAGAGGAGTTCCAACTGCCCTTCTTTTTCTTCATTCGTCTCAATGGCAGGGTGTGCTTGTTTTAGTGTTATGCAGATTTGTTCAGACTTCTGCTGGTGTGGGTGTTATTCATGGTTTACAATAAGCATTGACTGTTTTTTGGGATTTTTTGTGTGCGGTTTTTCCTTCCCCTCCCTATGCTCCCTTGCCTTGTTTATGGACAGCCAGTCCAGAGCACAGATGTATCTATTTCTTTTTCATCAATAATACATTTCTTTTTTTGTTTTTCTTACAATAATGATATTAATATTATTTTAAAAAAGCTCCTATAAGATTAATAGATGTCTTATGCCTAGTTTGTATATATTTTCTTAGTTTTATAGCCTTGACCTAAGCTAAAATCTCTTTTGTTTACATAGAAAAGGTAATATAAAGGCATGACAATTGAGCCTAAACTAGAAGTCCTTTTATCATCCTTCAACATTTTTGAAAACATATATTTATGGTTAACATTCCTGTGCCTAGCTAATTAAGGACATGTTTGGTATTATTGGCTTCCATTTAACTGTAAAAACAAAGCTAAAAAATCATTGGTAAACACCAACTTTTAGTTGGATCCACCCACATTTTCCACTAATATTTGACATCTAGTGCTTCCATCCCACAACAATTGTGATTTCAAAGTCACAACACCTCAATCTTAAAAATATCCTAAATCATATGTTCTTCAACCTTTTAGAAAGTCCCTGAATCAGTGAATCTTCTAGGTGACTTAGATCTCAGCAAAAAGAATACTGTAACTACTCATATGACTTAGGTGCTGTGCTGCCATAAACACAATACCTTGATAGCTATAATCTGCTCTGGAGTGGGGGCAACCACTTTTGGCGTTTGTTGCTCCTCTGCAACGTCTGAAACATTTGGAACCTCCACTGGTGTGACTGTATTCTTAGATTCCTTTTTAGCCTCCTCTTCCATTTCTTTTGAGGCAAACAGAGTTGCTGCTTCCATCCGTTCCTACCAAACAAAAATCATAAACATTGAAAATCAAGTCATTTATAATATATGAGTTGTTCAAAACCCTTTCATCTTCTTTGTGAAGCACTAATTATAACTTGCACAAAATGCTGTGGATGTTATTGAACAAGCATATATGCAACTAAAAATGGTAATGAACTTCAAATCCCACAAACATATGGTTCTTTTTTAACAAGAAACTGAAAAAAATATTTTCAAATTTATTTTGGTAGCTCTATTCTGACAAGTAGCAGCAAGCTTCATTAAAACTCTAGGTGGAGGTCATGCATGCACGAGCAAGGGATTTTAGCAACCACAACAAACAAAGAATTAAATGAAGAAAACAAAGTACGTGTTAGGGGTAATCAATTGGCTCACCTTGTTTTTCACCTTCTTGAAATCCAAAACCTGGAGAGATTTCAGTTTGTGAATCACGTATAATCTATAGTTAGGCTTTTTGGTGATGTTATTATCCAACAAACTAAGGAACTGCAACTTTGGAAGGGATGCTAGAGGATCAATCTCCACCAAGTTAACAAGCCTGTTGTTTGTTAGTACCAAAGTGTGTAATTTCGGCAAAAATTCTGCAAAAAACGATGGAATACAAATAAATACACTACACTACTTGTATAAAAATGGTTCAAAAAAAAATAAAAAACAATGAATGAAAAATTTACCTCCAATATTGGGATTAATACGAGTAATTCTATTGTTATTGATAATCAAAGTACCCAGGCGATTAAGATGAGGCATGTTCTCAAGCTTGACAATTTCATTATCGGACAGATCGATTGTATCAAATTGGTCCTGGCAAAAAATAAATGAACAAATAAATAAGTGAAATGTAATATCTCAAATGCATTACGAAAATCAAGAATTAAGGAAGAAGTATAACTGACCTCAGTGGCGCCCAAGTTCTCAATTACAGCAATCTTATCACCTATAGTAAAATCAAAAATAGTTTTATAAACGAATAAAAAATAAGCCAAATCACTATCAAGAGCAGAGAAAATCGAGACCGTACCCCGAAGATCTAATTCGCGCTCCTTAATAGCGTTGAAGAAATGAGGGCTTTTCCAAATCAAGTCGGCAGTTAACCTCACCATTTTTCCCTTCTTCCTATGCTCGAAGAAGACTGACTCAGTTCAGTTCACACAGTAAATGAGTGCGGCGACTCCGCTGCTGCGATGGGTTTAGGGTTTAGGCGAATCCGGTATTCCCTTAATCGATTTTCACGACACACAGGACAGCTTAAGTTAAAGAGTTGTCAGTTGATATTTTTTCTTTTTGAGAAAAAGCCCATTGGATCTATTTCAAAAACAAAAATAACGTAACTTAAAATTTATATTTCAAAAAATAAAAAAGAATTGTATTTTAAAACATATGGAACGAATAAAATTGTTTGAAAACAAAAATAAGATTTATTTTATTTCTATAATTTTTTAATATAATATTCTTATTCTTAAAAAATACTTTTTTTTTTAATATGACGGATAATAGTCCTAACTGCGGTTACTCAAACGCTTTCTCATCGAGCACGACTTGAACTCTTCGTTTTATTTTTCTTTTTCGATTAACCTAGTTATTCTGACCTATAGATTATTTCCTTAATTAAATTAAACCACGTAAATTAAAATAAAAAAAAAACCTCCAATTTAGAGGAATTCAAATAACATTACTCAAAATCAAACAGTCAAACGTGATCGATTAGGGTTTACATCAATTTAAATAGGAACTAACACTCAATCACTCATTCCAACATGTATTTATTGCAAAATCTCTCAAACTGTGTATAAGACTATTATGAAAACCTCCAAACTAAGGGTAGCAATTCTTGTTAAATGAATTATATTCCCATGATATCATTAGCGATTTTCAATCATTAAGAATATGATTCGTTTATTAATCTGTCAAAATTTTAAATATAATATAATTTATTTATTAAATAGATGACACAAATTTAATTTATTTAGACACTATTAATAAATAGACAAATTATTCATGTCAAGACATAATTTGTTTTGACACAATTATTTATTTTAACTTGATTATTCATTTAATTACAATTAAATAAAATTAAAGTTTTTAACTTTTTAGTTATTTTTATAATTATATTTATATATTGAATTTGATTAAAGTTTTTAATTATGTTTATAATTAATATTTTTTTCATTTGAAATATTTTACAAATATAATATAAATTAATAATAATTTTAAAAAATTAAATATAAATATAATACAATTATTAAATAAATAATACAAATGTAACACGATTATTATTAATATTAATTTAATTTCATCAAACAATCATACAGTAACTCAAATTGTCGTTCCCGCACTATATTATGCATGAGATATGGTGAATTTACACGTTGGAAAAATAATTTTTTTTTAATTTACTAAACTAACTAGACAAAGAAAATTTATCAAACCAGCCAGATTATCTTCTACAGGACAATAATCAAATTCGTTCGTTAAAAGGACATAAATAGGAAAAAAATTACAATTAGAAAAATATTCGTGGAGGTATTTTTAACATTCAGGAAAACCGAGGCACTTCTAAAATTTTTTCTTTTTGAGTTATTTATTTGACCAAATTACCAGAACTCAGTTAATAAAAAAACAAAATATTTTTTAACTTCTATAAAAAAAAATCCTAAACGGGAGAGAAAAAAACTAAAAATTTTACAAATGAGATCTGACGGCAGTGATTGGAGGAGATGACGTGTAACTAATTCACCGAACAATATAAGACCGATGAAGTCCTCGCACTTGCACAGGAGTACCACCACTCACCGGTCTAAAAGCTGCAGAAACTAATGTATACCGGACGCAATCGAGTTGCAGTTCACTATTTATGGCTGATAATTTTAACGATTACGGCACTAGCTGTTGCAGAGCGCTTAAAGAATTCATCTTCTGGTGGTCTAATTTGGTCCACTGCGAAAGAAGAGGAGGATCTGCTGCGCAAGCCTGAACCAAACGACGATTCTTCCGCGGCTGCTGTCGTCAATGACCACGATGACATCGATGGCGGTTTCTCTTCTCTCGATGGAATGTTACAGTGGGCCATAGGTACTTTAGCCGCATGCTAATATTTTTTTAGAGGAAATTTAATTTTTTATATATATGGTTTACTTTTGCTGAGAAATTTGGCATTCCTTAGGTCATTCTGATCCAGCCAAGTTAAAGGAAACGGCAGAAGATGTTCAGCGTTTATCTCCTAATGAGTTAAAGAAGCGTCAAATGGAAATAAAGGTCAAATCTCTTTCTTCCTTCAGACCAAATTACTTAATTATACAGTTCCTGATTTGGAAATAAGAATTGTTTAGCGATACTCTATTATTGTAACTGTTTCAGCTGTGGAGAGTGTTGTTATTTCCACTTAGTTTCTTTGATTTGGATATTTTATTGTTTCTTCAACCTTTCTCATCTTCTTAAAGCTTTTGTAAAAATTTGTTGGCATAACTTTACATTGTTTCTAGAATATGTGCTAGGTAGTGAATGAAATCTCCTATACATCTTAAGTAGGGAGCTCCCCTTACTAAGTATAAGAATAGCTCAGTGGGTGAGAAAAGGCAATCAGACTTGTGGATTTATGTGTTTTCAATCCGTGTATGATAAGTATAGATGATTTAGTTCAATATATGTGTTCACACACTTGGCATTTCTTAGACTTTTATTTAAGTGCTCTCCTTTTTGTCATCTTTTACATGATTTATTTCTCTTACTTCTGTTGTTAGTAGCACAAGCACATGTTTGATGATTGTTTTGGTCCTATTGCAGGAACTCATGGAGAAGTTAAAAATGCCATCGGATGCACAATTGATGCAAATTGCTATAGATGACTTGAATAATTCCTCTCTATCTTTAGAAGATCGCCATCGTGCACTAGAGGAACTTTTGATACTTGTTGAGCCCATAGATAATGCAAATGGTATGCTTGTTTTTCTCATTTCATGTTGTGCAACATGTGTTCTGCAATGATTTCAGGATCTGAACTTTATAGATTTGATTTACCACTCAATTCATAGCATTGATATTTTAAGTAATCTGCTTAGAGATGACATGGACCTACTCTATGAAGCAGAAGTAGCTTTCATATCCTCAGCACCTTGTACGGTATAGCCCTATGGTTCATTGCACAGTCTAGCCTTTTTTATCTTCTCCCTCTTATTGATTCTCACTAAAAATTGGTGACTATATTGCAGTGGAACTAAAATAGATGCATGGACATGTTTTTAATTGTCTTAATTTATTATAATCACTAAGGAAAAAAAAGGTCAATTTTGGGTAGTAATGTTTCAAGATTGTATATGCATCTTAACACCTATTTGTGACATTAAGCAAGCAAGCAGTTGCACTGATGTCTCAGTAACGAGCCTTGTTCCAATTTTTGAATTTAACAAATATTGGAGTATGCTTATTTTGGTTTTACATTTTTCATGAACTATATTAGCGGCTCATATACCTAATCTTGTTTTTCTCAGATCTGAGCAAACTTGGGGGCCTAGCTGTACTTATACGAGAACTTAATCACCCTGACACAGATACAAGGAAATTATCTGCGTGGATTCTTGGGAAAGCTAGTCAAAATAACCCATTTGTTCAGAAGCAGGTTGCTTATTTTTCCTCTTTGAGTTTGTAGAGATGGAATTTAGCTATTAGAATTTAAAATGTTATTAATGAAATTAATCTTTTATATTCTATTATCTTCTGCAATGCAAAATATGGTCATCTATGTGTTTTGTGGAGGATTTAGTTGTGTATTTAAGTTAGTTATGCTTAATAAAAAATGATTTACAATATTTTAAGTTTCGCAGGTCCTGGAACTTGGGGCATTGACAAAGTTAATGAAGATGGTTAAATCTAGTTTCATAGAAGAAGCTGTCAAAGCATTATATGCTGTTTCAGCATTGACCCGAAATAATTTAGCTGGTCAGGAATTGTTCTATGCAGAGGCTGGAGATTTAATGCTTCAGGTGAATGGAGAGTAGAAAATGAACAAATTATTTAAAGTTATTTAGTTATCCCTTACAGTTGCAACTGATGATCATTTTTTCCAGGACATACTCAGCAACTCCAGCATTGATATTAGACTTCGTAGGAAAGCAGTGTTTTTGGTCGGTGATCTGGCGGAATGTCAATTGGAAAATATTCATAAAGCTGAACTTCCATTTTTCAGCAATCGCATCTTCTTGAAGTCGGTGGTTGATCTAACCGCATCAACTGACCTTGATCTACAAGAGAAGGTGTTTCTTAAGCATCTTTTTGTGGTTGTGTTTGATGCTTGTCTGTATATTGTCAGTGCTTCTGCTACTCATTCTGAGACTATAGATGTATATATGAACTAAACTGCGTGTTTTAAAAGCTCTCAGAACTATATGCTAGTGACTGATATTAAGATAAATACATGCTTCTGACATTGTGTCATTACAGGCCCTTGCAGCTATTAAGAATTTACTGCAGCTCAGAACAATAGAAGCACTGGTTTTAAAGGACTTTTGTGGTTTGGATACTGCCTTGGAGAGGTTGAGGCAGCAGCTGCAAGATCTAATGCAAGAGGAGTATCAAAGAGATTATGCAATGGATGTGGAAGTTCTCCGCAGAGAAGTGGAACTGATATTTCAGAGAAAGCTTGGTAAGGTAGGAACTACATTTCTTTGGAATTAAACTGTAAATTGACAAGACTTCCACGTGACTAATATTCTTTAAGTGACAGGTGACGCCGGTTCCAACTTGATTAGATGATCGTACTCTTTCACCAACATACTCTACACGATTGTATCATGGTATTTATATTTCATATGTCTCTTCTGATCATGTATCTGTACAACTCAAACCAATTTTTATATCAAGTCTTCTAACGAGAAAGACAATGAGTGGGTTTTGTTATTCTGACTCCTGGGTTTTAACTTGGCTTTTGCCAATTTTTGGGAGGGAAATCTTACCTTAGGATTTGTTTTCAGAGTTTATACATAGAAAAAACACAGTAGTTTCGTGTGAACAATAGTTTCCCTTTGTTTTGTTTCTTTTTCTTTTTTAAATATTATAAACATAGTATTTTCTAGACCATTAATGACGTATGGCTCTTGTTAACTGTATACTGTTTGAGCTGCTAAGAGTATATTTATGATTGCTATTTGCTATACTTAAGCTTTGAAAGAAAGTTAAAATTTTTATTTTTTATGGCTCCGGGGACAATTCATGGACTGTATAGATATTGATTGTTATTTGTATATTTCTTCCCTTGTGAGGCCTGCTACAGCCCATCTACCTGATATGTATGATATAGAAGTTCACATCGCAATATACTTTTTTAAACTTAATGCTATTGGCTTGGTTCCTTGGAAATAAGCGTCTTCCAATTCTAATTAGAATTTCAAAGAACTTATTGTTTGTTTTTTTGTTCCTTAATTTATTTTATTAATTATTTTATAATAATAGTGTGAATGAGGCTTCAATTCCTCTGAAATGTTTCTTGAATATTGGTAGCTGTGAAAATGAAAATTACTTTTATAGAATTTAAGCATTTTGTATTTCACAGAAGGGTCATTTTATTCAACTTTCCATCATTAGGATATGTTTTAGTGGCAAATGATTATCATGCCATTAATGTAGTGTTTATTTTTTTTTTGCGTGAAATTTGAATATTATTGAAATCTGAATTTGACTAAAATTTGAATCTGAATAATATGTTTATTTTTTTTTATTTTAGATGTCTGAATATAAATGTTAAGTTATTTGTTTTTATAAAAATAAAAAATCTAAAATTGATATATTGACATATATAAGTCTTAAAAAATTTTATATTAATATATCGAATTATTGTTATATATAAATATTAAGTAATAAATTAAATATATTATTGACAAATGAAATATTTAAATTATTCAGATATTTATTAGTTCAGATTTAAGTTAAAAATTTTAATTTAATTATATTAAGATGTTTTTAATAAATATTTTGGGTTTTATCACATACTTTCCTTAAGATTTGAAATTTTAACACTTAAATGGAAGGTTTAAGGAAAGACACATTTACTTTTTCTATGACTATAATGTTTTTAATTACTTTAAAATTAAAATTTAAGAAATTTAATTTTAATCAATTTAATGTTTAAAATTATAAAAATAATTAAAATTTTAATTAACAATAATTTTAATTTATATTTATTTAAAATTAAAATTTTAATTAATGATAATTTAATTTGATAATTTTACATTTAGTTAATATTTATTAAAATTAAGAATTTAATTAATAATAATATAAATTAAAAATTTTAATTTTTATTTATGTCATATTTATTTAAATTTTAAACTCTAATATACAAAATGATCGCTTTTTTAATTTTTTTTTTAAATTCTCTGACATTAACCATATTTTTTTTAATTTTTTACCAAACAACTCCATAACTTTATCAACCTAATTGTTTCTATAAAAACTCTTTAATATAATATTTAAGTCATATATATTCACACTAAATTCATGTTTGAAAATTAATTTTATAACTTGTAAAATAAATTTAGACTTTCGAGTTTGTACAAAAATTTCAATAAAATTATTCAACGATAAAAATTTTAAAAAAATATTAATATGAGTGATTTACTAATTTTAAATATCATTAACTGAATTTTTAATTTTAAATAAATATAAATCAAAATTATCGTTAATTAAAATTTTAATTATTTTTATTTTTTAAACATTAAATAAATTAAAATTGAATTTCTTAAATTTTACTTTAAAATAAATAAGGGTATTATAATTATTTAAATAAAAATAAATGATCAACTAACAGTTTAGGGAAGGTAAGTGTGTTTTATCTCGAATCTTCTATTTAAATGTTAAAGTTTCAAATTTTAAAGGAGTTATGTGTTAAAATCTCATATAAATAATTATAATTAAATTCTTTTTAATAAAAAAAAAAAGATCTATACCCTCTCAGGTTTAGTCTAATACCTTAAAACCCTCTTATAGTTTTAAAAATTATTCGTTACATCCAAATCATTAGTCAAACTAACGAAATTTTTTGACTTGAGGGTAATATAGTAATCTCACCAATATGGATTTAGAAATAGAAAAATCTGACATATGTATTGTAAATTTCTTTTTTAATTTCTCATTTTTATCATTTTTTTCTCTCTCCTCTCCTTTATCTATCTTCTTTGTGTACAAAATTTTTTTCCTTCTTTGTTTATCAATTTTCTTTTGTCTCCTTCGAATGTGTTCTTTATGTACTATATTATTTTCTCCTTATTTTTCTCCTTTTTTTCATCTATCTTCTTCAATTTTTTTCTTTATTTTTTTATTTTTTCTTTTTCAGGGAAACAACCATAAATGCTGAAAATTTAAAATTGTCTTATGTATAATTTCAATAAAAATGTCTTAATTTTGGAACCAAAATACCCCACTGAACAAAAACTTTGAGAAATTAAACACCCATTTTCTTCACCTTCGAGCATCGTCAACCTTTGAGTTTTCCATCGTTCGAGTAAGAATTTCAAGACTTGTGGCATTAGTTTCACAATAAGGCAGTTGGATTTTAACGGCAAAGTAGATCGTTGAAGTTGTTTGAAACGAAGGGTTAAGGTTTTTTCATTCAATCTCAGATTTTGCATAAATAACTGTGAAAGTTTGCATTTTTGTAATGATTAAGTTTTAGAATGTATTAATTGAAGTGAATATATTATGGATTTGACAAATATTGTGTGTTAAAATGGATTTGGAAGATTGAATCAAAATTTTGATGACAACACAGTACCTTCGAGCACATTGATGCTTGAAAGTGTTCAAACGATATGTAAAGGCTATTTGCACCTCATGCTCGAAACAACAAACTTTCGAACATGAAGCTTCTTAAAGTTTCGAGCATGAGAGAACATACGAACACCTTCGAGCACATGCACGCACAAAACTGGTTCGCATTACTCAAAAGTGATCATATTTTCTCCTACTCGAAACTTCAAGAAACTTTGTGCTCGAATGTATATAACTAAAGTGCACTGTTGAGCATAAAAGCTTCTACTAGTTTCGAGTAAGAAGTATTTTGCAGTTTCAAGCATTAAGCTTTTCATAGTTTTAAAGAAGAAGAAAACTAAGTATATATGTGTGGACATGGGGAATATTTTTGTTTGAAATGTTAAAAAATGAATATTTTTATTGAAACTTAGATGGGTGGCCATTTTTAAATTCTTTTTAATTAAACAAGGGCATTTATGCTTATTTTTTTTATGGATTTTCTAACTAAATAAAAACCTTGAACTTAATGAATTTTTTCTTCTGTCTTCTTCAATTTTTTCTTTAATTTTTTATTTTTTTTACAGATACTCTAACCAAATCAAAATTTTGAAACTAAATGAAATAAATAAAAAATAAAAAATTATTTTGGAATCAAAAGAAGACCCAAAATCATGATAAAATAAAAAAAATTTTAAACGAAGTAAAAAAGTATATTAACCAAATGAGATAAAATTCAGAAGATGATCAACGGTAGAGTTGTGGAGCCGAGGATAATGGCTGAATGGGAAGAACTTGGCTGTTGTTGATGCTAATGGTGTGTTGGTGGAACTATAGAAAGTGGTGACAATGGGGTGAGGGCAAAGTTACAAGAGGTGACAACGGTGAAGAAAGGGCCTACGACGGTGCTGAAGAAGGGGATTGTAGTAAGGTCGTTGTGAGGTTACAAGAGGTGGCTGTGGATGGATGGTAAGGTTGCAAGAGGCAATTGCGGTTGTTGTAAAATATATTAAGGTTGAGTTTTTATATTTATATTTTATATTTAAAATATGTTAGGATAAATATAAAATAAAATAAAAAATTTTCAAGATAAATATTGTATTTATCTAAAATAAAAACACCTATTATATTTATTTGGGGTTCGTTGTCTGTTAATTAGGACCCACAAGTTTTTATAAAATTAGATATGTATGGGTATTTTAATAATTTCAATAAGTTTTTCGTTAGTTTGACTAACAATTGGATGTAACTGATAATTTGAAACTGTAAAGGGATATTAGGGTATTAGACCAAACTTGGGGGGCATCAATCTTTTTTCTTAAAAAAATTGTATTATTTAAAATTACAGTAAAAAAAAAGTAACAAAAATGATCATGGTAAATTTATAAGAATATATGTTTAAAACTTATAACTTTTCATATAATATTATTATCAATTTTTATTTTAACAAGAAAAAATAAGTATATTGTAAATAACAAATATCAATTATCTAAAAATAAATAAATAAATTGAGAAAGAGAAAAAAAAGAAGAAAGAAAAAAAAATTAGTTGAGTGTTTGTATATATTTTATATTTTTATTAAGTTTAGTAGACAAATGAGTCGTGCCGAAAATTGAATACATGTGAGCTTATGTGTTAGGTTGATACATGTATACGTAATAGTCGTGTTGAGTTGTCTGAAACTCGCTTTTAGGGAGTCCAATACGACCTATATTATGTACGAGCTAGTCTAATAATTAATAATTTTTTAAATAATATAAAATTTTATAATTATTAATTGTATATAATAAAATTAATAGTATAAATTAGAAAATAATAAAATAATATTTTATTTAAAATATTATTTATTATTTTTAATAGATTAAATCGGATTATGATGGGTTGATAATAATTCATAATTTAACCAATTATGAACAGATTTTAGATTTTTAAATCTAACATGATCTATTGACTTATCAAATCTACTAAAAGCAGATCAAGTTAGATTAGATTGGGTGAATTGAGGATTGAATTGAATTCTTAACACCCGTACTTACAAAGTAATAATTCATCTAAACATTAGGAACCAAAATATGATTTTTCTATTACAAATGATTACAGCATGTCATACTTAATTTGTTAAATCTAAAGATCTTATTCATTGTGCTCTCATTTAAAATATAATTATACAAGATCGGAATAAAAATATATTTTCCGGTAAGAAAAAACCGTTCGCTTTTAATTAACGATAGCTGTAATCAAGCGTCCTTTTTGCAATAAAGAATAAACGAGAACGGAGTGGGTGTACAATGTAAACTTACAGAAATTATGGGGTTGATTGGGATTTATTAAAAATAATGGGAGTATGATGAAATTTACTGTGTTCTATAAAATCAAAACCCTAACCAACCAGTCTCCAAATCAGTCCCTAAACCTCGAAGACAAGCCCGCCATATTTAAACAAAACTCTTTCCTCATTGTCGTCATCGTTCGCCGTTTAAAACTTTTGGGTTCGCCTTCGTCTGCACTTCACTATTGCCATCGTTTTCATATAATTATTTCTGTATGGCATCCCTACCACTTAAAAAGAACTACAGGTGCGAACCGGCGCTGCAGCAGTTCTATGGTGGTGGACCGGTGGTGGTATCATCAGATGGCTCGTTTATAGTTTGCGCGTGCGGCGACTCTGTCAACATCGTTAACTCGTCTAATGGCTCCGTTAAATCTACAATCGAAGGGGATTCGGATACTATCACGGCGTTGGCTCTTAGCCCCGATGATAAACTGCTTTTCTCTTCTGGTCATAGTCGTCAAATCAAAGTGTGGGATGCATCCAACCTAAAATGTCTGCGCTCCTGGAAGGTAAATTTGTAATGTTTATTATTTCATGAATTTGAGATTTTCTATCTTTTTTTTTTTGTTATTTGCTTGTTCAGAAAGTGGATTTGTTTGGTTGCTGTAAAATCGTACTATTTTGGCATTACTCTGTTTACCTAACCTACAAAGTAGTGGAGTTGGGCACAATTGAGAAATCGAATTTGGTTTAACACTTGTTTATGCTGCCCGTGTGCTCTATTTTCAGTGCATTAAGTTAATTTATTTATGTTTTCTGAGAAAACGAGGAAATTTTTGATAATGCGGACATCACTATTTTTTTCCACTGATTAAAGAATTTTCCTTTTTTATAGAAAAATCATTGAAAGGTTTTCTTTTCGCACCTTGAGTACTGACCGCTATTTGTTTTTTTGGCATCCCTTAGGGCCATGATGGTCCTGTGATTGGCATGGCATGTCACCCATCTGGTGGACTGCTTGCAACTGCAGGAGCTGATAGGAAAGTTCTCGTCTGGGATGTTGACGGTGGCTTCTGCACCCATTACTTCAAAGGTCATAAAGGAGTTGTCAGTAGTATCATGTTCCATCCTGACTCAAAAAATTCTCTTGTAAGTTCTGCATTAAAATCATTCCACTTTTACACTTTCTCTATTATTCTACATAATCAGGAAGTTATATGTAATAATATTTCATATATGCTATCCTTGTTTGCTTTACTGTAATTAAGCTTGCTTTACTTATTGAACTCTTAAATGCTGTCTTACATCTAGTGTCTGAACTGGATATATGTTATTTTATGAAAATTCGGAAGTGTATAACAAGAAGTTTCCAATCAATGGAAGGGATAACTGGAAATTATAAGACAGATTGTGGGATATAGATCATTGTTTTTGCTATACTTTGGGCTTTGTTCTACAAAGAGTTCCAAGATACCTTTTTTTCTTCTTTCATCTAAATCAGGAGGGGACTTTGGGATAATGTATATGCTGGTTTAGATTTGTAAAGGAATAGTTGGGTATTCCATTCTAGATCTGGTTGGAAGAGAAAACAAATTATTTGTCATAGCATAGAAAGAGGTTAAACCTTGTGCACAGCCACTGAATAAAACTCTTCAATTTCTAAGTGATATAAAATGTATAAGGAAAAAAAGAACAATTTCTTGACAGTGATTGGTCTCCTGTTTCCCACATTTCTAATAGCATAGGCATTAGATAGAACAAATTTCAAGTTGAGGGCTTATCTCTTCTATACATTTTATGGCATCCAGCATGGGGCTTTGATTAGAGCCAACCTCTTTGCAAGTTCTTCCACCTTCTGTTGCAATTGAGGGCGGAAACATTGGCCTCATTCTGTGCCTTGTGTATTTCTGTCTCGTCCTTTTGGTTCAGACATTTGTATGGCATACCTCCATATTTCCATATATTTTATCTTTAAGAAACCTGTCATACATTTTCTTATGATTAATTTTAATTCTCTGTTGTTTGTTTGTTAGCAAAACAAAAAATTGTCATTAAGGTTAATATTTTGAGTTGCTTTTTAGGGATAGTCTACTATTTTTTCCTTTACTTTTTCCTTCATTTAAATTTGTTGGTTTCTATGTGTTCCAGCTGGCCATGGTATGGAACCTGAGTGCAACAATTTCCCACATTATCAAGTAGAACATAGCTATAAATTTGTATCATGTACTAAAATTTTATTTTTGTAATTCTGTTGGAAATATGTGCTTGTTTATATTTAGTTAGTGGATGTACAATTTTGGAGTACATTCTATGTATAAATTTAAGTTTGTCGTTTTAACATATCGACCCCCTGAAATAATAGAAAAGTTATCCATCTGGAATTATATCATCAGTTGAGACAAAATACTAGTTAAAACTAGAAATAATAATTTGTTAACTGATTATGTTTTTGCAAAGCATATTTTTTCTTGATGTTTTCATTTATTTCAGTCATCAGTTATTGTTAAAGTATTTTGAGCTTATGATTGACTTTTGCTTGTAGCTTTTCTCTGGAAGTGATGATGCAACTGTACGCGTTTGGGATCTTTTAGCCAAGAAATGTGTTGCAACTCTCGAAAAACATTTTTCAACAGTTACTTCTTTGGCTATATCTGGAGATGGATGGACCTTGCTCAGTGCTGGAAGAGATAAGGCAGGGCTCAATCTCTTATTGATCTCTTTTGCAATCATGACCTCTTTAAACAGATGTGATTAATTAACTGCATCGATGATATACATCTAGAATGATGCTTTGCATTTATCTCTTCTTTAGTTCTCCCAAAGAAAATGTATATTTTCATCATAATTTATTAGATTTTAGCCTTCAAACCTTGGTGAGAGAGTTGACATGGAATCATTGACCTACTCAAATTGATGGTTTCATTTGGATGTACATCTTACATGAGATGCTGAGCACAAGCAATAGAATTGCTTGGATATTGGAAGCATATAGATCCTAAATTAGATTTAGTTACCTTGCCTTTCCAAGCCTCTACATAAAAGGATTTCCTCTTTTTTCTTGAGTAAGGTCCGTGGGTTCCTTTTATTGGAACTATGTTTCTATTTATTTTTGTTTCTAATTGGTCAGGTGCTCTTTTACCTTGGAAAATCATATAGTTACCTCATGGGGAGTTAGCCGCACCCACGAATGATATAAATACTACCATTGCTTTAGCTTTGCTCACGTCAGTAGCATACTTCTATGCAGGTCTTTCCAAGAAAGGATTAGGTTATTTCAGTGAATACATTCAAGAAAAAAGGATTACCTCTTTGTTCTTGAGAAGAAACTAGGAAGTAATGAAGGAAAATAAAATTTACAGAGATGGGCTGGATGTTCACATGGATAAACAAAAGGAGAAAAATTATTGAAGATTTTGAAATTTGTCTTGTTGAATTCTGAGATGTGCATATACTACTATTCTGTTATTTATTTCATGCATATGATAGTTTTGTCGTGATGACAATGGACTATCCTATAACTGTCATCCCATTTGCATATTAAATTTTCTCCCGTAAGTTAATGAATAATTGATCTCAGGTTGTGAACTTGTGGGACCTTCATGATTACAGCTGCAACTTGACTGTACCAACCTATGAGATGGTTGAAGCTGTATGTGTAATAACTTTTGGGACTGGATTTGATCTATTTCTGGGCTCATACAATCAGCAGATGAAAAAGAAAAGGAGTGGGTCAGCCGAAATTTATTTCATAACTGTTGGTGAACGAGGGATTGTGCGTCTGTGGAACTCTGACGGGTAAAGGATGATGGTTTATTTAAGTATTTTGGAAGATGTAATATAAACAGTTGTTATATTTGTCAGGAAATTCTTTAGTATTCACCCCTGCCTCCAGAAGAAAATTTACTTAACTTTGGTGTCATTAATTCTGACAGTGCAGTATGCCTATTCGAACAAAAGTCCTCAGATGTTACTGTTAACTCTGAGACAGATGACTCAAAAAGGGGCTTCATAGCTGCCATTTTGCTGCCTTTGGGTCAGGGACTGCTTTGTGTGACTGCTGATCAGCAGTTTCTGTTTTATACCCCGGTTGAGCTCCCCGAAAAGAAATCAGAGTTGGTACTAAGCAAAAGGTTTGTTGGTTATAATGAGGAGATAGTGGATATGAAATTTTTGGGTGAAGAAGAACAATATCTTGCTGTTGCTACAAATCTTGAACAGGTAATTCTTTTTCTAGTACTGTTTAAATTTCAAACTTAAAATCTTCTTATGTTTTGATGTCTTGCAAGTATAGGATCCAAATCTAATGGTTGATATTTGGATACTGAATAGTTACACTGTTGCTCATGAACTTTTGAACTGTTAAAAGAACATTTCCTTCTACGACCTTTTTTCATTCGAATGTGCCGGGGTGTTTAACTGATACTCCCAGTAATTCTTTGATCATGTGTTCTGATGATAAATATGTATTAGGGAGGTTCATGATGCATGTGCCAGAGCAGCTCCCCTGTATATGTGATGTCTTTCTTGTTGCTGGAGAGTTTCTCCCTCTTATTGGCTGCTTCTTCCCAAAATAAAAATACATTTCAAATATTTGTTGCTCTAGATTTTTTCAAGGTTTTGTTATAACATGATTATGTATGTATGTACTGGTTTTTAGCTGAGATATATTTATTCATCTTCACTCGTCTCTCAATTGTCCAAGATGATCTTATTTACGTCGAAACCTCTTAATGTTTAAGACTGTTTTGTATTGAGGTGCTATAGCTTTAAAGCTATTGCTACTATGATATAAAAGCATGTCAAATATTAATAGAAAAATGTGTGGGTCCCACCAAAAGTTGATGTTACTAAACATTTTATTTAGCTTTACTTTCAAAGCAGAGCAGAATCACCATAATACCTAACTAAGCTAAGTATGAAGTTACATTGTGTTGGATTTTTTCACCTGACATGGTGAATATTTAGCTGAATTACCATGTAAATTGAAAATCCTTAAATATGTTTACACTCTTGTCTTTGCTAATATTGGACAGCATACTGCTCAAATGTGGCATAATATTTCCTAGAATATTGCTTGTTCTGATACCTGCAGAGAACTTGAGTTGTGTGAATGAAGAGACTTGATGTCAGTTTCAAAGTTTTGGCTCCTAATGTTAATTGAATTCACATGCATGCAGGTTCAAGTGTATGACCTTGCGTCCATGTCGTGTTCCTATGTATTGGCAGGCCATAGTGAGATTGTTTTATGCCTTGACACATGTATATCTAGTTCTGGAAAAATCCTAATTGTAACGGGAAGTAAGGACAACAGTGTAAGTTCTTTGCCTTCATCTGCTGATAAGGTGGTTGGGATTTCTATTAGTACTCTGTTTGCCTCTAGCCATCAATAGAATGGCTTTCATATGCTAATTTCTTTGTTTGCAGTTTATTCACTTTTTGTTTAGTCTGTACGAGTACCTTCACTTTTTCTTTCTCTCCTTATAGTCTGCTACTGAGTATCTGATTCTATTCTTTCTACAGGTAAGGTTGTGGGAATCAGACAGCAGATGTTGCATTGGAGTTGGCACTGGTCATATGGGAGCTGTTGGAGCAGTTGCTTTTTCTAAGAAGGGGCGGAATTTCTTTGTTAGTGGCAGTAGGTCAGCAGTTGCACTTTAAAATTTGTGGCTCATGATTACTTGCAGCATTTAAACTGTGTCATTTGCTATGTCACTCATCTTATTGAAAGCAACGCGTCCATGTGGGTTTAGGATTTAGGATTAGGATGTGGGAATTTCACTCTTACTTCCTAAAGCACTTCTCTATCTCTCTGTTACACACACACAAACACACTCACTTGGAGGAGAGGAAGAGAATGATTATGGCTACAAATGGACTTTACAACACTTTGAAGAGGATTAAAAGTATATTATATGAATTCAGTTCTTATCTAATCATCAATACAGAGTGAAAATACATCTTCATACACAAGGCTGATGCATCTGCTATTTTTTTTTTTATGGGGTTTAAGCAATTCAATATAGGAAAGTTACAAAAACTAAAGTTTGCTTTGTGATATTGTTGTCTTCTTGGTAATCAAAGATTATTATCACGCAAGCTGAGTAAACCTTGTACTAGTGAGTGAAGTAGATGTTTTATATTTGTTCATCATTTGGTTTTTATTGGGATGTTGCTCTTAGAGGAGTTTTTATGTGTGGAACAATAGAACTGACTGATTCACATGTTCTGCCATCTTGTTAGATGAAGCCAAGTGGCTAGTTGACTCCATTTAGTCTGTTGGTGGCATGGATCCATATGAAGTTTATCATGCTATTTACTCTGGTTGGCAGCTTCAAAAATAGAGGTGTAATGCTTTTGGCTAAGTCCTGGATTTGAGGGATTATAGCTAACTGATACAGTTCATAAGAACAAAAAACCTTGTGACCAATTTGCTGAAGCCATTGGTCTTGTTGTTTGTCCATATGGACATACTTGTTTTGCTTTGCTTATTTGCCTAATCCCCGCAATGCCCATGTTTCCTTTAGATGTCTTGCCCTTGTTTTCATTTTCTTCAATTTTTCTTTTACTTTTCAGTATGAAATCCTTATAATTTTCTTGGACAACATTAATTTTTCTCCTCTCTTTTACTGTTATATACTCTGAGCTTTAACATATCTCTAATTAAGCTATACTGACCTCTGGTTTAGTGATCATACCATCAAGGTCTGGAGTATGGATGGTCTCTCAGACGCGGAACAGCCTATTAACTTGAAAGCTAAAGCAGTTGTAGCTGCCCATGTCAAAGACATAAATTCTCTGGCTATTGCACCAAATGATAGTCTGGTTTGTAGTGGTTCTCAGGTCAGTATCTCACAGGGCCTGCTGTTTTAACTTTTGAAACTACAGTAGTTTTTTATTAGTTGCCTTTTTTTTTTAAATTGCAAGTTTAGAAACAAAACAGTTTCTATCAACCAAATAATAAAATAACATAAGGAAAACGAACCACAAGTTGACCTTTAGTACCTTGATCGATACAAATCAAACAAAAGAGAACATAAAATGCGAAGGTAGTGTTTTCCTTCAGCTGCAGTTAATGTAATTAATTGTTGAAACGATTTTCAGCTACTTAAGGGCACTAGAATTTTGTAGGTTATTTGTTCCATTGAAATAAATGAATAAATAGATAAATATATAAAATGGAAGTTTGTGCAGTGAGTTTATTTACTGTTTTTCCCATATTCTTCTGTTGATCAGGATCGCACTGCTTGTGTTTGGAGGCTTCCAGATTTGGTATCTGTTGTTACACTTAGAGGGCATAAAAGAGGGATTTGGTCTGTGGAGTTTTCACCAGTTGATCAGGTTGTAATAACAGCTTCTGGTGACAAAACAATAAAGATGTGGTCTATATCTGATGGTTCATGCCTAAAAACATTTGAAGGTCACGCATCAAGTGTACTAAGAGCATCTTTCCTAACTCGTGGGGCCCAAATTGTTTCTTGTGGTAATGAGGCTTACTGTTGCATGCTTTGCCTGTCTTTATGATTGCGATAACATATTCAACAAACTAATTAACTATTTTCTAGGCGCCGACGGTTTGGTAAAGCTGTGGATGGTTAGAACTGGTGAATGTATTGCCACATATGATAAGCACGAGGACAAGGTGCTGAACTTTGTTTTCTTGTTATTATTTTATTTACCATTTTTACTTTTTTATCATATTCTATAGATCTATCTTCCTATTTTAGATTGTGTAGATGCAATTTTCTAATTTCTGTGAACTCTATCCATTTCTATTGATTATTAATTATAAAGGTCTTGTCAGTTGAATTCCTGGAACTACAACAGGTTAGGTTAGGAATAGATGATCCTACTCTTATACTGGTTAAGAAAAAGGAGGAAATTTTCATCCTGAATTCACCTCAGGCCTGTGGCTGCCGCTGACCCAGTCCAGAAGGGCTTACATTTTTGGACGGTTATATTTTCAGATCTGCACAATGCAAACTCATATGTTAACACTTGAAAATAAACTTAGTTTTAGATTGAGTCTCTTTTTCAATCTCCTAACTGACATATCTATGTAAGTTTCTCCGCTGCCAAACCACTTGATCTTTTTTTTCTTAACTTTTACATTCATTGCCACAGTATAAAATTCTAGAACTTTAATTCTGAATGCCATTCAAAATGCTGTCTGTGAAATTGCTATTTGTTGAAAGAGAAGCCCATACCTGCCAGCACGCAGATAGATAGGGCAAGTTAAGCATGAACAGGATGGATACTACCCTTTTCCTAAACATGTATAATGTTTTCGATCTTGTTCAACAATGAGGAAAGCTTTATGCATTCCCAGCATAATGCAATTGTGCTGAAGCCTTTTATTATGTTTCATGTTTACAATGTTTCTCCATACGAATTTTGTTGTTCTTTCTTTTGCTTACAAGGAACTTAGTTTGCAGATATGGGCCTTGGCTGTTGGGAAGAAGACAGAAACATTTGCAACTGGTGGCAGTGATGCTCTCATCAATCTGTGGCATGATTCAACTGCTTCTGATAAAGAGGAAACTTTCCGTAAAGAGGTGAGCCATTTCATTCACTGTTTGAGTGCATTGTTATTGCTCATATAGAACAGATGTAATTTTCCTGATCCCATATTGTGGGTTCATACTGAATCTTCAGAAGTTTTGATAGTTGACATTCCTATTGACTATATTTTTTCACTCTTAATGTGTTCAATAGTTCATTAGTTGGCAATTACCTTCCAATGTTTGACTATTGATATCTGATCGAAATCTGATTAATGAGAATTGTAGTTGCTGTTGTCAATTTTTAATCAAGTTTTTAGCTCGATTGAGCCCATAATACTTGTAGTTTGGGCTAATCTTATGATGGTTTTGCATAGGCAAATAATAACAGTTGGATATATAATTTTTTATGTCTAACAGGAAGAAGCGATTTTGAAAGGTCAAGAATTAGAAAATGCTGTGTTGGATACTGACTACACTAAAGCAATACAAATAGCATTCGAACTTCGTAGGCCTCATAAGCTTTTTGAGTTATTCGCCAGTGTGTGTCGGTGAGCCCTAGTTTCTTGTTTTCTTTGTTCTGTTATATCGTCTCTATTCTGTTTTCCTTAGTCAAGCACTTTGCAGGAAGAAAGAAACAGAATATCAGATAGAGAAAGCCCTTCATGCACTTGGCAAGGAAGAGTTTCATCTACTTCTTGAGTACATTCGGGAATGGAATACAAAGCCAAAGTTGTGTCATGTGGCACAGTTTGTGCTATTCCGGTTATTCAACAATGTTCCTCCAACAGAGATTATTGAGGTGATTGTTTTATATTTTCTTGTTCATCGCATTTATCTTTAGAAAAATCTAAATTTGCAAATGACTTTTTCATTGCGAGAAAACAAGGAAAATGTGATCTTGGGCTTTTTATGGAGGACATTTTTTCAGCCTTTAGCCACAAAAACTTGATACCTCGGTCCCCCATAAACCTCACATCTCTAACTCATGATTTGTTTTGTCATTCTCACAAATTTATTCTCACTTATTTTAGAATGATAAGAAAACATTTTTTAAAAAAAAATTAAGATACTGTTCTCCTAAGTTGTGGCATGAAAAATGATTATATACAACAAGAATATTATGATTTTTATTTTTAAAATATTCATTTTGCCTTGGGGTGTCTGCATATAGTTTATAAATCTGTAAATCCTGATTATCTCCTTGATGTGAAACAAACTGCAGATAAAAGGCATTGCCGAACTTCTGGAAGGCCTCATCCCATACACCCATAGGCATTTTGGCAGGATAGATAGACTTTTAAGGAGTACTTTTTTGTTGGAGTATACATTAACGGGAATGTCAGTTATCGAACCAGATATTGAAGCAAAAGAACTGAAGACCAAATCTTTTATAAACTCAGATGTGGAGGATGCTAATGGTTTGCTTTTAACAGAAAATGTTGAGGAGCAAACGGAGTTGGGAAGGAGGACTGCGACTAAGAAAAGAAAATCACAAAAATCTAAAGAGAGTTCTCGTAAGAAAGTTAAGGGTGCAGATTACACAAAAGCTAAAGCTATATCATTGCAGGCGTAGTACTGCTGAGATTTTTCCCTTTAATGTATTTGTTAGTTCATAATTAATTAATCTTGTGTTTTCATGTATCTTATTAGTTAATTTATCTCTGTTTTTCTTGTTGCATTCACAAATTTGATGCTCTTTTTTGGCCCTCCTTTTTGGGTAAAATTACTACAATAATATGTATGCGTGTAGCGATTGATTAGGTTATAGCCCTGAACTTGGTAATTACAATGCAAAGAACCCCTTTAAAAGAATTAATACAATATATTTATGTTATTTTTATCTGTTTCACTTGGTAATTAATTAGCTTTGATTAGAATTAAAGCGGTAGGAAAACGAAACCCGTAGAGAAGTTAAAAAGTAACTCATTCACTCGATCTGTTTCCAAAAACATAAAAAAAAATAAAAAGTGGGGAGTCGTTCACTCAATCTACCAGCAGCCTTGCGGATACAACCTGAGTGGACAATAGAGGTCCTCACTTACCATTCAAAATATATAACACATTTGCGCTTTTGGTCAAATATGAGCTACTAGAAAAAAATAAAAGGTGGAAAATGAATCATGAAATGAGAGTTTGAATGTTGGATACTTACTCCTGTATTTATGTGATCGTTTTGACAATAATTAGCTTAAAATCTCAAAAGTTTAGAAAGTATAATGCTTAGAATTATTATTATTTGTCAAATTTAGGAGACATATTAAATTTACCCTTTAAAATATTTGGTAAATGAATGAATAATTTCGCTCATAAATCATACTTATTTCATGTAATGTAATATTAATAATAACAATAATAATGTTGGGCAGTTGAAGTTGGAACAAGGCCTCCATTTGCCCACGCCAACCGATCCTCCACCAACCTCCGAAAGAAAACTTTTCTTTGAAATGACTTTTATCTCCTTCGTTTTATTTTTAAATGTAATTATGCAAAGAGTAATATTTCATCCTGCCTCCATCATTTATTAACAACTTCAAATCGTTCTCAAACTTTTCGTACATTGACGTTTACCTCCCATATATATCTAGCATAACCTATTAAAGTTAATTTAAATTAATTAAGGGTAAATAATAATTATATGAAAAATAAAATAACTAAAAAGAGAAAATATATAATAAAGATGCAAAATATCTTTTAAATATAAAAATTTAAGTGTCACTTGTTTGCTTGTAGGGGCTATCTGATACTTTCATAAAACTTTCAAGAGCCGAACGTTATTTACTAAAAAAAATGCTAATATCAATATTCGGGGTAATTAGAATTTATTTAATAGTTGCCTAAGATCCTAAATAAATGTAATTAGTCTATTGCAAGAAAGAAAGTTGAAGAATTGATCAAGTCTAATCTAAATCCCACTTTCCTTATATTTTATTTCACTTGGTGGTGTTGGTATAAAAGCAATTGTTATTACAATTGCAGCGGCGGCGGCGGAGGTCAAACTAAGTAGTAGAAATGTCATTGCAAAGCAACACGGCAGCTGCTGCTGCGACAACTACCGGTTTGTTCGCTCCAAAATCATCTGCATATTGGAGCTGCAGCGGCTACAAACACAAGAATGAGCTACGACTGAGCAGGAAAATCGGGTCAGTCGGCGTCGTCTATTGCAGCAGTAGCAATAATGCTACCAATAATAATAACAGTAATAAGAAAGGAGTGCCGAATTCAAATTATGTGGTGCCGATGGATAAATCGTTCTCATCGACGAATTCATCATACATAACTCGTCCTCTGGTTGAGATCCTTCGAGATCTCAACAAGAGGATTCCTGATAACATCATCAATCCTCCGAATTCTTCCTCTACCTTCATTTCCTGGTATTTTATTTTCATTTATTTCAATTTCATGATGAATTCGGTCTTTTGATCTGATCTCTTCCGATTTCTTTACTAGGTATCACGCCAACAGGATGTTGAGTTTCTACGCTCCTGGTTTTTCCCTCTCTTTTCCTATAGCCTTTGTTAACTTTTCTGTTTTTTAAGAAAATATATAAAAAAAAAGAGGATTTTTTTTATTATTATTATTTTTTTGGCAGGATGGTGTGGAGAAGTCCGTGATGTTATATTCTCTGAGAATGGAAGTGTTACTGTGGTTTATCGTGTGACCATAAGAGGATCCGACGGAGAGGTTTTTTTTTTTTCTTCATAAAATTTATTTTTATTTATAATTTATAATTATAATTATCACTATTTTGCAATTTTTAAATGTTTATTGATATACTAGTATGGTCAGCTATATCAAAATTGTTTATGATTTTTTTTTCAATAATATAGGCTAGCTTTTTGCATTCATTATAAATTAGTCCCGACGAAGTTCTATAATATTTGGGTTCTAATAACAATGAAATTTGTGGACTTTTTGAGTAGTCTACATGCTAGAAGCTTGTGATCCAATGTGGTTGGAAATCTTAAATTAATGACTTGGGAAAAAAAAAATTTGGTCCTAGATGCTGGCAGGCTGATGTCCCTTCATGAAAACTCAACTTGTGCTCCCAAATTTTTTTTGCATCTGTAATGGTTTTAAGCTCACCTATTTCTCCGACCTTTTTTTTTTCAATAAATCTTTTTTGCAGCTATCAAGGATTTCCTATGTTTTAATCCTCAATTATGCCATCAAAGCCTCCTTTGTTTGTTGTCCAAAACAGATTAAGATTTCTTTTCATTATTTCAGTCCTCAGAAAATTACAATCTTTCAAAATAATTCATTATGGACATTATTTGATTTGTTAGTGTCATCTTGCATTGACAAATTTGAACCTGATCTTTTTACGATCTAAACTATACAACCTCATGACCATGGCGACCCAACTGTCCTCAAAGATAAAGGCCACAATATCCAGCCTAGTCAGAGTGTCTAACTAATGACTTAAGGTGTCAATCCAGATTTAGATATAAGCATTACCCTTTAGTTAAAATTGCGATTATACTAGTTTATAATTCTAGACATTTCACAGGACCGCTGTCAATATTGAGTTTACATACTCATGCATCTCATGCTTTAACACCTCTATCGAGTCTGATATATAGTGATGACAAATTTTATATGATTCTTTATCAATCAGTGGAGAGCATCCTGGTGAAATCTAAAGCCTCACCTTGGCTTATTATGTTTTATATTTGGCTTAAGTTTGAGATTTGGTCATTGACCTTAATCTAGTTAAGAACAAAAAACAAGATTTTATTTTGAAATATCTTCCAACTCATTCATCTAAATGCATTTGAGTACTTCACTAGTTTACAGATAAGTTGTCATGGGTTAAATGGAGGTTTCTTGTTCTTTTCTGGTCTAAATTCAAATGTGTGTATAAATAGTGTCCGACTATGAAACTGGAATTTTGACTCCTTATCCACATTGGTATACTGCTATTAGAATATCTGAGATAACCATTTTAAAAATCAAATGTGTTTGTTTTTCTTGGACAAAAGTAAAATAATATTTATAATTTTTGAAGTTCATTTTCTTGTATTTCAAAGAGAAGGAACTTACCAGATTGGTGCTGTTGGTTCACAAAGAAATTGTTGCTCTATTTGAATGTAATTAATCACACCAGCTATGTTTATGAATGAATCTGGTGCAAATTAGGAACATAAAATGCCTTTTTGTACTGATAAGAAGTATCTGTGTGATATGTAGTACAATCTATGAGAATTGTTGTTTGCGAGTTCAGCGCTGTAGTTGTTGGTAGCTTGTATATTGTTAGAAAAGAACATGAGAAATGCGTATATCTAATAAGGAAAATGTAAAGTTGTCAGAGAGAAAAAAAGTGAACTGTATTGTTTTAGTTGTGTATTTATTTTTTGTTGTTGAATAATTTAAACTAGTCACACAATTGCTTCATCATAGTGGTACATCTAACTCTGTAGATATTTGATTATTATTAAGAAAATCTGCATTTCATATCCACCAAAAAAAAAAAAAAGAGATTGCTTCATTGTAATACTAATCTGTGAATTGTTGATACCGTGTCACTGATTCAGGCGCACCGTGAGGCAACCGGGACGGTATCATCCAGCGACAGTCACAATGTAGATCCAGTTGCTGTAGCCGAGGAAATTGCTTTCTGCAAAGCATGTGCTCGGTTTGGTCTTGGCCTGTATCTGTATCATGAAGAATAGATGCTACAAACGGAGGAGGTTGATCTTCCAATCTATGTCTATTTTGTTTACTATGTCGAGAAATTGGGTGATTCTAAATATTTACAGTTGATGTAAATAGTTAGTATTCTCATATTATCAAGTTTGTTTTGTGGAAAGCTAAGTGATAGTTTGATCCTTTTGTGGAACTGAGGAAAATTAAGCCATGGTTTGATCCTTTTGCCAAACAAATTTCTCAATCATTCGAAAACTGACATTCATGTATGGCCAAGTTGGGAGAAAAACTGTAATGCCTGCGGTGACCGCGACAGCCTGCAGCAAAAATCTGTTTTCTACGTTGCTTCATTTGCAAAAAGATCAGCCTACTTTGTAGATAGCTGGCATAGAAATTACCGCAGGTCTACCAAGAGAGAACAATAATAGAATTTTAATGTGTGGGAGACGAAAAAACCATACGGGCAAGGCAGGTTTTTATCACCTGTCAACCAATCCAATCTCCTATGGCAAGCACCTATAGGTTAGTAACACTAGATTCGATTGTGTGCCTATAGGTTAGTAACATACTAACATTAGATGCAGAGAGTTTCCTTTCAAAAAGAGAAAGAGAGTTCATATGAATTTGGACCGAGGCTTATATTTATTTTCTACGGGTCATCACAAAATTACAAAACTATTAAAATATTTTCAAGAAGGTTAAAAAATTTAAAGAAGTCAATGCTAATTGTCTAAATTTATACAGAGTTTAGCTATATTTTAATAAATCTAATTTAGTTAAATAAGTTTAGAAAACTTAAAAGCATGAAAAATTCATTATTCTGTACGAATTGAGCGAGTTCATGGCCAACCTTTTAAGACGTGAAATATATCACAAACTTGACATGAATCACCAATGGGTTTAAATTTTAAGAATTGAAACTACACAAAAACATTGAATTCCAATCTTTCCTAAGTTATGACATGACGATCTTCAGAAATTAAACATGACACGAACTTGATACAAATCGCAAAACAAATAGCCTTAAGTTCTATGATCCAGGATGGGGCAATACAATTGTACCTTCAACCCCTATAAATGATACCAACTGTTCCCATACCATTTGTCAATTTGACGAGCAAGGAGGAAAGACAAAGAAATGGCCTTTATTGATATGATTCCACAGTTCAAAGAAAAATCCTTTTATTTTCCAGTGATAAAATTCATATTAAATACAACACACACAGCTTGCTTCAGTATCGAAGAGAAACACGTGCAACCAACCCAAACTGATGAAGCTTCATATTTGTTTCACTTGTGCAAATTGATATGATACAAAAATGTATACTGAGACAACCATAATATATGCACAATAATTCTGTTTTAGTATATCCTAATTGCTGTAACCTTATTGAACTAACTTTTCTGTATAGTTTCACTTGGTGATGCCATCCTCATCATGACCTCAGTAGATTTGTACTTCTATTTGAAGCCATCCAAGATGAGATCACATCCACAAGCAGGTCTACGTCTTTGGATACTTCTGCACGAAGAATCCTAGAATCTACGCCTAACGAGTTTCCAACTTCTTTGGCAACTGTCTCCCACGGTGTCCCCACAGTCAGATTGGCTATAAACTCACTTCCACGATTTACTGCATCTGCCATTGCTGGTGGAACATCAGGGAGTGCCTACAAGAAGGATATAAAATTTAAGCTGTTTGCTTCTTTCACCAAGGAAAAAACATGAGCCATTACTTACAGAGATTTCCAAACATGCATGAGAAATTGAGAATCATTTTCCAAAGGCATATCATTCAAAGCCAAGGAAAATTATTCAAACTGAATATTTGGTAAAAACATACCTGTTGCAGAGGAAGCCCATGATCTCCTGGCAACATGCGAATTGACATGTCTAGCATTGAACTGATTGCTGACTCAGAGCTAAGCACCTGAGCTAGTGCCGGAGTTTCATCAATGCCATCATCCTTAAACTTTATCAGAAGATTCCTCGATATGCCATAATATGACTTTATCTGAAGAGGTATGAAGCATCAATCATGGAGAAGCATATAAGATTTTAGAATGAAAAATGCTGTTCGGAGGCAGTTGCAAACATATTAATGCCCCATCATCAAGTTGATATACATTAAGAATACTCATCATCACCAAAATGCCATAGCTCCATCATTGCATACTACCATACATAGTTAAATTGCATAACACCCCATGATGGAGCATCGTTCAAAGTTGATAACCCGGGAAAAAGTTCAGATAATCATAATGAGCAATTGTGTTTAAATTGACGAAGTAATTGAAATCAAACAATCAATACATATTAGGAAATTTTAACAGAAAGAAGAGCATATCCACAAATAAATAACTAAATTGACTAGTCGTATAGAAAAAGAGGAGGTTTTACACACAAGTCGTCTAGTTTCTTCAGGTTTGGGAGTAAAATCTTCCCTTCCCTTGACTAAGTCCATGTAAAGAGGAGGGAGTTGCTCAACCAGAGGAAGAGCTTGCTTCATAATGGGGGGGCTGAGATTTTCTATTTGCTTTAAAGTCATCTCCGCCTGCAAGTATTCATTAAGACAAGTCATCTGTTAGAGATTGTTACTACTTAGCGGCTCAAGTATGACAAGATAGTTGCAATTCCACTGCAAAAATGAAAGACACAATGAGGAAGATGCAGAGAAAGCAGCATGTACAAATATCATACAGTAAATATCATGAAGAGGCACTCTTCAGATTAGCTAATAGAGTATCACTTAGAATTTGAGAAGAGAATCATAAAGAAGCACAAAATCTGCACAAGAACCAAACAACTGCATGAATCCAGGAGCGACAACACTGGCTTCTTAGTGCTTCGAAGATACATCTCCTTGAGTAAAGTCTTATAAAGTCAATTTGTGAGTTTAATATACTGACAACTAACCAGGGAAAAAAACTACTAGCTACTGCTGCTAGGAGTTGCTGTAGTACGTGGTAATATCCGAACCTGAGCAAGACTTGACATTTGATAACTCCAAGAAAAGCTATTGATAGAAGACAGGGTGAACCACTGAGGTGTATGAATACCAAGAAGAAATAATAATTAGTGAAAAGAAGTCGAAGGATCTTAAAACGCATTAAACTGTGTTAGGGAAGATATAGACTGGACAAATGAGACAACTAAAGGCATAATTGCAATGGCATAACTGAAACAACATCAAAACATGGAAGATAAGTATGCAGTGATGCAGGTGGATCTACCACCATTATTGAAGCAGAAAAGTTTAGGGAAGAGGTATAACCTACTACCAAGTCTTTGAAAAAGAGTGCCATGTAGAGGACATGACATTGATAAGGAGCTCAGTGTTTTACAATAAGTTTACATTTTACTAGAATGACATACCAAATCAAGAAGCTGAATACACAAAGATACACCAATTTTTATAATCATCTTAATCAGAGTTCATTAGAGGAGATGCTGCATGAATATTATCCCACCAGTGAAAAAAAAAAAGAAAGAAAGAAAAGGAGAAATCACGTTACAATTTGAAAATGAAAGGATGATCATAATAGTAACACCAAGACCATGAAACAGAAATGCAAGTTGTAATGAGCGTGCCTCATCAAGCACTAAATCTAATAAATCCATGACCAAAAGGACCAAGCAAATTGGATTCTCACCCCAAGGCGGACTGTTGGTGATGATGCAATTTGTGATAGAAGGGGTCCGATGCTTTGGGCCATTGGTACAAGAACAGGTGAGAACAAAGGAATAGCTGAGCTTGCTTCCTGCAAAATTACAAGGAGAATTTTTATCATCGTCTAATCATTCAGAGAAAGAGTGTAAAATAGTAAATATCTTAGGCTGATAAATAGCTTGTTAGAAGCCAGAAAGAGTTTATTCATCAGAAAAAAGAAGAGGAAAAATAAATATCTATGCAGCCTAGTAAGAGGAACGAGGATGAAAAGTATAAGGTGAGAATATCTTGTTCACTTCCACCCATTTTTTTATTAGGATATAGGTGAAGATATAGAAGCGAAGGGGCAGAGATAGGCCCACCACGGAGTTCATCCGTATTTTCTTTTGTAATGCTTCACTTTTTTTGTTTAATCACATATTCACCTTGGTTTCTTAATGTGAGGCAACATTTTGGATGAGCCCATAGAAAGTATTTTCACTATCTACTGATCTCCTCACCAAGTTTATAGATGCATATCAAGTATTCAGGTACCTTGTTGTTGAAAGCCATTAATATATTTCCAGTTCTTGGCACAGCATACCTTGATCCTGAATATGGACAAGTCATTAATATAAGAAATGGCAGAAAATAGAATTAGTTGCATCCTTACAAGTTTGTAGTATACGATGACCTAGACATACCAATTAGGAGGTGGATGACAGACCCCAAAGAATGACCAATGCCAAAAGTAGGAAGATCTTGTACCTGTATGATGAAAGCACCTCTGAGCTAGTCTCCTCAAAGCTTATATTTTTTTTTTGGCAATTAATTTTTTTCTATTTTCAGGGAGTTCGGGTTGGGACAAGCCTTCAATAAGAAAATCACTAGTTCTGAAGATTACAGATCAAACTCACTGTTTCATGTAAAAATCGTAAACACCTATCAACTTTGAGTTGAACTTCATCGGCAATGTAGAAGTAATCAAATCCACTCCTATACGGTGTTGCAATCACCATGATACCCCTATATTGCCAAAAAAACAAAAGGAAAAAGTTATTTTCCCTCATTCTGAGTAATGGATGATTCTATGGGGAAAAATCACTGGTAAATTACAAAGAGACTAAGCAGCAAATTAGAATCCACAAATAACAAACGCACATCAGAAAGAATGAATGTTGAGAAATCACTACACTCAATGTTGAGAAATTTTGTTACAAGAAAACATATAGCTGCAAACAATATCAAATAGTTTCAATCCAAGTACACTACCAACTGAATAAATTATTTCATGAGTATGAAATTGTCCATGAACAACCTTTATATCTGAAAAAAAAACTCACTTCTCAGAAAGCCGCTCAAGAAATAAACGGTATGTGAGCTGAGGGGCTGCTCCAACAAATATACCACCAATGAAATGGACCACTGACCAGGGTTTTGAACTTCTTGGTTTGAGAACCCATGCTCCCTGTGATGATATAATGATGGGCTTGTTAAATAAAGTTATAGGGAAAATTATTTATTTATTCTTTTAAGAAAAACTTTGAGCAAAAGTAGATATTTTTTCAATTATCCGCAATTCCTCGTGTTAAACACATATGACTTTGTCATTCTTAGGTTTTGAACCCATATATGATATTCAACATGCATCATCTCTTTTCTAAAATTCCTATAAATACCTAAAGCAAGTTTATTGGCAGCATAACATTTTGACATAAATCTTGTGATCATCTGTATTAGCATTGAGTAGTGATTTTAGCTACTTGGCAGCATCTGATCGTCAGCTTATATTTGCTGTTGCAAAATGCAAACCATGGCTTTTTCTTATTTATTTTTCAGATTTTCCTGGGTTTGGAGGAAAAGAAACACATAAAAGATTTAGCTAGAAGGAGGAGCAACCACTTGGTTTCACAGTGTGCCAATCCACTTATTCTTATACAATTATTCATTGATGGTAAGATGAAAATATATTGACGAGTAAACAAGCTACTAGAAGAAGAAGAAGAAGAATCAAACACCTCAACTTCAGTCCAGTCAGTTGCACCACTCCAAGCACCTTGGGATTGCTGCACAGTTTCTGTAAGTAATCTGAAAGGCACAAACAATAAAAACAGCAAAAAACGTTTCTATTTGCAATCCTGTCTGACGTGGTCTAAATTTCTATGAATAAAAAATGAAAGATGACTCTCGACTTTGCCATCCAATAATGTAATATCTCAATAATTAGAACAAGTTTTTTTTTTTTAATAGCAAATTAAGCAACGAAGTGATGCAAATCAAGCATCTAATAACTTCTTTTTGGCGATAGACATGACTGAGCGAATAAGAACTATAGAAGGAAAGGGGATGATAAAGGAATAAACCTCTCAATATCACGGTAGATTTGAATTCCTGCAGAATTAGGTTGCCGCTGCTCGTAACCGCCCCCGTCTCTATCTCTATCATCGTAATTACAATAAATTCTGCGAGCGACGCGATTGTGATTCTGTTGTTGTTGTCGATGATGAGAAGAAAAACCAGAGAATAAGCAGCTTAATCTTAATCGACTACTTTGAGAAATAATTGGCTTAGTACACTCGTATCCTCCGCCATGACGATGAAGCATATGCGGACTGGTCCACAAGCAGGCAGCCGTGCTCATGCTTCCGGTTTTCTCTTCTTTTTCAGTTTTTACCCTTTTTTTTCTTTTAATTTATAGATTAAAACTGAAATACACGTATACACGTCTGAGTGAACTGAAATGTATAAATTCTTAAAACTGAAGTACGTATACACGCCTGAGTGAAATGAAATGTCTTGTCCTGTCTTGTGACTTGTGAGTTGTGCGTACGTTTCTATATTAGAAAATAGGGGTTTTAAGACATACCTCCCCTTAACTTTAAAATTTTAATATTTAAATAAAAAATTTAAGTAAAAATATATTTATCTCCCCTAAATTTTTAATTAATTATTCATTTATATTATAATATTTTTATTTACTTTAAAATTAAAATTTTAAAAAATTTAATTTTAATTTATATAATATTTAAAGATTAAAATAATTAAAAATTTAATTAATAATAATTTATATTTATTTTTATTTAATATTTATTTAAAATTAAAATTTTAATTTTAAATAAATATTGAATATGATACATAATTAAAAATTGAAATTGTCAAGTTAAAAAAGAAGTCGTTTTGCATATTAAAATTTAGAATTTGAATAAATATAGTATATGAATAAAAATTAAATTATCATTAATTAAAATTTTAATTTAAATAAATATAAATTTAAATTATTAAATTAGATTATCATTAATTAAATTTTTAATTTTAACAAATAATAAATAAATATAAAATAAAATAATCAAATTAAAATATTATTAATTTAAATTTAAATTATCAAATTTAAATTATTTTAATTTTTTAAATACTATATAAATTAAAAATTAAATTTTTTAAATTTTAACTTTAAAATAATTAAGGGTATTATAATCATTTAAATAAAAAATTGATGGTTAATTAATAATTAAAGGAAGGTAAGTATATTTTTCTTCAAATTTTTTATTTAAATATTAAAATTTTAAACCTCATAAAAGGTAAGTATTAAAATTCCTTAAAAAATATTCGATACTCCACTCCGCCCCTAAACAAAATTTATAAAGTCAGGTGTTACTTAAAATATATATTTAAAAAAAAAATTCCCGTAATTCTCCAATTTGTAATACATTTTTTAATTGAAGAAAATTTTAAGATGACGTGAAAATTGAAATGAAGGAAAAAGAAATAAAATATGCAACAAGATTAAACCATGCTGGACCTACATATTCTCACTCGTCGCTGGGTCTTGGGCCACCCGCATACAGCATATTTGGGCCGAAAGGAGGTCGGGTAGAGTCATGTGGGGCCTATCCTTCTTATTTTTTATGAAACTAAAATTAAACTTCAACAGACTCAACCAAATTGCAAATAACAGGGTAGCTCCTCAGGGCCTATCCATCTAATTCTAATAGTCCTAACAAACTAACTAATAAATTTACTAATAAATAGGTTACTACTAGGAGCTAATTGTCATTTTCCGAAAACTCCAAGGTCCAAATTCCTTTATCCAAAATCTCTTCCAACCCTCCTGCCCGGCTTCCATCTCGCTCTCCGCCCTTGCATTATCACAGCACCTATGTTGTGTCTGAAAGAGAACAAGGAGAGAAAGACAAAACGACAATCTCATTGTCCATGGTGGCGGTTGCCGGCAATGCTTGTGGTAGTACTACTACTTGTGGCGGTGGCAGCTATGTCGTGCTACACCTTCTCTTCTCGCAGAAGCTATGGCTACAATCCTTCACT
Source organism: Melia azedarach (assembly GCA_028052125.1). Taxonomy (NCBI): domain Eukaryota; kingdom Viridiplantae; phylum Streptophyta; class Magnoliopsida; order Sapindales; family Meliaceae; genus Melia; species Melia azedarach. Next base: position 5,448,980 of record CM051397.1, read on the forward strand.
TGTGTCAAAAAGCAACACATTTCAGTTACAGTTTCTCCAACCAAAGCCAAAAAATGAAACTCATTTCCGGCATAACTTTTCTTCTTCTTCAACAACCACAAAACAGCCAAACAATGAAATTCATTTCCAGTATAACTTTTCTTCTTCTTCAACAACTACAAAACAGACAAGTACGAAGAGTGAAGCCGGCAGCCAAACAAAGGTACAATCAGAAACCCGGAGTCCTTATCACAATTGGGAACTATTTGCCACTGATTTTCAGGATATGATGAGCAATTTCAAGATCTATGTATATCCCCATGTCTACACCAACATGGACATGGACCCATTTGCAAGGATTTTCCTTCCCCACCCGAATCCCCTCAATCCAAAACTTGGAAATTACTTGAGTGAACACATGTTTAAGCTGGCACTTCTTCGAAGTTCTCTCATCACAAAAAATCCTCGACATGCCCATTTCTTCTTCTTGCCGTTTTCCATCAACAACTTGAGAAATGATGCTCGAGTCCGCTCAGAGGCCTCCATTGCAGAATTTGTGGCCAAATACACTCGCAGTATCAGCCGGCAGTTCCCATTCTGGAATGCGTCGGCAGGTGCGGACCATTTCTATGTATGCTGTCATTCTGTGGGACGAGATGCCGCTTCTAGAGATGCTGAATTGCACAACAATGCCATTCAGGTTACTTGCTCTTCCAGCTATTTCCAAAAGTTGTATGTAACCCACAAAGATGTGGCTCTTCCCCAGGTCTGGCCTCGTCCCTATGATGTTCCCCTGAATCCTCCTCATGCCAGGTAAGTAAATTGTAAAGTATCCGCTATGCATTTGCTTTCTAGTTTGAATCCTTATCACAACAATTTCAGATGAATTGGAATTGCAGGCATAGACTTGTTTACTTCGCTGGACGAATTCAAAACTCTCGTATTCGGCAAGAGCTAATAGCATTATGGGGAAATGACAGTTCAATGGATGTATTCCATCAGAGGCCATCTTTTCCTTACGAGGAAGGATTTAGGAGGAGCAAATATTGTCTCCATGTTAGAGGCTATGAGGTAAACAGTGCAAGGGTAAGTGATGCAATACATTACGGCTGCATACCTGTAATACTCTCCAACTATTATGACCTTCCATTTGCAAATGTGTTGGATTGGAGCAAGTTTTCTGTTGTCTTCAATAATGGGGAGATCCCATTTTTGAAGAAGAGATTGTTATCCATAACGAAAAATGGGTACCTACGCATGTACCGTAACCTGTGCCAGGTTAGGAGGCATTTTGTTTGGCATGAAAAACCAAGAGGTTTTGATTCCTTTCATATGACTGCATACCAATTATGGCTCAGAAGAAGCGTACATCGTATATCTTAAAGAGTTCATTTGCATTTTAATTGTCTTCCACATTGTTATTCAACTGCTCAATACGAGAACGAGACTGATTAATCTGCTCACTGTTTAATGAAAGATAATCTGTCCAGTGAGAATACTGCAGGGTTGCAGCTTGCACCTGAGAGAGTTTAGGCAGGGAAAACATTCGCAAAATGCCACTACTAATGGCAGCTACAGTCGATTATGGATAGTCAGAAATGTTATTCCACCCTAAAAATTTGGAGCTAAATTGACCAGCGCTCAAAATCGTGCAGTCGGGAAGACCCCATCCAATGTTTGACAGCCCACCGTTTCACATATGTTGAATCTAGTTCGGATATCAATTTACGTATTGTAAATGCAAAAAAGTGATGGAAGGAAAGGAGAATGTAGTTAATCCTCTGCCCAAGGTAGAAAGGAATATAAGATCATCAAAATAATAGCACAATTAAAAACAGAATTTTATTGCAACACACCACCCATAAAAAGTATGTACTAAATATGTATTTACCATAGCTACTGGGAACTACACAATTACAAGACTTAAAATCTCACTGTAAACTCAAATTTCATTCCGTAACACCAAAATTAAATTGAATTCTCGGCTGGCTGGGAATGGTAGGTGCGCCGCCTCAGTTGAGACTCTGGAGTGGGCTGCTGCAAAAATATTTTTGTAGGATCATTCGGATCAACATATCTGCAAAAAGGACAAGCAGCAGTTAACTTACAAGCTTAAATGAATCATCTTCAATACAACAATATACTGCCAAAAATGCCACTTACGCATGTCTCATCATTTCATCAATTGGAGTTTGTGCCGCTTGTAAAGGATCCACACGAGGTTGTGCTGCCACATTTGATTGTTGATTATATTGTCTAACTGAAGATATCAGATTGAAAAAAAGTGGAACAAAGGTTCCACAGCCCCCTTCCTTGAATAAAATCTTGAACGAGTGAGTGGAGTAGAGAGCCCTGTGCTCATTATCTGGGACCACCTGAATTAAAGTCCCGCTGAAATAAGTGGTATCCACAAAGGACATTGCTTATTTTAACAACTAAAGGCCTTCATAGCATACTTACAGGTTCCACAAGACCAGAAATATTGTTGCACTGGAATATTGGTTGGTTAAATTTCTCATCTTGGACATAGAGCTGTGTGACAGACCAGCTAAGCAATCAGTAACATACTATATAAGAGGCAATATATTATCTGGCATACAAATCCCACAAAATATTGTAACATGGTAACTTGAATAGAACGAGAGATGACCTAGATTCTAAGCTGCCAAAGTGAAGAGGTGGAGAGCATGGAATGTCTCCAGCCAAACAATTCCAGATGTTTATACAAAAAAGCGGCCTAAAATTCCACCAATTTATATATTGCATTTGAGGAGATAAAGCTGCTTTGAACAGGCAACCCAATGCATTACAAATTGAACTAACGATTTCCTAACAAAATAGACCTAATCCTAATTAATATCTCTCTTTATAAGTGAATAACTTTTATCTAGTTTTTAATTTCATTATCATTACAATTGATACAACCCAATGTGGTACATATGAGAATAAATAGTAACTAAAACAAAAAGGACCGAAAAGTCGCACAATATTCTCAAGATCTTATGGCTTTGAGCCTTTGTTGTTGCTTAAGTAATCTAAAGAATTTCAAACACACCTCTAACTAAAGATTACTCAATTATAAAATGCATCATAGCAAAAGAATCATTTTGTAATTTTCAGTACATACTGAATATCAGAGAGTAGATTATTCAGAAACATAAACATTTGACAAGCAGACAGACTGGTACTGTTGTGCTGGCCAGTACACATGAAACACAGGTGTAAATAAAGTTAGGCAAGACCTTCTGAACTTCTTCTTAACAACTGGCTAACTTATCATGCAAAAGTCGCCAAACAATGTGTCCAGTGGCAAATACAAACAACCATTTTAACAACTTTGTTTATCTCAGAAGAATTTTATCAAATCAGCAATTAAATTTAGGCAAGAAGAGGAAAAGGTGTAATTAATTACATACCAGGGGCATATCAAAGGCCACAAAATCTCCAACAGGCTTACTTGCAACAAAAACCATGCGTATGTTTGACAAGTAAATTGTTCCCTTTGTTTTAACATGACCTCCTCTGAAAACAAAAGGCAAGAGTTAGATTACTGGAAAGGCAATGGATCAACATCAGAATCTATTCCAACACCTATTATCCCTTAATTGGTTAAGGGTTAGCTTAAGACTTTTATGAAAGCACGACAACTGAAGTGTTTGGTAAGCACCCGCTTTTACTTAATAACTAATATTTATCACACACTTGCAAACTTATTTCACAATCAACCATTACATTAAAATCACAACACAGTAGTAGCAGAGAGAGCCTGAGTGTAATTAGAGTAGCGCAATTACTCCCTAATAAGCAAAGAACAATAGCTAATATAATTTCATCTATAAAAGCATGTACCTAAAATTGGATTCAGTCTTTTGTACTCTTCCCACTACATCACTTCATTGCAGACTATGACAGATATTACATACATTTTGGGTCAAATTCAAGCAAGTACAGGAGGCTTAAAAAACATTGAAACATTCCTTAAATCTATGAAAATTTACCAGAAACCTAGTCAATAAATTTGGTCCGTTTCCGTTTCTTTTGACGAAACACCCCTCCCAGATTTGGTTTCTGACGTATTGTTGATAGCGTTGTGTCTGCCCATTTTAAGGTGGATAAGTAAGGGAAATTCAGTAAAATTAACCCCGAAGTTACTAAATCCAAATTGTTTACACATTATTCGCATTTTAATGAAGGTACCAAAATACAGGAAGGAAAAAAAATAAAAGAAAGAAAAGACATTTAGGCAGTTAATTATCAAGAAAGATTATAAGATGCTACTCCTTTTAACCTAAATTAACGAAGGTAGACGACTTAGCTAATTTTCGATAAACAAATTTATCTATTGATAAAAATAACAAATAATAAAGTAAACGAAGATCGAAAGCGAGGAAAAGGAAAAGAAGAGTAAAGAGCAGACCCGGGAATCTTGTCGACATGAAACTCGACGCCGTCTCTGGCAAGCACGAAAAGTTCGTTCATAAACGGCACCGGCATGCCATTCGGAAAAAGTTGAGGATTCAGAGCCATCGATTCGATTGATTTTTGTGCTTGTAATTACGATCGCAAGACCGAGTATTACAACGTATTGGATGGATGTATATTTCTAGACCACACCAAACACGTCTTTAAAGCATTCTACAGCCTTCCCGATTTTTTCTCTAATTTATTTATAAAGTAATTAAAAACGAAATGACATCCAGGTCCTTGAGCTTTTAAGTTTTCATAAATATGGACATAGTTTATCTATTTACAATAACTAAGCCCCTAATCTTTAGGGAGAAGATGACCATTGTTAAGATCCAAATAAGCAAAAAATAATGCGAACGGATGATTGTGGAGATAATTTTTTAAATTTATCAAAATATTCTTCACATCAACTGATTAAGAAATCAAAACAAGTAACGTAAGTTTGTTGCTAGTTATAATTCAAGTATACTGATTGGCGCTAATATTTCCCTCCTCCCTGCAACATATATCATTAACTCTTTTTGTGAAAAAATTAAAATTAATTGGTGTGTTACTCATTAGCTCAGTTCAGTTCAACTGGTGCATGTTAATGAGTCGACCAGACTCTAGGCTTCTTTCAATATAGACATATTGTATTGTTATGTTAGGCAGGAAGGAATACAATAGTGTATTATTTTAAGGATACCATGTAAATGCAATGGAGGCTCTGTGGTCTCTCTGCCAGCCACCGAGCTTTCCATGAATCATTATTACATTCAAATTTTATATGTTGCATTCTGTTTCAGCAACAGCAGTATTGCTATGTATTATGGATCAATCCTCTGACATTTGGCCCCCTCGAAACTCAACAAACCGAATTCTGCTGCTAATGCTACCACGGCTTACCTTACCTTTACAATCAGTCCGCATGCGTACAATTTGCCAGTGAAAAAATGGAGATAGAGAGATGATTCGCAAACCTGCAAGGCTTCAATGATGCTATTCTCCATTCCACAAAATCTCATCCATACGGACGGAAAATACTAACTCTCCTGTTTTGACTGGATTATTATTAGTTACTAAAGCCCAACCGAGGTCTAATTTAACCATAAAATTTTGTCCACATTTGACAAAAATAAGCTTATTGAGAAGAAAGTAAGAGAAACTCAAGTAACCATGCACAACAGAGTTATTATTGAAAGAATTACAATCATGTGCTTTTTAATACAAATAAATGGACCAAAACTTTGCTCTTCCTTCCCCTATACCCACTCAAAAAGAAAATTGAGAACAAAAGCCATAAGAAACAGAAATAAATCAAATGCTACCTGAGATGTAAATTGTAACATATTGGTAGGAATTACATGAATATTTGCAAGTATGAATAATTGAATTTTGTATAATCTGGTTTGCTTTATAAAAAAATGACAGGGAAATAGCTTCTTAGAATTGCCCATCTCACCTCTAAGAGTGTACAATTTTTGTGTGGAAAATATATATATACTGCTACTCTTCTCTATTAGAACATTTAAAACAAAGAATGGTAAGAAATTGCCATCAAGTATATGCATACATGTATTAGCTCACCAAAGTTGATGTAAATACTTATGAAATTGAAGCAGACCCCGTTGCTGGAGTTCGAAGAACTTGTTGCAATAATCTTGCGGCGAGTCGTTGTGTTATCCCACCAACGACTCGACTTCCTAGAATGCGTCCCTCAGGTTGTTGAAGAACCTGCTCAGTTAGACTTCGCCATCAGCAATGTGATCATTCTAGTTAATATATTATTTAAGGTTTCTTAGCCTCTTGCTTCTTTGAAAGCTAGATTAATAGTTCATTGTCATACATGTATTTTTTTTATTTTTTTTGACTAAATGTAAAGATTGTCATGCCTTAGACCCAAGTAGAATTTTATTTTTTTTTAAAAAAAGGATCAATCATCAGTCTAATTTTTCACGTTTTATGTGAGGAGATCAATTTAAACTTTTGCAATTGCTTTAATTAAGTTTATAATATTTTTTTAACAAAAGCTCCCTCTGATAAACAATGTGCAAACCAGTTTCATATTAGAAAGAATAAAAGACATTGAGACCATAGAAAATGGTTCTTACCTGTACTACAGGCTGTAGCAAGGTTGGATCAAAGTTCTCAGATGATCGCAGAAGCCCCCATATCCGAAAAACTTGGTCTCGGAGCTCTATCATGCTTTTCAATTCAGTATCACTCATTACAAGAGGTCCTCTGGTGTTACCATTGAAAACTAGAGTTCGCATAAAATCAGGGATAGAATTGTAGGTATCAACAATTGTTCCGAGAACAACAGCTTCAGTGACACGTACAGACTCCTTAATAACTAAATTCCTGAGCTCTTCACCCTCTGGACCCAATAAGAGCTTCAGAACAGGTTGTAACGCCTCTTTTGCAGAGAAATCTCTATCTTTTCTGCCCTGAACAAGTAGATTTTCAAGCCTAGTCCACCTGCACCAACCAAATTTAAGAATGATAACCCCAAATTATGTCCATCACACTACAAACTAAAAATGTACAAAGTTATAGTAGTTTGTTAAGAAAGTACATGCCTAAATCTCCCATCCTTGAAAAGTAACTCAATAAGGGCATCTCTGAGATATGGATTTGGATCTGTGAGAAGCCTTTTCGCAAAATACGGATATGAAGCAGCCAAAACCTTGAAATTGGGATCCGCATAGAGGGCTAAACCTTCTAGTACAGTAAGTGACCTCAGTATCAGTGCGTAATATGCTGGGACTGCAGGGAAGTTCGCAAGCCAAACCAACAGACTTCATCAGAACTTGGTGCTAACCACAATTTTACACATTCTAGTTATTATAATACTCAAATTTAAAAAAAGAAGCTAGAGGTGAGCAATCCATAGAGCACATTCCGTCCCCCCTCCCCACCTTGCAATCGCAAACAAAAATTTTTAAAAAAATCAAAGCAATAGCACAAGTTATGATAATTATGAGTGAGAACGACAGATAAAAGGAAGGACACAGAATTCTGTCAAATATAAGGAAGCACCAATTATATATCACAGAAACAGAACCATATGATTATGCAGTGGCTATTTTATAATCCATGAAATCAAGGTGAATTTGCCTAAGCTGCTGTACTTAAACATTGGTACATAAACCTGCAAAATAGGGCTCAAAACACAATAAAAAAAACTTTAAAAACTCACCATTAAATGGATACTGATATAAAACAGCACCGAGACCATCAACAATTGTTTTGAAGTTCAGCTCGCTCACAGTGGAATTGAGTGCATCATCAAAGAAGTTCCGAAGCGCTGGTATGATAGGAGAAACATCTACATCAGGCGACAGGAAATCTAAAGCATAGTAGTCACGGGCCATAGCTTCGTAATCCCGATTAACCATGTGAACAACATGACCAATAATAGCAAATCTTGCTTCTTCTGGGGTCTCACTCATCATTCCAAAATCAAGAAAAGCAAGCTTTCCCTCCGGTGTTGCCAGGAGATTGCCAGGGTGAGGATCTGCATGAAAGTATCCATACTCAAGTAGTTGTCTGAGGCTACACTGTATACCTGTATTTACCAAATCCAAAACTTTCAAACCCTGCCTTTCAATGGCAGCTTGTTCATTTAACTTGACTCCGTCAACCCAATCCATTGTGAGTACTTTGCCACTGGTATAATCCCAGAAAATATCAGGAACAAGTACATCCTCTTTATCAGCATACAACTTCTTAAACCTCCTTGCATTTTGTCCTTCCTGCACAGACCTGTTAAGTTAGGATCCCAACTGAAACAAATCTTATGCAAATTACAGCAGCTATAGCTTTTTTCTAATCCAAAAACATCACTGGTAGCACCCACCTATCAAAAGTTTATTGAAAAAAAGAAGCTTGCCACATTGAGATTCTTTTATCTTCTAAACGATAATTGATTTAAGAGGAAACTAACCTGCACATAGTTGAGCTCTTGATAAACTCTGCGTGCAAATTCATCAATAAGGGCAACTACATCACTGGTAATTATGTCAACATATTTATTAATGAAAATTCCTAGGCCTCTTATAAGGTAAAAGTCAAGCCCTATGCTTTCTTCAATACCAGGGCGCTGAACCTTTACAGCAACAGTCTGGCCAGAGTATTTCAGCTGAGCTTTGTAAACTTGGCCCAAACTGGCAGCGGCAATTGGGGATGCAGATATGGCAGAGAAAATTGAGTCCAGTGGTATTCCCAACTCTCTCTCAATGCAAGCAAATGCTTCTGCATCCGGGAATGTGGGCAGAGCATCCTGCTCAATTGTAATTACAATATAGGCCGTCTTAGCATTTCATATATTATGCTACTCACTTCCAAATCAACTAAGGCATTCATCAAACTATAAGGTGCAGATAAATAATAATGATGACAAAGAGATGCCACACGAGAAAAAAATTTATATTACCTGAAGCTCAGACAGTTCTTCAAGATACTCAGGAGGGCAGATGTCGGGTCTGGTGGACAAACCCTGACCTAATTTGACAAAAGTAGGACCTAATCGGGTAAAAATTCTTCTGAGCTCAGTTGCGCGCTTTCTCTTGTTTTTATCGAGCACTCCATTTCGTTGGTCTATAAATAGTTTTAGGGCAAATGAACCCAGTGCTACCAAAATTTCCACGGTTCTCCGCAGCACCTGAATCAATCAATCAGATAAAAAGATTTTGGTTTTGGTCGAGTGATAAAAGAATTCAAAAAGAAATAAATGAACAATCGCTAATAAAACCTGGACGGGCCGTGAACTGTATTTGCGGGCTAGAAGTTCGGGGCTGTAGACAGAGGCATTTGCTGCACGTGTCATGGCTTGCGCCTCTGCTTGCAGGTCGTCCGTTCTGCCCGCAACCAAAACTCTTTGAACGGAGCCGGAACTGGAGCCGGAGCCATCCCTCAACGCTGGCACTGCTCTTGGCCTGGCTTCCACCAGAGCTGCATTTGCAATTGATTTAGTTTTTCTTCTAGTTTTACAGTCATTTGACCCATGTCGCCATAAGCCGAAGGACTGACCGCCGGCGGAAACAAGACTCATGGCTATACTATGCTCAGCTCAGCTCGTGTTTGGGTAACCTACTGATTTATATTCTGTTAAATTTTTATTTTTCTGTTGCTTTGATTGTTCTGGCCCTCACTTCCAGATTATTGTTCTGTTCTGCCTGCGTAATTTCGGGTAGCGCCAGCCACATTCTAATGGCGTGCTGCGTGACGTCGTTAAACGTTGCGAATGTGAACCAACAACTGCCATTTGTCCGTTCTAACAAAATATTATGACTAATAACAAAGGAGTCCCTAAATGTTTAGCAAATAACAAAAATAGCATTGTTTAAAACATTTTTCAAGCAGATCCTTGGTGAATTTCATTGTTAAAATTCGGATGAAAGACCATTTAGTTTTCAAAATTGCTTGACGCTATTCTACTCCGTTACCTTCTACCTGTATGTTTGAACGGAAAATCCACTTTCTATGTGAATGGAATAACCCATTCTCCATTATTCTCCAGCAGATACCAATTCTGATCAATTTCTAAGATGAATCTAAGTACGCTAGTTACGGTGACAATGAATAAACTTTCATTGCTATAGCATTGTCAACAACGACTACGAATTAAACATTGAGTAGTACTCATTACTCTTTTGGTTTCTTTCTTTCAACACAAATTATTAGTGTTTTCAAGTGAGCAATCTCTGTTCAATTTTAATTATTTATAGCTTGAGTCCCTCAGATTGGCTCTCCTCGCGACTGCCTCAATTAGGGCAGCATCTTTATATGTTCTATGGGAATGAAAGGCTTATGATTTCTTGCGGCTGAAGTTTCATAATGTTTCTCCTGTTTTCTGCTGTCAATATTTTTGTTTCTCATCCGATCTTTTTGCTTACCTTATGCAGATTTGTTCATTCTTCAAGTCAGAGAACTGGAGGCACTATTAGCTGGGTGTTTCTGGTGGTTTAAGATTAATTCTGAGGCTAGTTGTGGCTGCTGTTTGTGTTAAAAGAGTTGAAAACTTGTCAGATTGTTGGCTATCTTAAAGATCAGTCTATAATTCCTTCCTAAGCAAGGAGATCGCTGATTGGCTGCTGTTGTGTTGTGTTGTGCTGCTATATCTGGTTGTTAATTTCCTGGTTACTGCATTCGTTTTTTCTTCATTTCTTGACAATGCACTAGGAATATTTTCTAAAGTTAACATTATCTCCGGAAAATTTATTGATAATGCTTTTTAATTCAGCTTTGAATTTCCTGCTCAACTCATTCAGAAAAGGAATACTCAAACGTTGTTCATTTTCTGCAGTGTGGCATTTCTGCTTGTGGTTCACTAGAATAGCTTTAATTGTTCTCTTTTTATTCTTATTACTAATTCTTGTCTTTATGATCGGTTTTTATTGCAGATATCTATTATAAGTTAGCGCCGTTTGAGTATTGTGATTGATCGACGATGGTTAGCAATTGTTCGTGCCTTCGAGGGTATTTCAGTATTTTTACGATCGCCATAAGCGCAGCAGTGAGGGGTTTTTGGAGCACGTGATAGAAATTGGTCTAAAGAAGCCAAAAAAAACCCAACAGTGCCGCTGAATAAGAATCACCGAAGAGAAGAGCAGAGTAGAGAAGAGAAGAGAAGAGAAGCTTGCATAAAGAAAGAGAGAAGGAATTCATGGCGTCCGGAGGCGGAGGAGGAGGAAGTGTGGAGTGGCACGTGCGGCCTCCAAACCCTAAAAACCCAATCGTCTTCTTTGATATTACCATCGGTACCATCCCCGCTGGTCGTATCAAGATGGAGCTCTTCGCTGACATTGCCCCTAAAACCGCTGAAAATTTTAGGTATTTACTTTTTCCCGTCATGTTTTCAAGAAAAATATAATTATTCAACCGTGTATTTGATATTTCCTTCTTCATCCTCCAGTCAATAATTAATCAATTCTTTTCTTCTAATGTTACAGGCAGTTATGCACCGGCGAGTACAGGTATGCATTCTCTAATTGCATATTTTCAATTGTGGTTCGAAAACATTTGGCTTATTGTTTCTGTTATGCTGCTCTGCTGTCGATGCTTTCTTCTTAATAATTATTACTACACTTGCGTTCATATCGACACTCTCTGTTACCATCATCTTTGATGGATTGCAATAATTATTGCTCCATTAGTTGGTCTAGCAATTCCATTCGCTCCTGTTCTGTTCTTTTACTTTGCATTAACTTGTATACTATGTAGTAAATGTCGTTATAAATTGTATGTTATAAGTTCTATTAGATTTTTACTGTTTTTCTACCTCACAACAGAAAAGCTGGAGTGCCCGTTGGTTATAAGGGATGTCAGTTTCATAGGGTGATCAAGGATTTTATGATTCAAGCTGGTGATTTTGTCAAGGTTGGTACTCTTCACTGATACTTAAGCTTATTTAAGTTGTTTTATGTCATGCACTTTTTTTTCTGCTTTGTTTGTGTATTATTTTTCTTGATTTGGAAAGATGCTTGAAAAGCCAGCAGAAGTCATAATGTTCCTTCATCATAAGAATTTATTATTCCTACATCCTATTCATAATACTCACATAAGCTTTATGACAAAGATTTTTTTTATTTAAGAAATTGGAAAACCAATTTCGAGCTATCAAGTTTTTCTTAGAACAACAATGTTTTCAAAGTGATTTTTCATTAATTTTGAATTCTGCTGTCATGCGTCCTTCATTTGAACTTGTTACGTCCGTATTCAAGTCTGAAATTATTATGTGTCTTGCACCACTTTATTCATTGACACTGAAATTTTATCTCTGGTCAATCAATGTCTGTCAATAACAGAGAACAATCCTTGATTTTGTATGCTACTGTTGTTTTCCTAACCTTGACTTTTAAATTTTTCTTTGCAGGGTGATGGTAGTGGGTGTACTTCTATTTACGGACACAAGTTTGATGATGAAAATTTTATTGCTAAACACACGGGTCCTGGTCTATTATCAATGGTACAAATTTTTGCTCATATTAAGTATATTTCATGCTGCTTTTAGTATTTGATCCCCACATTTTCCTTATATGAAGGTGTAATTTTACTTTATTATGTTGTAATCGCTTATTAGTATCACATTTTATTTTCTCAATCTAGTTTCTAGTTATACTGATGCTTCTTTGATTACATACATTCATGTGTATGTACACTCGTGCACATTCATATTGCTCTTTGTTGACTCTTCTCAGTTACTATCACAATGTGTTAAGAATCAAGAAATAATGGGTTAGACCCATTAGTATGAATGAAAATTCTGTCAGGAAATGAATTCATTTATTCGTTGTCATAGGGTCTATAATGTATTTTGCACTGAATGTGAGGCAGCAGAATTGAGGATAAGCTTTTGTTTGTGAAGGGAAGACAATAAGGATTTGAAAGAAGGCATTAAGGCTTGATTTTGTTGGATATACTTTCGGGCATCTAGTGAATATCTATTTTGATAGTATTGTGGTTAGATTTTTGAGTTTGTTTATATAGTTGCTTAATCTGAGTGTGTCGAAATCATTCATAGGCTTAGGTACTTGATGAATATAGACCTAGGCCTGACATTGCATGTTTTGTAGACAGGCTAAATAGAAATATCACTTCACTGGAGTTAAAAGATTTGCAAGATATTCAGAAGGTACTATATGACAAACAAAAAGTCAATAAATCTCCTTATGTGCTTCGTGGAATTTTGATTAAGTTGAAACAAATCCACTGCTAGTTCTATTTTCATCCTTGATGCAGGTGCAGTGCATTGAATTTCAAATTAAATCCGTCTTGCTCAGTTTACTATGGACTCTTGAGTTAATGGCTTATGAGAAGGCATAGTAGGAGACTGAGTGCTTAAGAAGCCTCTTAGTATAATATGTCTTTGATTTTACATGTCAGTAGATGTTCCAGAAATAAGAGGTTGTGTGGGAATGAGAAAGAAAAGTTGGCATTATGCCAGAAATATTGCTCAGTTTTTTTTCTTTGCAGTGTAGTTCTGTTGATTTTGTTTTTAAACTTACAGAAAGAATCTTATTTCCAACACTGAAAGCACATCATTTTGCTCTTAATGCAGGCAAACAGTGGACCAAATACCAATGGGTGCCAGGTAATTCATCAGCTTGAATTATTTTGCTCCTCCCTCTCTCTATCTTACTCACACGGATATCTGAGCATACACGAAAAAGAAGAGTACACACACACACTTTCACACACATATGTGTAGGATTCAAGATTTTTTCGATTCTGAAGTACCATGTATTTGTTGTACAAACATGTGTTATCAGCTTTGAGGGATATTTTTGTGGATTATATTTTTAGATGGATGACAGAACTATAAGATAGACATGACAAGGGCCCATTAGTAACTATTGTGCTTCAGCTTCATTTTTACAGCATGGTAGCTGGTGCTTGGTAACACTTCTGGCTTTGCTTCTAAAATTAATCTAATTTTACTCCACAAGTATAGACCTAAAATTAATCTAATTTTTTGGAAAGCAAAACAGTTTTTTACTTGACAGCTAATATTTATCAAACATCTTCTCACTTGTATTTGACAGTCAGTTATTCCATTTGACAACATTCATGGATTAAAAGACAGCACCTGGTAACAGTTTAGCTATGCTTTTCTCAGTTCAAAAGTAGTTCAACTCAAGCCATTTTCACAAAGTTGCAGCAGTTTTTCCCTGCCCCACAGCACCTTAAACAGCTATTTTCTGGTTCTAGATAGAAAGGATCTACCTTAAAAAGTTTAACTGCAAATGTGGGTGTGAATTGAGATTGCATTTTCGTTCCACATATTTTGTTATATAACCTGTAGAGTGAGCATTATCACTAGAATGATGTTTCTTGTAGATTCTTCAATCTCACTCTAGAATGATGTTTCTTGGAGATTCTTCAAATTTTCTATTATCTTGTAAATATCCTGAAGATCTTGCACTGCTCTGCGTTGCAGTTCTTCATCACTTGTGCAAAATGTGATTGGCTTGACAATAAGCACGTTGTATTTGGGGTAAGTGCTTTAAGCTTTTGTTGTCTTTTTCATCATTAATGTACCTGCTATCTATGTCACATTTGTTTGTTTTTGGTGCTTCTATATTTTCCACAAACCACAACTGCATGACTTATTCTGGTGTTACGTAATGAATCTATTGCTTATTAACAATTATTAAAAGCTAAATTATAAATAATTGCACTGAGTATCATGTACGACTTGAATCAGAGATCTAAATAACTTGGAAGAACTGATTTTCTCAAAGCTTAACCAGTTCTTATTGTGTTGCATCAGTTTGAAAGGTATTTACCAAATAAATACAATCATTGGTGAACATATTAGGCACCTCCAATCTTTTACGCGAACGCTTGGATTTTGTGCTGTTATTTGACTATGCTAATTGGCTTTTGTTTTATTCAGCTCAAGCCTTAGGAGTGACAACCTAATTCATCCATTGTTTTATGGTTTTTATGTTTTTCCAGCAAAATTGTTGTCTAAAATGCTAATTTTCTTTGATAACTTACATGTAGAGGGTGCTCGGAGATGGTCTTTTGGTTGTCAGGAAGATTGAGAACGTGGCAACCGGACCCAACAACAGGCCTAAACTGGCAATTATTAGCGCAGAATGTGGAGAAATGTAAAACTAAAACTTGAAATCCAGAATGGCGCTGATAAGGACTAACAAGAATCTCTATGTATCAAGCATAAATAGAGCTATTGCATTGTGCTGATCTTTACCTGAAATATATACATTACAAAATGGGTGAATTTGATGATGAGGATATTTCTCACTGTTTTCTAAGTTGTGTTGGCATTAAAAAATATAGTCGTAAACGAAATGTAGTAACTGCATTTTATTGTTTTTATTTTTAGATCTGAAAATATTCGATAGAAAATATTAATTTAATTCTAATTAATAAATTCAAAAATACAATTAAAAAACAACTTTTTTTTTTGCCTTTAAAAGTGAGTTTGAAAAATAAATTATTGTTTTCAAAAATAAAAGGTGCCGGGAGAATTAAAAGAAAAAAAATCTTAAGAATTCGTTTAAAATTTCTAAATAATAAAATAAAAACATTTTATAAGTTTTGTTACTATCTAGTACCCTATGATATATGTATTAAAGAGTTATTATATATGTATTAAAGAGTTATTATCACATACCTTCCACGAGATTTGGCATAATATCATCTAAAAGCATCTTTGTAAAAATGAGCATTTACCATCCTTATTTTATTTTGTCCCATTATAATAAGTTACCAGAATTTGCTGCAATCATAAATTTATCTCTGATATAATATTATAGTTCTTGAACTTTAGCAAAATAACAAATTAGAATTAGTTTATATGATGTTAACAAATTAGTCTTTATCATCTAAATTAGTAAAAAAAAAATCTATATAATTACTTATTTGCCTTGATTAAATAGACAAAAAATTCAGAAAATCTCCTTATGTTGTATTAAGCAAACACAAAAAAGAGATATAAAACCATTCAAACTGATATAAACTATAGAACTCATTTATATGTATTATATGTTAATGATAAGTGTGAAATTATATATAGTATGAATATAGTAAGAATGTATAATATATGTTTAAAATATAGTACGGATGAGTATATTTTAAAATATTGGTAAATATCTGTATAAAATATATGTTTTACTATTTTTGTAAATTATATTACCAAAATAACGTCATTTTATATTTAAAAAATATAAAATACGATGAATATAAATTATGTCTTAATTTTTAACCCTATTTTAATTTATATTTTTATTCTTAGACGTAAGCCATAGATATTAAATTTTTAATACTACTGAAAATATTTTTAAATAGTGAAAAGTTTTAGTTAATTAATTTTAAATTTGATAATTCTTTGTTTGCATTACATGAAATATATTAAATTTTATCTTCAATTTTAGGAATAATTAATTAAGTCAATTAATTTTTTAGAATACTGTACATATATTCTGTGCATATTATTGTTATTCATGTATTGCAATTTATTACATTAATTTGCTTGAAAATTTAATTTTTAATATTTATTGTTTTTGTTAATTAATTATTTTCTTTTGAAATTTATTAATATTTTTAATTTTTTTTACTTTACTCTTTAGTATTTTATTTTAATTGGAGGAAGTTTTCATAAATTTTTATTAAGTTTTTATAATTTTATATATTGTTATAATTATTAAATTAAAATTTTATATTGTTAAAATTATCCATATTTTTTAAAATTTAAATATGATATTAATTTTTTAATTTACTTTAATTTATTAACATAATATATTAATTTATGAAAAATAAAATTATAACGATTATTTTATATTTTATTTTAATATTATTTAATTTTGTTATAATAATATGAATTAATTTATTAAAATTAAATAAATTATATTTTAATTTATTTTTTAAAGTTTAAGAATTAAAAATTTATTATTTTAAAATAAATTTAAAATAATAAGTTAAATTTATAAATTTTTATTTTATTAAATAATTATATCGATAAAATAAAATAAAGGTGGTTAGTGATTATTTTTAAAAATATTTTTTAAGTGATATTAAGAAATGTGATAATACTTATTTATTAATTTTGAGCAATTTAAATACAGCCATTGTACCACACACTGATGTGTTGAAACTTTATTACTCTGTCCTTTCTGTCTTATTTTAGTAGTTTTCTATTTTGTTTTCTAATTTTAAGTTGGGATCTACCAGAACATTGAGACGACGTCGCATCTCTACTCGTGCTTCCCACACGACAATTGTCACTCGAACGTCGTCGTACAATCAACAACCCACGTAATATTTTCATCTTACCATTGGGTGTAGCATCGCGGACTTGATTGACAGGCGAGTGTAGCCAGAGAGGATTTTTGAGTTGACTCAGTGAGTGAGTTGAGTTCGAATTGAAAATGTCGTTCACTCTCCGAAGCGTGAAGGTTCCGCCGAACTCGGCGAACCTGGAGGAGGCACGTAGCCGCGTCTTTGAATTCTTCAAAACCGCGTGCCGATCGCTTCCGTCAATAATGGACATGTACAACCTAGACGACGTTGCTTCCAAGTCCCAGCTCCGTTCCGTCATCTCCTCCGAGATCCGCAAGAACTCCCATGTCACCAATCCCAAGGTTCTCCCCTTTTTCTTCTGAAATCCCTACTTTATTCAAATTAAAAAATTATATGTAATTAACCCTTTCTTATATGACTAGGAGACTATTATATTTTCAGCGGGTTTGCTTTCTTTTTTTTTGGCTTAAAAGATAAAATCTTTTAAATGTTTGCTGGGAATTGTGGTGAGGTGTCCCATCTTATTAATTTATGTTCAGTTTTTGTTCTAGCTGCTTGGAAGAAGGATTTTGGTATTTGTAGGGGGTAGGGTGAAACTCATTATGATTTCAATCCGTTATCTTTCCAGAGTATAGGACGTGTTTCTGGGTTCAGCTGCAAATTGTTCTACTTTTTCCTTTCTTAGTAGTGAATTACTATTTTGTTGTTTCCGTGAACTGGTGTTTCCCGGATATTGGAGAATCATTTGGTTGTGTTTTGGTGATTATTTGTTCTTGATATTAGGGATGCTATATGTGCGTACCAAGTGTTTATTAATGGTCTCGTCGATTGGTTTTGAAATAGGAATATCGGCCTTTGTTCTTTTGCTGTTAATGACCTTTACCTTGTAATGCATTATTGGAGCATTGGAGATAGTTAATACCTAATACCTATAGAAATTACTCAATTTGCATGTCTTCTTCTTGCTTTCCTCTTCAAATTATTGGAGCATTGGAGATAGTCTCTCTATACTACTATTATGATACCTTGTAATGCATTTCTCTATACTACTATTATGACACCTTGTAATGCATTTCTAAATTTTTGACATGTGCAACTGATGGACAGGCATTAATACATGAAGCTTATAGATAAAAATTTGGTGATATTTTTTGTTGTACTTTGAAATATATATCTAATTTGAATACATACGAAAAATAGAAAACAAAGAATAAATCTAAGATGAGGCTACAGTGCAAAGCAGATTGAGGACATTTTCAGCGGATATTAATTTGTAGATATCTGATTGATAGACTAAAGTTCAAACCAGAACTCTTTCGCTGTACTAGTTTCTTCCTGTCATTTGAAAAGATCTTTTGCTGCCCTGCTTCTTTCTTCACTGTTGTTTGTCTGTCCTAGAAGTAGAACTTGATAATGTCTAATGGGTTGTTTAATGCTCTTTGTTCCTGAAAACATTCTGTTTTGATTTAACAATCCTATAGCAGCCTGAATAATACGTCAAAGCTTCCACAAAAAGAACAAAATTTGTTTGAAAAAAGGAAGAAAAAAATTTATTGGTTTTAGAAAGCCAAAAAATGTGCAATCCTCAGGCTGCAGACTAGTTACTAAAACCTTCTGGAAAAACTTTTACCTTTTTCGGTTTTGCACTTAATATAATGCCTGCGCCTTACTCCTGCAAGTTGACTTGCCCAATTTGCCTCCAGGATGTTTTGCTTTCAAACTTTAAAGCATAGAACTGTTTGAAGTTTATAAACCTTGGTCATTATGTGGTTGTGTAGTTTAGCATATTTCAATCATGCTTTGGCTCAAAAATTGTTTTCTTCCGTCTTCCTTATAGTAGTAAATCTGCAGGTGATTGATATGCTTCTCTTCAAGGGGACAGAAGATCTGAACAACATTTTGGAGCATGCAAAGCAGCGGCATCACATCATTGGTCAATATGTGGTGGGTCCTCAAGGGCTTGTGCAGGACTTGGACCCAAAGGATCGGGGCATGTCCAATTTTCTAAAGAATTTCTATAGAAGCAACTACTTTTGAGCTTTCATTGTTTGACAGACATGCTCGCTTGGGGTATAGGCTTCCTTAATAATAATGAACTTAGCAATGTTTTTGTATCTTGCTGTTGGATAAAGTTTCGTTTGGTCTTTTCTGTTTCGTGGTCACTTTGTTGAACCTAGATTAATATATTTTGTTTTCATCTAGTGCATTTTGTTTCAATGAATCACTACTGTCAATGCTGCTAAATATCCTCCTATTTTTGTGTTAAATTAACGCAGTCTTGCTGTGATGTAGTAGAACTGACAACCGTACTACTGATACCATCAGAGCTACTTGTGATCCAAACTCCAGTATCTCATTATCGATAATTCTCGAGTTGTGCTGGGCTTCAGCAACCTCATGAATTATTGTCTTTTGAGGAAGGTTATATGGCTTCCGACTACGAGTGTTTCTAACTGTTATGCAGAGATTGTCTCAATTTTTTAGTATTGATATATAAAAAAATAATTTTGTACTCGATTAATCTTACAATTTCATTAATTATTCAAGCAGATGCTAGTTTGTCAAACCGAGTCTGTATGTTGTTTACTCAAGGAGGCTACATGAAGAGAAGAAATAGCATTATGCCAATATGGTAATTGATCGATGTGTATTTTTCTGGTGACATTGTCAGATAGTACGCAGTCTCGTTCATACTGGTTCCATCTTTAAATTATGCATGTCAAGTAATAGTTTTACTTGCATGATTCTCGATGAATTTAATATCAATTAATGATTGCTACATCTTAGATAATTGTTATTTCTTTTTTTATGTTAATTACAACAATAATCTATGTATCAAACGTCCAATAATATAACATCAGTTGAATCCAAAATTTATAATAGAGAAGACAGCTGTAAAATTTATAATTGGACGATAGCTATATGTTGAAACTATAAAACAGCAAAATGCAATTACGAACAGAGCAGAAATCAGATTCATTTGCATATATGAACAAGAAAATTTAATCAATAGAAGCCCGTCTAAACCAACATTCAAATTCATTTCAGAAATATACGTTAGTTACAATGACAACAGACGACACTGGAATAACACTTACAAATAGTTATAATGAAGACGAACAAAATGATAATAAACACAAATACATACCCATTTCAGACAATAATGGACAAATTTTACGATAATACAATCTATGGACGATGGTAA
Source organism: Melia azedarach (assembly GCA_028052125.1). Lineage (NCBI taxonomy): Eukaryota > Viridiplantae > Streptophyta > Magnoliopsida > Sapindales > Meliaceae > Melia > Melia azedarach. The sequence goes on from CM051397.1 coordinate 5,469,378, forward strand.
AGACTAATAATACCAATACTAAGTATAAATAAAATCTAGAACACAAGGAAATCTAAGCAGAAGGTTGAAAAAAATGTTATGACTAGAGAACAAGTATCTGTCAGGATGTCATTCAAATTGTTTTCGAGGGCACATAATTTCACAAATCAACCCGGGAGAAATTACAATGCAACTTCATTCTCTTGGACGGGCAAGCCAGAGGGAGCTAAGAGCACGTAATCGGGAGAAATAATCATGTATTGCAAGGAGTGCACGAGCTGATTGGCGCGTTGTCAATATTCGGTGCATTTGTTGCAATGTTTGCTGTCGCAGATTGTCGGCCTAATATTCCAAAAGCCACAAAAAGAATTGGACACCAGAAGAAAAGCATAAAAAACAACCCAAAAATGTAAGAACAGAAGAAAAGAAATGTCTGAAAAAGGCTTCTTGTAACAGCAAAATATTCCTAACGTTCACACAAACAGTCAGAAACTGCACTTCTATACAAAATATGACAATCAACGAGTCAGAAAATATTCGTCCTCATTTGAACATTAAATGGATTAAATTCTCAGAATTTATGTTAACGTTAATAATTTAGCTTTAAATTCTTTCAAGAAAATTTCAAAATCAACAATGTAAACCAATAAAAAAAGTTGGATCAGGAACTTCAAATTAGGCACGAATTAATTAAAACAAAATTACCTGGCGAATAAACCCCTCCAAAGTCCCTAGCTTTCCCATGGCCATGGCCATCTGCCCCATATAGTTTGCCACATTCCCAGATGAACCCGAGGAGCCAAGAGATCCACTGGACAGCGTCTCAGCCAGGGACTGCTGCAATGCCTCCATCCCTTGAGACAATGCATCCTCTGCTTGTTGGGAGGACTGCTGCAAATTGCCAATGCCTATAAGTTGCTGTTCCGTCAAAGGCTCCAACTGATTCACAAGAAGCTGCCATGATAGCCATTCAGTTTGATCACATTAAAAATAGGAAGAAAGAGCATCAAGATAACATAAACTTAGATGATTTCTCCATATTTTACAATGGAACCTCCTAAAACTACTAGAAAACTGAACTAATATGTATGAATGATGCAAACACAAATTTGTGGACCTTAGCATCTACATGGGGGAGAGAAAGTGGAACTACATCCAATCATCATTGCTGTACTCTCCTTGTAAACATCCATCAGGGAGAATTTTTTTCCACACACTGTTATTATTGCCCAAATACGTTCTACACTTATAAATGCGGTAATAGCTTTCGGAACTGTGTATGTTTCTCTCCCAAATGGGTAAAGGCAAAATGCAGCCAGTTCCATTCTATATCTTTTCTGTTTGTTACATTTCGCCATTACAACTGAGTCTTGTCTTTAATTAGCGTTCATTAACTTATAATTTCAACTCAAGCCAAATTATGTAATTTCTACAGGAATAGTTGATGCGATGGCCTTGAGACTTATGATGCATACCCCTATGATCCGCATTCATTAGTTGTTTCCATACAACCTGAACATAACTTAAGGTTCTATGTCACAGTGCTAGTGTCAATTAACTATCAACGACATAAGAGGAAAAAGAAAGAAAATCTAAAAGTTTTTACTTATTTGGATAAGATTACAATTTTGATTCATTCACAAACTCTTCCTTTTCAATCACATCCTTCAGAACTATATCTATGGCATAGAATATATTTTACAATTCCAATAAGCTCACCTTGAGAAGCTCAGATGAACGGAAACCACCAAGCCATAAGAAACATCTCTCCGCAGGGGTTTTCCACATACCCGACAACAAATGGAAAACATCAGCTTTGGCTGCATTGGCCTTCAGCTTAAAAATTTCGTCGTAGTGAGCCATTATACCATCAACAATCATACGAAGTTCTGTATCACTTGCATGAGAATTCACAGCTGATCTAAGCTCATTAATCTGTCGGTTATGCTCTTCAAGCCATCTTGTGTATTCTACATCAAATGCCATGGCCCCTGAAAGGAACAGTGAACATGATCAACCTTGTGAAATGATATTAATTTAAAGAAAAGATAGATGATTGAAAGACAACAGCACCCTAAATTTTACTCTTGGTCATGAGCCTGAATGAAATCACATATAATTTGTAAAACCACTCCATAAGTGTGTTCATGTGCAATACAAGACATATGAAAGGAGGCCATGGTACAACCATGGAAACTGCATTGCATGGGGTAACTTTTTGAAGATTATAGAATATTCATTCAAATGAACCGAGTCAATTTTTTTCCTCTATTATTTGGGAAGCTGTTATGATAGAGGCCACTTTTGTAATTATCAAAATTTTAGAAACTCTTGAAATAGTACTTAAGAGGAGGCATTCACTTCTTCAGGTAGAAGAAAGAAGGAATACCATTTCCACTCATTGAATGGGCTTGGTCCCCTGAACTTGATATGAAGATTCCCTAAAGAAGAGAAGAGGAAAAAAAAAGATTAAAAAACAAGCCAAGCCAAGCCAAGCCAAACATATCTACAAAGAGGATGATCAAGTAGAAATAAAATAAAACAGCTGAAGAAATCACCAAATCTAACCTGCTGTCGTGCTCGCTGGAGCTCCTGTTCAAGTTGGGTTAGCTTCAAACGGCTACTTTCCAACTGCTGGACGTATGCCTATAGGCAAAACAAGGATGCAAGTCAATACAGGAGACCACAAAGAGTAGGGCGTAATGCAACAAGACATGCACATGGCCAAACAGCATATGTGATTGTTGCAAAAGGAGGTGAAGTAGTCAATGCCAAAGTTCTGCATTTGATAAATGTTAGATTATGAATCATTCAACATTTCCACCCCATAAAACATTCTTATCGAAGTTCCTTTAAAACCCAAATTACGAAGAAAAAAAATGATAATTGTTTGACTTTACAGGATAAGTTTGCAAGATGGCAAAGTAAATAAGCCAACTCGCAACTTAGGAACAAAGGAGTAGCCAAGCTTTTCCTTGCTTAGAACAAACTCTTGAAATTAATACTGTGCTACTGACAGATCAAGCTCCAAATAAATTGGATCAGATAAAGCAGGATGAGCGATGATTGCCTTATATTGCTATTCACAGCTCAACAAGTATACAATTATTAAATGGTAGAACTGCACCATTCATTAATCAAATCCAAAGAAATTTAAATATGACCACAGAATCAAATATAAGAAAGTACATGAGAGATGTAAATTAACAGCTTGGAAGTGAAGTTTTGGAGCCAATTACAAGTGGAACTCAATCAACAACCTCATTTATACTTATCCTTACACTGCACAAACAATGATTGACCTCTTACTTTAGTGTGGGGATAACAAACTGGGAAACCAACAGAATCAAAATTTACTCATGAAAAAAACAATTACAAATGAAAAATTCAGAAACAATCAAGAACATACCACAATAACATCTTCTATTGCACAAGGGAAGTGTTTGTTTAGTATGTATCTCTTTTTAAGTGAGCCACAAAGCAGTAGCTCCCCTCCCAGAAAAGGTGCTGTTTTTTTTTGTGATAGCTTAGTTTCAAGAAGATGACAGTACAAAGGAAAACATATATTTTAAATATTTAAGTTACAACCATTGCCAAGGACTAGCATCTGTTCCATAAGATACAACCTTCAAGGACCAGGAAACACTGCTCTCAACAAGGGTTTTGCCTATGCTACCACTAATTGGATCCTCCAAAATTACCAAACAAATTGATTCTAGAAAGTTAAATACATAAAATTTCGCTGAGACTCTGATATTCCAACTACTGAAAAATTGCAATCCTGAATTTTCAGATGCTTATAATGTTAAAAAATTAAATATATGAGGAAAGGCACAGTTGTGAAATGTAGATTGTAGAAAATTATACAAAAGAAAAACATACTTTCTTCCTCAATCGACTTTTTCTTGCTGCCTCACGATTTTGAGCAAGTCTACGAAGAGTCTGCAGAGAGTAATTAGGCAAAAGATCACCATCAAAATCAGATAAACGTCAGATAAATCCATGCAGTTAAAATAATCATATCACCTTCTGATCCATTTTATCCTTTGATCTGTCACTAGAATCTGAAGCTACAACACCAGTAGATTGACCTCTATCAAACTGCAGATATAGAGTAAAGCGTTAAATAACACTAATTTTACATTCCAATGTTTTCATGAATAAAACAAAAAAATGCTTCTGTTAGTTGAAAGATAGAGGGAATGGAAGTCTTCGTTCACAAAAATTTAGTGTAGCACAAGAATATTTGATAAATAGAGCTGTTTGACCAAAACTTCAGAATACAAATTTTCAAAGGCAATATGTCAAGGGAGGAATCAAAAGAGACATTACCCTTTGATTTTTATCATCAGTGTCTGCATCTGTTGAGATATCAGTCCTAGGACTAGCATCAGCCATATTAGATTCTCCCCAGTTCTCTGTATTACCGCTAGAAATAGAAACCAGATTTGATTGTTGATTCTTTTCCAATGGCAGCCTCTGAGACTCCACTTGGACGGTAGACGGATTTATGTTAAATGCAGTTGGTGACTGTTTCAGTTAAAAATAATAATATAATAAATAAACAAAGGACATATACAAGTTAGTGAAAGACTAGCACGAATTAGTGAACTTCAGGAATAGTTGCTTTAAAGGAAGTATGGAATTCACCTTATCAGAAGTGACAATATGGAGGGGATCAGAAGTAATTGCTTGACCACTTGCTTTGGTTGAATTAACTACAGTGTCTACATTGCCACATCATATAAATTTTTTCAGAGTAAGAGAAAAAAGAAATACCTCTATGACTTATAACAGGAATAACATGCCAATATGCATATTTTGTTCATCTTCATTGACTCTCTCGTGTAAGGCTTGTAAATGAACATAACCAAAACTACAAACACAGCTTACTGTAAATTAATTAATCCAATTGGGTGATTGTGTTTTTATCACAACTCCACTTGGTCAAACTCTAATGCTAAGAGGAAGAAAGATTGCTTGCTTTAGGAAATATGTAATTTTGGTTTCTGGTTTTGCATCACAAGAATAAACACAATTTGGGAGTTTAATTATATCCATAATTTTTAATGCCTGGTGAAGAGAGTAAGGATTTTTTATGATACCGTCTAAAAGACTAGTTTATTCCTGATTGAAGCTTTTCTAGTTCTTCCTCATTGATTTTTTTTTCTGTCCAATTATAATAAAATTTAATGGGTTGGTTGAAGAATAAAACAAAAATATCACATAAATCATGTAAACTCAAAAATAGAAAGTAAAATCCATCAGTGTGATACTGCTGGATGCAGTATATATAATAATCCTCTCAAATGAAATAATACAAGATAAAAAAAATAAAAAATAAAATCTAATTCTATAATCTGTCTCTAAAAGTTGGTTGAGTAAATACTAACTTCCAGTCAGGTTGACAGCATCCCCTATGGGAAATCCAACAGACTGTTCAAATGCCCCAAAATTAGAAGCACGATAAGACTGGATAGTACTTCCCTCTGTGCAACTGAAAGCCACAGTTCATCAAAATTTTAGGTTACAGAACACAACATAACTACTGCATTAACAAAGACTCTGCATGTCATACACTTTCGAAGGCATAAATAGACTAAAAGTAAACAAAAAATGCCATTAGGCACAAGAAATTATCAAAATAATTATTTAAGATATCATAACAATTAGAAAAAGGTAAATAAATAAACAACTGTAAAAGAATAATATTACATCCAGTGTTTTCCCGCAATCTTATGTGGATAACAAGATTATTCAGAAAGCAAAAGACTTCTACTATGCACGTATCCAGACAAAGAGAAAGTATATTCAACCCTTTCCTAAAACAAAAAATAACAAACTATAATACAGATGCATTAAGAGAAAAGAAGAATCTGAAAATTCTCTGGAACCGAAACCCATAGAAAATCAAAATAGAAGAACATTCCCCCACAAGCTCCGATGCTTTTTTTCTCTATTTTGAATGAAAATTATGCTTAGTCCTTTCCATTCATAAAAGAGCCAAAACAATGTTTCTCCATAAAGTTTTGGCTTTCCTCCCTTCCCCAGGAACAAAGATATTCTGATGAAATATTTTAATCAAGCTATAGAATTTACATTTTAGTCAAGAAAATGAAGATTCTTTTGAAATGCAAAATCTGTCTTTTTCTAAGAACGAATGCTTCAAAGAAGTCTGAAAAGAATAAAAGACATGAACAACCAATTCGATTCGATTGCCTACTCAAGAGAAAGAATTGTCAACCCAGCAACCAAATGCTTAAGTTATGCACCTCATGCACTAAATTAACCTCCTGAAATAATTAATCTGCTCAAGTAATAAATCTGGGAACCAGATCCTTCCCTTCTTATTGTAAAAGTCGACTGAGCACAAGGGAAGACACAGCTAACTCTCACCCATTTCAACAGACATCAACTCCTTCAATTGTTTCCCCTTCAGAGAGAATAAATACATCTAAAACAGCGTATTAGATTAAATCCTATTTTGTTTCTGATTGAATTCTTCATATATATTTACACAACCATAAGTTTATGGAAACTAGTTTAATTCCAGTCAGTACCAGAGAATTCCCACAATGCACAGGGCCATATAATTTTGACAATCTGATAAAACGTTAAACACGACAGTACACTGTAAAAATGTCTTTAGTACAACAATAAATCCGTGCAATGTCACAAGCCAATTGTCATACATCACTTTTTTCAAAGAATCATAGGAATTTCAGCAATTGCAGTGTTCTATTAACCAACAACTTAAAAATTTACAATTTAACATTGGAAAAGTAAATAAAACTTAGATCATACTAGCTATTATTAGACAGGACAAATATGCGAATTAACTACAGTTACATTGTAATATAGCACATCAAAATGGGAAAAGTGAAAACACAAGCAAAAGGAATCTGAAACAGAAAGTTAGCATACAAGGTAATTTTAATGGAACAAAGTGGGAAAAGACTAGATATTCAAAATAAAAGCCAACAGCAGATAAAAGAGGAAATTTACATTGTATTGGAGATGGGTAACTGAGAATCAAAGCTCGGCATTCCGCTGGCTGCTTTCTTCTCATCTTCTACCCCAGGCCTCTCTTCTACTTGCCATGCATCACGATTAGTTTCACCTTTTTACCCTCCCACGAAAAAATTAGAATTCCTCGCTCTTACCCTAAACCAAAAGTGTGTAAATACAGATAGCGCATTCTCAGCATATTACTTTCTTCCTCCACCTTAAGCAAGTTGAAAAGCATGAAAATAGCAATTATCAAACGTACAATGTTGTAACTCTAAAGGAACTATCTTAGCCAAAAAAGAAGTCCCATTATAAAATCACGAAAAAACTACCAAATTCCAACAGAAGATCAAAGCTACCAAAAGCAGCACACTAGAAAAGGTTAATCATCCAGTTAAGAAAACATGTCTCAGAGCAACAAAGAAACAGTGTCTAGAAAAGCAATGAGGAAGTAGCTAGAAAATATCCCCAATGCAGATAACATTAAGAATTCAATAGCAAGTGTTGATTAATAGAATTTCACTAATTTCCAATGTCTCCCACCAATTTAGTTCCCACAATTGAATTTGAAAGGACAAGAGAACATGCAGAGGAAACCACATGCATGCAAGTTATGAGATAAAACAGACCTATTCAGGCTAACAACATCAAGGAACCACAGCAAGAAGCCCAATTTTTTGAAATATGACCAATATAAAAACTCAGCTACTCAAGCATTATGCAAATAACATAAATAAACCAAAATTTAAAATATTTGCTAATATTGACTTCCCAATGTTCTAGTAGAACATCAGGCAGCTCCAAATTTTGTCATAAACTGCTTATAAAGGGTGCGGTGGCAGATTTCCACAAAATTACTAAATGTTATGGAAAAATTTCAGGGCAGGTTTCTAATAAATATCCAATTTCAAGGGAGCTTCTGAGCTATTTTGAAACCACTTGAATTTGCCTAATATTCGATCAAAATTTTGGAAATTAATGAAATAACAGGGAGAAAAGAAGGCTTTCTGTTAATTAAACTCACATGATGACTAGGCTGCACTGACCTACAAACAAATAAGAAAAAGTAACAAGGGTCTGGAGGAACTGCAGGAGGATAGAATTTAAGTTTTGTAAAGAGTTAAGCACCAATTTAACATCAATTACTTTACCACTAAGATCATAACAACCCTAGATACAGCAGTTTTCAGAAATTTCAGTTATCTATCCTAAGATGTACGGTACACATCAAGACAACACCTAACACCCAACGAGAAAGATGAAGACCAAAAAGAATCTTGATTATAAGAACCTAAATATAAAACTCACACATTCTGGCATATCGTATGCATAATTTTGACACCAATAATCAGTACTCAAAGTGAAAATACTAATACAAGACATGAAAACTTTACATATTATCTTAACATATTAAAGGGAAATTAGCGCCATCACAACAATATTAAGAAGCTATATTAAAGGAAAGGTCAATAAACCCTAAATTCAAGGGCTTCAAAATATAAAATTTAACTTCTACAGGACTCTGTGAAATTAGACACCAAACCACAATATGTTGAAGTTAAAATCAACTATATAACACAAGAAACCCTCAGCACACAAAGGCTATCCTAAAATGTGGTTCACAAATTTGTGGCACACTATAAATTGCTATATAGATTTAGGAGCAACCCTACCTTACTCATATGCCAGAATCAACAGTGGAACATGTAATAACACTTTATATAACAGCTTGTAAAACTAACCCATCACCCAGAAGCCAAAATCCATAACAGACACTTCAAGATTCCTAACTACAGCAGCCTTGAAATATAAAACTTCTTAAAATGTTTTAAACAAATTTGACACCAACACAACAGTACTATGGATCTTGAATTAACAATGAATAACTGAAATATTCTAGAGTAGGGTCTAAAGAGCAAAGTCATGTATTGGCACACGTCAAGCAGAAATTAGATACCAAACTGGCATAAACCAAAAACCAAAATCAAGCATACAACAAAACCCCTAATTTCAGAGACTTTAAAAAATAACACCAAAACTCCTACTTAACCCTAAAACTTTCAAAGATCAATTTTTTAACCTATTGTACGGCACAGAAAATTCGCACCAACTCAACAATACCTAGAAGTTAAAATCGAAGAATAAAACTATGAAAACCCCCTAACTACAGCAGGAAGTTAAAATCAAACAACAAAAGCATAGAAACCCTTAATTAGAGCAGCTTTCAAAGATTAAACTCGCCTATTCTAACATGCATAAATAAACATTCACCAATACGCAATTTCATAAACCAATAACAGAGGAAAACACTGCAAGAACCCCATCACAGCAGTTGCATAATACCAAACTTACCTAAACTAACGTTCACTTTCCAAAATTTTGTCAACAGTCGAGCAATACCCACAAGCCAAAATCAGCCAAAAAAAACCAGGAAGAAGTTTCACTTCCAAGCTAACTAGAATCAAATTCACGTACTTTGAACTTTTTAAGTAATACTAAAAACTCATTTCATAATTCAGAAAACGATCGAATTTACCTTATAGCAAACAAAAGTCCGAATTAAACCCACCTGGTATTTTTTTTTGTGTTTTTTCTTTGTTGATGATGATGATGGATATGTACAGATATTGATGATGATGCTGATGATGATAAAAATAACTTAACAATTGTATATTGGATTAGAGAGAGGATCGTTCCAATCTCTAGACGTCTGCTTCTGTGTAGAAATCTTCCACTTTCCAAGGACTAATGATTTTTTAATAACTTTTTCTAATCAATAGTGCTTTGACATGAATTGTTTTGTTTTTTTCTCTTTTTTTAATTAATTTATTTTAATATTTCTTCGCTGTTAATCGTGTCAGAGATACTGACACAGTAACAATACAGCCAATCTTGCTTACTCTCAGTAAGAAGTGAGCTGCACTCTCGTACAGTTACAACTCCAACGGTAAGTATAGTAGATCTTCATGATCTTGCCACGTTTCATTGATCTATTGACCCTATACCATTTTTGGTACACTTGTTTTATCATGTCCTAAAAGTTACAACTGCGGATGGCAACGTTTTTGCCTTCTGTTGCTTACCATTATTGTCCTTGTACATGTTACTGTGTTTGAAATTCAATTGTTCAGGTCAAAGACAACTCTACAAGTCATGTCATGTAAGAATTTCATTAAAAAAATATTTTAATTTGTTTTTTTCATTATCAATTGTAAATATTTTTTAAATATTATATATATATATATAAATTATTAATATTACACTAAATATTTATTAAAAATCATATTCTAACATTTTTTAAAGAGAATATGACTATTGTCACTCTATATTTTTTATCAATTAACCAAATCACTCCTTAATTTCAAAACATTATTTGTTACGTCCTGTCGTTTGGTTGACTGACGGAAAAATTAATATTTTTAGGGTAAATAGGTAATTTAATTAATTTAAACAAAAATATTTTGAGAATTTAATTTTTTTATTTTTTTAAAGTTATTTATGTCAATTTATAATAAGTATAATTTAATATTATTAAAATACTATTTTATTTAAAATTTATATTTTATTTTTAAATGCTATTAGTGGGACCTACATTTTATAAATTATGACTTATTTTATTTATAAAGTTAAAAGTTGAGGGTATTTTAATAAATTCAATAAACTTCCGTCAGTTAACCAAACGGCAGGATGTAACGAGTAATTTTTTAAAATTAAGGGGTGATTTGGTTAATTAGACAAAAACACAGGGGGGCAATGGTCATATTCTCTTTTCTAAATATCTTCATTTATAGGAGATAATATTTTAAGAGGGAGGACTACCCATATATTTTGTGAAAAATATTTTTACTAGTACTAGAAGAGATCAACAAGAGTCAAAAAACTGACTCATCAATGAGGAGTCAATTCTTCTAGTCACTCATACATATCCAAGTAGTTATCAAATATAAATAATTTGAATAAAATATAATTCAAATTTATAAATATTATAAATATAATTACAGAGAGTTTTTTAATTAAATCACTTTGAGTAAAAAAAATTGTCAAAACCAAGCGTTACCTATGCAACCATTGCATACGAGTATTACCATTTAAAAAAAAAAAGGTGGCTGCTCTTAATATGCTAATAAGGAGAATGCTAAAGGAACCGAATTGTCCTAGATGCAATAGAGATGGGGAAAATGTGGCACATGCTTTACTAGGCTGCAAGTTTAGTAGAAAGGTTTGGAAACATACTCAATTGTGGGAGTTGGTCAACAAAAGTCGAAAGAGAGCTTTGGTTTGCTTTATTCAAGAAGTAGTAACAAGACTAGGAAAGAATGAAGTGGAATTAGTGATTGCCATTTTATGGTCTATTTGGAATGCGAGAAACAGAGCGTTGTTTGAAAGAGAAGATGAAGATCCTTGACGAACTGTAGCAAAGGCAGAGGCAATATTAAACCCTTATTTGAAGGTACATTCCAAGGAGAATGGAATAGAAAGCCTACTGGTTGGGGAAAGAAAAGAAGATTGGTCTGCACCACTTGATGGTTGGTTAAAGCTGAATCTTGATGCAGCTATTGAAGCTACAAAGAAGGTAGCACGGGCTAGGAATGGTGGTTAGGAAATCTAAGGGAGAAATTAATGGCTGCTACAGTGGGTAGGTCCAGGTTTCATGGAGACGTGGAGCAAGCTAAGGCAGAGGCAATGAAATTTGGTCTTGAAATTGCAAAGGATTCAGGTTTGTTTCCTTTAATTGTTGAGTCAGATGCTGTAAATGTGGTGAAATTGGCCAAAGGAATGATTGGTAGCAAGAAGGAGATTTACTGGATAATTAAAGACATTCAAGATCTTTTGAAAGGAATGGAACTGTACAAGGTGCAACATGCTTCCAAAAAATGCAACATGGTTGATATCATGTGCATATATTTATATTTTATGTAAATATTATATCTTTTTTATCGTATCATATCTACATCCTATTTTACAATATTTATATCCTATTTTAAATTAATATTCATGAAAATAATATCTATTTTTATTTCTAGTCACCCAAACTTTTATATTATCTCTTCATCCTACTTAAAACTTTTTGAGATAATATGATACTATTACAAAGATTCTATTTCATGTAATTACGAACACGAAAGCTTACCTGATAATTTTAAACCATATTTTTCATATAATCACAAACTCAAAAGATTACATGATAATTTGAAATTATTTTTTTACTAAAATAAGGGTTCAACTACTACTACAAATTTAGTTATTATTGATGACAAATTAGTATCAGTGATATGTTTTATTGATACTAGTACAAAGTATTAAAAATACTTTAGTCAGTAAATGCCGACACTAAATTTAGTATCAATCTTTATTGATACTAAAGTATCATGAAATTATTAATACTTTTGTGTCGCCAAATTATTAACACGTTTGCATCAGTGATATGTTGACACAAAAATATCAAAACCTTATTGTGACTTTTATATCAAAATACTATTGATATTATAGGATTTATGTTGTATATAAAAATATAATATTAATTCTATATATTTAATGTTATTAAAATGCTTTTGCATATTTAATGATACTTTCCTGTGATAATTAATAATACATATATTTTAAAATAACAATAAAAGTTAAAAGAAATCTATAAATTAAAACATACATTAAATTTAATTAGAAATTAAAATTATTGAATATAATCATCCATACAAAAAGTTTGGACACAATTTACTGACTGTGAAATACATATGATTCTAAATTTAATCATATGTATATCATCATATAAGAAGTTACAATTCCAAAATCATCCTTCCAACAAGTTAAATTTTTCCAATATCACTATCCTTTCCAAGAAAACTAAATCAATCCAACACCCATATTAAATCCACCAATTTGAACATTCAAAAATTATAATCCTCAATTATATACATAATCAAATAATGTAAGTAGGCAATGCATAGAAATTATATTGTTTGACAATCTCTTGTAAGTCCTTGCACACTTTTCCAGTCAATAAATCAAGATAATACACAATTGAGGTCAACAAATCAATTACCATTAACACCCTATGATTATTACAAAGTAACAACACAATAAAATATTAAAACAAATAATAATAATAATAATAAAATAATGTTCAATGTGTAGATAAAGGAGGAATAATACCCTGGGTTATAAGGCATTAAAGTGATTTGGCCCAATTACGAATGTGCTAGCCTTTTATGCAAGTAACGTGATCGATTGATTTGGGTTATATCACCTTACTTATTGTTGCATGTAGAAACTTTCGTAAGAGTAACAAATTGAATTGAGAAATTATATCCATCAACCTTCATTTTAGATTGTAAATGCCTAAGAAAAAAAATTAACAAAACAAACTAATAAAAATAACAATTATTATGTCACCATGTATAATAAAATTTAAATATCTTACCTGATCCAAATTTCAATACAAAACTTAGACAACTTTCTCATGTTAATGATGTCTCCGTAATCCCTATATGTCAAATAAGTGTGCCATGAATGACCAATTATTGAATCATCATGTGGGACATTGATAGATTTCTACAGACAGGTCTTTACCATCATCTTAAACATAAGCATGTTACAGGAATTTATTTATCCCAAATTTATTCTCCACAATTTTTAGTTGTGGTTGCTTCTCCTCAATAACCTATCAAACCAAATTAGAATATATGTTAATTTCTACATATAATAATTATTATCTTAAAAGAATAGACTAACAAAATCTCTTGCCAACTTACCTTTCTTTTTTTTACATCTTCTGGTGGTTGTTGGTTAATCTCTATAAATATGGGTAAAATGTTAAAGCTTCAAACTTAAGTCTTTGTTTGCAAATTTAATATGTTTGTTAGTAAATAATTTTTTTTAATATTATTAGTATTATATTAGATATCTACAAGCAGTCTTTATAGAATCCTATCTAGCATTGCCGGGATATCTTTACCATACAAGGTGATATATCACTTTCATTATAAGAGGGAGGACTACCCAGATATTTTGTGAGAAATACTCCTGCTAGAGGAGTCCAACATGAGTCGAAGAACTGACTCATCAATGGGGAGTTAGTTCTTCTAGCCACGCGAGCATACCCAAGTGGTTATCAATTATAAATAACTTGAATGAAATATAATCTAAATTTGTAAGTATTATAAATAGAATGACAGAGAATCTTTTAATGAAATCACTTAAGTGTAAAAAAAAATAGTCAAAACCTAGGTGTTATTTATGTAACCATTGTATATGAGTACTATCTTTTCAAAGAGAAAAAGAAAGTAAAATGTATAATTATATTACTCATACTGATTCTACGAATTTAAAATTGTATACATCATTTTTTAAATTAAAATGTTTAATTTTTAAACTACTATTATTATAAAATAAATTAAATATTAAAAAATTAATATATTTCAATAAAATTTAGTATTAACAAACATTTTTTTACTTTTCAAATTTAGTAAAAGTTAAAAAAAATATATACTCATAATATTAATGATAATTACATATAAATTATGTTGATAATTCTCTATATTTTTTTAAAAGCATAGTATTCCTATGATACATTTAGTATTATCTTTTAACTAGTATTTTTTATAAAATAAAAAAGTATTTCTAATTTGATGTTTTAAAATTTATGAATCACACCCTGTATAAACAGTAACCCGAGGTCAAGACTTGGTGCAGGCAACACTTGCGTGAGGAAAAATCCAAGACAAGAGGGCATGTGAGCTTTGGTCGAATGACTCTTTGGCAAACTATATTTAGTGAGCATTGAAGCATTTAGGCCAAAGATCCATGTCTTCTTCCTTATTTATGTTGTTGTACATAAGACCCAATATTAGTCCAATTAACCCGACTTCTTCTTGGCATAAAGCAGTTCGTCGTCGAGCCAAAACCACTTTGTCTTCCCTCGTTAACGAGCATCATTATGTTCTTGGCTAAAGGGTCTTGAGTCAATCCTTCATTGATCCTCCCTACTAGCGTTCCCTCGAACATGCTAATTAGTTATAGAAATCTTGATAATTTTTTCATAACTATAATTATTTTATTATTATTCTATAATAGAATATTAAAATTAGTTATAGAAATGTGATCACAATAATCACCATCTTTCTTTTTTTACATGTTCATTGGAATTATTGTAACATATTTTAATTCTAAGGCACTACATATTCCTATAAATATAACATAAAATCAATTAAATAATTTAAATTAATAAGCATACTACAAAGAACATCGTACTTTACATATTGATAAAAAACCATAACGACAAAACAATAAAAAAATTTAATAAGAGTAAATAGAAAATTGCGACAACAAAACAATGAATAGGAGCGGCAACAAGGGTGGTGATGTGTGGCGGGGTGGATAGCTACGGGTAAAGTGACAACAAGTCCAAGATGGCTAGTGGTGGTGTGATACGGGTGGATAGTAAAAAAAGATTTAAGGTCACCAATAATTAACATTTTATTTTATATTAGATCTAAATCCACATTATTTTGATAAAATAATTTTAAAAAAAGATAAATTGATATTTTATACAAATATTCATATCCTATGCAGATAATTAAAAGCTTACCTGATAATTTTAAACCATATTTCTCATATAATCACAAACTCAAAAGATTACATGATAATTTGAAACTATTTTTTCACTAAAATAAGGGTTTAACACTAAAAACATATTAAGCTACTTAACAATTATTAACAATGTATAAAAGAAATTTATCAACTCAACACTTTAATTTAATAAAAATAATACTACACTTCTCCACTTTTCTTGATATTTTCGTTTCAAGAGTGTACCATAATCATAAAGAAAATTTAATGTATGTATTACTGTTATGAATTAGTTAGATAGTCGTGTTTAACTTGTCTTAAAAAAAATTCACTTTGTGTTAAATAGGAAATCAAATTAAGTTATTTTATACATTTAAAAAAAAGTTATTTTATAATAAAATAATTCATCAAAATACGAATATTGAGAATATTTGTAATATAAATAGACCGATCCAAAGAACTATAATAAAATTAATACCTTCTTTCTCGATTTATCTTAAAAAAAAAAGGTCTTTTCTATTTTTAATGAAACCAACAAAAGTCTTTTGGTCAGCTAACAGATGGTCTATTTTTAAAAAAAATTTGTTTATTGCATATGTTATAATAATAATAATAATAATAATAATAATAATAATAATAATAATAACAATAATGCCTAAACTACGGACTCTCCTTTTTCAATTTTATTTTATTTCATTAAGATAAATTTAATTAAGTATAATTTTATAAGAAACAACATTTTCCATAATAATAAGAAGAAACGTGTATATTAGAAGGAGTATTTCAGTTACTACTCGATTTAATTCAAATTAAACAGTGCTTTTTTAACCATAATCATGATCAATCTTTGTCGAACGAATAGAATAGATATTAATTCGAACAAATATCTTGATCTAGAACAGAGACAAAAAGTGTTCATAATTATCGAAACTACATCAAAGAAATATGTCCAAACTACTATTTATATAACGAATATCTATTTTATTGGATCTTAATATGCCCCATAAATTGTCTAGATGGTCAAATAATACTCATTTTTGTAAATACATTTGTCCCATTTTAACAGGGATAATATATTATATGTTGAAAGTTCGCATATTAGTTAGAAGTGATTATGATATCCATCGTGAGTTGTCGTTGACTGTACTGAACTATGGTCAGTTTGATGATTTGATAGTACCTATCAGTGAATTACACGTTAAATACCACGTCATTGTTATACACTTCTTTTTTTTTAATTCTGTATGCACAATTAATTTAATCATATATATATCTATTATCACATTTTATTGTGTATATATTTACTTAAAAATAGATAAATATTAAGATAACAGATGAAAAAAATTTAAAACATACAATAAAATTCATGGAAACTTTTCAACTTAATTTAAATTTTTTAGAATATGTGGGTATTAAACTATTAATTACTTGAATTTTTTTAAAATAGTATAAAAGGTCTCGAATTTAACCTGTTCACACTTCACACCCGACCGGACTGAAGAGGGGTTGAGTTTATTTATTTATTTTTATAATACGTTTTAAAAAAAGTTCTAGAAGACAAAGAAAAAATTAAAAATATCGGAGTAAAATAATAATAATAATAATAATAATTAGGTCGTGTACTCCTAGGTAACCAAAAGTTAAGGCAATTTCACAAAATAAAATATATATATATATATATTTATAGGCCTAAAATCAAGCCACGTATACAATTTCTCTTATTCATAGTCTAATTTTCCAAAGTCACGAGAGTCTGCGCACGTGCTTCATCCATTCCCCACCTATTTGCATATTACAGTGTATACAAATCATTATCAAAGCTAAGTGTCACAAATAACCCGGTAAGATTGCGGGTCATCCAAGCATCTCTTCCGAACCTTCTAATCCTTTTAATTTCTTGTAACCTTCCCTTGCCTCCATCAAACCTCCATTTTTTCTTTGCATTAATTTTTTATTTTCCAAACTCTATCATCTTCCTAGAAAATCACCTTCTATGCTAAGAAAATATCCCATTTCCGTACCCTTATATAAACCCTAATTCACAACTTGAAATCGTACATCGATCAGTACTAATATTAATCATGGATGTTCTTGGTGTTCAACAGATGAAGATAAGGAAGAGTAGTGGTGGTGATAAAAGGAGATGCAAAAAGGGTGTGAAAGTTGTGTACATATCGAGCCCTATGAAGGTCAAGACTTGTGCTTCCAAGTTCAGAGCTCTTGTGCAAGAACTTACCGGAAAAGACTCCGATGCCTATGCCGCAGCGCTGCAGATTTCCAACGCTGATACCTCTCCTAATAAGGTTGTTGTTGATCGAGATGTTCATGAAAATAATGATCGTGAAGTATCGGCAGAGGGAGATTTGATCAACTCTCCCTGCTGTACGATCGAATCACCGTTTGATGATGATTTATTTATGCCTCAAAGGGAAGGGAGTTTCTTGGGAATGTTTACATCAAATCTATTTCATCAGGATTTTAATTTTCAACTAGATCATGCACTTAAAAGCTTTGATTCAGTATAGATCTTGAAAGTAACTCTTTCCTTTTGCCGAGAGTTGTTATATTTAATTAATTTGATCAGTCATCTTCATGTATGTAATTAAATTTTCATTATTTTGTAGTTAAATTCGGCTTAGTTGTTATATATATATATATATATATATATATATATATATATATACATGCTTTCAACCTTATACTCTTTTGTTTTCCCTTCCATTTATGAAATAAACTGATCAACTTATTTAAATAATTCAAATTAAAATTGATTTAAAGTAAAAGTTTAAATTTTTAGAGATTATATATATATTACTAATCCTTGTTTCATTGAACCATTACATATCAAATATTACAATTCGTCGTTGTTTAATTTATTAATGACACATTATATGATAAAAATAAATAAAATTGAAATGCCTTGATCAGCCTGGGAAAGTAGTCCAAAGCTAAGGTTAAGACGTTTTATGTAAAGACATCTTTTTGACACCATCTTCCTTTGTTGTCTTATCTTCGCATTTCCTTGATTCACGCTTAAGTAAAACAAAGAAAAAAAAATTAAGTTAACGACGACACTCTGAAATAATATTATTAATATTTGAGTAATATTTATCCACAGATAAGATAATCATTATTATTAATTATTGTTTTTCTTTTCATTACAAACAGTTAATTATTGTTTTGAACAAAATCTTATATAAATCCTTACTTTTTCGGTAAAACATCGCTTTTCTGGACCAATGTCTCGTGTTAGTCAGTTAAGTCCCTGCATTTTTAATTAATGTCCAAAGCATCCATTGACCAAAAATATATGTTGAACTTGTTCAGGACATTGTCACCGAGGTAATTTTTTTGTACGTATATCACGACCAAAACGAAAGTGATGTATGTTATTTTACAAATTATTATTTTAAGATTTGAAATTATGTGATCTTCACAGAATTTATTAACAAAAGAAAAGCTGATGTATGATTTTTTCAATTCGGGATTGAAATCTCCGATCTCTTACCTGAATCTTTGAATTAAAGGTAATTTTTTACTGATTTAAATTTTTACGTTCATAGTATCATTAAATATTTTAATAAGGAAAAAAAAATGAAATGAAATCTTGAGAGTTTTTTATGAGGAGGAGGCACGTCAGTTTGGAGATTACCTTCTTTCCCATGCCCGCCCTGACCTAAAATAAAACTGTGGGACATAATTTCCGATCCTGCCCCAATTATGGGCCCGAACGGGTCGGGTCCCCAGTCTTTTTTTTTTTTGGTTGGATGCACGGGGATAAAGCCGTGGGCTTGGCCGCCTGGATTTTACGCTTTAACATTAGCTTTGGTTGTGTAGAAGATACGAATTCTTTTTAATAAAGTATGCGTCTTAATATATTATATTGATTTAGCGTGTAAATTCATAAGTGAACGCAAGTAAGAAAAATAATAATTTTAATATAAATTAGGTAATTTTAATAATTTACGTATGATACAAGTTAGTGCAGTGATTATACCAACAAATTGAGTTAACAGTAGATTAGCATTTCCATTAGAAAAAGGAGTATGCGTAAAAATATTGTTATGCTTACAGTCAATGTCATGCCCTGTTGAAGGGTAATGTTTCATTTGCTTGCCTTAACACGAATCGCTTCATTTTAAATTTTAGTTTATTCTCTATACATGAATTCTTATGGATCATTATTGTTATTTTTACACATTGAACACATATATTTACAAAGTTAAAATATAAAATTTATATTTAAATTAATTTGGTATACCATTTTATACTATTGCCAAGTGTTTTGTATCGAATAAACACTAGTCTTACCATTTAAGATGATATTTTTTTATGTTTGTTTCCTCTCATTAGTTCAGCATCACTAGTAATTTTAGCTGGAATATAAATACGTTCACATATTAGAAATAAAAATTGCATATTATCGACAATAATTAAAGATTAAAATTATTTCAAAGAATGCTAAAACTATAAATTTATTGTTCAACTAAATGTCACCCGAGAAAATCTAAATAATTCTATTCTAGTTATCAAAACAAAAGTTTTATTTCATTATTTTTTCAGAGCTGATTAAAAAAGAAAAAGGCATGTTTATGGTGAAATTACTAAATCTTGGATTACGGATTTCAAAGTCTTTGTTTTACATCTCTTATGTCAATTTAGGTAAACAAATCATATTTTAATTAATACGAATATAATTCGTTTATTATTCGTGTCAATTATTTTAAATCTCAGTACAATTCATTTTTAGATATGATTATTTATTTAAAATAAGATTCATTTAAGACACTATTATTTATTTAAAATATGATTAATTTAAAATACGATCATTCATTTAATTAATTATATTTTAAATTAATAATCGTATTAAAAGAATTAAATACGAATACGACACGGATAATAATCGTGTCGATATAAGTACGACATAATTATTATTTGTATCGAAAAAATTTTAAATCCAAATCTATTCAATGACAATAAATTTGTGTTGAATAATTATGTCGTGTTTTAAATTATTATTCATAATTTTTGTTAAATTTTTAATTAATATCAAACTTAAAAAAATGAATATAATAAAATATTTAGAATTTGTAAGAAAAAATTTTAGATTATTAAAATTTTACACTAAAAATTTGGTGTAATACAACTTAGCGTAATTATGTAGTGCTCAGCTGTAACAGGGACTTCACCCGAAATTTTTAGTTGCTATTGATAAAATTCTTTAATCTCTATTATGCATCCCAGAGTCTTCAGGGTACAATTTTAATTGATGAACTGTTTTTTTTTTTAAAAGATTTAAAAATACGAAAAATTAAAAATTGGAACGAAAAATATAGGACGGTATAGTATTATACTACAGAACGTAGTGTAGCACATAGCTGGGCATGGACGGCTTGGATTGAAAAAGGATTGATCCTTTTTCCATATATATCATTTTCATTTAAGCATTCTCACTTTCTCTCTCTCAAGTCTCTTCTGCTCTCAAACAATCGGGTTTGTGAAAGAACTACTGACTAACTCATAAGTGCACGCAGAAGCAGCAGGAGCAGCAGCCAAACCAAACACCGCAAGAAAAGGCAAAGACAAAACCCACAACCGCATCCCAAAAAGTTACTAAAAAAAAAGAAAAAAAAAGAGGCAGTCAAGCAAGCAAGCAAGCTGCAGCCAAAACCCTTAAATCTCATCTCCCATGGATCTACCTCTCGAGATCTTTTAATTCTCCCGACAAGATTTCGCCAAAATGAAAGTTCCTTGCTGTTCTGTTTGCCAAACGCGGTATAACGAGAAGGAGCGAGTCCCTCTCCTTCTCCAATGCGGTCACGGATTCTGCAAAGAGTGTCTTTCAAGAATGTTCTCCGCCTCCACGGACACTACCCTCTCTTGTCCCCGCTGTCGACACGTGTCCGTCGTTGGTAACTCCGTCACCGCCCTTCGCAAGAACTTCGCTGTCCTGGCTTTAATCCTCTCCGCCACGTCAGCAAACAACACCAGCCATCACACCAACCACCACAACAACACCATCCACTCCAATTTTGATAGCGATGTCACTGACGACGACGACGACGAGGACTGCGACGACGATGAGGTGAATCATACTAATAATAATCTCGAGGACGGTGATGTTCCGGGGAGGTCTGGCCGTGGGTCCCACGCGTCGAGTTCGGGAGTTTGTGGGCCGGTGATCGAGGTCGGAGTCCACCACGACGTGAAATTGGTGAAGAAGTTTGGGGAAGGGAGGAGGGCGGGGGTAGAAGTTTGGGGAGCGTGGATCGGCGGAGCTCAAGGGAGGTGTAGACACAGCGTGGTGGTTAAGAAAGTGTCCATTGGTGAAGAAATGGAGGTTGATTGGGTGAGCGGGCAACTTGACAATCTGAGGCGGGCATCTATGTGGTGCAGGAATGTATGCACTTTTCACGGAGTTTTGAGGATGGATGGCTGTTTGGGACTTGTTATGGATAGGTGCTACGGGTCTGTTCAGTCGGCGATGCAGCGAAATGAAGGCAGGCTGACCTTGGAGCAAATCTTAAGGTTTTGTTTCACCTTGTTCTTGATTAATTCCCCGGGCAATGCTATTTTATGAATGAATTATTTGTTCCGAGTTGTTATTTGATGATGGGTTGTGCGCTGAGTTTGTGTATTTAAGTTTGTGTACACGGTGGAAGTCGTGATTCCTTTTGCAGTCCTTTTGTATTAAGAGATGCTACATTCTCATGGTTCAATCCTTATGCTGAATGGATTTGATGTTGAGTAGAGTTTGGTCAGAAATCGTAATGATTCCACTCTAGAATGACTTGAAATTTATTTAAGTTGGCATATAATGTAAAAGTTTCAGTAAATAAAAAGTGAGAAATTAGACAGATAAAACATATGCTACGAGCTTTCTTTGTATTTTTCACCCATTCCCAATCCTCCACATATGCCTAGACATTTACGTTACTTATTAGTGGAAATAGGTTTGTTTTGTGTGCAACATGAGCTTTCCTCTAGTCTCATGCGTGAGAAGGGAGGACATTTTTTAATATAAATTTGAAATTGTACACAAGCAATTGCGATTACCCATAAGTAGACTGAGAGAACACATTGATTTGTGATAACTGTTAATTGGCTGAATTGTTGATTGAGAAAAAAGTAACAGTCAATAGTAAATAGGATCTCATCAGCCGAAGATTTTAATACCACTACGTGACTGAGGCACCTTTGGATGTTTTTAGTTTTATTATTTTTAATTGTGTTTCTATCCACAATATTTCTCAGGGTTAAGGATTAAAGCTGGGAAATTTTATTGCTGTGGATGGCTAGAGCATCTTTCCTACTTTATGATGTAATTATTGAATAATATTGGTTGATAATTAAATATGTGATTTTGAATTTGGCTTCTTCCTGCAAATGTTTACCAATTGCAGATATGGTGCAGACATTGCACGAGGTGTGGTTGAGCTACATGCGGCTGGTGTTGTTTGTATGAATATAAAACCATCTAATCTTCTCTTAGATGGAAGTGGTCGAGCTGTGGTTTCTGATTATGGACTTGCTGCAATTCTGAAGAAACCTGCCTGCCGGAAAGCTCGGCCAGAATGTGATTCTTCAAGAGTCCATTCATGCATGGACTGCACAATGCTCAGTCCTCACTACACAGCTCCTGAGGCATGGGAACCAGTAAAGAAGTCCTTGAATTTGTTTTGGGATGATGCAATAGGTATATCACCAGAATCAGATGCCTGGAGTTTTGGTTGTACATTGGTGGAGATGTGCACTGGTTCCATCCCGTATGTGGAGTAACTTATTGTTGGTTATAAAGTTCTTTCTTCTTCTTTTTCAACTTCTCCTTTTTGTGGTATGATTTGATTGTGATACGAGTTGTCATGCTTTGGTCAGGTGGGTGGGTCTAAGTGCGGAGGAAATTTATCGAGCTGTTGTAAAAACTCGAAAACTGCCTCCACAATATGCCAGTATAGTAGGTGTTGGAATACCTAGGGAACTGTGGAAGATGATTGGTGAGTGTCTGCAGTTCAAGGCATCAAAAAGACCAACTTTTAGTGCAATGTTAGCAACATTCCTCCGCCATTTGCAAGAGCTTCCACGCAGTCCTCCTGCAAGTCCTGATACGTAAGAAGTGGAAAGTTTTAATTGTACCTTTCTGTTCATTTAGTTGCAATGTTTTGATTTGTTGTTGTTCAGATATTAGGGTCGTTATTTGAATGGATTGACTTCTAACTTCGTGGTCACATTTGTTCTTGTATGTGTCTGTTTTTGTCTTTGTGAGAGCGAATAAAATCAGCCTTAATTCATTTGATTCAATTTAAGAAATGTCACTTTTTTATGGCTGATACAGTGGCTTGACCAAATTTTCTGGATCAAATGAGATGGAGCCATCTCCTGCATCTGATGTGGAGGTTTTCCAGGATAATCCAAGTCATCTACATCGACTTGTCTCTGAAGGGGACGTTAGTGGTGTTAGGTTAGTCCACTATAGTGCACCCAGTTGTACCAGTTCTCTATGAGGGACTCCTCGCTTTCTATCTCCTTCACTGTCTTGTCTTTGTTTATGCAGAGATCTGCTTTTAAAGAATGCATCAGGAAATGCTAGCAACTCTATTTATTCAATCTTAGAAGCGCAAAATGCAGATGGCCAAACTGCCCTTCACTTGGCTTGTAGACGTGGTAGCGCTGAATTGGTTGAGGCTATATTGGAGTACTCACAGGCAAATGTTGATGTTTTGGACAAAGATGGGGATCCTCCTCTTGTTTTTGCTTTAGCAGCTGGATCCCCGGAATGTGTTCATGCTCTTATCAAAAGGGGCGCTAATGTTAGATCTAGATTGAGAGAAGGCTTTGGTCCGTCAGTTGCTCATGTCTGTGCATACCATGGCCAACCTGATTGCATGCATGTAGGTTTTTAGTTGATCAGATCTAACTATAAATATGTGTGTTTTTAATAATTTCATCCCCTTTTTCAGGCTTCCTTGGTTTTGACAAATATTTGATCTTCAGGAATTGCTATTGGCTGGTGCTGACCCTAATGCAGTGGATGATGAGGGTGAATCTGTGCTCCACAGAGCTGTTGCCAAGAAGTACACAGATTGTGCTCTTGTTATTCTGGAAAATGGGGGTTGTAGGTCAATGGCTATTCTAAATTCAAAAGATTTGACGTGAGTATATCTTTTTTCATTTTTCAATAAGCCAATTATGTGAAAATTGGAATTCAAAGTCATGAACCAGCAGTCCTGTCATTGCTTTATCACGGCTGATATGATGTCTGAAAATGAAAAGCTCTTTACATTTTGACTGTAGAGTGGGGTGTTTAAGGTGAAAGAACTTGTGGCTTTTTCATTGAACTCTTTCAAGAGAAGATGGAGCCCAAGTGTTATGCAATCCATGCTAAAACTGGCTTTCTTCCCTAATAACAGCTCAGACGTTGCTTTTTCTTTATGAAGAATTTGTCTGTCTTCTTTCCTTTTAGTTGTCCTGCATATATTATATATGGATGGTTTGTGATTTGTGAACCAAAAGGAAGAAATTGAATGATTCCTCACTTAGTGAATAGATTTTATTTCCTCCAACATAAATATTACATTCCTTCGAAATTCAGACGAGAATAGAGCAACTTAAGGAAGATTAGGTGTACTATAATTTGGCAAGTTCAAGGTGAAAATCACTTTAAAATTGCTTGGTGTAAATAACATAGTAATGAAGAGTCTCATTTTGTTTGTCAAAAGAAAAAATACCACATATATCTTGGCCTAGTAATACCTTTGTGATCACCCCAGCAGTGATATTTCATTATAGATGTTTGTCCTGGTAGCTGGTTTAATCTTTTGTTTTATGGTTAGTTTTTTTCTCAATACATAACAGAAGTTGTTTTTTGGGTCTATGTGTGTTGTTCTGGTGCAAGCCAAATTATGCTCATCTGTGATTTGTGTTCCTTGGATGTGATAATTCTTTTCTCTTTTCCTATGCTTTTTGCATTCAGTACTTTTTAGACTTGAAATACAACTTATCTTTCAGTTTCTTGTCTACATCATTGTCTAAACAAGCCCTTAAAATCTGTACTTCCATTTTTTTTTCCTTTTTGTAAAATCACATCTAGCTACAACATGAGACCTACTAATTCATCAGTATAATGGGAGATTAAATTTAGGGATATGCAAGATAGACATTAAATCTCCTCAGATGTCAAGATAGACATTAAATCTCCTCAGATGTCACTGATTTTAGCATGAAGATGCAAATTACAGTACCTTATAATGGAAGAGAAAAGAATGGGTTTTGTATCTGTTATTCTTGTTCATTTTGTAATATATTAGGGACTGTTACCTTGGGTGACAATATAGAAAATTAAATCAATCTAAGAACTCTGATTTTTTCATGTTGCTTTTGGTCTCAGTAAATGAACATTGACCACAGACAATTTCTGTATTACATTTGTTTAGAATGAATATTAGTACCTTTATTCGCTCAGGTCGTGGTACTTGATGGTTTATGCGGTTAAGGATTCTAGCCTCTTGAGAAGGGAAAGACGATCTATGATTTCTAGAACTTTTCCAAACTATACGTTTTTAGTAAGACATTAGACTTGTATTAATAGTAGTTTGTGGTTTTCAAACTAATATGTTTTTAAGCTTCTTAAACCTTGAATGACTCTATTCTTGAGAACCTTCAAAATCTACAGTTCTTATTCCATTGGCTCAGAAGAAATAAAACCAGGATAATTGGAACTTCTATTAAGGCGATGGAATAAGAGATGTGGATATTGAAGGTTCACAACGCTCAAAAGAAATAAAACTAGGATAATTGGAAAACTTCTATTAGCACAATGGGATTAGATATCCATTGGATGAACAAAACAACCACTTGAATTCTACATATTGCTACACCTTACCAATGACCATCTTTGTGTGGTGTGACCAGGAAGACATGGATTTTTGGATTTAATCTAAAATGATTTGTGGAAGTTTTGGGGATAGAAAGTTAAAAAAAAGGAAGTAGTGAAGTGAGAAAATAAAAGTTTTTTGGTCAAGCTCTATATGCTGAATAATGAGACATCAGAAAAATTGGGGATAGGGTGAGCCACTAGCCTTGTCTTTTATGGGTTTATAGAAGCACTTCAAGGTAGAAAATAGCATCAAACTTTTTACAGTCTTGAGATGCTCAGCTAGCTACATAATTCTTCATTATTTTCAAAATAATAAAGCAAACTTGCTAGTCAAACTAGCATATACTGTAGAATTGACTTCACCCATTAGCAATGATGAAATACTCATCAATGTGCAGGGCCTGTGAAGGATCCTATAAGTCTATTTGTGCTATCCTCAGTGTTAAATCATAATTTTGTAGACTTATATATCTACAGGGCTTCCATGCTGTATCAATCTTGTCAACAAAATGAAATTGTGGCCACAACTAAATTTAGATGCTAACAGTTTTACCTTGCTATTTGTTGTGATACAGTATTTTTGATAAAATTTTCTATTTACTTGACCGCAACATGTTAAACATTCCTATGCTTGTCTGTTACTTTTTCTTCCTTTCTATTTTTTTAAAAGTTTTCCCTTGTGATTATTCCCTCTAAATGCTGCACACAAAAATTTGTTGTTGCAGACCATTGCATTTATGTGTAGCAACATGGAATGTGGCAGTTGTTAAAAGGTGGGTTGAAGTTGCATCTCCAGAAGAAATTGCTAACGCAATTGATATTCCCAGCCCAGTTGGCACAGCACTTTGCATGGCGGCGGCTATAAAGAAAGATCACGAAGTTGGTAATGCTTAAGGTCTTCGAGTGGCTCATAGATATTAATGATGATGTTCTTTCTTCTTGAAAAAAGAGGATAATTGACTTACCTGCATGATATTTGCTTCTTTTTTGCCTACAAAATTTTTTTGAGTGATCTCTGGTTGAATTATTTTTTTTCTCTTTTTCAAAATTGAGAGAGAAACTAGCTGATACAGATTTGAGATGTGCAGAGGTCTAAATAAGTAAAGCACAATTGCTGAAAAGGGAAAATTGGGTGTTTTCTAACTGTTTTAGTCAATAAATAATTTTAGGTACAAGGATTATGGTTTGTTTTTCCATGTTTTAATCTCATGGTACTGTATTTACTGTGGAATATTGACACTTCTTTTCTTTTTCTTTTGCGAGTCTGTGTTTGCTGTTCCCCCATTTGTGAGTATGCATGTGTATTTTTCCTCATTTTAGAGGAATCATTTTTATCTACAGATTATTTGCACTTCAAACTTTTATCAATTGTTTCAGCACTATTTATTTCTTCTGTTTAATTTGTTAATAATATATTTGTATATTCTATTGCAGAGGGTAGAGAATTGGTGCGAATATTGCTTGCTGCCGGGGCAGATCCAACTTCTCAAGATGCCCAGAATCGAACAGCTTTGCATATTGCTGCCATGTCTAATGATGTTGAGCTGGTCAAGGTAAGTTATACGAGTCCTTACTTCTTGACAGTTGTACTTAATATTTTCTTCATGGATAATGGATTCCTTATCTGCATCTGTTGCAGATGTAAACACCTTGGAATTTTTTTTTTCTTCAGTTGAGTTAATGTATTTTTTATTTGCAATATTTTCAATAGATTATTCTTGATGCTGGAGTGGATGTGAATATTCGGAATGTGCACAATACAATACCCCTTCATGTAGCACTGGCCAGAGGGGCAAAGTCTTGTGTTGGGTTGCTGTTATTTGGTGGGGCAGACTGTAATTTGCAGGTTCGATTTCCATCTGTTGCTTCTATTTCTGTTGTGGAGTGTTTAGGCAGATGTTTATTTATAGTGGTACTTATGGTTAGATTCTAAAGCCAGTAATTACGCTTGGATATCTTAAAGCCCAAAGCATGCTAGGCTCCCTCATATGTTCAATTACTTGCTCAGAAGTTCCCAATTCATTCTTGTCTCAGTAATGAGATTGGTAATTTTGAGTCAGTAAGTTCTTTTTGTGATTGTGATATTAGGGCAAATTCCTTTTGTTGAATATCTGCGAAGTAGTTTTTAGAAAAAAGTTCCTTTAGAAGAATGGGTAATTAATTTATCATAACTTCCTATTTGGCAATATTGTTTTTAATGTTATTGGGATATCATCCCTCAAATAAAACAATGCTTGTGTAACATCTTCATATATTTTGAAGATCCCAGTTCATCAATAGAAGCTTGTTAATGTACATTACCATATAATTCAAGCCTAATTTTAGGAATTGTTTAATTAATGACTTGAGCTGGAATTCTTATTCATTTTGGTTTGCAAATGTGAATCACAAGCAAGATTGTGAAGAGGAACTATTGATGACTTCTTTGTCCTTGTGGCAGATTTGTTTAGTCTCCTCAGTAAATGTGTATGCTTAATTTCTCATGAAAAAGGAAAAAAAGAATTTATAGAGTTATAAACAAGTCCACTTTCATGTTTGACTGGAGGTTTATTTTCATTTGGACTTGTTTAGTCAACCAGGATGAACTTGAGCTGGTCAGATGTTTCTTTTTCTGAATTTAGACAAGTCAACTTGAGCTTGACCTAAGATCAAGGCCGAGGTTGATCATCTGAAAATATGAACAAAGCCAAGCGTGAGGAGCTAAAAAGTCTGCTCAGCTTGTGTACGGATTCAACTTGAAGTTAAGTTGAAGGATTAACAATTCAATAACTCTCATCAAGTCAATAAATCTGTTGCTCTGTCATTTGATATAGAAGTTTGAGACCTGAAGGAAGGAGTCAGCTTGATCTATACATCTTTTGGTGATGTGAATGAATAGAATTCTTGGAATACTTGATTCCTATTTATCATGTGGCATTGATATAAAAATTGAAATAATAATTGATCAAGTAATTGCAACTATTTTGAATTTTTGAAACCAGAAAAGTCTAACTCAGAAAGATGAAGGAGAAATTGAGAATTCTGGGAAAGTTGTTGTATATGATTGTTATGAAACTTCTGCTCACGAAGAGGTAAACCATCTGCTTTAACTATTTGTTACTGAGAAACAAGAACAAGTTAAATATGAATTTTCTGATGGCAATTGCCATTGATTTAAGATAGCCAAGGCTAGCTAAGAAGGAAGTGGTTATAGCAGTTGCAGATACTCATACTTGGAACATGCAAGAATTGAGTAACTGCCTGCACATGAAAATCAGGAGACAAATGGCACTATTCAACGTTATGGTTGAAGACATCAGGCCTAAAAGACACCCGTGGGCTTTCCACAAACGCAAATTGCTGGGTGTGGTTTTTTTCAAATATTGTGGAACCAAAAAGGGAAGAAATGAATGAAATGCTAAAAATAAAAGGGAGCACGTGTCTTTAATTCATACATTTTTCTAATGCCACCTGCATCTGCACTATAAGTAATCAGTGATATGCTCCTTTTATTATTTAGTTTTCAAGTTTGTTAAGTTGAAATTTTCTGAAGGATATTTGCTTCTCCGATATTGTGGGAGTTTATGATTAACATGGGTGGGGACCTCTAAAGACTTTGCTTCAGCTTCAACTTAGGTTACTTGTGAGGTTGAATAAACATGTGAGGGGTAGTGGATTTTATCTTTGTTTTCTTTCCTGTAAGAATATTGTGCCATTTTACTCTATACTTAATATGAATTAGGTTTCAGTATCTTGATAAAACACTGAGTAACCTATCTGGTGTCTATCTGTGTAACTGAGTCCATTTATTGGAACCCAGTGAAGGGACAATTGTGTAACCTGATCTCAGCCCGTGCTTGAAGTATCAGGAGACCAGTTTGTTCCCTTTGTATCTTACTTTTTAGCATCTATCTGGATGTTTGATTACTTTGTTTCTTGCAGTTGGAGATTATACCTCTCCATTTTGCACTCTGTTCTTCCATGTACATATGATGTTGCTGTGAAGACAGAATTTAATAAGTTCTGGCTCGTTTTTTAGCTGAAGCAATGTTTGTATAGAGGAAAAAAGTGTGAAAATGTTGCAGATATGATCTTGCACTATATGATTCAGCGACAATTATCCATATAATTCTCTGGTCAATCATGTCATGTATTGTTTTCTTAAAATGCTTGCCTCCTTTCAATTGTACTAATATTGAACTTATAATTGTTTTTGAATTAGACTTCTATTTGACTGTAGGCTACTTTATTGCGAGGTTAATAATAGGGTGCATAATTATGCAATATATATATATATATATATATATATAAGTTCATCACGTACTGATGGGAAGCAAATATTTTCATACAAATGTAACCTGTGCATTCTCTCCCCAGTTTATTTGCTTTGTTCAAGTTAGTGTAATATTGCATTCATGATGCAAAGTATTTTGTATGCTCAAGCCAACCATGCAAAAGAAAGAAATCAGTTGGTAATGCTTAATGCTTGTAATACCAGTTAACTATATTTGCCTGTTTTTTTGCTTTTTGTTACAAGAATTTTTTTCCTCTTACATTCTACTTTGTCATCACTTGTTATTTCAGGATGATGAAGGTGATAATGCTTTCCATATAGCAGCAGACGCAGCAAAAATGATTCGTGAAAATCTTGAATGGCTCATTGTTATGCTTAGTAATCCAGAGGCTGCAGTCGAAGTTAGGAACCACAGGCAAGTAGTACTTTCATGCCTTCTTGTCTGTTATTTGTTCTCAGGGGATTCTTGTTGTTCATATTTTATTTCAATGTGTTCAACTTTGGCTTTGTTTGTACCTTTTTTGTAATGAGAAATTAAATTTTGCAGCATTTTTCAGTGTTTTCTGGGAAATAATTAAACTTACCCTTCTCTTTTTGAGATCTGTATGCTTTGCCTTGAATTTTTAAATTTTATTTTGCAAACTTAATTTTGATTAATCGTCTACTCAAATGCATATTTGTCTGTTGTGTGTGTGTGTGTGTGTGTGTATACACTGTATTGTATTTAAATGTGATACTCAGATCTTTCTCAGCCACTCTAACCGTTTTCAAGAAAATGGTAGACGTGGCATTTGACAAGATGTCAATGCTTAAATCTGACATGGACTGTTAAATAATCTTGATATGTGGAAAAGGACAACCTATAGTTCAGGGTTTCTGAGAGACTTTTCTTGGAAAGAAAGCCATAAAGTACAATATGCTAGAATTTAGTTGATAACTTTTTTGTGGAGACTGCCTTAGGACAAATATTCACTTGTGAAACCCAACCAACCACACTTTTTTCTTATTTGACCTGACACTCGAGGGGCCAATCCTTTTTTTTTTTTAATGTAATTTTTTTCTCAAAGCCTGTTCATTTGCATGGAAATTGCTGTTCCAATGACATTCTGTTACGGCCTGTTTTAGATTAGAACTATGTTGCCTTTATGTATTATTCTTGTCCCTTGTAAACAACATGTTGCGACTTCTATTAAGAGGTTCCAATTACTACATGTAATATTGCTTACTTTATATTCATTTTATTACAGTGGTAGGACGTTACGTGATTTTTTGGAGGCCCTTCCCCGTGAATGGATTTCTGAAGATCTGATGGAGGCCCTCTTGAATAGGGGAGTTCATCTTTCTCCTACCATGTAAGGACAAAATTTATATGCTTTGAATCTTGTCACTTGACTTATTATGCATAATTCTTTATTTTATTCTTAATTCTGTACAGATTTGAAGTTGGGGACTGGGTTAAGTTCAAAAGAAGTGTTACAACTCCTACATATGGGTGGCAAGGTGCAAAGCATAAAAGTGTTGGCTTTGTGCAAACTGTCCTTGACAGAGACAATCTCATCGTGTCATTTTGTTCTGGAGAGGCTCGTGTACTTGCCAATGAGGTTTTGAAGTTAATTCCATTGGACAGGGGGCAACATGTCCAACTTAAAGCAGATGTCAAAGAGCCAAGGTCTGGATCTGTAAAGTTTCTTGCGTGTAGTTTGCAGTTGATATATTAACGTTCTTTACAATCTTGATGCTACCATCGCATAATCATTGCTTATCTTTTCGACTAAAAAATGCCTGTTAACTAAGTTGGTTACTGAAAGATCATTAGTGAATACTTGATCACATTTGCTTCAACTACTTTTGATCTCAATTCTCCATCAACTTTTCTAGCACTGACCTGTATATGTGGTTTCTGAACTATGTTTACCACTCAATTTCAGAGAAATGTAATACCAGATATTTATTTTGAAGTTGTTTTCTGTCTTTTGCTTTAATTAGAGGTTCACTTAGGTCATAATAAGTGTTCAACTTGTGATGGTTGTAGAAATCATAGCCAGTCTACTGTTGGCTGGAAGTGTATATCTATTGTTATAGCTCATGATTTATACGGTAGCTATATTCTCAGACCTGTACATACAACCTAGATGTTTAATATAAGATACACTTCAAAGGAAGCGTAATTTTGAACTGCAGATTTTAGGCATAACCTTCTACATTTAAGATATCCATTTCCGTAAATTCTCTTTTCCAAATTTATTTGAGCTTGTACTACTTCCACAATTTGGTTATCACATTTCTTATCCCTGCTTATCTTTTGTACCTTTGAGCATGATACTAGAAATTCATGCAATCATTGTACATGGGATTTTACAATCTCCCCAATTAGAAGTGCACATTCTTGGTGTCAATAGAAACAATAAGTTATCCATGTACTAGCTATGATACTATATGTTACGGCTTGAGTTCACAGCCAAGTAGATGATGTCCACTTTAAACATAGAACCCATCACGATATTGTTCTGCTGTTACAAGGGGATACAAACTGCTTACTCTTAAAGATTTTGATCAACATTTATTTGGAAAAGGGAACATTTTCTTGGTCTTGTATGTTGCCTTAACCAAGCCCCAAACTCTTTAAAATTTACCACATATGGCCTCTCCGTTATTCAGTGATGATCCTGAAGGGGCAATTTAGAAATTTAATTATCTGAAAAGCAAGCAAACAGAAAGGTAAAGAATTTTATGGAGGGTGCACATATATTTCCTATGGTCCAAAAATGGTTAACCCCTATTACGACTAACAGATCTTACACAGAAAAAAAAATACGGAACCTAATGTGATGAATTTTGAAATGTTTATGACTTAGTTGTATTTAAAGCAAATATGCTGGGCCCGTCCAAAATTAACCTCCAAAAAAATGGAAACATGATATGGACATTGAGGTTTCTGTTATTAATTCTAAATTTTTTATGTAATCATGGATCCCTGAATAAATAATTTGACAGCATTACTACTAGCTTGGGTTGATGTGTGTCTGTTTCTTCTCTGATGATGTGTTCCAGGTTTGGTTGGCGTGGTCAGTCTCGTGATAGCATTGGAACTGTATTATGTGTTGATGATGATGGGATCCTGCGTGTTGGGTTTCCCGGAGCATCCAGAGGATGGAAGGCTGATCCTGCAGAGATGGAAAGAGTTGAAGAATTCAAAGTTGGAGATTGGGTTCGTATTCGCCCAACCCTCACAACTGCAAAGCATGGATTAGGATCTGTAACACCAGGGAGCATTGGCATCGTATACTGTATCAGACCAGATAGTAGTCTGTTATTGGAATTGAGCTATCTTCCAAATCCATGGCATTGTGAACCAGAAGAGGTGGAGCCTGTTGTCCCCTTTAGGGTACGGAAGAAATTTATGCCTTTTCTTCAACAGAACAGTTAGATGCCTATTTTTCTTTTGTTTACTTGACTTTATATGTCAAATAATGTTTTAGTCGTCGCTTTATTTTAACAGATTGGTGATCGGGTATGTGTGAAGCGATCTGTAGCAGAACCTAGATATGCTTGGGGTGGTGAGACCCATCATAGTGTTGGAAAGATAAGTGAGATAGAGAATGATGGTCTCCTAATAATTGAAATACCAAATCGACCGATACCATGGCAGGCAGATCCTTCTGACATGGAAAAGGTTGAGGATTTCAAGGTAATACCTGGCTGTTTTCTTCTGTTTTGTGTATAAGATTTGCGATAATGAAGGTGAAGTCTTAATCAGTTGTCTTCTATGTAAATATGTCTATTAATCCTTGACAGGTTGGGGATTGGGTGAAAGTGAAAGCATCTGTATCCTCCCCAAAATATGGATGGGAGGACATTACACGGAGCAGCGTTGGGATAATTCATAGCTTGGAGGAGGATGGTGATGTGGGTATTGCTTTCTGCTTCCGGAGTAAGCCTTTTTCTTGTTCTGTGACAGATGTGGAGAAGGTGCCTCCTTTTGAAGTGGGACAAGAGATTCATGTGATGCCATCTGTCACCCAGCCGCGACTTGGATGGTCAAATGAAACTCCAGCAACTGTTGGGAAAATTGTGAGGATTGACATGGATGGGGCTTTGAATGTAAGAAATTTATCTAATGACCATATTTGTGTGTGCGTGTAAATGAACCTTTAGGGTTTAAGTTCCTGTTGAATTGTTCTCTCTGCAAATCAAGGCACGTTTAGTGCTATATACTCTTAGAATATTTTTCGAATTGAGTTGTGTCTTTTAATCAACAGTTGCTGTAGGATGGCATCTCTAGCTATCAAGTATAGTACTAAGTCTTAGAATATATTTGGCTGGTGGTTTGTAAACATCAGCTATCTAATAAAAGTGAGTGTTTACCAAATATTTAGCTATTATGCTTTTGAAGTCAAGTAGAAGCACAGAAGTCCTAAACATACCCTTTATATGTTTTAAATTTTGATAATTGTTGATAAGTGCATCCATTTCCTTAAAGAGGTGTAGTGGTTTGGAAACTGTTAATTTAGACAAAAAACATGTTTGTGCACTTTTTATTTTTATGAAGCCCTTTTATTGTTTTGGTTTATTGCTTTAGGTTACCATTGCTTATTTCTGTGTAGGTGAAAGTTGCTGGCAGGCACAGCTTGTGGAGAGTTTCTCCTGGAGATGCTGAACGACTTTCAGGATTTGAAGTTGGTGATTGGGTACGTTCAAAACCAAGCATAGGTCCTAGACCAAGTTACGACTGGTATACTGTTGGGAAGGAAAGCTTAGCTGTTGTTCATAGCATACAAGACAATGGTTATCTAGAGTTGGCTTGCTGTTTTCGCAAAGGGAGGTGGAGTGCTCATTACACAGATGTTGAAAAGATTCCACCCTTTAAAGTTGGGCAGCATGTCCGCTTCCGAACTGGACTTGCTGAGCCAAGGTGGGGTTGGAGAGGAGCCCAGCCAGATTCACGAGGCATTATTACTAGTGTTCATGCTGATGGAGAAGTAAGGGTTGCCTTCTTCCATTTGCCAGGGTTGTGGAGAGGAGATCCTGCTGATCTTGAAATAGAGCAGATGTTTGAAGTTGGAGAGTGGGTGAGATTGAGGGAGATTGGTAGTAACTGGAAATCTGTAGGGCCAGGTAGTGTTGGTGTTGTACAAGGCATTGGGTATCAAGATGATGAATGGGATGGAAGCACTTTTGTTTCTTTTTGTACTGAGCAAGAAAGGTGGGTGGGGCCTACGTCCCATCTTGAAAGAGTGGACAGACTCATGGTTGGGCAAAGGGTAAGGGTTAAACTCTCAGTGAAGCAGCCAAGATTTGGGTGGTCGGGCCATAACCATGCTAGTGTAGGCATTGTATCTGCAATTGATGGTGATGGGAAGCTAAGAATATATACACCGGCGGGTTCCAAAACTTGGATGCTAGATCCTTCAGAGGTGGAGGTGGTTGAGGAAGAGGAACTCCAGATTGGAGATTGGGTTAGAGTCAGAGCATCAGTTGCAACTCCAACTTACCAGTGGGGAGATGTAAGTCATTCTAGCATTGGAGTGGTACATCGGATGGAAAATGGGGAACTATGGGTAGCATTCTGCTTTATGGAGCGGCTCTGGCTTTGCAAAGCATGGGAAATGGAACGGGTTAGGCCATTCAAAGTGGGGGATAAAGTGAGGATAAGAGAAGGGCTGGTGACTCCTCGATGGGGATGGGGAATGGAGACTCATGCAAGCAAGGGGCAGGTGGTTGGCGTAGATGCGAATGGGAAGTTGAGGATTAAATTTCAGTGGAGGGAAGGGAGGCCGTGGATTGGAGATCCAGCTGATATTGTGCTTGACGAGAGCTCATCTGGCAGAATAGGTGCTTCATGATTGCTATCTATGTTTCTCGAAGTTTAGTACTGAAGCTTGTAAGGTTTCAGCCTCTCGGTGCAGCGGATGCAGGGTTGTCAATTCCACTGCATCACACGATAAGATTTTACTCGAAGTTACATGCATGCAGTGAGTGGCAATGTCAGAATTTATTTATTTCAATAAAATGGAAGTACAGATAGATGGATACAGAGCACAAGGTGGAAGAATTGGCTTGCCTTCCTGTTAATTATAGGAGTACAGAAAGCAGCCAGGTAAAAAGAAAATTTTAGCTGTAGGCCATTTGTATCTCATAGACGATGTTTGTAGTTTATAAGTTTTTGAGGTATCTATCTATCTATATATATAGAGAGAGGTCGTTCATATGTATTTTATACAAATTGAATACTATGATTTCGTGAGTTTTCACCGACTTTCTGATGGTACTGTTTCTCCTCTTCTTGCATCCTGAACTTTCATTCCAATTGTTCATTAGAAAAAGAATTTATTGCTGGAATTTATTGGTTGACAATAGATAGGGCTGCTACAAGTTTTTGTAGGAAAAGGAAAGAGAGGTGAAGTTAATTGTACAGAATAGGATTTCATGTTAGGGCTTCTTTTTAGGTGCATAATACACTTGTTTATAGGAAAATGGACATCTTCTTAGATGTTTTGTTCTAAACGCAATTCCAATTTTAATTTATTCTCACAATATGCCCTTTAATTGGATTAAATAATAATAAATTCGCACATAAGATTCGTTTTAAGTTTGCCAAAGTAAAAATTATTATACCAAAGTCTCATAATTTAGTTTTAGTGTCTTGTCTCGTTCAAAGAAAATGGAGAGAACGATAATTCATCTCTAAGGAGAAACTTTTGTTTATTTATTTATTTATTTGATTTTATCTATTACATGTTTTCAGTACTTGCTGTGATGGCGACAAGCATAGAAATGAACCAACAAAATTCGTTGAATGAAAGCAGCAGCTGTAAGCAGCCGAAAAGGCTAACAAACAAATAAGGGTTAAAAGGTAAAATATCTTTCTGAGTATTTAAAAAAAATAATAGAAGAAAAAGAATACCCTCTGAATTAAAAAATGTCAGAGAGGTCATTAACAAGACAAGAGAATGAATGAGGAACCAAACCCAAACAAAAATAAACAAGAGATAGAAACTATATAATCCTCTGGAACAATCTCATCGTTAATCTGCTGTTACTGCTGACCGATCAATGAAATAAAACTTCCCCGAAATCATTTCAGATAAATGCTAGAGATAATCCACCTACAAAATAAGCTATTACTTTTTATGCACACTTAGCAATTCATTTTTGATCTTCAAGAC
The DNA here is from genome assembly GCA_028052125.1 of Melia azedarach. Taxonomy (NCBI): domain Eukaryota; kingdom Viridiplantae; phylum Streptophyta; class Magnoliopsida; order Sapindales; family Meliaceae; genus Melia; species Melia azedarach. The sequence continues at coordinate 5,507,242 of CM051397.1, forward strand.
GTTCTGCGTGCCATTTACAGAAGCCATCCTCCAGAGCCTCTCTCATCCAAGGATGCCGACAACTCTCAACAGCATCTGGTATAGTAAGCCAACTTCTCTGCCGAGTGCTTTGTTCTGGCCATGACTCAAGCTCTTCGTTCACAAACAAAGCAAACATTGCAGCTTTACATAAACCTTCCGGGCTAAATTCATCTTGGTGTGTTTTACTCTTAAATTGATAATGCCCTAGTAAATCCTGAAACAAGTAAACAGCATTTATCTCCTTTAATCCGTTGCCCTAGTAAATGATCATTATATTCTGTCAATTTAGAATATCAATGTGAGCTATACACTTAACATTTCTCTGTTTCGCATTATCAACCCAAGTGCCTGGGAATTTTGGAACTGAAATATCAATGGGAACTACTGCATTTTCAACAATACTTCTGTGGCTAGAGTACATCTCATAGAAAGCATGAGGGCACCACAGAAAATATGCACTCTCTGGAAAATATGAATGTCAAGAATTTGACCGAATCCACTACCAGAGGGAATGATAAACATCTTTCCTAATGCACAACACTATATCTCAAATTGTGGAGAGAATTTGACCCGAGACTCTTTACCATGACACAGAATAATAATAAAGAAGAAACAAGAAAAATGATTTTAGTGACAACAGTTTAATATTATGGATACTGATTCTCTATAGCCACATGTAATGTGTTTTCTTCTGGGAACCTAAATGACAAAATGGAAAATGCATACACCAAAAAAAAAAGAAAGAAAGAAAAAACCTGAAAACAGTTAAGATCTGAAACCCGTTTTTAAGTTAAAGCTTGAAAAATGATAAACAGATAGAACAGACACAAAATGTTTGGATAATGACACTAAACCAGAAAAAGCAAGAGATTCCAATATTTAAGGTCCTAAGCCATGGACATTCAGGAATGCAACTGCATCAAGCAACTCATTTTAAACACTCACGTAGAAACTTTTCCTAACCACCTTCAACAAAATAAGAGGTTAATAATAGTTATCCAACAATTCAACTTAGCAAAACCCAAATCACCTCGGAGAAATATAACATATTTGCTATGTTATAATAGATCAACCTAATAATCAACACTAGTCCCTGTAGCTAAATATCAAGAAACTAAAAAATACTACATATCCAATCAAGAATCAACCATCTTCCTGGTATCATTCCACAGATACATGCGGTGTTGTAACACCAAGTGCAAGTTTCCTAAAAGCAAAGCAGCATATCATGTCCACTAAAAGTGTCTCTCAGCATTCTAACTATCTTCCTTCACATGATTATAGCTCCACTATTTGAGCTTGTCAGGTATGTTTTAAGAGAATATTAACAGAAGAACCAATATCTTTTTGGAATCTCCTTCCCCTTCCATAATTTTCAAAAAAGTCAGAAATTCCACATCTATATGCCAGTTTAAACAATAAATAAATAAATAATAATTATAACAGTGATGATGCATAGACCAAAGAGAAATAACAGCATCAAATAATGACTTTCATGGGTTGGGAAACACATGAATACCAAAACAAAATATCCTGAATGGCACAAATATTCAAAAGCATCCCATGTACAATAGAAGAGGCTGTTTAAAGCTATACTAAAGAAAGCGTAACATAGAGATTGGAAGTAAAACTTACCATTAGTTCTCCTCGGACTCCAGCTTCTTCAATAGCTTCCCGCACTGCAGCTTCCTCAACTGTTTCATCATTCTCCCAGCCTCCCTGAAAAACGACAACAATTAATTTTATGAATAATATTGTATCTATTATTTTCACCTCTTCTTCCATAAATGATGAGATACACAAACGATAAACCTTCCACACAAAATTGTATCTATTAATTTCCATTAAGATATTAAATTCAGAATAATCTGGGGTGTTTTGAGTAATGCCAAGATTTCTCCTAGAAAGAAGACAGTTTTAAATTCACGTATGAAGTAACAGGACTGCCGAAAGCAAAATTCTCGCATAAGTTTTTAACTTACATAAACGCCAAAGCAAGAAGCAGACTCAACCACTATAAAATGTTACATAATTCAAGATTTGTATATATAAATTGCGGTGGCAGGAAATTAGGTATGACAGCATCCACAAACATGTACAACACTTGAAAGAGATCTGCAACAAATATGCTCTCTAACAAAGAGTAATTCCAGTAAGAAAGATATTGGTTCAGTTGATCAGCCTGGGAAATCTCTGATGACATTGCGTCTCTTTGCGACTTTTGGCTTAAGTTTAAATATTTGGTCAGATAGGAACAAAAGGCTGTATGAGAGGCTTTAGAAGAAGGCACTGGTTCTTTCTGGGACAGAGTTAATTTTATGTCATCTTTATGGCCTTTGGTTAAAGAATTCTGACATTCTTCTCTATTTTCCATTTTGAAGAATTCATATGCAGTTTTGGACTAATGTATGATACTGATATTCTTTTTGCATACAATTATACTGTAGAGATTTAGCTAGTTGATCTTTTGTAAATCTTGTGATGAACCTTAGGTCCATCTCTCCTTTTCTTACCTTTTCATAGAAATAAAATTCCACTGTTATTTTAAAAAAATTATTATTCTACCAAACAAAGTACAGCTAAAATAACTATTCGTATTTTACAGAAAACAGACATAGTTATAAGTGAATCAGAATAAAAGTAGAACTAAGAAAATCTAATTATGGTAAAAGCAAAGGAAAAGAAGATAGGACTTCATACCTTTGGAAACAAAAGTCCTGGTCCACTAGTTGAGTTAATCATAAGCACCTCAAGAATCTTTGCAGAATCATCATTTCTTATCTCTTCAGAATCTCTATACCTAAATGGGATACACCTGCCAAACAAGTTCCAGCATTAGCACTTAGCATCAAGCAATCTGTGTCCAAGCATGATCTTTACCAGTCTACATCAAACACAACAGTGTGCCATCATGCTAAATTGTACGTCTCTACCTTAAAATAATATATAAAAAAAATGAGTATTGTAATTGCAATTTTTCTTTCTTGCTCCCACAGTCACTTTATTCTCTACAATTCATATTAAGACATTTTGATCAACATTAATTTATAAAACATAAATATGTTTGTGTGTTGTATAGCATGCAAACATGAGTAAAAATACAAAATCTACGAGCCACGTCTGCCTATATATATTGTCATATGCCAAAATCTTGTGGCTCTATGATAAGCCCAACTGCCATGATTTTAACATTACAATACAATTTTGACCAAACCATAACGAATTTAGAAACACTAGCGAATCATCAATTGACAAAATCATTTATATTGATCCACAACATGATATTAGCCAATTGTTACCCTCTCACCCTCTATTGTATGTACCAATCACCTCTAAACGTTTTATGGTACCAACATTGCAATTATAAGCTCACCTCTTAAACTACAATTTATTTCCAATCATAATCAACACTATGTATCCCAATTCCCAGAATCATTTCTCCGCATACTAAGAAAATTTATTTCATCAAGTTACTGTCATAACATACTAATCCACAACTCAAATTTCAAACGACCAATTCCCATTCATACCCACTAACTAGCATAAGTAAAAAAGTTGAGAAAATATCACAAAGAAAAAACCATTAAAGCAATATAATCCCACAAGAAAGAAGCATAAATCAAATGCATGCATGATCCCACGAAGCACTAAAAAACAAATCATGAATATTATGCAACAATTATCAAACGAATGTACGTTTTTATTAGCTAAAAAGATTTCAGAGTATCAATTTGCCGTCACACACGCCTACATTAAACAAAAAAATAACATGCAATCATATAACGAGGGAAAAAAACAAAAACAAAAACAAAGCATACCCATTATGTACCATCAAGCAAATATTGGAAATATACATACCCAGCGACAAGACGACAACCGTTCTCGTAGCGTTGCTGATGCCGACCTGTACGGGCCACCAAATCAGACATACTACTACGAACCAATCCTCTTCTTCAAAAATCTGATATTAATAATAATGTAATTTTATTATTATTTATCTATTTATTGTGAATGAAAGAATGATGTAATCAAAGGAGGAGGAAGATTAAGGGTGCATTTTGAAGTCTGAGGAAGAATCGAGGAGCAGCAACAGCGGTGACGGTGAAGAAGATTAACATGATATTGATATTGATATCGATATTGATATTGATTTCTAATTCTGATGGGTGTGTGCGGTCGGTTTGGTTTGGTTTGGTTTTGTTTTGTTTTACAAGAGGTTGGTTCTCAACAAATAGGAGCGCATGGAACGGATCCGACGGTGGGGCTGGTCAACACTCACGTGGCTTCTCGGTCAACTTGTGGGCTCCCAGATTGCCCTTTTAACTTTATCTTTTAGATATAGTCAGACCAAACTAACTAACTAAACCCCCCGCTTTTTTTTTTTTTTTTTTTTACATCACTTTTTATATAAAATAATAATAATAATAATAATAATAATCCCATTAAAAGATTTTTAACTTTTAATTTGTGTCCTCAATCTAGTCACAATATAAAAAATTGAAATAAAGTAAGTGAGAATAAAGTTGTAAATATATATGATGATTCTGTTTGTAATTAATAATAATAATATAATCTAATTGAATTCTCTTTTATAAGCCATTAAATGATCCTTTCCTTCATACTTATTAAACTAAACCTGCCAAACCAATAAGTAATCTCAAGTTAGAGTGACAAAAATTTCAAGTAGAATAGAAGAGGTTCCAGACAACAACAATTTATGATTGTGATTTGATTATGCAACCAACCAACCAAAGTTGTTGAATTGAAATGGGCATTGGCATTGTCATTGGGCTGTGGTGCCTAGCTAAGTTGGGTTGGTGGCCCAATTAAACATTTTATTTCTTTTACTTGTGGTGTAGGCGGGCATCATGTGTCACTAAGCCCAAATGAGTATCCCTGGCCCATAAAACTACACGATTATTCTATTTATGTATTTATATTTCCAACTCTATTTTGTTTGTTGCCAATTTAAGTATATTAATAATAAACTGCTTGCTAGTTTAGATTTGAGAATTACTATATAATAGAATTATTTATTGTACTTTGTTGTTCACCCATCTTTTTTAATCATAATTATATTTAAGTTTAACAGTTTAAAAATAATATAAATATAAATATATATATTACTGATATTATACGGGAGATATTAATTTAACCCCTTTTACGAAATATAATTATAATATGCGACAACTTGAACGTTGGTTACTCAATTAAAAGAATTTTTTTTGGTAAAAACACTAGATAAAGTTGAATTTAAAGAGAGAAAAAATTCGAAAGAAAGCGAGCACAGGAGTCGCGAGAAGTGGAATAGAATCCCCTTGGAACTTGTCAACCCTACGCCAGCCAGCCAGCTCACTCCAAAAACAAGCAAACACATATATAATCAATATTCAGATTATTAATAATTATTATTAATTATTGTTAATAGTAGTAATAAGTAAAAGTAGGGCCGTATTCATTTTGAGAAGAGAGAGAGACGTGGGCCCCTGGTAATAAGGGAAGAAGGTGTAAGTAAGAACAGTCACAGATACATTGCATGTAGCAGTACTTGCGCAGTGCACGCATTCTCATTTGGTATCATATCTATGCAGCAGCTGCAGTACCACAAAATAAAACAATCTTGTGCAATTTATATATATGGTAAATAAAGTAAGCAACACAGGAATCAAGAATGATGATAGAAGATCTGATATGATGATTGATTATCATCCATCATGCATCCTCTGGAAGATATTTGTTAATATTATGCCTTTGTCAGAGAGAAAGAGAGAAATACTTGTGCGTTTTTGACTTTTCATTCTTCGTCCATTGAACTCAGACATTTCTTATACACATACATATATAGCAACCCTTCCAAGAGATCATCTGTATGCGTACCACCGTATGTAATATGTCTGTATATATATACATATATATATATATATTATTCCTCTGCATGCAGACCAGACGACCTTACTTTCTTCCTTCCAACCCCACCCCACCCTGCACCATTCTCTGATTCCCAGAGCATCTTCTCAGTTCAGTACAATTCAAATTCCGTGAACTGAACTAATTATATATATCATCAATGCTATGCAAATCTTTTTTTTTTTTAACATCACATCAATTTTCTGATTTCTTTTTAATTTTTATAAATCAAGTGCATATCTATCTTGATAAACCATGTAATTAATATTCTTTGATTAACAATACATGGGAATTGTAAAGATTTAATTAGTTGGTGGTCATATTACATTGTGTCACTGTCCAACTTGATAGCTAGCTACCTACTTCCTGCCTAAACCTAACTAACTAATTAATTAATTCAATTAAGGCTTGTTTTTTGGATTAAGTACTTTGCATTTTGTTTTATTATTGCTTAGACACGATAATTGAACAATGAAACGCATCTATATCTATCTCAACCCCACTTACTATATACATCGCTAGCTAAATAGATGATTCTCGCATACCAACTTTTGTCTCTATATATATATATATATATATATATATATACTATATACACACACAGACACAACAATTCTATTTCAACTTTAATTCCCATTTTATCACATACATGTAGAATATGGTACATCGCTGTTAGGCAAAATCCATTTGATGAAGTTGGAAAAGATCACTTTACAACCAATATTCGTCCCACCTTTTACAAATTTATAAATTAAGAGCTATGCATAGTAGCTGTAGCTGTAATCTTATTATTAATCCCATTAAGACATTATTATAATTTATATTTAATTAAATACTTTCTCCCCTTTCTAGCACATTGGTGTGATGGTTCGTTGAAAAGAGAAACTCGAACAAAACATATACAGAGCCGAGGCAAAACGACAATACAACTTGATCCCTATTTTATTAGTTCAACGGCCATTTAGAACATATTTAGTCTTTACTTGCAACACGTAAATTGTTAATTAAAAATTTAAATTAATTCCCAAACATATCAGCTGAATATATTGGGATCTGTCGCTCTGATTCTTCCTGATTCGGACCAGAACTCTCAACCGGATTTTCTTGGCAAAAGGCCAATTATCACCCTCGGGTCCCACGTCAACATTATATAAAATAATAATCAGCGGCTCGGATTTTGCTAAGCCGCACGTCCGTCAAACTGTATAAGTGCGCAGTTTCTCTTCTTTCTTCTCTTATCAAAAGCAAATTGATTTTCCATTTTCTGATTTCCGAAGGTGAGGCGAGAGATGATAAGAAATCCGGGGAGATTCAAAGGGCTGAGAGATTATGACACGTTGTTTTAGTATAGGAAGTGTTTTGGTACTGGTGGGTCTAGCGGCGTTTATGGTGGTGTTGCCTTTGATTCTGCCGCCGCTGCCTCCTCCGCCTTTGATGCTTCTGTTCTTTCCGGTTGGAATAATGGCTGCTCTCATGTTCTTGGCTTTCTCTCCGGCAGAGGCTGCAGCAGTAACAACTTCTGATAACCTGGGTTTCTAAACGAAATGCAGCTCATTTTTCTGCAACACTTTCTTCTTGATTAGTTTATTTTGTAGAGGCTGTTTTAAATTTCTAATGAGGAATCCTGAGCGATGGTATTAAAGTTGTATGAGCAGAACAAAAGAATGGAAATATTAACTATTTTGTAAAAGAGGGCAGTCATTTAATTTAATTCAATTTTTGCATAATTCTTCTTAAAGAAAATTGTAGAAAACAATAAAAATAGGTGGATTTTTTATTTTTATTTTTGGTTGTGCATGAGTTGGTTCGTTGTATAAATTAAACTGCAGTTATTCAACTCAATTTTTTAATTACCCATAATTACAAAATGTATTTTCTCTTTATATTAGTTGGAGTTTATGCTACAATGATTTATTTGGGCGGGAAATAAACAAACCCAGTTATTACTCCGGACTCTGAGGCTACACAACAAGCATAGCATGGGGCACAATTCCGGGTTTTAACTTTTCATTAGTTATAAATATAAATTTATTCAAACTAATATTCATGTATAATGTAAATATTATTTGACAAAAAAAAATGGGGAAAGAAATTATGTCGTTTAGTAACTTTTCTTTATTTATTTATGACTAAAATCAGTCGAACTCTTAAAACACCATTCGATTGGTCGTGTGTGCAATGCTCAATCAATATTCAAGATACAGAGATGTTAGAATGTTTCACTTTCACTCTCACTTAATGATGTATTCAAGATCGTCATTTTATTTATTCCTTCATTTTAAGAATTGACATTACCGATTAAGAACTCTACTAAGGCTATGCTTGAATTAATGAAAATATACCTAGATGAATATTAGAAAGTGATGTAGTGTAGATTCATCTATGTTGAGGAATTAGAAACAAACGAGGATTTGAAGTTAAAGACTACTTGAAGTTATTTCCAAATACACCAATATTGCTTAGCGCCCCATCTATTCACATACTACAACAGACCTGTCACTTACAAAATGATGCAACACATTTCCAAATACAATACTCACAAGAGATGTACCATCACTAAACCCGCCAATTACTTGAGACAATTCCTCATGTAATGCCTTCACATCTCACTATCAATAATGTCCCTCATCATCTGTATTGGGATAAGCCCTTCAGTCCGGATTGCATCTTTTTTAGGATCTGGACTGATGAAAAATAGTGTAGGAAGACCTCGAACCTGAAAGAAACACCACATCTTCAATAGATTTCTTCACTATAATAACAAAACTAATTGAAGTCCATTTTGAAGTGCATCGTCCTAAAATGTTAACCTATGGCTTCACTTATTGCAGCAAAAATCAACTGCCCATGAGATTGGGAAAAATGATAGGCTTGAAATCGTACTAGTTGCAAAACAATTATACGTAGCAACATATTAGGTTTTCTTGAGACAATTTATTCTCTTATCACAAACCTTAACATAACCAGGCAACTTCTTCTGAACAAATTTAGATGCAAGAAATACTAATTGAAGGAAAAAATCAGAGATAACTAAATTAAGAAAATCACCTGCATGTCACGTGCAAATTCATACTCGTCATCTGTATCAACCTTGACAATCATTGCATTGCTCTCATACTCCACGGCTAGCTGTAAGAAGAAGTAAAGACCTTATTCCTCAAGTAGGTAAAGGTCAAGGACATTGAAGAAAATGCTGCTATCCAACAGCTACTAATAACTACTCATAATAAAATTCCCTCACAAGTTCTGATGGGAACTTTTAAATAATTTGTATAGCATTTTAAGACCCAATTAGCAGCGCAACTAAAATTTTATTCATTTTACATAATACATTGTTTTTAATATGGTAGCAAACAATCATCACAACCCAGAAAATAAGCCATTGGACTGGTATTCCGCCTTCATTGACAAATTTGATCTATCATATAGTGAAGCTGTTCTGAACTGCATTGTGTCTCTTGTTCCATCATTTCGGTGGAAGTCATTTCGCAATAGAGAACCTATATATTGTTTAGTTTGTTCCCTAACCTTAAAATCTTTGCTAAACTTGGCAGCGGAGTCCACTTCAAATGGAATCTATAAATACATTTTCTTGAGAATTGGTTGAAGATTTCGTTTTATTAACTATGAGTGTAGACAATAATGAACCTGCATTATCGTAGGAGCTTTTTTCCTTGACATACATGAAAAGGCCTCAAGGAAAGCAGTTCCAATATGGCCCCCCCAAAGTTGTTGATTCCACTATATTTGAAGCCCTAGAAATCAATGCATCAAAGTAGGCCTGTGTTCAAGAAGGCAATTTCAAGAACTAAAATCATCAGACCTCAACTCTATAAGGTATTTAGACTGTGTTCATACTAAGTACGTTTGATGAAGACATCTCATTTTATATTTCTTGGGCTAAAATAAAACATTGAATCTATAATATCATATCATGTCAATAACAAGGACAGATGGCTATCATGTTCTCCTATAAATTATGTATCTATAATGATATTTATTTGTGCTCTGATTTGAGGAAGCTTCCTCAATGAACTCAAAAGAATTTTTTGATATATCTGTTCTGATCCACACCATTTCCTTCTTGACTAAACCTAAATTTCCGAATTCTCCTCAATCTACTTCAAGCCCAATTCTCCTTATTCTTGACCTCATCAATTTGGTTACATCACCAAGTCAAATGCCATTTCGGAGTGTTACATTAAGATGACAATCTGTTCCAGTTTTCCCAAATCCCTTCTAGATGTTCCAATAAATAACTCCACATAAAAACAACAAATAATCCAGTTTCAGAAATCCTTTTTCAACATAAGGCACCAATACAATCATTGCTTCACACAAATCCCTCATAATATCCAACAATTAATCAAAAACATAGAACTAACCAGATGACACTGTCTAAATGAGGAAGCTATCAGAGAAGCATGTAAGGATGTACTCCTCTTCATTTAATTGCTTCTCCATGGAGAAATGCTAACCTTTTAGCCACTAATCCTACCCTCTGCTCCCTTTTCCTGGAGAAAAAGAAAAATTCTTTCCATGATCCCTATTTTAAGCAAACATTAATCTATAGCATATTTTATTCATCATTGTATCTCTTGCTTATGCCACTATGCTAGATAAAAAACCCACTCTGCTAAATGTTCTCCCGTACTGGATCTCCAACAGAGTAGCATCTTAATCAGCAAGCACCTCAGAAAGGAAATTGCATTCACATTACATTGCAATATCAAAATATTCCTCATCTTAACCAAATTCTAGTTTCTAGTCACGATTTACAAAAATTTAATCCATTCTGATGCCAAATGTTGCAAACATTGCAGCAAAGAATACAAATAAAATGCCATGCCTCAAGTAATTACACGCAAATTGTAGCATACCATTTCAAGTTCTTGGGCCATTAAAATACAGGGTCCACACCACGTTGCATAGAAATCAATAATAAGTGGTACATTTCTTTCCCCTCTTACCAGCTCCTGAATCTCTTGAGCTGTCTTCTTCTTCTGTTCACTCAAAACATCAGACGCATCAAACTTAAAGGAGATCGAAGCACATTAAGTTAATAGAAAGACAATAAATTCACAACACATTAAGAATAAATTAAAGTGAGGAGCTGTAGAAAGACAATAAATTTCATACGCTTGTATAAAGCTCAAGAAGAAAAAAGAAAACATCCAAAATTCAGAACAAACTCAGAATTCTTTGCCAATCCACAAAAAATATACCAAAATAATCTAAGAGTTTTGAAATAAATCATAAAATACGCATTTCAGAGAAATAAAGTTTTAAGAGCAATATGAAAGGAGCCTACCACGAGATAGTCTTCTCTGACATACTTTCCGTGAGGAGGTCTGCAAAGCAACTTTCTCGGGTGTGTTGATAAAGAAAAGAGTCTATCTCTGGTAGTTATTGCAGAGAAAGAGAGAAACGAATTATGATGTGGAAGATGGGCTTTTATTGAAGAAGAGTGCGGAAACGGCGAAATGTAAGGGGGTTGTGGTGGCGAAGAAGATGATGCATTGAATGAAGAGATGGAGCTGATTTGAAGCAGAGCCATCTTCGGAGAGAGAGAGAGAGAGAGAAATTTTGAAAGGGGTTTTAGCAGGGTATAGGTTATGGCAAAACCAAATAGTTGCAGATAAAATTCAGGTGTGTTTGGTTGTCTGAAAATTTATCAACCGGTCTGGTTTATGAATTTCCCTCGTTAATCTCGATCTCAAAAGACAACAAAAAAAAAAAATACCGAGAGAAAGCCACGAGGCTCCGAATTCTTAACCATGCATTTATTAATTAAATATAACTTATAGTAATGATATATTTATTAATTTTTTTAATAAATTTTTATCACATAATGTGATATCATTATATATATTTATCGTGATTCAAGTTTCTTAAGTGTGTGTATATATGTTAATTGTTTCTTAATAATTTTGCTGAGACACATGATTCCATCACTACACTTGATGGGATTGGATTAGAGAATTAATTAATTTATTTATTAATCATTTCCGAAAGTCGGGATTTAGATCCAGCAGAAAGTTCTGCCAGTTGTTTTTGACACATAATTAATTTGATGATCGATATCAAATTATCAATTAATTAACGGGGTGGCATTTGTACTATTTATTCTCCGTGTATAGACAAGAACTAGTTTCCAAAAATCAACGGACTCGATCCACCTAACCAACAAAGCATAGGAGGTAAAACCAGAGTACTAGGAAATTAAGAATATTATTAACAGTCAAGAAGAGTCTGGTGGGCAATATGGAGTTTTGAGTTTGGTGTAGTGAAGATACTAGTTTCCATTGCTGTTGTTGGTTTTTGTGGATTGTAAGTTGGTAATGCTGAGAAGACAAACAAGGCATCAATGGACCAAAACCAGCTTTTCTGCTTGGAAATATTATGGAACTGAAGAAGAAGCCTCAACATAATAATTATGATATTAAATAGCCAATCTCTCACAATATTGCTGCTGCTCACAATCCTTCTTTTGGGCAATGGAGGAACAAATACGGTGTGTTTTCATCAGCTTCATTTAACGGATTGTCTTTTATACTATATGTGATTAGTTCAAATTTCTATCTATTAGTTTTTTGTTCTATCAATATTTGTTTGATTGATGGAAATAAAAATCAAACAGGTGAGTTGTCTGTGTTTTCTCTTGGAAACACACAAATGGTATGTGTAAACCAAGCTGATGTGGTGAGAGAGATTGCAAAACCCATAAATCTTTTAGATTTGGGGAAGCCTTCGTCTCAACGAAAGGCTTTTTGGTGCTCTGCTTGGCCAAGGAGTTTTGACTTCTAATGGAAATGCTTATCAGAGGAAAACCATCGCTCCTGAGTTATACATGGACAAGGTTAAGGTACATATACCATTTGCTGCAAAGAATTTTGTTAACTTAATTGCTTTTCTTGCCTGGTTTAGGGATGTCTTAAATCCTTGTATCGTTTTTAGGGAATGATGAACTTAATTACCGAGTCAACAATCTCACTAGTAAAGTCATCGTGGAAGAGCAAAATAGAGACAGAGGGTGGAAGAGCAGACATAAAAAATGACGAGTCCATATGCAAGAAGTTTTTCTGCAGATGTTATCAAAAGGACAACAGATTTTCTTGAGGCTCAGAACTATATACGCGCGAGGTTGGCCTTCTATTCTCATATATACACCCATTATTATTTAGAGTCTCACAACATTGTTTTGTCACAATAGAGTGCTATTTTGATGTAAATCCGCAGTTTACATTCTGCTAGTCAGGTCAGGGTTGAACTTAAGGTACTGCTAGCTCTCTTCTGTCAAACTTCTCCTTGTCTCCTTCTCCAAAATACACTCACTCGCCTCTTTACAGGCTGCTCTGCTCATTGAACCAGAACATGGAATCAATCTCTTTCCAAGGAATTTATGAGTTATGCCATCCATATTTCACAATTTTCATTATTGACTAAATTTTAATTGCTTATCTGGAAACATTTCAATAAGCGATGGGAAGAGTAATTATAAATTTAAAACTCAAATGAAGTTGTTGAAACAGTAAAAATCAGCTAAAATTCCATGTATTAATAGTAGCACAACAGTAGTAAAGTTGACCTGCCGTTCATTATTGGGAATTTATTTTATATTATTTTTAATTGTCTTTTTATTGGAAAAAAAATGGTTGACTATTAAGACTAATCATTCTATTATTTTCATTAATCATAAAAAAAATAGTAATAATAATAAACGTCGCTAAATATTACTGCCGGTCACTGTTATTCGCATCATTGGTGCTAGAAATTCCAATTTCTCGATTGAACAGAAGTTCAATGATATGGATAATGACCTCAACCAAAGAAACCAACAGCAGCTAGTAGCGGTCAAAAATGGAGGCTAGTAGTATTTTTTGGTTTACTCAATTTTTCGAAACATATTTTAGAATTAATGTCATCGTTTTACGTGTCAACGATAATAAAATTTCCAAACTACCGTGGCTTGATGTAATTTTCAGTATAAAATATTTTGTGTATAGTAGTAACAGTTGGGTGTGTTCCACCAGAGTGCATTGAGTATTCAGTGTTCTGATCCGTTTCTGAAGTGAAAATATGTTTATTATTTCTTCGAAACGCTGCATAATTGATTTGTGTATATATACGCATCTTTCATAAAGTCTTGGACTCCCCGGTTTGTCATAGTCAAGTCTAATGCAATGTCTACAAAAGCATTGACGCTGAAACCAAATTAGACGGAAGGAAATAGTGACTTTTGCAGTTATAAGCGAGAGCGAAAACAATATTGAAGGATCAGATTCAGCCAGCAAGAAATTAAGAATCTTACCAGTCCAAATCTAAGAGAAGAGCTTCGGTCAGGACAATATGGAGCTTCAGTACTTTGAGTTTGGCCCAATGAAGATAGTTGTTTCGATTGCCGTGGTGGGTTTTTGTGGCTTGTTGGGGTTTCTGTATAATGAGTTGGTAATGAAGCCGAATACGCTTAGAGAAATTCTGAAAAAACAAGGCATCGATGGACCAAGACCATCTTTTCTGCTTGGAAATATAAGGGAATTAATGAAGAAGCCTCAAAATAATAACAATGATAAAAGGCCAATCTTTCACAATGTTGCGGCTGCTCTCTATCCTTGTTTTGGGCAATGGAAGAAGAAATATGGTATGGTTTTCTCAACTTTCTATCTATTAATTTTTTTTGTTCTATCAATATTTATATCATTGATTGAAATAGAAATCGAACAGGTGAGTTGTTTGTGTTTTCTCTCGGAAACAAACAAATAGTATGTGTAAACCAGGCTGATGTTGTGAGAGAGATTACAAAACACATATCTTTAGACTTGGGGAAGATTTCAACTCAAAGAAAGGAGTTTGGTCCTCTACTTGGGCAAGGAGTTCTAACTTCTAATGGAAAATCTTGGGCGCATCAGAGGAAAATCATTGCTCCTGAGTTATACATGGACAAGGTTAAGGTACATATATATACACATATAGATGGATAATTTGTTATCAAAGAGTTTATTAACTCGCTTTTCTTGGCTTGTTTTTTAATGTCTTAAATCCTCGTATTGTTATTATTAGGGAATGATGAACTTAATTACAGAGTCGGCAATAACACTAATAAAGTCATGGAAGAGCAAAATAGAAGCAGAAGGTGGAATAGCAGACATCAAAATAGATGCGTCCATAAGTACTTTCTCTGCAGACGTTATCTCAAGAGCCTGTTTTGGGAGCAATTATTCTGAAGGACAGCAGATTTTCTTCAAACTCAGAACACTTCGGGAAATTATGTCTAAGAAAAGTCTACTTCTAAAAATTCCAGGCATGAGGTCAGGCTTCTATTCTCGTATGTGCAAATATTCACGAAAAAGAAATTATTAATTGTTGCTTACAAACCATTGACTAACACTAACATGTACAGGTTTCTTCCCACAAAGAGCAACATATGTGTGTGGAAATTAGAAAAGGAGATCTACAACTTGATATTGAAGGTGGTAAAGAAGAGGCAAGAAGCTGCTCATGAGAAGGATTTATTGCAAACAATTCTTCAGAATGCCAAAAGAAGTAACCTCACTCAAAAGGCAGTTGAAAAATTTATAGTTGATAACTGCAAAACCATATACCTGGCAGGCTATGACACTACAGCTGCTTCTGCTTCATGGTGTCTCATGTTCTTGGCTTCCGATCAACAATGGCAAGATCGTGTTCGTGCAGATGTTCTTGAAATTTGTGGAGATCGTATTCCAGATGTCGATATGCTTCCTAAAATGAAGCAGGTACAGTTAACCAAATTCTGGAAGACATTTGACATAGAGAGTTGAAATCAAAACTGATTTTAATTATTTATTTTTCTATTGTTATGCATGCAGCTAACCATGGTAATACAAGAATCATTGCGTCTATATCCCCCGGTGCCTTTGGTGACAAGGGAAGCCTTAAAAGACATGAAATTCAATGATGTATACATTCCGAAGGGAGTGGATATTTGGGTCACTATACTAACATTACATACAGATCCTGAGATATGGGGAAGTGATGCATATGAATTCAAACCAGATAGATTTGCAAATGGAATAGCAGGAGCATGCAAGCTCCCACATCTATACATGCCATTTGGGTATGGTCCTAGAGTTTGTTTAGGGCAGAATTTGGCAATGGTTGAACTCAAGTTACTACTAGCTCTTATTCTTTCCAACTTCTCTTTCTCCCTTTCTCCAAACTATACTCACTCACCTGTTTATAGGTTGCTTATTGAACCGGAACGTGGAGTCAATCTCCTGGTAAAGAATTTGTGAGTTGTATGTAAGATATTGAGATTGGTTCAATGTAAGAGATTAAACAATTTAGACAAGACATGGTTTGTTCTTCTCTATCAAGCAGCTAACAAGCTCCTCTTATGTCATGTTATAAGTTTTTTCACTTCAATATAACTACTCCTCATGTTCAAATTTGAAATTTTGGTCAATGACGCCGAAATGGCCACCACATTTTCAGGGAACTCAACGTTTTCGGTGTCGATTAATTAATATATTTACACATAATATCAAAATTATAACTAATAAATCAAGATAACTAGATTAATAAATGACATTATTAATTTAGTAAGTAACACTTCATTGCTCAATAAAAGAGAACATTACAATGAGGTAGGGATAATGTTATTTCTCACCTAACGTTCCAATAATATTCCTTAACTACTTAATTAACCCTAATCCAAGTTAAATCTCCCACACCCCCTTCTTACATCTCCGAAAGTTCTCTTCCTCTTGCTTTTATGATCGTGTTAATACACAAGTCTAATTAACATAACATAAAAATACATATATACGAGAAAGTCTTCAGTATTCTGGATACAATACACAATTTTCAATAAAATATTTACTGAAAACATGAATGTATTGTACCAGCAATACCTAAAAGTTTCTCGAGAGACATATAATTAGCTGCAGTAAATGTTGAAATAAAACTTAATTTCTTCCAATTCTTAAGGAAGAATCAACGGGGCCTTTGCCATAATTGGCTGCAAATAGCTTAGCAATCTCTAGTTGAGTGTTGGCAATAATCTCAGTTCTTTTGAGGTCCATTTCTCCTCTCTTAGCCTCAGCTTCAGCTCTCATCTTCTCAATTTCTTTCATGGTGTCCATTCTTGCTTGCTCTGATCTTACCACTACTTCTGCAAGCCATCGAATGCTTTCAGCAATTTCCCATTCTTCCCTTTTTCTCCTCTTCTTCTTCTCCATTTTCATCTTCAGTTTTCTCGACCTTAATTTTTCTCTGTCACTGTAAAGAGCTGGTGTGCTGCTATCTGTATCCATCGCTTTCTTGTCTGATACATGGTCCGATAATTTTGCGCCCGCCCCATCTTCCTGTAAATTTAATTTAATTTCAAAATAGCATAATTTTGATAATTCAATTTTTTAATTTATGCTGATTCTGAGAGAATATAATCATTTAATTTTTTAATATTATTCACATGCTAATTAATTTTATAGAGATTATGGTATAGGCAGAGCTTGTGTTGTAGGAAGGATGACTGCAAAGTTGAAATGTTCCTTTCAGCAACTTGTACACACGAGGATTAAAAGTGAATTTAAATTCCAGATCAAAATTCTTCTCTGCAATAATTTTTCTGTTGCTACAGACACAACGATGCCTTTCCTATTTAGGCAAAAGTAAAATAAAATTCCTCTTGCTGTATCATTCACCTCTCCTCTCAGATTTCATCAACATCTCATGATTTTCTTCTTTTTGTCAAAATATCATATAAATAAAAAGATTTAAACACCACAGCTAAAACTTTGTGCCATTAAGGAATGGTAAAAAAATAAAAATTAATTAATTATTTTAAATACAAAAATTTCAGTCTCTGTAAACATTAACCGAGGAACGTGATTCTTGAAGTAGAAACAAGAAGTCCGGGGATCAGACTCTATCTCACACCAATCTTGAAGGAAAATTAATTTAATTTAATTTTTAGTAGTAAGAATGAAAAAAGTTTATATATTTAAACCTCGGTATTCTCGTGAAATTATCAGAGAAATCACAGGTAGAACTCTTGGAAAAACTGATCAATTAAATATTTCAAAGAAATTTATTAATAATCGAGCAATTCATTAAGGAAAGGCAATTCGAATGCAGAGGCTAACCTTGGCCGTTCTATGATCAATCCCATTGGAGCCATGTGAGTTTTGCGCGGTTCCAGTGGGTGGAACTGGTTGCGGTGGAGGTGGAAGAGTAACAGCAGCGGCAGGAGGCATCGGTTGCGCCACTGCAGTCTGTGATGTTTCCAGCAACACCAGAGGAGGATTGACAGACAGCTGTTGCTGTTGGTGCGGCGGAGGAAGCGGCTGAGGTGCAGCAGCAGAATTTCCACGTAGTAAAAGATCAAGGCGAGGATATAAAAGCCAAGATGATCCATCAGCATTAGCAGACTCTGATCTATACCTTTTCTTCATAGACTCAATCTTGTTCTTGCACTGCGTCTGTGTTTTGGGGGATTTAGTGTGATTTGCTCGAGCAGACACGTGTCTAGCAACTTCTTCCCAATCGTGGCCTTTGAGTTTTGCTCGATTTCTGAGAACCCATTTGGATTCATAAGCTTCAAGTAAGCTAGAAACTGCTCCTTCACTCCATTCATCTCTTTTCAATCTGTCGTTGCTGCTTCCGCCACCACCACCGAAGGCTTTCTTAGGAGATTCTTCCTTGTGGTTAGGGAGGAGGAGAGATGGGTGATTTTCTTGGTTATTTTCTTTGTCCATCTCTCCTCATGATCATAAAAGCCAAATAGAACACTTTATTTACTGTATGATTTTTATTGTTTAACGGTTAATTATAACATTTCATGGAAGGCGAAAGGTAGCTAGCTAACTAGGGTTTATCGCAGAGAACAAATGAAAGAGAACCACTAGCATTAAAGAGAAAGGGTGGGACTTAGAATTAGCGGCCAACCCAAAGGAAGAAGAAGAACAAGAACAAGAAGACCACGCGAGAAAAAAAGAGAGAAGGTGCTCCCTTTGTCAAATGAGTTAACGACTGCATACTCCTTGCTTTATTTTCGGATAATAACATACGGGTCCTTATAATTTATACTTTTAGAAAAACAATTTAAAAGTATCTTATTATATCTAACAAGTCCTCAATACAATTCTTATCGAAATAACGAAAGAATTTTAATATTATAAATTATTTGATTCGGTTATTTTAATGGAAGTCAGAAATTTATTTGATATAAATAGACAGAATATCCGTCTGTGTAAGAATATGAAAACTTAGGGACTTGGATGTTATTAACCCTTAAAATTTTGCATATATATAAAATTGTTGACGTGGGTACGTTGGGTTTCATAGTTGTGGTCGGGTGAATTTGGCTGTTGGCGTTGATACGAAGCCAACCAAGAAATCCACTGGACTTGTTAAGAAGAAGAAGAGGAAGAGGAAGAGGAAGAAGAACAGGAAGTAATAAGATGGTTGATAGTGGCGGTGATAGTGGGAATGGAAGTGGTGGGTGGGTCACTCACGTGGGTCTGTCACCCACTTCAGTCTTTCCTTTTACTCAAATTAACCTACCCCTATTTGAATTACCGTCTTAATGCAATCGTTGAACTCTAATTATTCTAATGATCATAAATTCAAATGACAAGGTTAATGCATATTTAGTAGTAATTATCAATGCCTTTGCTTCAAAATTGTTACTATTATTGTTATTTTTCTTGATAATCCACCACTAGGCAGGGCTGTGCAGGGTCATGCTAATTGGTATCTGAAGCTTGTTGGTGGTGGGTGTTGTGGGATTTCCTTTTGAGCATTGCTTTTGGCTTTTTTTGTCATTCGCTTTTGAAAACTTTGGTGGGGGGGAGGATTCATTACCACTCGACTAAATTGTGAAAAAATGTTAACTTTATTGGGCATTTGACTCTTGTATACAATTTGATAGGTTCTTATTTGATTCTAGCTGGCCGGTTTGTTAAAAAAGATATGCCTTATCAACAAGGAGGTTAATCACTGACTTATGTTTTCTTTTTAAAGTTTCGGGACCATAACAAAGATTCATCTTACCTCTAAATCACACACATAAACCATATTCTTTTCTTATTTTATTTTATTTTACTTTACTACTACCACTGGACAAGACAAGACCAACTCTCTATTTCATTATCATCAATTATCATAACGTACAACCTAAAAAGTATAATTCTTTTATTGATATAATTGTTCAAAATGTTCCCCCTATATATTTATTTATTAAAAATTTTCAAATTTTCAAAATCATAACCCGCTAGAAGGAGGGCTTGAACCTCCGACCTTGTGGTTAACAGCCACACGCTCTAACCAACTGAGCTATTCCAGCTGCTTTAATAGAATTTATTTTTATTTAATGAAGTACTAACAAATCAACAAAATGAGGACAAACTATACAAAATCAATAATTATTAATTGGCATTAGTGTTTTATATAAAATTTACATTCCAACTTTATAATCATATTTGTCATAAAATTGCAATACTTATATATTAAACTAAATTTGGATTTCCACAATAGATAGAAATAGAATCTCATAATTCTTCAAAGCTGTTGTAATTTCAGACACGCCCGCTAAACTTATAAAAAAGAAAAGAAAAAGTTAAAAAGGTTTTAATACAAAAGCAAATGATGAACAGGATGAAAAGCGCATATTGGCATTAGCAAAAGTATGAAAGTGGTTGAAAAATAAAATTACATATTAAAGTTGTTGCCTTTTAATTGGAGGCCCTGGAAGATGGTGCTATCTATGCTATCAATATCAATATCAATATCAATATCAATATCAATATCATTATGGTTTTCAAGTCTTGGCAGTATTCAAGATTGTGTTAGACAGCTACTTAACATATAACCAAACAATTTTTCACTATACACACACACACACACACACACACACACACACACATATATATATATATATATATATATATATTTTAAATTGTGCTACCTTTTTTAAAAAAAATTAAAAAATTAAATATTACATCACTTAAAATATGTAATATAAAATTAAGAATATTTAACATTTAAAATTTTATATGTACCATTACTATCTCTTAGAGAAAAATGAAGCAGCAGCATAAGAGTGTTATTATAGGGTAAGGACAATGAGCATCGTGTGATAAAGTATATGGAGTTTAAATAATAATAAAATTTAAAAAAAAAAAAAAAAAAAAAAGAGAGAGTGGCAGTTTTGTGGAATATCTCAAATGAAGATAAAAGACATTACCAATCTACACAATCAATCCAAACAAAATTTGTCTAAGTAGGTTAGTTTGATGCTACGTTCACCCACTAAACATGCTTAGATGTGAGTGGATTTACAGCTAGCCCACATGTGTCAGTGTCTGTATACACACGCGCGCGCGCACATTGGTTGCAATGCTTCCTACTTCTCAATTTCAACTTTCATGAAATTTCAATTTCTTTCCCTTTCTCTAATATTTTGTTTTTCTCACTCTCGTTTGGAGAATAAGTTCAGCACCCATTTGTTAAAGCTTTGGTACTTCGGTAATCTCTTGGAGGTTAGATATTTTTGTGTCATTCTAAGGGTCACTTTAAGATTATTGTAAACTTTTAAAAAAATCTACTTCTATTATATCGTAAAAATAATCAGTCTTAAAGAGAATTAGTTTAATATTTAATAAATTTTATTTTTAAAAGTGTTGTGAATTTGAAAATTAGTTTTGTACATTCAGTAAATTTATTATTAAAAAGATTGTAATAATGCTAAAATATACACGGTAAAAAGTGATAAATAAAAATTACTTTAAGTGTTTAATATAATATATGTTTACTTACAATAATTTATAAATATATATATATATATATCATAACTAAAAATAAAAGTAAAAAAATAATAAAAAAATTTTGATTTTAACAAAAGTATTTCTATATTAAAATTGAAATTTAAAAATTATTTGTAAGGTTAATTTTAGATTTTTGTAATTTTAAATGGATATATTTAATATTATACTTAAAAATAAAACTATTTTTTAAAATCATATTTTAAAAAATAATGTTTTTCCTACTTCTCAAAATCTATTGTAGGATAATGTGATTTTTTTAAAAATATTTAAAAATATTTTTATCAAAAACCCAAAATGACTTATGACGGTTGAAAATCACTTTTATCTCTCCCAACAACAATTTTAAATGGGTTATAACTCATATAATTTAGACTCATTTGTGTTTTGTGGGGTACAAGTACACATGTTATGTTTAATTTTCAAAAAATCGTATTAACAATCAATTAAACTTATTACATTTGTGTCATGTTATTTTAATTTATTAAAAATTTTGTGCCTATAGTATTGGTTAGGGACACTCAAATTAATGCAGAGCTTTCTTGTTGGGTTAGTATGCTAATTGGATCCATTTAACATTTTTACTATCAATTTAAAATTTTAGATTTATTGTTACCCTAATATTTATATTTAAGAATATATTAAGAATCAAGCTGATTAAATTTTGAATCTGTCCGTACCATCATCTTCGGGTTTAAAATTTTGGATTTATTGTTACCATAATATTTATATTTAGCAATATATTAAGAATCAAGCTGATCAAATCGGCAAGGTTTCATGATTGACGGGCATTATTTCTGTCAAAAACTAGGCCCAAAAAGGGTAAAGAGATGAAATAGAACAAGACCAAAAAAATAAGTATAATATGGTTTCGATCCTGAGACTGTGGGTTATGAGCCCTCCACGCTTCCGCTGCGTCACTCTGATAATTTAGTCTGTTATTTTAAGACATTCGAATATATCGCAGATAGCAGAAGAAAATACCGAAAGTGATAACGGAGAAAAACAACTGTGACAGAGATGAACAAGAAATAAAGTAAATACACAATAGAAAGAGTAGCTTCCAAGCATAAATTAAATAGGACAAAAGATAGTTAATCCACAATTCTTGAGGCTCACTGCTTTCATTTCTTGGGGATGAATGATTAATTAATGCCTACGTTTAACATTGCACAAATCACCTACCGTGTCTATAACGCAAATTAATGCTACAGTTCCTAAGTCATAAATCTTTGGGTACGACTATGGAAAGCATAACTACTCGTGAATCTCCTCCTATCTTTTCAAATTACCAAAAGAATAAAAAGTAGACTTCTCATTTACTGCTAAAACATGATTTTCCATCAAATTACAGCATTTCACTACCAATCAGGGTAACATGAATTACGTCTGAAAGAGAATGTGTGGTTCCTGAAAAACTCTTAACAAGATAATTTGATCTCTACTTCTACAAGCAAAAATGCAGCATGTGCTACATCCAATGCTTTTATAAACTCTTATCCAACTTGAAACTTATTCTTTCTCCTAAAGCCTCTAAGTTGGTTGTCCTATTCTATCATAGGCTACCAAGTACCACAACGCAGATCAATTATTTGCAGAGACTCATGAACTTCACGGTACATCCCTACATATAGCAAATACCTTTTAATAGAATGCAAACAAAAGAGTAACTTATTCATTCCATATAATCTGATCATATATATTCATTTCCTAATGGGATGCATACCTATCTTCAATATGGATAACATACTTGTTTACAAAAATGGATGATGAAGAATTACATATGATTTAAATCAAATGAATAAACCTTGCTTTCAGACTATTTAAGAAGTAAGAACTGAGCTTCTTGAAAAACAAAAGCACCAGTTATTATCAATGTTAACCTTGTAAATCTGAGAACAGGAGCAACTTGAAACCTTGTTTAATACTATGACATGATTGTAATTTATTTTAGTTTCTATTGGCTCTGATTTATTCTACTCCAGTGAACTCAGAGGTCAAATTATTTGGGTTCCTGAAAACTGAAATTACAATTATAGTCTCAGTTAATGATGCCAGTGAACCAGTTGAAATTTGTGTGTTTTTCCATCTAAGAGAAAATTTCTTTAATAAAAAGCAGTCTTCCAGGCTATATTTGAGGCCTATTAGCCAAATTATAAACACTAATAGCATCAACAAAATGGACAAATTTTGTTGTCAAGTGAAATGTGTGCATATGTGTATTTCATGCTTCAAAATGGACAGAGAACTTCATTTCTTACGCACTTTTAATGATCTCCATAAATTCCTCACAAAAACTAAATAGTACAAGGAAATTTTTATATGCAAGTGCATTTGCATATCTCCATAAGTTCTATCCCACAACACCAACCATAAGAAAAGAAGAAAAACACAACAAGTTGAGTTGCCAACTCATAAAATTTGAGACGTAATCATTTCCAAGTTCTGGTTGTTGAGCGTTGTTCAAGAAAGCAAACTAACTAAACATTATATTGCAAATGAATGCTTCAACATGATTTTATAGGGGAAAAAAATATGTGCGGTATAATCAAGTAGACTAAGAAGTTGACAATTTGTTCAAACAGCACTTCAGTATCAATATAATTCGAAAATAGATCCTTTATTGGATGGATCAGGTTAGAGTGGTAGCAAATTTAAAGTGGGAATTCTATCTTGGTTCAAATTTTGTGAACAAAGATAGATGAAAATTTAGTTGGAGTTCGGTGGAATAGAAATCAGTCAAAAGTAAAAACAAATGCTTTGGCCATTTCCCTAAGGAAAATTAAAGTAGCATACCCAATTTCACTCAATTTTAACTTCAAATTCAATTTGCAAAATTTTTGTTGCAATGCTATGTCTGTATCCATGCCACATGTACAACTTGAAACAACATACTCATAACTTATAACATGACAATTAGACTTGCAACAAGACTTACAAGTTTTTGCCACAATGATATAAATTAGTTCTGTATCTGACGAGTCCTGAATATATTCTTAAAAGTTATACAAAGGGTATCATGCAGCATGACTTCTAAAGAGTTCATACAATGTTGTGAATTGTGACTTTAAAAATGACAGGTAGACTTGCAACAATATGATCACGAGTTTGTGTTCCAATATTACAAGTCAACCTTATTATAATATTACAAGTAGGGCAGTGGGCATCCATACAAGGCCAACACTATAGTCAGAGATACAGAAGATTAAAACAAGAGAAATGAAATGTTCGACAAAAGTTTTACATAAATGTCATTCATCACATATTATTGGCAGAAACTAGGAACAGAAGACCAAATCGAAAGCAACAAGTCAATGAATAAATGTGGTTGCCGTGACATTAATTCTTATTAAATATACAAACCAAACAACTTCCTGTGAGCTAATTTTGATCACATATAAAAAATCAATACCAATAAAATTTCTAATTTATACAAAAATCAGCCTATATTCATAAAGATTGCGATTGTTTCAGTATGAAATCAAAGCGTGAATCTCTCACCATGTTTTCATCAAGCAGTGTCTTTAACAACGCAACCGCTTTCGTCTTGCCCTTTGCACTCCCGTTTTCCGCAACATCAGCTATTCCACCCGCCACTTGCAGCCCCATCTCTTTCACTTCCTTCTTCACTCTCTCCCCTCCAAAGTTCACCAAATTCAACAGCGCCGACACTGCATTCTCCTTCACTCTATTACTCGAACCGGTCCCCATATCAAGCAAATCCGCCAAAACGCCAATCCCAGAGCATTTCTTGAATTCATCTGCACTTTCCTCGCATCCTGCAATTTGCGCAATCACCGCGCTAGCATCCTCCACAATCCCCACTCTTCCCTCGTTCACAATCAGTGAGAACAGAGGCTGCGCCCCGCCGAGCTCGATTATTTGATGACGATTTAACGGAAAAAGCGCGATTCCAAACAGTGCTTTTAACGCGTCTTTAACAGAACGCGGCGGTGAGTTACGCATTTTGACGATCTCGACGAGAGAGTGAATAATATCGCGTTTGGCTCCGATGATCGGACGATAGGATTCGACAATCAGTAGGCTGTGCAAAGTGGCGGCGGCGGACTGTACGGCGACGGGGGAAGTAGAAGAGGAATGGAGACGAAGCGCGTGGGAGATCGCGTCAAGGAGACCGCGCGTGGACATGAGGGCGTCACGGGAGGAGATAGAGAGATTAAGGAGTGTGGCGGCGGCGTTCTCTTGAGCCTCGTGGGAGGAAGAGTAGAGGATTTCAGCTAGGTACGGGATGGCGCCGGCATCGGCGATAATAGGACGGACATCGTCGTCGTGCTTTGAAATGAGGCGCAGCTCGGCTAGAGCCTCCCCTCGCGTTTGCTCGGAGACAGAGCCGAGTTTGGTAACCAACGACCGAACGGTACGTCGTTTCACTTCCATATCTGGATGACTGGCTGTCTGTCTAAAATTGTTCAGATTTCTAATCAGAAAGACGATAAGTTAAAGCAAGGTTGGTGCGAAATGGTATAGGAAGAAGACAAGTCAAAAGGGGCGACTTCGAAAATTTTCAAACCAATATCAACCTAATTCCTGTGAAATGATCAAAATGCCCTTACTTTTAGCCGCAATTTTTGTAATTCACATTTCTCGTCACGGATTTATTTATTTATTTATTTTACAACCTTAACACCTCTTTCTATTTTAGTTTATTCTGTTTTTTTTCCGTATTAAACGAATTTTAGTTTAATAAATTGTGCAATAATAAATAATTAAATTGATTTTTAACCCAACCCAAAGGATGCCCAACAATTGCTTGTGTGAAAAGAGTAGGATAAAGGATCCAAGTGCAACAAAGTCACCTTAATGGGTATTTTAATTTTAATATATATTTTTTACTTAAAAAGTGCTCGCGTCACCCTGCTTTCAAGGGCACTTTGGGTCCTTTGATTGCGATATCAGGAATGATCTTTCTCATAAGAATTTAAAGGTCATAGATAGCAAGAGAAAGGGACGAGTTTTTTCATCATTAACGCGCTACTTTTCGTTGTGTCATCCGACCTTTGGACGGATGGCGACCTCTTTTTATTTTTGTGTGGAAATTCTCCCCTTTGTGATAAAGCCGCCTTTACTCCTAAAAATTTGGTATAATATCTTTATTAATTTTAAAAATATTTTTAATATTTAAAATTATATTTGTATATAATAATAATAAATAAATTTTTTAAAATAAGAAAAATATATCAAATATTTTAATTAAATAATAATATTATTATTTTATGACATATTAATAATATAAATATTTATTAATATATTATTTTATTTATATTTTAAATATATGTACATATATTTATTTAAATTACAACATAATAATAAATTTATTATAAATATGTTGTAAAATAAATAATTTTTAAGTTTATATTTTATTATTAAATTAATATCTATTTATGCTTTATTTTTATTTAATTTCTTATACGTAATTATGATACAATTATTTTATAAATATACTATTAAAGTAATATTTTTATTTTTTAAAATAATATATATATAAGTATAATTGTTATTTTTTAATATATTGGGATCTTTAAGAAATTTTTTGAAATTGTTAAGACGAATGAAGGTATTAAGACTAAAGAAGCTATACTATCCTATATAATAAATAAAATCAATTGTATCTTTGTAAAACTCAACAAAATAAAAAGCTACTTTTTATATTTTATTTATTCTATTTATACTTTTGTTTTGAAAAAATATTCTATTTATACTTAAATATGTTACGTACTTAAAAATAAGGTAGATTTTGATTCACCCATGTTATAAAATAAAATCATTGTATGAGTTCCTACATGTAGTTTGTGGTGAACCGATAAAAATGTTTATATTTTACATTTTTTTTTGGAAAAAAACGATAGTTAGAAACATTCTGACCTATTTAAAGAGAGAATATAATACTGTTAGGATAAAATTAAACAATTATTTTAAATAAATTTTTAAGGACAAATAATCTAATTTTTCATTATAACACTTCTTTTTTAAGTGATATCTTTTTTATTTTTTTTTTAAAAAAAGAAGAGTTTAGAATTGGATCCAAGGTTCCAAAATATTCTGCAGCAATTCAAATCCATGCCTTTGGGCCGAAAATATTGATGCAAATCAAATTTTGCCACCCAAGGTCCCTGCCAATGCCAAAGTGTAGCCCAAGAAAATTGAATGGGCGTTGCTAGAACGCACCCATCCTATTATCGAAGCATATTTTCCTTCGGATTATTATTATTATTATTATTATTATTATTATTATTATTTTAATAAATTAAAGAAGAAATGAACTCAACACCCCATACAAAATAAAATAATTTTTTTAGTTCGGAAAGTTCAAAGGCTTTGGGGGAGTCTGATACAATTCGATTTACATTTTTAAAGAAAGGAAAGAAGCTTGGTATCTCTAACTTTTATTGGGAATAAAATTTTGTAGAGAAAGACCACCTGCAAGTCTGCAACTGCAACTGCAAAGGACCCGTGACATTGTACGAACAAACCAAACCAATCAATCGAAAGACAAAATAACGAAAGCACCCGTGACATGCACACTATTACGAGTAGTTACAAAATTATTTCAATTTGGTCTCACTCTTATCCAAGTTAGTAACAAACTTTTACCACACCTATCAAATTATTACCCATTACAGAGACACAGACACAGACACAGACACTTTTCTTGAATAACTTAAAAACATGCTACCAAATTTTTGCCATCATCAAAATGTTTCTAAATTCTTTAAATACCCCCCCAATAAAGAAGAAAAAAAAAATCTAGCTGCAGGGCTCACGGGCCACACCAAGCCTTGAATTGGGCACATCGAAGAGGATTCTATGGTTTTGTTGCTGCATATTGGCTATGACATTGAGCACTGAGTTCACGTTATCAGGAGCCGCTGCCATAGCCAAGCATGTGATGCTCCCTGCTGTGCTGTGGATTAGCAGGTTGTCTTGTGGCAGAGTCACATTCATCCCTGAGAACATGAACGTGATTGTTGGTGCAACGATCGGAACTGAATAACACGTGTCGAATCCGCCTAGTGATGTCACCGTTAAGTTCCGACCAACCCGTCTCCGGAACTCGTCCCTCACTGCAGTGTACGCGGGTGTCACCAGCCGGGTGAAAACGGTACCTGATTGATTGCAAACAAAAATTAAAAATAATAAGATTTAATGGTGCTATAAATAAATAAATAAAACGCAAGTTCATGTTGCTAATTTCCTTCAGGTCTTGGAGCACTATAGTCTATGGATGTGACATTTTTCTTTTTTCTTTTGGTCCCGTTGAAGCATGCCGCTCTATGTTTGTCCACATTAGGAGACCTTAAACGAACAATAATTTGGACCACCCAAATTCTGACAAAAATTGGACCAACCCACTCTTTCTACATGCTGTATTCAGTATTGAATGAATGATAATGTTCCAAAAACTATCAACTCTTTTACTAGTCATAAATTGTATACAAGCCAGCACAGCAATTTAACAGTAAAAATTCAACAAAATGAAAACCTTACCAGAATCAATAATAGTGCCAGCACCAGTGGTGGGATTGAATTGCAAGGCACTAGGTGGGATATCAACAACTCTTCTACCGACCCTAATTGCAACCAAATTCACATAGTAAAGGGAAGATCTTCTAGGATTTTTTAGCAATGGGGTGTACTTGATCCTCTTGGGTTGACCAATGGGTCCTAATCTCAGTGACCCAGAAAAATTCAGCGACTTGAAGCTGGGCAAGCAGTAAGAAAATGTGGATTGATAGAGGTTTTGGGTCTGGGACAAAAGCGACAATGGGCCGCGCCCCAGGCCCAGTAAGCCCTGAGGCGGCACGGAGCTGCCCGTGGCCTTCTGGATGCAGCCGAGAGTGTAGCCGGGCACGGCGTCGGTGGCTAGAGTAATGGTGTCCTGGGAAAGATTAGCTGCTACGGAAGAGCTGCCGTAGGTCAGGTTGAATGCACACGCGCCGCCACCGCAAGTGGGATTAGGTACCTGTGATTTTCACGTGGAACGTTAGTGTCATGTGTAGTCATACATACAACCTTGAGAAGCGTGAATCAGAGTCACTTTCCCATTCTGGAAAGTAGCTTTTGGCCTTCTGAACATATTTTTGCCCGTGACTCTCTCCTTTTGCTCAGTCACAGGAGTCAGCACAAGGAGAGAGAATATCTCCCTTCGATTAAAGGATAATAACATTCAGATGCACTAATTTTATATATTTTCAAAAATAAAGCACCACGTTTCTATTTATATCAGGTAGATCTTAAATATTAATATGAATGATTGAAAATATTCTTTATTATTAAGTTATATATAATATGATCAGAATATTTTAGTTATGTATAAAAGCATAAAAATTCAGGGATGCAGATGTTAATTAATAAACAGAAAAGCATGGAGGACGGTGAATTAATTTATAGGGCTTTTAGGTACAAAAAAAAGAAACATAAAGAGAGAGATACCGCTTGTCGTTTAATGGAGGGACAATAATCATGGAGAGGAGAGGGCTATCAGGAGACATAGTTTACCTCTAAAACATGATTTAATCATGGTCAACATTTGGATTAGCATCTCTATTTTTTTATTTTTTTTTTGTGGTAATTTAAGGAAATGGGAAATAAATTAAGATTACCTGCTTGCATTGAGGGGCTTGACAACCAACAGATTTGAAGGTAGTAGATTTAGCAGAATTGAAAACAGTGGAAGAGCAGCCAACACAGCCAGTACATGGAATCCATGCAACATCGTTGCTGGTATCCATAGCCATGAGCAAGGTTTGTGCAGGAGTTCCAATCTTGGCCCTAACAATATAAGTAGGGCTCTGAATAATCTGTCGACCAGAGGCAATAGGCACAACAGATTTCCTAGCCACAAGGCTGGACAAAAACTGCAGCCTTTCCTGATCTTTGGCCAGCATTTGAAGCACACTCTCTTCCCACGAGAGTGGCTTTGATGGCTTAAAAGGAGAGCATGGGCTGAAAACATGGAACACTTGGAGGGTTGAGCTGTGATCTAGGGCATCGCATTTAGGGTTTAGGGCTTGACCTAGGGAGAAGATGAACAAGAACAAGAACAAGAACAAGAAGGCTAGAGAGGAGAGAAACCGGGGCTTCATGGCTATGGGGTTGTGTTGTGTTGTGTGGGAGAGAGGCAGCAGAGGGGCGATTATATATAGGAGAAGAAGTTATGGGTAGTGTAGTGGTAATGTATAGTATTTAGCTAGTAGTAGTGATAGTGTGAGTCCTTGTTATTAACAGACTGTATTCCATTTTCTTTTGTAGGCTGGCTGGCCCCCTCTCATGGTCGTATGCCCATGTCAATTTCTACATAGACATTGGTATCTTTGTTGTATATTCTTTTATCTTTTAATATAAGTGCTAGTGAATGTGGTCTTCAGACACATTAGATGCTACCTTTTTAATTTACAAATAAATTATATATATTTATGTCAAATCAATCAATAGATCAGAGAGATTTGGACCTGATTTGGGCCAAGGATTTTCAATTTTGATGAGATTATGGGTGCTACTGCAAATAGGCAGCATATACATGGGGTTACATTACATTATATATATATATATATATATATATATATATATATATATATATATAAAATAATGCCTAAGGAAAGGAAAGTTGAAGTTGAACAACACAACACATATATCAAAATATGCGCTTAGGACTAGGATTGCCCTGATAATAATAATCTTTTTTTTTTTTCACTTCACACTTCACATTCTCTTCTCTTTGTCTTTTAATCAAAACATATATAGCGTGCTCTACTGCATCATATAATCATATGTTATTATATATATATATATACATATATGTTTCATTGGCACTTCAGGTAGAGCACAAAGTTAACTTTTTCTATGACAATATATAATTAGATTAATTATATATAGTAATAATTAAATGAACATATATATATATATATATATATATATATGCATGCAGGATGGTTAAATATATTAAAGAGCAATTAGAATTTCCGGTTATTAGCTTAACGGGTATATATATAAAGGAATTTTATGAAAACCTCACCTGACCCACACACACGCACATTATATTTTTATATGCATCATTGGTGATAGTCATCATTGATCTAAAGCAAATTCTTAATAGAAAAAATCTGTAGATTTGATAATAAATTCCATATATAAATATAATCATAAAGCTAGCTTCAATTGAAAATGACAGAAACAATACTAAATATGGGCACAGGACCATTCAAAAGCTAGTTTCTGGTTAAAATCAAAATCTAGATTTTGTTCCCAAACCCACTTTACTTTAGCAAAACTGTGTATGATGCTCCTGTCTGTCATTCAATACACAATACGTGTCTATTAAATATATATATATATATATATATATATATATATATATATATAAAAGCTGAATTAGAGAAAGGGACAAATAATTAATAGAGGGCAATTTTCACATATATATATATAAAATGCATTTGCTCTGTGTTCTACTAGGTTATATATGATTTTTAATTATCCCATAATTCGAAGCGAGATTAGATCTTGATCTGAATATGATCGTGAAACCTACCTAATTAATTTATAAACAATTGGGATACAGTAAATCAGATTTGTTAGACTGCTTCTTAATTGGATTCTTGTTTCATCGATATTTAGCATAAGCAGACAAGGTAGTCACCATTTTATAGACTCAATTAAAACAAATAAATCTAGCTGGTTAATTTGTTTCATTGTTTGGTCTATTAGATGTTAAAACGACAGTGCAGGGATGGAATTGCATGTGATAATGAACGCAATATTAGTGAAGATCAAAGAGGACCACTTCACTTGTTAAAATTTATACGTTCAGTATTTGAAACATTAATTCCAATATTCATATCTTCTCTATATATATAACGCACAAAATCGTGAAGAAAGTGAAGTATTAATAATTATTTGAAAATGTTTTCTGAAATAGAACAAATTTTCATTCACGAAATTCAAGACATATAGATAATATTGGATGCTCATCCTTTCACTAACATTAAATTAGTATAAAGCAAAAGTAAGACAGACAATAAAATATTTATGATAATATAAAAAGTAAACATGTGAACTTTCACGGATTTTGATTCTCTTCTCTTGATGTGAACAATCAACTTACATATTGTTAATGTGTATTATTATATTGTCTCCATGCCGATCCAATCAAATTCTATGACCACTTTCTTCTATTATGTTTTATTTTTTCAGAAAAAAAAAAGAAAATGATAGGACTGATGATTAATTAAGAGAATGTTATTATGTATTAATTACCATCTCCTCTAAAATTAAAATGACGGCAAAAGAATGAGTCAATAATATCTTGGCGCAAATGAAAGTAGATAATAATAAATGGCAGTAAATATTAAACTCCAAGGCAACGGGGGAGAAAAAGAGCAGTAAAAATAGGCAGCCAAGTCTCTGACGCCCGTAAAAAGTGAAAAAGTCGATCCACAAAACGTAAAGGGGTAATAACATCAAAGTCCCCGAGTATTCATGTGTTTACAAGCAAGGACAACACTATTAAACAAATAGGTCTCCAACGCCACACCCTCTTAAATTTAACACAACGTAAATTACACACTGTAACGTTGTGTGGTCACAATTCAATTAGGTAGTTAATGTTTTCATAATTTTGATAAGGGTGGCTCATGGCTGTGGGTGTGGTTGGGACATAGTTGTTACATATAGAAACCTTATGTCCTTATTTGCGAAAACACAAAAGATTTCGATCCGGATGTTATTATCCCACAATGGAATCAAACCCCGTCTTCGGCGAAGAGGAAGTTCAGGTTGCCGACAAATACTTAAAAATAGTAGGTGCAGGTAAATGAAGAAAGAAAATAGACGAGAAATCAGAGGGCACAGCAATAAATTCAAAGGGAAAATTATTACAAAGTTTGGTTTTTTGCAATTGCAGGCTTTTTGCTCTGAATCAGTCTTCTTGTGTCCCATTCTTTTTTTTTTTTTAAACCTTTTTGACATTCACG
This sequence comes from Melia azedarach, assembly GCA_028052125.1. Classification (NCBI taxonomy): domain Eukaryota; kingdom Viridiplantae; phylum Streptophyta; class Magnoliopsida; order Sapindales; family Meliaceae; genus Melia; species Melia azedarach. Next base: position 5,540,960 of record CM051397.1, read on the forward strand.
TGAACTGGTTGTACATAAGAATGACGATGATGATGTTCATGATATGTGTGATGGCCTGATGAGTGCCTTCTTCTTCTTTCAACTTTGGCCGACAGCAATAATATATTATATTTATTAAAATATCAAACACTTAGCTTACCCATGAGCTTTTGCATATTTGCACCAAGCTTCCTCATTTTCTAATTTATATGTGTTTAGACCCAAACCTAACACTTCACATTAGGACTTGGTCCTACTCGGGACTTAAAATGTTGAGATATTCAATACTTGAAACTTGATGTCGTAAAATAATTCTCTTGTTCACCAAGGGTAATGTAATATTGTTATAGTTGAAACATAACCATTGATTTCATGCTCATAGAAAAGAAGGGATAGGGTTACTTTACTTTAACCTTAACAAATATGAGCCAAGACATTTATGAACTTTACGAGAGTTGATAGAAAAATATCTAGAATTTTTTAACTCATAATACAAGATAAGATCACTGTGGAATGCTAAAAAAGGTCCACCCAACTGGAAAAACAAAAAGTGGAAGAGGTTCTGTTGTTTTGGTGACAGTCCACTAACCACAATGTCTACTTCAATGAGGTGAGGCTTGGTTGTGTCAGACAATGAAATGGGCTTCTATCTATCTACGCATCATCATATTCATAGTGGAGGAGGGGGCCCATCTCATCGACGATGACTGGCTTACTACATCTCTACATAACAAATCTAAGGGCAGAAATAAAATATCCATACCCTTTTATTAATTTCGAACTCTTCATATTTGTTCGGTAAAAATGGTGTGATTTTTTTTTTTAATTCGTAGTTATTACGCTGTCAAATTAGTATTTGTGAGGTATCAGTGTGTGACTTTACTCAACTTTCTAAGTTCCTGTTGAGTTGAAGCACAGACAACAATCTGAACAGCCCTTGGTCTTCTTACTTGCTGCTATGCATTCGAAGTACAACTGTTATCTCTTTCATAATTCATGTGATAGTTCTATAACAATTATCAATAAGTAACACATCAGAAAGAAAAGGGTTATCCCTGTAAATCATGTTCTCTCTTTTTGACACTGCAATGTAATGAACTAGATTAAACACACTCATGGGACTATGCAATCATACTCGCCGAGCAGGCATCTATTATTGACAACTAACAACATCAAACATTGTCCATCTAGTCACAAATTATAATTTACATACCAGAAATGATGTCAAGCGACGTGATCGACCAAATCAGCTTATCAGCCACTTGCCAGAAGTGAAAAAGTTTGGCACAAGGACACCGGCCCCTATTCAAATCACTAAAACCCCTTTACTGATGTTTACCATGTTGTAAAAGACCAATGCATAGTAAATATACCATAAACACAAAACTTTTATCCAAACCCTTGCATTAACTCATAAGTAACTAAGTTACTTCTCCATTGTATCCAAACTCTGCCATTTGCTCAAGACCAGAAAGAACGAATGAAAAAAATCTGAAAACCTTATTCGGAGAATAACAAAATTTCTTGCTTTCTATTTATATCATTAATTGTTATATTTCTTCATGTAAAATACTGATAAACCTGAGGTTTGTGTACATCCAACTTTTCTTGAGAGGCTACAATAAGATCCAAAATTCCCTTTCTCAAAGTTTCAAGAGCTTTATCCCACCTACAATGCAGCTGTATCTATTCAGTGTCCCAATTGGGAATGTTTGCAGTAGCTTCATTCACCATCTTTACAAGGGTGACCTGCCAACATGACAGGCAGAGAGCACATTAAACTAGGTGGAGAGAAATTTAAGCAGTTCTATAAATGACAGGCATATTTTTTCAGGCCTAAACGAAGAGACACCATACATGGGACCAGAAAGGATAAGGAAATAAAGAAAGGATAAAAAGGCAGTTCAAGTCATACACAACAGTTGGAAAGAGTTTCAAAGAATTAATCATTTGTTACGGACAGAATTTTAAAGAGAATGAAAAGGAGAGCAATTCCATTCCATAATTTTGCATTATGCGGAACCAGAAAGGATGGCACTAGCAGCTTCCCATCTGTAACTCATAAATTTTCCTCAGTAAAAACAGGAAACAGAATGTTCTTTCATGTTCATCATCATTTCCTAGTTGTGCAATTTTATCACAGTAAATATTCTTAAGGACAGTGTAGGTATTACTCAATTCTATTCATGTGACTCATTAAAATTAAAATCTTATACCAATACTTTGTGGTGATCCACAGATCAAGATCGATAAGACAACAAGAATACTTTGTGACAACAAAATGCAACCAAGTTTCATTTATACACTCTTCTTAACACCATTGAGAAAACATATAAATCACATTTTGCAGCATTAGCATGTTTGTTTGAACAAGAAAAAGTCGAATGAACCTGAATTGTACATTGCTGTTAATATTGAAATAATGTAGCTTATATAAACATACCACACTTTCAGGAACCCCTGGAGGGGGCATTGAAAGATTTCTGGGTGGAGGTCCTCGTAAATATGATCTCTTGTCAAATCGCCACTCCCCAATTTTACCATATGTTAATTCACCCTGAAAAAGAAACCTCAGACAAATAACTTTATAGGCAAAACAAATTAGACTAGCAAACAAAAAATTGAAGTTCAAGCCTATGCTTCTAAGCATGATAGAAAAAGATCACGGAAAACACACAAAGCATCTATCTTTCTGCAACAAACTTTATATAGTCCAACCAACCCGAAAAATTATTATCAAACAAGATAGCAAGAATTTATGAGGACAGTGCATATATGGAAAATTTTCATCATCCAAAAAAGGGCAGAACACATTTTACCTTCATGTTATAGTCACATCCATAAGTGTAATGAATGATGAACTTCTTGTTAGTTGACAAATCCCATGGAGGCTGAAATTTCAATAAAATAAAAACTCAGATTTGATTTAGACCACTGAAGATGGACATCAATTTAAATTTGAAGATATTGACAAGTTTAGATGCAAAACCTGTAGCATGAAGTCATTTCGAAGAATATGTTGTACACCATGCAATGCGGATGCTATAGCATATGCATACCTTTAGTTCAACCAAGAAAAAAGGGGCATAAAAAACACATAAATACTAAATAACTTGACTTGATAGTATGGAACAGAAAGCATGACATTTCACTTGTTTTCTGGGCTTACATTTCTAGCACCCATCCAAAAGCTTTATCAGTCTCTGGGTCATCTTTCATTTTTAAGGAGACATTCATCCATGTAGGGGCAATCTTTTGCAACAAATCCTGAATCACAAAATAAATTCAATTCCATATCATTTGGTTTTCACCTATAGGAAATAGAATTCCTGAAATGCAAATAATGAAGGACAACAACAAGAATGATGGTGACTAATTCAAAAATTAAGACTACGGCAGTAACAAAAAAGATGACGCCATATAAAACAATCATGTGAAAGTAAAAGTAGTCACCAGCAACAAAAAATAATGTCACCTTTTTTATAATAACTGGAGAGTTTCCAATTGGATCAATATTTGTAAGAGGACCATTCTCCTCAGGGTAAAATTTTCTCACTATTTTCTCATTTTGTTCAGGTTTGATGTAGAAAAATGGAAAGGCAGCTGGGAATCCTCCATAAGACAAATTAGGGAGGGGGTTTACAAAAATATGATCAGGCTCTGCCATCAATATATATCTGCAGCAGAAGCATGACAAATGAGCTCAATTAATTAGTTACAACACTGTTAACTTGTTATGAGATCATCAGAAATACAAATGCTCACTCTTCATCAATCTTAGACTTTTCGAGAAATTGCACAAAGGCCCAAGGTCTGTTTAAGACAATGTATCCCTGAGTATAGAATTGGAAGTGTGTCAAAAACAGTACAATAATATAAATTCTAGAAAAATATGACAACCATGACTACCTTCACGTACTCGTCAAATACATAAGTAACCAAAGAAAGAAAAGGGAGATCATTCAAGTCAATCTTTTGCCAAGATGTGATACGGACACATTATGGTTGAATTAAAGATAGGTAGGCCACTCATGTGTCTTTTAACTCAAAATCCAGGTCAATCTTGTGCAGAACAAGAAGCAATTTATTGCAGTTTACAGATGTCCAAAACAAAACCTCAAGTAAGAAATCCTAATTTAAAATATATAATGTGAATAAACAACCATCAAGTCAGTCTCCCGAGAATAAATAGAAATCAACTCCAAAGTCCAAGAATACAAATAATAATTTGTAGATCAATTTAAAAATAGCAAAAGGTTGCAACTCCTACAACTGTCTCCTTAACAAACTGCCATAACAAGAAGCTTGCTTTTAGTATTGACGGAGTCCTGAACTACAAGCGACTCCATCTGACGCATGCAAGACCTACTTATATGGTGTAATGGTTTCAAAAAGCATTACACCAGATGCTTAGTTTTAGATTGCCTTTCAAACAATTACAGAATCATTGAATAGGCAACTACCCAACTTGATAACTTTAGGTTACCTTTCCTTGCCTAAAACTACTCTTCTCTCCAACTCTCCCCCAAGTTTTCCTGAAATTCTGGGTTAGTCATTTGCCTAACTACTGTCTGGTTTAGAATTAAACTAAATTGAGCAGTAAAAATTGCAAGCATTGACTACTGTGAACTTGATGAATAGAAATAAGAATGCAGCTAGAACTAACCACCAAAAAGAAAAAGGGGAAAAGCTCACCCTATCAAGACCTGCAGGAAGAGGATCAACCACCATTGTAGGAATTTCATCCATTAAGTTGTCAGGATTTCCAGAGTGTAAAACCCGTGTAAACCCTCCCATATCTGATCCAGGGAGATCCTTTGCTTTCTTATACCAGTAGTACATAATGCGACACTGCCATTTGCTGTATGGCGCATCAGTGGCCGTTAAGACAACATGAAAGCGTGCTTTGGTGGTCTTTAGTTTCTTCACATCTTCAGGCATCTCAACAACAGGATCAAAAAATACCCCACCACTTGAATCAGCATTCATCCAAGTTTTAATAGATCTATTGTGAATTATCATCGTTATCAAATTATATGTCCCAAAGGCTAACCCAAAAGTCAAAAGAATCATAAGTAGTGATGAAGCCCGTCCCATCTTCTTCCTAATAATCATAGCCTATTATCATAAATTCAGAAAATCAGATTCTCCAAAATCGTAAGAAACTATATCATCTCATTATATCATCTCATATAAACAAACAACCATGATCAGAGAGAACACTTCCAGTTCATCAGGTCAAGAATCAACATAGTACCAGTTAGAGGCAGTATTTTGTATGATACAACCTTCAGATAACTCTGTAAGAGATATCTGGAAAAATCAGACTACCTGCATAAAAATTACCACTGGGTTAATAATGCAAAAGGAAATTCGTAACAATTATTGCAATTGACTAATGGACGGCAAAAATGTGGCAGCAATCATAAACATTTCAAACAAATCCACATAATGGACAGTAAAAAGGATCATAGTAACCAAATAATCAAATTTTCAAAACAAAACCCACAAAAAATGAAACTACCAACAAGCAATCAGTAAGCAAGTATGGATCCACGAAAACATATTGCAGCATCCAAAGTTTTAACACTATTTGCATATAATTCTACCGGCAAACGCATTTAAAGCAATACCCACGAAATTTAAATAACTCACAGGCAATCTGGAATACAAGAACGAAATACACGATATCAACGTGGTTCATACTAGACAAAGGAGAAAATAAACAGGAAAACACAAGTTAATTCATATCAAATAAACAAAACAAATAACTACCGCAAAGTTCAACACGTGACATAAAAGTTGGAAGCATTAATCAATAAATGAGTCAAACAAAAAACAGAGAACAAAAACCAAATGGGTACGCAGCAAAATTGAAAAATATAACAATGGCGTATAAAAACAAACGGAAATGGATGTAAAGTAGTGCCACCGGAAAGCTTAAGGAAATGTTTCGTTTGCAGCAAGAAATGAATCAAACAAACAAGAATTAGCATGCATGAACTAAATCATATTAAGCAAAATTAAGTGAAGAGATAGAGAAACTTACAACACTGACATTAACAAAACCGAGAGAACGAGAGACGGAGAGAGAGAGCGTATTTGTTGGATCGAAAAAGGGCAGTACAAGTCTTTGTCTTTTGTCTTTTCTGGCAGGGTCAGAACCCAGACCGTGATTTATCTAAATAAATAAATAATTTATTTATTTATTTGTATTTGGTAAGAAATTTGTTTATATAAAGAATGCCACGACTGTGTATTTATTTGCTTATCCTAATCCTCCCTGATTTAGATTGTTTGCTAAAAACTCTTAGATTTTTTTTAATTTGGGATTATGAAATTTTATTAAATTTGGGTTGTCATTTCTTAGCATGTCAATGTCACTGTCAGGAACTGATTTGTTAAATTTACTAAAATATATCATTATTCATTGTTTTAGTTAAGTTTAGGGACGAAAGTGTTTTACCCAAAAAAAAAAATTATTGAAACTAACGTGGTTTACAAAAGGGAGATTATTAACAGTAACAACTTTTTTTTAAGTTTAAAAATAATTACACTTTAAAATATTATTAAATAATAATTACTTTAAATAAAAATATTCATATTAAAAAATACATTCATATTTAAAAATGTACTTTGGATCATAAATATACTTTTAAATAAAAATATTTTTATTCAAAGTAATTATTTTTAATAATATTTTAAAATATAATTACTTTTTAAATTGAAAAGTTAAGATTGATTATTGAAGATAATTTTTTTGTTTACAAAATTGACAAAAATCTCTACATTGGAGAGGCATGTAATAAGTAGGGAAAATGACATTCACCCCTCTATTAAATTCAACTTTACTCGATTTCACCCTTATTAGAATAAAATGTCCAAAATTCCCCTGCCCTCGTAATGCTGGCGAATAATAAGACAAAATTAAATGTCCTTTTTACAACTTAAATAAATAATCTAATATATCAAAATATATATTTTATTTATAAATAATTTAATATATTAATATTTATCAAAAAAATAATTTATATAATTTACCTAAAATATATTTGTATAATTTTTATATGAGATAATGTAATTTTTCTCTTAAGTTTAAAAAAAAAAAAGATATTCCTGACTTTTTAGTTAGTACTATATATTTTTCTCACTTTTAAAGAAATTTATAATATTCTTTAAGATGTTATTTTTAATACTATTTTAAATATAAATTAATTATTTTATCCTCATTATTAAAAAATATATAAAATTATTTAATTGTCCTTATTTTTATTTTATCATAATCAATATGATATTATTATAATAATTAATTTATAAATAATAATATTTTAATTGTTAATTATTCTTCTTTTTAAGTTTGTTAATTTTTTAACAATATCAAATATGTGATTTTAAAATTAATCATTTTATTAAAATATTTTTTCAAAAAAATTATGTATAATTAATATTATTAAAATTTACTAAAAAATTACTATAAAATTTTTACAATTAATTTCTTATTACTAAAAAATTTCATATTGTAAAATTTTTAATAATAAATTTTGATATTATAAAAAATTTTATAATTGATATTGTTAAAATTTACTTACCATTAATATTATAAAAGTTAAAATTTCTTTAAAAGTGAAAGATATTTTAAGACTAATTAAAAAGTCAAAAAAATATCTTTTTTTTTAAATTCATGAGTAAATCACATTAACCCTTTAAATATACATATAATTTAGATAAAACGTGAATTAAGTTTATATAAGTATTAAAATTTATAAATATATTATATAATGTAGTAATAAATTTATTTAGTTTATAAATATTTCAAAATTTAATTTTAAATTATGGAAAATATAAATTTTATATTTATATATAAAACATATTTTTCAGATAAATATGAATTAAATTTTCTTATTTTTATAAATATATGCATCACTTCAGCGTATAGAACAAGACACACTTTGCTATCAAATTTTTTTTCACTATCTATCAAACCATTATTCAAAATTCACAAAAAAAAAAAAAATTCATCCATAACCAGTTCATAAAAAAAAAATTCTTCGTTAGAAAAAAACTCGCACACACCAATCAATCTACTAAATATAAAACTCTTCTACAAAAACTCATCATCAAAATCTCAAAATCATCCATTACAAAACGCAAACTTGATGCGGTGCTAGTATATGCAACTGAATTTGGAGGAGAGAGGAAAAGGAAGGTGTCTGCGCTTGGGTTTGGAGGAGACAGAGAGATAATGGAGATGGTGGGGAAGACGATAGAGTAGCCGTGGAGAGATGGGAAGGGGAGAGGGCAGCTGATTTGGAGATGAAACCGATAATGACAAATAGGGTTAAGGATAGAGATAGGTTGTGGGTTTTTTCTTTTTTAATTTTGTTTTATTTTAATAAAATTTATGCCAAGTCACTTTTTAAAAATATTAATTTAATTTTGCACATTATCTCTACAATTAATTGGACTAAACCCTTAAAAATTTAAGTCACTTTTAGTTCACAACTTGAAAATTGTTTTTGGAAAATTTGAAACCATTTGAAAATATAAGTTATATTTTTAATATTTTTAATATATAAAAAAGATAATGTGCTTTATCTTCTTAACTTTTAAAAAAATATCATATACTTTCTTAAATATTTAAAAAAAGGTAACATATTCTCTTAAACTTTTGAAAAAGTTTAGCATATCCTTTAAAGTTATTATTTATATCTTAATTTAATTATTTTACCTCTATACTGTTAAAAATATTTAAACTAATTATATATATATATTTACTTTATAATAATAAATATAATTTTATTGTAATATTTAAATTTAAAAATTATAATAATTTTTTAATCCTTAATTATTTCTTTTTTCTAAAATTTATAATTAAATATTTATAATATCTAATTATATATAATTTCTAAAATATATTATATTATATTTAAAAAATTATGTATAATTAACTATAGATTTTTTTATAACATAAAATTTGTTGTCAAAACTTCTTAAATTTTTACATAATTATACATAATTTTAACAATACTAATTATACATAATTTTTAAAATAATTATTTTAATAATATAATATTTTTTTAAAAATATATAATTATATATACATTATTTTTATTTAGATATGGTGCTGTGCTGTATTTGAGCTTAATTTATATGTATAAAAAAATACCGATGATATCTCACATTTTCTTCTTCGCATAATTAATCATATAATTTATATAAGTTTTATAATTACATTTTTAATGACTAAAATTACATTCAACATGCATGTCAATTTAGTGTATAATAACTTTAAATATTTATCATTCAATGGCCTGATGTAATATATGTAAAAATGATAAGTTACAAAATTACTTATGTATTTATAAATGTATATCTAAACAATGATAATATGATCATAAATCTTGTTCCTAAAAATTAAATTTATTATAAGCAAAATAATAGTGTGGTAGGAAATTCATTTAAACAATCTGAAAAGTAATATTTAACCTAATTTAAAAGAATAATTAAATAATAAAATCTTCAACCACAGCAAATTAAAAATGAGGAATACTACCAATTAGACCAATCAACAGCTAACAAGCTCAATAAAAAATAATATCCAAAAGAGATAAAAGAAGATTAACTCATGTTCTAAAAAATTAAGAAAGATGATATTAGAATTAGAGGATTTTGTTACCAACATAAATGTATTTTCCAAATATAACAATAAATTGATATAATTATCGTTAATAGAGACATTCAGCATGTATATATATTCTAAAAGCCTAACCTTCCATATGCTATGTTACAACAAAAACGTTACATGTGCTTTATATGTTAAATCATACCATGCATAATGTTTTCTACTTGGTTTCTATTATTAGCATCTGTAAAGTAGCAGCAATCATAAAAGCAACTTATAAATATAAATAGCAGAAGAATTATGATTATCTTGCGAAGTTACGAGGAAGAGGAAATTGAAGCGGTTAACTTAGCTTCCCCAGATGAATCCACTTCTCATCAACTTTCTACGTTCAGGACATGAATGAATAATTATACTCACAATATTTCTCGCTGCGGAATGTATTGAAAAGTAAATAAGAAAGTAATTGTTTATATGTAAATATAAAGAAGGAAATAAAAAGAACAATAACAAGATTGATTTTGAGATATATACTTACTGCTCAATCAAGTCAATTGATAGTGACCCTCTACTTGGATCCACTCATAATCAATTTCAATGTTAGGGATGTAAGCAGTTTTCGGCCAGTCGACGCCCTAGTTCTTTCCCTATCTTTCTGACAACAGAAAATCTCGAGGTGTTGCAGAGTGGTAATATGATGAGTCCATTTTGGTAGAGACACCATTTTTTAACTCCATCAAGCTGTATGTAGCGGAGGCTGCTAAACCCTTCCCATTTACATTGCTTGTCATCTTCGTTGTCCAGCAAAACAAGTTGGTTACAGTTTCTAATTGTTAATTTCTCCAGAGATGATAAATATCATATGCATTGAGGCAGCTAAGTGATCAATCTCGGGCAATCTAAAATATACATTTCAACCAAAGAAGTGACTCTTTGCAGCAACTCTGGTAGAGATTTTAGGTCATTAGTATCTGTGAGAAATAGAGACTTCAAATTGGAGAGAGGAGCAGAAAAAGGCAGAATAAGAGGTTGATAGTTTTCTTCATCATCAATGTCTGTTTTAGTGGCTTCGAGCTAGTATCCTCTCTAACTTAAGCATTTCAAGAGTTGGATACAATGGCATGTGAGTCAACTTGTGGCAACGTGAAATCTTTAATTGGGAGAGACAGGCAAAGGAAGGCAGTTATGTCATAACTTGATCATCAGCATCGGCATCATTAATCTTTCACCATCCTTTCAGTTCATCACAACAACTGATATCAAGTACCTTTAGTGCTGGGAAGAAGGTAGTTGTTGCTGTGGAAGGACTACCACTAACTCCGTCAGATTCTGATGATATGTACTCTAGACTGTGCAAGTATCGAAAGGACAGCAAATACAAAGAAGATAACTGATGCAGTGGAGTAATATTTCGGAAGTTACAAGATCTATGAATTCCAGTAAGATTTGTGAAGGAGGACATGCAACCAGAAAAGCACACTTCCGAGACCAAGCATAATTAATTCTTTCAGGTTTAGGTGTGGTTTTAGGCTTTTAGGCCTTCTACCGTCAGTACTGCTCATTTCCTTCTAACCTTAATGGACTTAAGACATTACTTCTCCTCCAATTTACCCTCAGCCAGATTAATATTTTCATTTTTATTGGAGCTGGATCCCAATATTCTAATTGTTAGACTTCCTCTTAACTCGTTCAGTCCATTTAGTTCTCTCAATACATCATTTTTTTCTATCTTCATTGCCAACTACAAACATTGATAAAGTTCAAAGACTAGTCAATTGCGCCCAATCCAAGTGGCATACTCCTCAATACATCACAATCTCTTGGCAATTCCTCAGTGTATCAACATTCACAAAGATTAATTGTTTGTAAATTTATGAGTTTCGACGTAAAATCTAGCAAGTTTTTAATATAGGGATATTATCAGATAGATGGAAAGTATGCTAAATGTATCAAAGGTCTCTTCTGATCTGTTTGTCAAGTAACCCAATTAATACATTTACTTTATTGCCTTCCACCACTCATTATTTATTATAAATTAGCCTAACAACAAACTATTGGGATTGAAAGTGACCTTTGACATAGGTGTTAGTTACCCTACTTTGTATGATAACACTCAAGCTATTCAGTTGATGAATGACTTTTATACCCCTCAAAAATATTGAAAATTATATGAAAAACACTGTGTTGAAGGGACCTATGTTGATATAACAATAGCTTGATGTTTGAGAGGTGGAGCAAAAATAAAAAATTTATCGTTGGAAGACAACGGTCATAATTTTTATCCTTACCCCACTATTTAAATTACATGCACACACAAGTAATCTTCATTCCTTTGAGATGGAACAATGAAAATACTCAAGTAATCTTTAGTCCTTGAGATGCAATAGTTCATATATCATACAAAACATTGTATTTTCAGTGATAAGTGTCAATCTGTTATTTTAACATACCAGCTCAACCATATTCTAATCTAACCACAAGCTTGTTTCATTCCAACACACATACATGCCATATGGCTTCAAACACAAGTCAAAGTTTAAGAAATTATGCAGTCAACCAACGGAGAAAACAACTAAATGAAAATCTCATTACGTTTGAGAATAAATATTGTTTGTGCAATAAGAAATGTGCAGTTCACATTAGTGAGTCACAAGACAATTCAAACAAGCTATATTATTGTTGCAGATATGATGAATGTGGGTACTTCAGATTTTGGATGCCAAATGATGCTGATTTGCAAAGTAGGGGATGCTTTATTGAAGAAGAGAGTGACAACAATCAATTGAAGAGGTCAAGTCGTGGTTTCCAACCGATATACCATTTCTACTCATATTGATTCATGCAGAACATATCAAAATCATCACAACATGTAACCTTAGCTAACATAAATCATAAACAAAATTCTAATGGTACGTGGCATTGTTACACCAAAGTTATCTCTATTCCCGATTAACAAGAAGTACGGTCAATTCTTAGTTTCCAACCGATATACCATTCCTACTCATATTGATTCATGCAGAACAGACATCATTCAAAACAAATAACCATCAAAGTAAATCAATTTAATTAGCATATTGACTCATTTATGTATGCATAAAAATACAACAAATAAATGTTAACATATGTACCATTATTCATCATCACTTGAGTACCCAAAGCAAGGAAATCACATAAAAATAATAAACCATCAGACTAAATCAAATTGGAAAGCATATTGATTCATCCATGCATGCATAAATCGAAAAAAAAAAAAAACATAATCCTTGAACATATATATCACCATTCATCACCATTGAAGTACTCCAAACAACTAACAAGACTAAAAAATTACATCTTATGACAGTATAAAAACAATCGACATGAATAAAATTGAGAGCAAAAAGTAGTCTGTGAATATATATGTAATCATTCATTGCAAACAAATTACCCTAATAAAAAAATAAAACCCTAGCTACTACAAAATAAGACAAAGTCAGATCGATCAACGATTAGATTCAGTTAAGTATGCATAAAATCGAAAAACCTTTAATATGTGAATATATATGTAATCATTCATAGCAACCAAATTACCCAAGCAAGAAACAAAACCCAGAAAATAAAACCCACAAATTAACATTCATCACAAATTCACAATCAAATTATCCTAATCAAGGAAAGGAACCCAGAAAATTACAAAACACGACTAAATCAAATCGATTAGTAAATAGATACAGTCATACATGCATAAAACCGAAAAGCCTATAATCTTTAAACATATGTATAACTATTCATCAAAATCAAACTATTTCAAGCGAAAGAATGAAACCCAATATTATAAGATAAGATTAAATCAAATCGATTATTATATTCATTCAAGCATGCATGCATCAAATCCAAATCTAAAATTAATCTTTGCACTCACCTGATGGCTATCGATATCTACTAATCAATTTAAAATAGTTTATTTCTCCCAAATCGATTTTACATCATACGCAAATCGCACTCACTGAATACAAAGTTAGGGTAAATCGATATAGGTTTCACATCTCTACATATATATATATATAGCTAATGATCCACCAAATTGGAGCCAAATCTTCCCTCTAAATCTCTTTTTCGACGTTCAGTTTCCAAGATTAGCATAATTTTAGGCTAGATTTCGTAGGTATACACAGAATTTTTGGTGAGAACTAAGAAGGCAAAAGCTAAGGTTCCTAGTTTTGAAGAGAGACTAATGTTTTATTCTTTGCATCCTATATATCAATGGTCTAATTATCTTTATTTTACTTCTTTGCCCTTCACATTTATGGTCAACTAACGGTTGACGAACGGATCAGGGGAGGCCTTTAATACATTTAAAATATTTTTCATCTATTTGATACATTCTAATACTTCAGGGGATGAATTCGATAATATTCCTTTTAATATATTATAATTTTGAGAAAAATTGAGATACCTCAAATGCTTCGACTTGCCAATTGACATTAACACTTTCAACATCTTCAAATAATTACTTAAGTTTAAGGCACACAAACACTTAAAGTTGGATAAGATTTCATGGGAATTAAAACTATTCAATTCAATAAAAGAACATATAAGGCAAACATGTTCTTATACGATTAACTTTGAGCAATGCACTTGAGATTTCCAATGAGTTTTATTAAGGATCAAATGAAATGTGGAGAATCTCTCATTAATATTATTTGCATCCCTAGTTATAATTGTGCATTCACTTTTCTGCAGCCAATTGTGCTAGATCATATAAGATCATGCATCTTACGTGTCACTATTACCTCCCCCATCCATAATGTTTTTCTTATAAATCTTTAAAATATGATCCCATAAGTAAATTCATAAAATATTTATTACCTATATCGATAAGCATTGATTTTTATTTGATGTACGAAGAAATTCTTGTGCAATCCAAAGTTGAATTAAATTCTCCTTTTTTATTTCATAATCTTTGGGAAACAAGGAACAATAGGCAAAGCATATGGAGAATTAATTATACTCTCTCTAATAAAAAATAATATTAGCAACACGTTCTAGTATTGTACTTCCTCTAGCACCATTCATCAACAAATTTTTCAATTCACTCCATCTATTTGAATTCTCATTCCATATATCATCTAAAACCAATGGATATATATTTTCTCCTATCAATTTGCTCACAAAGGACTTCTTGTAGTTGGTCTATTTTCACTTTTTCATATTTCTTTACGAGCTATTGACTTTATGATCTTTTTTACAATTGATTTCAGAGTAAAATCAGTAGACAAATACCCACATTCTTAAGTGAACATGGTTGATCGCCTTCTCAACATTATAAACAGATTGGGCTAAGTGTAGTTTTTCCTACACCCCTATTGCCAACAATAAGAATGATCGACACATTATCCACATTATTAATTGAATCTAACAAGAGTTGTATGATGGAACTTTGATCATCATCCTACCCAATAACATTTTCTTCAAGTACAAAAGAGTTTGTTTGATCTAGGGATGGCAAAAAAACTCGGACTCGGTCCGATCCTAGTGAACTCGATTTTTTAGAGCCGGGTTAATATAAACCGGATCGGGCTCGGAATTTTTTATTATAATCCGGGCCGGGCCGGGTTAAATTCGAATTTTTTTCTGGTTTTAAAAAAGTTGATGCCGAGCCGGGTTAACATAAGAATACAAAAAGAAAATTTTAATTTTCTGAGTTTTTTAAAACTTGATTTTTGACCCGGTCCGGTTTTATTAAACCCAGGTCTAGGTTGGGTTAAATATATAAAAAATAAACCTAGGTCCAGGTTGGATTTTTGCCAAGCCTAGTTTGATCCCTTTCTCTATTAATTGTAATTGATCACTCTATTTTTATGATTACGAGGCTGAAAAAGAAGAAATTGTCTATCATCAAATCTCTCCCTAATAGTCTTAATTTTGTAACCTATCTTAAGACTATATTCAGAGAAGATGCGTACCTCTTTTGCCATTTTATTACCACTCATCATCTCTTAGTGCTTAAGTTGAGTCTAGAAATTATCAAACAAATCATCAGCATCATAAGCAGCAACTTTGAGCCTTCGAAGCCATATTGTCACCTCATGATTCTTCTTCTGGTTGCACTACTCCTCACACCTCAGCATCTAGGAGAATACCATCGATAGTGTCCATAGTGTCCTTGAACACCGTAGGCTAATTGGATGTCTTGGAAAACTTGGGATCCCAACAATTCCAAGATTCTTCTTACAGCGTCATATATAATTCCTTCAACCATAATTTCTTCTTCTTAACTGCAAGGACTTTTATCAAATTTTTCTGACCAAAGGAAGTAAAGGAAGATGGAAAGAACAATATGTTGAATGAATTGGGTTGTAACTTATAATTACCCTCCGATCAATTAAAGCACGTATTGAATTATATATAAATGCAAGTGTAGTTTTCAACTCTAAATATTTTAGTAAATTACTTCACTAATTATATCCTAAACTAGTGAGAGGACTTGGTCCATTTAGTAAACCATTATTTCATTTAGGAAGCTTGCTTGTGCAAGTATGCAATAAGGCAACACTATGTTGATCGAGTAAACTATTATTTTCGTTGAATGCAGTAGTATTAATTTGCACTAATCAAATAATATAAAACTGTGTGATGATGATATCAATCAAACCACCTTAACTTTGAAGAAACCATCTAATTCAATCTTCAAAGTGAAAACATATTCTCCGATTATTAAAGAATTTTTCTATTTCTTGAGAGTTAAAACAGATCACAAAGATGAAACCACGATATACTATTAACTAATTTTGTGCTTGTTTTAACTTTCTTCTCATACTCAATCTTGATTTCTGACATAGAAATGAAAGATTATTGATTAGGAATTTATTAAAATGTAAGCCTACATAAAAGCGAATTTTAAAGAGAGATTCAGAAATCGTCCTAACAATTGTTGTGTTACGTTTGCTAAGAAAAATTTTCAAAGATAGATTTTTCTAACATCTGCGTAATTTCCTCGATTTCTAGATTTTTTTTAACTAGTTGAAAAGTTGAAAGAGGCCAATAAGTCAAGAAAATGAAAACTATGAATTTTTTTTTTTCACTTTTTTCTTACTAATAAATTTTATTATATTATTTTACTTGTTACAGATTAAAAAAAAGAGTTTTGTGAATAGTATGAAAAATACGTCGATATGTACAAGATGAAGATTTTGCTTCCAAGGCAAAACTCAGCATCAAGAAAAACACCGCTTAGTTTTTCAACAATGTCGGGAATTTGAGAATTTCATCGCCTTAGTAAACAGCAGTCGTAAATACACTGTACAAGATTAGATTTAAACAGACATCATGATCTCTTGATGCAAATTACTCTAATACCAAGTTAAAATACTGCTATAAATAAAAAAGCTTAAGCTAAAAGATTAGAACGAAACAACAATATGTAAAATTCTCTTAACAATAACAACACTTGTTTGGCAGCGGTGAGATTCTATTTAGAATTTTGCGTTCAGACAGATCTGCAGATGTTCCAAATAGATTTGATGGCAGCTATTATTTATGTAGTCATGCATTTTGAACAAAAGCAAAAGTGACAGACAGAAAACATTGGCTTTGCAAGATGAATTGAAAAAGGGGCAAAAAAAAATTCGGTCTTACATATTGTAAAAAAGCCAAAATGAGAAAAGAAAAGAATTAAAAAATGTGCGTTAAAGAATGTAAGATACAGTGTCATGTCAGAAATAGTACTTGTTTCTCTAAAAGCTGAAATTATATTCACACAAGTTGAAGATACACCTTTGATAATATTTGGCTTCAGTACATTTTCTAGCATCCCAGTGATTACCCCTATGCCAAAGACTTCGGAATCTTGTACTGTTTCTTAAGAAAATGGGAGGCATCTGAATCACTCCTGTGGCATAATATTCTCACTAGGGTTTCGCTGTCAGCACCTAATTTGCCTCTCATACCGTGCATATCTTGAGCACTTCCACATCTCAAATCATCAATCAACTCCCGTGTCTGCAAATAGTAAGTTTCTTAAATTGTAAAACCAGCAAAGCTCTATGCAAGAAGGGGATTTTTCCTTATTTCTTCACATTGCCTTGTTAGTGATATCTTTGGAATCAAATACAGCCTTACATCTTAGATTATCATTCTACTGAATAAAAGTGCACAAATGCCCTCTTAGAAAAGGTATTATCAAGTCAATAAAACTAATGTGGAAGAATCGACTGTTATTTACAAATGCATTTCTGGAATTCCAAACAATACGACTCTGAGCGAAAGGAATATGTCCAATAATTTTCTTTTAATATTCATCCACAATAAAGGTTTATGGTAAAGTGATCAAGTAACTTATAAAACCGACAAATAAACTCAGTATGCATACAAACAAATGACTGAACTAGTTTTTTCAAAGTATAGTTTTCAGATCATGGATATTTTTGTACCAGAAAACAAAATGAAAATTTCATGGACTTCAGTGATTCAAGACCTCATCCTTAATAAACCCTCAGTATGACAACTAAGTCCAAATAACAAGAGCATCCGATACTTTGTGAATGAAAATTCAGAGGAAATTGAGGGAAAAATCAATCAGGTTTATTTCAATAATCATCAAATCACTCAAAAGTCTGACTAAAAACTGAATATAAGACCCAATCGTAGTGGCCATAAACCCAAACAAAAGACGAATCTATTTTTAGTAAGGAAATAGAAATCAAATAAAATCCAATCAAACCTAACAAGTAATACAATACGGTTCAAACAAGTAAAAATAAAATCCAATCAAACTAAATAAGTGAAAAATTAAATGAACTCCTAAATAAATGTAATTTGTCTTGCATCACTTTGGTTCGCCTAAAAACATTCACAGTCAAAGCACAAGAACTAACCTCATAGCCATGCAGCTTTATTACATGTCGAACACGTGCTACTTGATTTTCTACCACTCCTCGAGGAAGCCCATCTCCTCCAGAAATAAAGAATTCCTATAAAAAACAGCCAATTATTTAAATGACAATCTTGCTAGTGTCACACATTTGAGAAATCCTTGTAATTTTACTTACAGGATAAACCCAGTTAGTGAAATTAAGAGCAAAAGTACATCATGCTCTAAGCATTTTCAAGAAGGGAAATGCAAATATTATTAATATGACAAAATTCCATGTGCAATTACCTTTAAGACCTCTAAGTCTTCATCTAACTGTTTAGCATCAGCAGGGAAGAAAACACGTGATGGGCCTCCATTTAATAGGACACGAAGTAAACCATCCTGGGAAGGACAAAAACATCACCAAAAAGCAAACTTCCAAGGAACTTTCTGTATCTGTAAGTAAAGCAAGAAACAAACCAGTGACGCTTGAAGTAGACTGGTAACAATGCGATCCCTAAGTGGCTCCACAATAACATCACATAATTTATTTAGTTCCTGCAGCAGTTACAAACGACAAACATCGCAAATCTTAGTATCAATCAAATATAAAAGTTTTAATAAATGCACATCATCGGGTGAGAACATGCAAATGGCAGTAAGACCAAAAGTACAGCTCTAGCCTATTCAAAACCATATGTAACTATGGTTTCCTAGGTGATCCAGAAAAAATAATTTAAGAAACTTTGTTTTCTGGAGACCTAAAATTCTAGGATAAAACACATATTTTTTTGATAGAGCTCCTCTGCTACTTATAAATCACCAGGATAAAAAAATTTAAATTACATACTTCTGACTTCTCTTTTTCTGTTTTCTTATGACATAGAAAGAAAAATAGTACAGTAATGAGACAGTAGCACACAAATTCCTTATGACACATATCTTACCACATCAAGTGGTTCAACCAATGCTTCCAACCTAGATTTGGAAACGTTCGGTTTATACAAGTTGTCAATAAATGGCTCCCTCAAATCCCAAAAAATAATTTTAGTACCTGCAACAAGCAAAAAGTATAATATTTAGTGATCAAGCTTTCCTCTCAAGGGAATAAACTTGGGATAGGAAAAAAAATTTACCAGTAAATTCGCAGATACGGTCAATAGCAGCATTAATATCTTTTCTACTCCCATCAAAAGTATCCTTCTGCATAACATTTTTGGATTTCTCATCCACTGATTTCCCTATCAACAAAAGGATCAGGGGGAAAATTTAAACAGATAACACTCTTAAGGAAACCTCAGTAGTGCATCTTTTCAAAAGAGAATAATCAGGATAATCCATCAACTAATTAGGCAAGTAATAGGCATATAAAGATGGTATATGAATAAATGCAATATAGATGCAAGTGAACAGTTCTGCATTACTAAAAACCAACCTTGTAAGCCATAATTATCAGAGATGTGATTTAGACAGCTAGAAAACCTTCTGAATCAACCATGAATTGTCAAACAAAGTGATGGCAGAGGTAATGCATTACTTGATAACTACTTCAAAAGGTTTTTCAAAAGAGGTCAAGCTATGCACACTCATATATGTTCAGTAACTCCCTGTTCCAATTTTTATTTTGCTTTTTAATTATTATTTTGTCTCCTGGTAACAATGAGAAGTCCCTTATCAAGATGGTATTATGATTCAAGCAAACTTTTATAGATGGGAAGATTAAAAACAAAGGTCAGATGTTTAGATACATACTGATAAAATTTTCACGAGGCTTTTTCCTTGTCCAGCGCTCCAAAATGCTGTCTTCCAACTTATTCAGTTGACTAATAGCATACTGTAAATAGCACAAATAACTTGCATCAGAAACAATTATGCTAAAAAATCAGCAAATAAGTTTTGATATAAAACAATGGTTACAAATATCATGTTTTTCAGTTTAGCAAAACAAAATGTTCTTGGCAAATCTTTTAAAATGGATTGAAATCACTATTTATGAACTTCATGGCTATTGGGGAATCCAAACCAAAAACCAAGAGAATTAGATAGAAACAACATAAATGACCATATTAAATCCCAACCCGACCACTGTGGGAAAGATTAACCATTCATTCTAGGTGCACAGGGAAAATCTTCTCTAAATATGAGTGCCCAAATCTTGCTTGATTCCTCTTTTGGAAATACAAGACAAAAGCTTTAAGTTATTAGGTGGAGAGGTCTAACTGCCGTAAGAAGCCACTCTGAAATTGACATGACACGTCAATTTAGGTGCTCAGAAGCAAAGATCTTTGTCCTTAAACAATCAGTACATCTTTAGTTCTTTTCCGCTTTTACCCACACAAATTTGGAAGCTGTCTTATCTGGTTTTGCAAAGTAATGGCCCGATATTGTTATCTAAACCTGAGACTTGGTATGCAAAACCCATAATCTGTAACATTATAGTTGGTATACTGAATGTCAGCTTACAACAAAATACAAGTCGTAGCTTGAAACCCACAATTCAGATGGGAAGTTGTTTTAAGTCTCTTGTTTATAGCAATGTTCCCAGGTCAGTATTCAGCAAAATTTATCTAACTTTCCACTTTAACTTCAAACAGAGACTGGTCTTGCAAATTGCTCATTGTCATTGTCACACTTCACCTATAAAGAAAATTTCTTGAGCTGTAGAAAGAACTAAAAACTAGCACAAACAATTGAAAGTAAAACTCTATTATTTCAACTTCTGAGTCAGCTATGCTTATCACAAAACTTCAGCAATTCAATAGAACTGAAATAAATAATGAAAACCAATCCACCCAAAGGGGAAAAAATGTTATTCTACTAACACCATAAAAATGAGGTTAGAACTCACATGTAAAGTATTTAACTGAACACAAAGAGTTGGTGTCGTCAAGACATTAATTTCGCTCGACCTTCTTTCATCAGACATCCTGGGGTCAAATATTTCCTTCTTTACAAATGCCTTTATTCCAACTTCCTTTTTGTATCTTGTGAGGACAGGCTCTGGTGGAACTAAATCCTCCTTGCTACCTGCATGACCAAAATCAAAATTCAAGGTTCACTTTGCAGATATTAAAGTGTAGAAAACGAAAAATAATGGAGAAGTTCCTTGTGAATTAAACAGCAAGAAAATGCAATAATGCAATATAAAAATATAAAAAGAACAGATGAATAAATTCATTAAGGCTTCAAGAACCTACTATCCAACCAACAAACCTGATTCAACAATAACAAGAAAGAAATTATGCAAGAAGAACTACATCACTATGCAAGACAAAAATCGAGGACATAAATGATAGCATGCTAGATAACCAACTGCTTGTGCTGAAAAGTTGTAGGAGGCAACAGAGCATATAAATGATAGCAGGCAAGATAACAAAGCACTACTACTGAAAAAGTTATAGGAGGCACTAAAGGAACACTGGATAATGATAATCAAGCCAAATTCACTAGAAAAGTTCCCTATTAGAAGTCCTAACACATCCTCCTATCCAATCTGTAAACACAAAGTAGAAACCATCCGAAATACAAAAATTAACCATACAACATGTCAGTGTGAGAAGGAAGAGCACAAATCCAAGAAACTCAGGATGCTAAAAAGGAAATGCTATTACAGATCAAGACATTTAAATGACAGTAATCAACGATTTCAATTGCTACAACAATGACAAATAATAGATTCATACAACAGTCATGCTTCCAATTTCATTTCTATCAGAAAGCAATAAAGCATACTCCATAGTTCTGTGTGTGTGAGAGAGAGAGAAAGGAAGAAGAAGAGCTGAAAACTTAAAGGGGGAAGAATCAGAAAGATAATGCATGCACTTTCTCATTGTAAATCTCTGTGGAAGGGGTAAAAGACAAAATAGTCCATCAACTTAAGAGTGTATTATTAAGCACATACCCAACTTGTCTGTAACATGATTTGCATACACTTGAAATGCATTGTCGATACCACGAAATAGTGCATTCAGTTCCGTAGACCTCATTGGAACTTGAAGAGCAAAAAACTGATCAACTGTCTGCAATAAAAATCATTCATAAACAAGAAATCAGTAAAGCTCCACACTGGACAAATGGTTTTATTGGAAAACCAATTCTAGTAGATAACTCTAAAAGCAGTAAAATTCTGAACCTCCACAAAGAGATTTTGCTATTGAAGAAGTGGATAATCAAATTTTGGTCTAAATACTAACTAAGTCAATTTCTGTTAAGATGAAGTCCAATGCATAAGTTTAATGTCAATTATTGCTAATATTATTGAGACAACCCCTCTAAATTGGTCAAATAATCCTCGAAGGATATATAATAAAATAACAACATACAATGTTGTTCCTTCTAAAGTTTCTTCTATTGTTTTTTCCTTTTCATAGGAAACAGGGAAGATATATACTAATCATGCAAAAAAAAAAAAAGGAGGTTGCCCCAATTTCACATCAAAAGAGCCATTTCCATTTTTTTTAATTCTTTTGGGAATTTGTTGATAGAAACTCTCATCTCCAAATATCTTGCAGAATAGCCACTCATCTCATGATTACAGTGGAGGTTCTATCGGTGGCTTTGTTTTTGAAATTTGGATTTTGTTTCAACACTTAACATTTATTTCAAGCAGAGTAAGGAGAGAAAAAAGGGAGGAAAAAAGAAAAGTGAAGAGAGGAAGACAAAATAGGATAAAAAATTAAAAACGAGTCGTTTTTTCACCTATATACATTTTGACTGTTAATCTTAATAGAAAATTGGAATTGGCAGGATGTTGCTGCCTAGTTCTCATACATCTGGATTCTTTTAATATTAGACCATAACTGAAGGGTATATGTGAAAAATATCCCTTGTAAATAAACATACTCTAAGAGGTAATAGTCTTCATTTTCATATGATTAGTAATTTTTGCAAAGAAATCATCACAAGGTGTATGTATGAGTATAAAGTAGTAGCCATTCATTGTTCTCGGCATCAAGCCTTATTCTGACAATATCCTCCACAGCCATGATAATGTATCGAGGAGAAAGAAACCAATAAATTAATCCATACTAAAGATAGTAACCAATCACTTTATTTACTTACGGCAGGATCAAAAAAGAATGCCATAACAACATACAGACAAAAACTCATACCTCCTCAATAATCCTATAAACTTCAACAATTGAACTTGCATGCCTCTGTTGAGGCGAGATTGGGTCCCATCGCTGCAAAAGAATTATCCAAAAACAAGCTATATAGTTAATGCAAGAGCTAAAGAGCAGCAAAATATCAATAAGTATGAATATTGAAATACATTACAAAACCATCACTCTTAAGCCTAGATCACCTAATGGATCAATGACAATATTGACTAGTCAGTTTTCATGGAAATCATAACAATCTTACTGAAAAATGAAATAAATTGAAACAGTGAACTCCATAGGAAGCCATGGGGTGAGGGACTACTCCCAGATTAAACTATGCCAAAGTGAATTGAACCCATGCCATGTGCAAGAGAGCGCCTTATATAAATTCAAATCCTCCTTCTGCTAACTTGAGGATCCTTTTCTCTCAACCTCAGTTCTCAAGGTACCTTCTTTAGATGATCAGCTTACTGCCCTTCACAAAGGTAGAATTCTTGTACTATTTCTCCTATCCAGAACGTAGTTTCCTTGTCATCAATAATCTCCACATTATCTCTCTCTTGGTTCCACTTTGTCTTCTGATGGTGTTCGTCAAATCTCATTTCTAGGCTTTGACTCAGTCTGGATGGAAGCATGCTCTGGATAAGGCAATGGAAGCTCTCAAACAAAAGTAAACCTAAAAGCTTGATTTTTACCACTTTGTAAACAATGTATCAGTTGTTGTTTGATGTATGAAGCAAGCTATATCACCTTATAGATGCCTTGAACAATTGAAAGGAAAACTGATTGCTGAAAGATATACTCAAACTCCTGGGATAGACTACTTGGAGGCCTTTTTTCTCGTTTCCATTAAAAGTAAATCACTTTCTTGATTTGATATAACAAATAGGATAAAGAGGCTTTATAAACCACTAGATGAGAGGTTTAGGGTAACAGAATTAGCCATCCCTCTGAGGTACCTTTTAATATTTTGTACGTTTTGTCTCTCATC
The DNA here is from genome assembly GCA_028052125.1 of Melia azedarach. Taxonomy (NCBI): domain Eukaryota; kingdom Viridiplantae; phylum Streptophyta; class Magnoliopsida; order Sapindales; family Meliaceae; genus Melia; species Melia azedarach. Next base: position 5,565,487 of record CM051397.1, read on the forward strand.
AACTTTCCAGTTTCTGCTACATGAAGTACAAAACAGCTCACCAAAATAAGCAGTCTCACCAGGGAAGACACACAACTACCCACTTTGCATGAACATAGCAGAACTATAAGGAATGAAAACTTTAATTCCCTATGAAAAGTTTGCATGATCCTATTACTAAAGAATTAATGGACATGTCTAAATCACAAAAATGAATAGCCAAAACAAGAAAAAAAGGTACAAAGGAGAAGTAGACAGCAGCATTCTCATGTCCAAGAGCCAAATAAGTAGCAGAAGGAATAAAAAATTGACAAGTTTTTGAATGAGTAGTAGAAAAAAATCTTAAGCTTTTACCTCTTGCTGAATTGCTCGCTCCACCCAACCTAAAATTCTTCCAAGGTGTGAATTGAGCCACCGCAGCACCAATGTTCCAGATATAGACTCGATCTAGACAAGGGAGAGAAAAAAAAAAGGAACAAACTTATGGCTGTAGCAAACGAAAACCTAAATATGAAAAATTGGATGTTGAACCACAGTACTTGAAATAAAGCAGATGTTGTGGGAAAGTAGGCCATGCCAACCATTAGAAAGCCATAGGAAATATTGAGCAATAAAGTGCAAAAGGAGGGCCACTGAAACATGTATTCATTTGATATAACTACAAGTAAAGCATCCATTCCCTAACATCAATAAATGGTCAAGAGATGAGCATTTCTGGTGGTCAACTATTATCAGAATGTTGGGGTCTAAAGCATACCCTACCATCAGATTGCACTGCACACAGCGAATGCTAAAAGATCTGAAACTTTGAAATGAAGGTATTCGTGCAGAAAGGAGAAAAATATATCTTTAAGTTGCAGTGTGCATGCATTGGTATGGTCAATGATCTTTATCCCTAATCAGAAAAGCTGAACCTATCCAAGGAGCAGATCAATCCGATACAAACCTGGTATATAACGCATGGCAACATTGTAAAGGAAGAAAAAAGCATTCAATTCAAAAATCATTGAGAACCTTGCTTCACACAACACACACACACTTATTACCATACTATTCCCTATAGATATGAGGGGCCTTCGAGCTCAATTAATATTACATTTTAGGATGGCATATTACCATAAGTGATTCTTTGTTCTAGATTCCAATTCAACAGAACCAAAATTCTTTTCCCATCAAAAAAAGCTATTATACTTCCATTGTTTGGAAATAAACTGTACTTGAAAATTATAAGAAAAGGAAAAGAGAAACAGTGAATAGAAAACCTTACAAGCAGTTACATCAGTCAACCCTACCTGGTATGATGTTAATTTTCTGCAGTAGACTGCCGCAGTCTCCTCTTCACATGCAGTTCTGATAAGTGATATTATATACTGCTCAAGCCTATCAGCAGCCGGAAATACAGATGCAACATCCTCAGTCAAATGCTCAGCACCATCAATAAAAGGTTTCTGTAGATGACAAGTTCATTAAGATCTCATAAATCCAAGTTAACGATCTCTGCTGTATGATTGAACCAAATGACAGTTAGGAACCAGCTTACCAACTTGTTCCCATAAAGCTTGTGAACAAGGGAAGCAGAAACAACAGTTGCTTGTGGATGCCTCTTAGATAAAACTGGCATGAACATGGTTGAATCTTTTCTTAAAAGTTTTTGGGTCTCCTCTGCAAGCAATGCCAAAGGATGTTCATGTGTTGTGTCTGATTTATCAACAACCTGCATAATCTGCAAAAAAAGAGAATATGAGAAATCAATTCGACATCAACATTTTATCTTTGAACATCACTTTTGAATCTCATAGTGTAAAAAGATATTTAGCATTTTTGAGCATTGTGTAAAATATGTATTGGACAACTATAGAAGCATTTTCCTTTTCAAGAATCTTCTCATGTATAAAAAAAGGTTCTTCATATATTGTTGATGAATTTGTTACCATTCCAGAGATCATTTTCCTTTTTCTCTTCAACTTTTGCTCCAAACCCCATCATCATCTCACCCTTTTTAGTACAAAAGAAGAATGACACTGCCCTTTTTCTTTCCTGCACTAACACCTCAAACAACTGGAAATTATTGCCAGTCTTTAAAAACCTATTCCTTTTCTTTATAAGAGTTTGGAAACTTATTTACACTGCTTTCCATTCTAAATGAATGTCTATTATTAGAATGAAAGCCACCACTTATAAGAAGTTGGCAATAGCTTTTTCCCAAGACTGATCTTTCTTAACTAGCTACAATGCATTTCAGTTGAAAGGCAGTTAGTAACTGGAGAGTGCCCCTAGGATATACGTTACTACCAATAGTGACACAATCTAGAGTTTCAATCAATTGGCAGCTTCATTAACACTTGAAAAGTCTCATTAACTTACAGTCAGCAGCTGTTTCAATGTATTTGGTGCTGTTCAGTCTGCAAAACTCACTTTTGGCACTTTCAGTCTGCAACTAGATAGATCTCGTGTGCAAGAAAACACTCATATGATCTGTAGGCTTGACTGGAAATGGCTCTTAGATGCTATCTCTTAAGGTGCTCTTGTTTATTGTTTTAGTTGAGTTGAGCAAATAAACTGTGTGTTTTCCATCAATAGTGATAACATTATGTTCTATTAGCAATATTTTTGGATCTTGAAAGGCCTCGTAAAACAAACTACACCTAACACCTAGGCTCCAATAATATTATTTTCTTAATACATGGGGCTTCAGTCTCAGAGGAGTTTAAGCAGTCCGCTTCTCGCTTCACTCGTGTCAATTGGGAGGGGGACTTAGGGGATTGTTTAATCTGGTTCAGCTTAATACAATGGAGAGTGATTATTCATTAAGGATCACAATCATTGGCTGGTTTAGATGTCATTTCTTTTTTATATAGTTTTTGCTTCCCCTCCCTAAGGCTTTCTGCTTTCTTTGTGAATAGCTGGTCCACAGCACAGATGTATCTCTTTCTTTTTCAACAATAATAAATAATTTTAGTTTCTCATCAAAAGAATATCGGGAGTAAGAAACAAAGCTGTTGATTAATAGAAGAAAGCTGCAACAGCACATCCAATTGACAGAATAGAGAGCAACAAGCTCCTTCCTAAGCTTCTCTTCTTTAGTGCAGAAGACTACAGGGATGTTCGAAATAAAATTTGGGCAACCGAAAACAATGATAACTTCAAGCACACTTTCCTATTCTTTTTTTTTTCTTTTGTAAAATATAATTAATTATTGATAAGTATCTATATACGCCCTAGAATTTTGACAGACATGCTATGCAAACTTACAGATGCAACAGTAAGAAAATCCGTTATACCAAATCATAGGAGTATAGTTTTTTCTCGTGGAAAAAAGGTATAGGTACAGTTTTTTATGAAAGAAACATATAAAATTTTATTGAAGAAACAAAGAGAAAAGGATTACAAATATTTAACTCATAGGAATATATGGATTAGAAAATAATTCAGAACAGACAAAAATATAAGGCATCAATTAATAGAACAAATCATTAGAAGACAATGGTGGGTACTGGTTGGTTCAACAATCAACATGTAAGATCTCTTAGGGTGATATAAGAGGTTTGTGTTTCAAATCCTGCTCACACTAGAGTTAGGACTGATTTGGTTCACATTCACGTAAAAGAAAAAAGAATGCAGCAACAGTCAATACATTATAACAAGAAGAACAGTTTTACAACTTACCCTTGCAAATGAATTCTTAATGGAAGATGATATGTAGAGTTCTATTTGATCTCGGTCTGTGACAGATATAGATTGCATTGCCTGCAGACAAGATAATAGTCCAATTGTCAAAATTATAAAGATAAAATTATGTAACAGGAACAACACTTATTAAGAAATTCCAGCAGTAAAGACAGTATTTTGTCAAATAGTTGCTACTCAACCAAGGAATCCATCAACTCTCATTGCAGAAATCAGTATTAACTGATTTCTTAGACACTATTTACATCAGGTACATAACATGTCTAGAAAGAATAATGATGTATGTACCATTTCAGGTTCTTCGAGCAGAAGCCTCCGAGTAAGCATTGCAACTGATACTATATTCTCCATCATCACCAGCTCCTAAAAAAATGTATGATAGGTATTATAATAAGAAGTACCAAAACCAGGAAGATGCCTCTATAAAAAGCAGACAAAAAATGTATAATAATATGGAAAGATAAATTACAGTAGCAGAAATAGCACATAATTATAAAAGCTCAAAACAAAAGATTATAAAAAAAATATGTTCTAAATATATCCAAAGAGATATATGCAAACAATGGGACAGGTCTAATCTTCAAATATGAAAAATGTATTCTACTAAAGCTTTCCATTAACGAAAACATAGTTACAAAGTCTTGCAGTACATCATAATGAAAAAGTTACTTAAAATTACAAAATAAATAGGATGGACAAAGACTAGTGTATATGATCTAATACTTGAGCCATTAGAAACAAAAATAATGTCCATTACATATTTAAGGCTCAAAAACAAAATGGTTCACCACAATATAGTTTAAAAATAGTAATAGTTATACAATTATGTAGATTGATCAAAAACGATTGTTATCATACCAATAGCGACCTAAAATGTTGATGGTTGACAACTCAACATCAGACGGTGGCAGCTAATGGTGGTCAATTGATGATGCAATTTGTTTTTTAAATTAATGATAAAAAAAATTAAATAATTTTAATAGTCCAATACTCACCAAACATACGATAGTATATTTATTACAAGCCAATCTAAAAAAGTCCAGGGCAATCCAATCCAATATGTTGCACTAAACATACCATTAGTCCCTCTTCTACATTTTATATGATTATTATAATCTATTTTGTTTCTGAGGGAAAAAAGGTTCAAGGAAAAAAAAGGCACAACAAGTAACAGCAGTTAATTTTTGTGAGAGTTCAGATCAAGAACAAAATCTCAAAATATATTGACACATTCAAGTTTAAGTTTTAAAGCTGGTCATAATTTAATATAGCAAAATGCAAGTCTCCAGGAAGCGAAACGAACCTCACTGAAGTGCTGGTGGTAGTCCCCTAGCTGTTTATCTGCCCATTTTTGAATGGGTAATAAGAAGGACTGTAAGAAAGACAAACTTCGGAAGCCATCTTCACCTTCAATTTTAGAGTGTAAACTTTTTAAGTGTATCCTCTCTTGTGGACCTCGTTGTTCTTTCAGTGGTATTTTCTTCAACTGCTCAATGGCATGTTGCAACATTCCTAGCTCACTCATGATAGCATACTGTAGCCATACAACCAAACAGTTACAGAATACTAAAAGTGATTTCAATTACACCATGCTACTTGACATAAAGGGAAAAAACCATATGACAGTATTACCTGGCGAAATAATACCCATGCATAGCAAGTGTAATGCATTGTCTCTGTGATTCCCAAAACACGCCATGTCGATTTTAAGAGCTCAAGAATTTCTTCCACTTCCTGGAAACAATACAAGCTGCAGTTGGTCCAACTAGACTAACTACTGGATAATGTCATATCATTTTCGCCAAACTATCTGCCAATTTTTCCTTGATTAATAACCAGTTAGATTTTAAATTCATTGCAGTACCCTAAAAATTTTAAGAAACAGACTTTAAGTATAAGACAATTATTGACTCAGGAAAACTTTATACTACAATTCAAGCACAAAATAGCTCAAGGAGAAAAGATAATTGCTTCTTTTAGAAACTCAAGGTCTTCTACCTTAACATCATGTTACCATGAACTTTTAAAGAAAAGTATACTCACCTCTGTAAGCTTCCCCTCATCTAAAACGTCAAAGACACTGAGAAGGAGTTTCTCATATAGTCTAACATTTAGATGATAACCATCTGCCCAATGGCATACTTCACCAGTTAAGTCACCCCGAGCTGGCCTCTCAGCAAGTGGAATGGCAATTTCTCTGAGAGATCGCAGGCATTCTGTTCGCTGGAGTTCACCAGTGGAAGATGGAAGAGACTAATATACAGGGAAAAAAAAAAAGCAAGCAAAGATGATAAGGGTACTAGTTAAGCACGCCTAAGACGTTCCAACATTTCAACAGCCAAACCAATGATACTCATACCTCAGATTCCTCAATTTTTGCCAAAAGAATACTTAATTCATTTGCTTTTCGCCCAGATTCCCCAAACCCAACAGCAGGGTGATTGATAAGCCCCTCCTCCAACATGTTTAACTGCAATAATACAAATTTACAAATATAAACTTGGAGATGTCACACATATGACCACCATCCAATTTTACCAAACAAAATGAGTTTATATGGAAAACTGAGGCAAAAAGATAAAAGGATGAGGAATAGAACATACCTGCCTTTTTTGCCAGCGTATATATGACTTTTTATCAGAAAATTCTGTGCGTGAAATACAGCACAGTAATTCCAAAGGAATTAATAGGGCATCCATTCTTTTTCCAACTTTTCCAGCAAGAGCACCTAGCAGCCCTTGCCTTGTCCTAATGTCCATTGCTTCAGAAATCTGCATCCACAAACAGCCATGAAATCACGACAACAGTTGCAAACCCAAATAACCATTGTTTATAGCAAATTCTAATTTAAAGTAACAGGCATGAAACCATAACCTAAAGAAAATAACAAATACATAATAGTTTACTATGACCAAACTCTTATTTGTATCAAAAAGAATATTTTAATCAGCATCCTTTGATAAAAAAAAGGAAACTGAAAATAGAAAAGTACAAGTGGGTGGACCAGCAGTCCACAAGCAGAAAATCAATACAGCAAGAAAACCCAAGAAGACCAAACACATATCAAACAACAGCAAGAAAAATCAACACAAAACTCTGAGGTGAGAAGCATGTAGCGCAAAATATAAAATTTGAAAACAGAACTGTGACCGGAAAAGAAAGATTTCCCCATAAAAGTAATAACCATAAAATACCTCCATCTGAACGCGCATGGTCTCCAACAAACCAACCAACCCAGGTGCACGTTGAGATTGGGACACAACATTATCATTTTTACTACGACCAAGCTTCCTCATCAACCTTGACCTTTTGTCTTTCCTCTTTTCCTTAGATGGTATGATAAGGCCACTGTTAATACAGCAGAAAAGGGATAAGATAAAAATTAAACAAGAAATAACAGTGGAAACAATTTTAGAATGAGACGGCAAGGGGAAATGTCATAAGATTAAGATGGTAAAGTATATCTGGAAATGTCATAAGACTAAGAGAGTAAAGTATATCTATGGGCCAAAACAAATAATGAAAGCTCACCCTGAAGCCCCGGCGCAAGCCAAAAGGATTTCATATGCAGTTTCACGGAGGTCGTCCTCAGTAATAGCTGAAAACAGCAAAGAAACATTACTTTGCAACCATCACATTCATTTTAGTTCGCATCACTTGAAGCTTTCTTTCCATAAACTAGTACAGATCATCAAATAACTTAAGGCAACAAACCATAGTCAGAAACATGGTTTTTGAGGCATGAAATAACCTCATTAAGAGAACGCATCATCCCTTAAATCGTACATACGTCATCAACGCCATTATATGTATATGGCACTAAATTTTAAACACATCTATCATAATAATCTCACACTTTCACAGTTAAGGAGACAAAAGGAGCCTTGAATACATAATATAGTTCGCATGGTGTCATTTCTTATTAAAAAAATAAAAGAAAATTAATTGAAATGGGGTCATTCCCATGGATTATTCAATATCTCCAAATGAGAGGGAGAAAAAATAAAAATAATAACAACAAAAAAAGTTACGCTAATCATCGGCATTCTTATATGTACATGACAGTAAAAGATAAAAATAAAATCAAGAAAAATATTTGTACATTATGTGATTCCAGTGAACTATTCATTGTCTTCCAATAGGGAGAGGTATTTTAAAATGGTTAAACAATGAACAAGCATTGTTATACTTGGATGGAAGTAAAATTTTGAACATATCCCTTGGAGTCAAGTGAACATTTTTTGCTTCCAGGAGACAAAAGGAAGCCTCCAATAATTATGCAGCCATTACGCAGTTGATATAGTGTCATGGCAGTGAACTATTCAATATATTTCAATAAACGAGATGAAATGAAACAAAATTACAAATACTTGAATGACAATTTTCAAGATAAACCGAAGCAACCAACTGATACACTGCAAATGAATAAACCAATCCCTATCTATCTTTTTTTTTATGTTCTCAGTCTGGTACAAATATGAATTCATATATTCCAAAAATCACTGTGTTAAATTGTTACCTGTAGCAAAGGAGGGTAGTTTCACAACAAGATCAGCAGCATCATTTAGACGTCGTCTTGAAACCCGTTGACTATCAATCTCCTCAATATCATCATCCTCAAAATCTTCAATGTCATCCACAGTGAGTTCTCTTTCTTGTGTAGAGTTAAAAGACTCCGACCTTGATGCAACTGACACAAGAGGTGAAGCAGCTGACACAAGAGGTGAAGCAGCTGACACAAGAGGTGAAGCAGCTGACGCAAGAGGTGATGTAGCTGATACAAGAGGCGATGCAGCTGACACATCAAGTGATGGTGAAAAAACTGGAGGTGGTGACGAAACAAGAACTGGAGGTGGTGCCCTTTTTGGAGGTGAACCTGAAGATTCAGGATTTGTGACCAAAAAGAATTCATCGGTGGATCCTCCATTATTCTGAGAAGGCATAACAAATTATCTATTAAACAAAAAGTATAAATGCACATATGAACGGATGACAGCAGACTTAGTGATCCAATGTATCATGAACAACAAGCCTCGGTGCTGTGTGTGTGCTTTCACAATTGATATTGAAATGATTAACCAATAGCTCACCATTTGGGGGAAGCCAGTGTGGTCATGAAATTCTCTAATAGCCTCAGAAAGTTCAAGCATACCACCTGCACTAACAATGATGAACTCACTTAGAAAAATGAGATTAAACACAACACAATTACAGACCCAAAGCAAGCAAAACAAGGTACATTGTTGTATTACCCTTTTTAGCACAACCAAGGACATAATCAACGCTGACTTGGTCTAAATCTACATCATCTAGCATAACCGCACCTGGAGGCATTACAACTTTCTTAATTAAGCTACCAGAGAGTATGAAGTCCAAAAGTATACGGCGGTCACGCCGGTATCTCTGTAGAAGCTCCAAGGCGTCTTCCCTAAAAACATCAAATAACTTATTAACCTCTTTTTCATAGCAGTAATTTGTTTGGAGCAGTTTTGATGCCAATAGAAGCACTTATCATTCGCAGAAAGTTAAAAACACTTTTTAGCGAATTTTTGTAGTGTTTGGTTGATGTGCCTTTTAAGAAAGCAGTTGTTAGATAAAAAAAGGTACTGGAAGTGCATTTTTCAAATCATTTCACAAATGCTTTTCCATAATGCATTTCTAAGCGCTTTTTCACGAAAGCACTTCTACTCAAGAGCATTTTCTGCAAAACAACTTCAAAAGGCTAAAGAATGAATTCTGATACTAAAGTGCTGCTAGCAGAAAACATGAATCATACTCTTCCATGGAAAATTAAGAATGAATCAGAACCGAACTTCACAAACTTCAACAGCTATCTCCACCGCCTGTGAATGGTTAAAGAAATTAGATCCTATCAATTATCAATGCCAATCTGAAAATCAAAAGTAAGAGATCCCATTACAGTGCTACAGGGATGCAAGAAAAATGAGAAATCATATTTTCAATTTTTCAGTTAAAGTAACTTCACCGAATTTTATTAATGCATTTCATCTCATTTACCTCTGTTTTCTCGGCAACCAAACAGAGCATGCCAGCTAAAAACTAAAGAAGCAAATTATCTCGAAGATCATCAAGAGACCAGAGTTGAGAAATGACTGAAGTATGCGTACTTGAGTGTGGATTCAGCAGTGTGAGAGATTTAAACGAGTCGCGTGGGTTTTGGTGAAATTGGATCTCGTGAGATTCGTAGAGAGTGAGAGAAGAGTCAATGTGAAGCTAGAAGACGGTCAATTCTGTTAGTGAAAATTAAAAATAAAAATCGAAAAAGGGAGATGAGATTTGAGATGAACTGAACCGGTCCGTTTTGGAGACTGTTAGCACTTCTGACTTCTCAGCGAATGTGCCGGTGAGACGAGAGGAAGAAAAGAAGCAGCATATCCAAGTCGATGAGATTTCATGTTCACATTCTAATAGTAATCGGATTTGCTCATCTACATAGGTAAGCTTTTACTATTGCGTACCAAATATTTCAAATTTTATTCTAGAATTTTTAAGTTAAGAATTAAAAAAAAATTGTATGAAGTATTAAGAATTTTAATTTTGTTCTTCGAAAGGCTGAAGTTGTGAGAAAATTTATAAGCTTTTTTTTGTTATCGACTAGGAGGGATTAAATCTGATGATAAGTCGAAGAAATTTGTATTATAATGAATTATAACAAGATATAGCATTTAAAATTTTCTGTTTGGTGTTCAAGAAATATTTTCTTTTTTCTTTTTAAAACACCTTTGTTTTATAGTTCAAAAGAGAGTCATCAAAGGTTAATAAGACAATTCGATTCTAAAATATTTTATAATAAGAAGATTTAATTGTTATATTATAGAGAAATCTACTCAAATGTCTTATTATATTAATAGACGGATACAAAAATATTCAGTTATTTTTTGTCTTACATAAATAGAAGAAGATAGTGAAAACAATCAAACACCGATAGATGATTCTAGATTTATGATTAAGAGTTAAATTATATAAAATATTGTCGTTTTATTTGAAAAATGATGGTTGGACTTTTAAGTTAAAAAAATTAAATATTTAGATTAAGATGGTGATTGTTTTTTTCTGTCTGAAGTCTGAACATAAATAAAATTTGAATTTGACTAAAATCGGAATTTGATTAATATGTTTATTTTTGTACTTTAAATGTTTAAATATAAATATTAAATTATTTGTTTTTATAAAAACTGAAATCGATATGTTGATATATATATCCTAAAAAATCTTAAACTAATATATGAAATTATTAACATATATAAATATTAAGTAATAAATTATGGGTATTCTTGGCAAATAAAAAATTTAAATGATTTAAATATTTTTAACAATTATTCAGTTATAAGTTAAGAAACAAATAGTTATTAGATATTTGAATAATTATATTCAGATTTAAATTAGAAAAACAAACAAGCCCTAGGAATGGATGAATTAGTAAATCTTTGTTAATTTTTTTACTATTTCTCTCGGTAATCTATTATTAACAGCTTATTTTATTGTAATGAAAAAAAAATGAATACTATATTTACTGCTTGACTCCAACAAGAGAAAGAAATAAACTCAAATATTAAGAGATATTTATATTCAAGCTATATTCCATATGATAATTGGATTCATGAATTACGGTCAACAAACAATACGAGCAATAAAATACATTGGGTAAAGTTTTATGATTACCTTATCTCAAGTAAATATATAACTATTCACTTCTTTCAAATATACAATATGTATTCTAACAGCCCCCAAGAGCTGGTCTGACTGATAAGGGGTTTTATTTAGTTTGCCTCGTATCCTAACTTTAAAAGAATATCTTAGGAGAAAAGATAAAGAGATTTAACAAAAAAAATTATTCAGGCCTAACCCACCCCTTGCCTTTAAAAAAAATTACAAAAAAATATATATTCTAACTATGTAACGTAGTTAAACTTTCGTCTTAATTTAAATGAATCATCTTTTTAATAAAGACAAATTCACGTTATAATTTTAAAATTCATTTGTTAATAAACTGGTTCACATATTTGAAAACAATATTTTACATTTTTTTAACATTAATAACAATAAATATAATTAACTGATAAAATAAATATAATATCTGAAATAATTCTTAAATATGATGAATAATATATGTTATGGTCATTGCTTATTTAAAAATAAAGTATTATTAAATACTCAAAAATAATATCAATTATATTAACGTGGGTCAATTTTTAACGCCATGTGTAGGTAGATTTTTCTGTAATTTGAATAAATTGTATTATACGTATAGATACATGTGTAGTGCTCTGCATATGTTTGTATGTAAATTTATGGTAAATTTTTATATGTAAATAAATTATACATGTATTCTTCATTTTTCTTTTTTAAGAAACAACGTCCACTATAGTAATCATCATAAAAATTTTCTCCAATATGTGACGTGCAACAAAGCAAAATATAGTTATCAGTGTGCGCAGTTAAAGATCTCGAAATAATAATAGTGACGCTTTATTCCGTGTCACTATATGATAACGTAATATTGTAGATAAATAATCTATCGATTAAAACACTTCATCGTTAAATACTAAATGCATTAAATAATTTGTAAAATGTGATAGTCGTTGATGAAAAATTTGGAGAACGTGATGGTTGTTGGATTTATATTCCAAAATTTAATTTTGATGTTAGTTAAAAGTTAGAAAGTCAGATATCATGACTTGTGTCATTTTTAAAAATTGATGTTCCCTTGTTATTTGAACTAATTACATACCTTATTAGTTTATTATACGGGTAAAGCTTTATAAAACAAAATTTAAATCCTTGTAGATTGGTTGAATTATTGAATTTTAGTATTAAAATTTTTAAATTAGCCCTCAAAAATTTCTGCAAACGTGTTTTTCTTCTATTCCAGCTTCAGATAAAAAAGTATATATGTATACATATATCGTAGGGTTTCTCTTGCTGTAGGGTTTAATACACTCTTAACCAACAAAACCATCACTTTCCCACCACCCTCTTCCATTTTTTGCAGAGAGGACAACAGCGATACAAACTCAACTTAATGGGCAGCAACTACACGGAATCAGAAGAAACACGAAAGAGAATAGAAGAAGATTCCGAAGAGGAGGAAGAAATTGAAGTAGACTGGGGAGACTGGAAAGAAGATGATAAAGAAGACGAAGACGATGGTTTGGAATCAGGTTTTTTGTGTTTGTTCTGTGATGCTAAGTACAGTTCGTGCGATGAGCTCTTTGAGCACTGTCGTTTGAGTCATTACTTCGATTTTGATAGCATCAGAACCGGGTTAAGTTTGGATTTTTATGCTTCGTTTAAGCTCATCAACTACGTTCGGTCTCAGGTCAGCATTGATTACTTTGATTGGTTTCTGCTTTCTTTTATAGAAAATGATAATTTTAAATTTTTGTTTACTTTTCATTTAGCTTAACTTTCTTATTGAATACTTTTGGATTTTGTTTCGGAAGCAGGGTATTGTTTTTTTTACGCTTTATAAACAAACAGAGCATAGAGGATAATGTATTATTTTGGATTCAATAGAAATGCTTTACCCTTTGTTTGTTTTCTTAGAATTCGAAGGAAAATGAAAGATTTGGTCTCCACAAGAAGACGACTATTTATGTTACAATTTGTTCTGTGGAGTAAATTAGTACTCTTTAAATTTTTCATGTTATCTCGGCATCCATTACATTTGCAACTGTCTGGAAAGAAAATGTATTTGTTGTATACACTTGTTGTGGAGAGTTGAAACTAATCCGCGCTGATGCTTGCTGGTGATTCAAGTCACAGTGTCGTAATATGGTTTGACTCAAATTCGGAGACTTGGTATTAACTGTGCCAGTTCATTTCCGTTTTACTATTCAAAGCTTGATGAGCTTCCACTTGTGTGTCGATATGTTAGCACTTAACAGTAATGCACTTTTCTTCTGTAATCAGCTTTACATTGCATCTTTAAACTTTCAGCTTAACTAAACGAGTGCCCTTGTAGTGTACTGGGAATTTACAGCTTTGTAATTCCTTATCATCATTTTTTTTTCCATTGGTTTACTAGGTAGCAGAAAATAGATGTTGGAGTTGCGGCCTTACCTGTCAGTCCAATCAAGATTTACAGAACCATTTACATGAAACAACCAATTTCAAAGACATTAAGCTTCTTTGGGACGATGAAAAATATCTTAAGCCATTCATGCAAGAGGATGAGCTCTTGTATAGTTTTGGTGATGGCGAAGAGGGTGAACAGGACTTTGATACATCATTTGACAGAGAGGAACTTATGAGGGATTTGGGGAATTTTCAAGGCATCTGCATTGACGATGAGACTACGAAGGAGAAGTCAGCATCAAATACTTGCACTGCTGATGAAAAGGGAAAGGAAGAGGTTGGTTCTACTTTCAATGGCCTTCTGAATATGGCAAGTTCTTCACAAAAGATGATAGTTGACAGTATGGATTCAAGAGAACATATTGGGGCATTTGATAAAAAGCCAAAAGATAAGGATTTGAGAGTCTCTCTGGTGAATCTTTCCGCAAAGGATATAAAAAGAGTCAATGAGGATTATTTTGGATCTTATAGTTCATTTGGGATCCACAGGGAGATGATAAGTGATAAGGTATTGAATTTATTTTTTTTCTTCAAGTGAATTTTTAAAGCCTGTTCATTCATGCTAAAGAAGGTTTGCTTGGGAATATGCATTTTTTTAAGATTTTTATTCTAGCTGCAAACTCTCAGCACTCATAAATTATAGTTATGCAGGTGAGAACGGATACTTACAGGCAAGCAATTTTGGAAAATCCTTCTCTCATGAAGGGTGCTGTTGTAATGGATGTAGGTTGTGGGACTGGCATATTAAGGTTAGATACTATATGTGGTTTCTATTAATTAGTAGAGAGATATATGGATTTCCTTTTAACCAGTTTCTTTTGTGAATAATAGATGTTATCTGGCTTGCAGTTTGCTTTTAGTCCTGATGATTGCTAAAGTCATGAGGCCACTGGGATCCTCAATATCTTATATTAAAAAGTTTTGTTAAATTTCTAATCATTTACATTATCTGGATATTATATTAGAAATTGGAAATTTCTGATCTGCTCTCTGCATTTGCAAGATCATGTGAAAGTTTCATGACATTTTCTTCGGAATGAAGTAGAAATTCCTTAAACCCATGTGTGACTTAATTTTGAACCCCTGTAATGATTGATTACTTGTGTTCCTCTCTGAGTTGCTCAGTCAAAAATAAGTGCAAAGAAATCTTTGGTATTGTTAATCCCCTGGATTAGGTGTATCTATAAAAGAGATCTCTAAAGGATAGAGACATCTACTTGCCAATCATATTTGTTGGTCAGTATGAACGTTAGCTGTATGAAAACATATGATAATTATCTTACATCCTTTTCCTGTTTGTTATTTTTTGTGTCACCAGTCTGTTTTCAGCTCAGGGAGGGGCTTCAAGAGTGATTGCAGTCGAAGCCAGTGAGAAGATGGCTGCAGTTGCAACTCAGGTAAAGACCTTTTCCATTTTATGGTTGTTAAAATCACCTCCTTATTTTTTCTAATTGTTCTTTGCCCGCTCTTTCCTTTCTTTGGTTAATTGCAGATTGCAAAGGACAATGGCCTTTGGTGCAATACATCCCTAAGTGGAGGCAGTGATCTTAGCACTGGGGTAATAGAGGTTGCCCAATGTATGGTTGAAGAGCTTGCTAAATCTGTGCAAATTCAACCTCATAGTATTGATATATTAGTGAGTGAATGGATGGGCTACTGCCTACTCTATGAGTCAATGCTTAGCTCTGTGCTTTTTGCACGTGATCAATGGTTGAAGCCTGGAGGTGCCATACTTCCTGACACAGCAACTATGGTGAGTTCTTTAAGCTTTTCTGGTGGGGGTCCATTGTGATCCAGGGTTTATAGTCTGAACTAATTTGTTCTTCTATTTCTTGTTAAGTTTGTTGCAGGATTTGGAAGAGGTGGTACCAGTCTTCCATTTTGGGAAAACGTGTACGGTTTCAATATGTCTTGTGTAGGCAGGGAACTTGTTCAAGATGCCGCCAGGATTCCTGTTGTTGATGTTGTCGATGATCATGATTTAGTGACTAATGCTGCGGTTTTGCAGGTTAGTGTCTGACTCTATGGGATTAATGACATTTAACTGCTTTATATTATGTAAATTATGCATATGCTTTTCATGCTTTACTTCTGACATATGCTTGATAAATTTAATTATGTGTACACACACTTATCATGCTTGATTTGTTTGTCTGCTTGACTACCTTATACGGGATTAAGGATCTTTACTACTAGAAGTCTGATTCCTAGCACCAACTAGATAATCCATGCTCTTGCATGAAAGCCATGATGATAAGGTGCCATTCCATCAATGACGGGTGCCTGATTTATTTTCTGTTCTATTTTACTTCTTAATCTACAGGGTTTTAGAGAGATTATTTAAAGATTCTTCTGCTTTTTTGGAGAATGTGCAGTACTTTCATGAAAAAATCACATCGTTCCATTTTTTCTTTTAATCATAAATTAGTTTTGAAGATTGATTTGTATGTTGCAATCTTTTGCTTCAAGACCTTTGACCTGGCAACAATGAAGTCCGATGAAGTTGATTTCACTGCAACTGTTGAGTTGGAGCCAAAGTTGGGTAGTTCGACAAGTAAATCAGAATTGAAATCTACAACAACCTGGTGCTATGGCATCGTTCTGTGGTTTGAGACTGGTTTTACTAGCAGGTTCTGCAAAGAAAAGCCAGTTGTTTTGTCTACATCTCCTTACACACCCAAAACACATTGGTCACAGACTATCATCACCTTCCGAGAACCAATAGCATTGGCATCAGGAAATTTCAGTGCTAATGGACCAGCAACAGTTGGCACAGTTGCTTGTCCTGCAACAAGATTACATTTGCGGATCAGCATTGCTCGTGCTGTTGAGCATCGCAGTATTGATATTTCCTTGGAAACTGCTGGAGTTGGTTCTGATGGCCACAAACACAGCTGGCCAGTGCAAATATTTAATCTATCTTAAAACATTTTAATGTACTGAAAAATTGACGTGATTTGGGCGTAAGGTATCCTCCTGATCGATGTCAAGTGAGAAACAGTTTTCATCATTTGATGTGTTATTTTTTCATTTAATTTGAGCATTTCTGTTTTTAAATACATTTCTAATTCTTATATTATCTCAACTCCTATTTCCAGTTCCAGGAATGTAAATATACCTTATAAATTATTCTATTCACATGAAAATTTTCTTCCTATTGTGTTCCGACCTTTATTGTTCTTTCTCTAGTTACCTCGTGCATAAAGTGCATGAGGCTGTGCCCGGGGGCATGATCGGTTCTGCCCTGATAAGGCCACTCGTGACCGCACAAGGCCTCGCGGTTCTTTTTACAGACACAATTACATTTTAAGGGGTTCATTTGTTTATTAAAATAAATCCATAACCAATTAAAATCATATGCACGTTGATTAGTTAAATGTTATTCAATTACACGATAAATCTAGTAATTATAATGTCTTTGACCACTGTATGTTGTAATGCATCTATAATCTGAACAGTATTGATGACCGAGTAATGACTGAATATTTTTGTATTTTTCCACTTTATTTGACCAAACGTTGTAAATTTAGTCGGCTATATTTATATTGCCCAATATTTTATAATATCTGTTTCAGAATCTTCTTATTGAAGAAAATTTTGACTTCTCATTTTGAAATTCTGACTGTCAGTGCTTGGCTGCTCCATTATGTTAATAGATTATATGGAAATATGTTTGCTAGCTTTGATGGCTATTTTCGCCAATGGGTTTACCGAAGACTAAATACCAACTCTTTTTATGGGTGCCTGTGAGTCTAGATTATAGGTTTATGCACGTGAACCAAATAATATGTGATACTTATGTATACCATGGGTCTGAAGTGGCAGTAAGTTTCATTGATAAATTTTTGGAGTTTAGATTTTGTACACATCATATTGGAGAATAATCAAGTTTATTTTTTGCAATAATTAATTTTTAAAAGTGTATCTTATGATTTAATACGCGGTATATGGACGTTGTGACCTAACACTCATGGACGAGTATTGTGGTTAGTGATGCACATCACATGCCATGCTCTGCATATCAAACGCTTGACACCGTCTCAATGCAATAGAATTATGCTACCCTTTAACATAATCATTCCGCTGTTCGGATAAACTCCAACATCTGAAGGCCACCACTGCATCAAGCTTCCTCAGATCAATCAAATCACATAATCCCAAATTTCAACTTGATCAACGGCCAAGAACCTTCCATCCCCGATTTTTTTTCTCCTTTTCTCCTTTTCCTTATGTACACAGAAAATATCTCAAACCGTGCCCATAATCTCATTCTCAATTAGAGAAAGACCACTCCTGCACTCCACATGAAACACGTGTCCAATAGTATTTTACCGCTGTTATTATATTAGTTTCGTGGGCCCCAATCTTCAGTAGATACACATTACTTTCCCCCCTCCATCTAACCAACCGGTCGGTCCTCTCCCCATCTTTGTATTTTAGCAAAAATGTAATGTATGTATATAAATGCAACAATAAAAGAAAGGGTCAACAATAAAAGAAAGGGTCCCTAACTTTTGTATCTTTATAACCACAGATATAATTTATCTGTCTGTATCAATTAAGTCCATAATAACTCCTCTATATTTAGTTGCGTGGAAACTAGAGAGATGTCATTGAAGCAAGCTAGTATGTCATTGCATGTGATCCTAACTAGACTCCTTTCAATCTCACATTTCTTTTTTGGGTACGAAAGTCGGGTGATACTTAACATAGTGGATACAAAATTATAAATAAATAATTAAAATAAGTTAATTTTTTTTAAAAAGTTATAAATAATAATTAGTCGAATTGATAAATTCTTTTAAAATGATATAAATTTCTGCGATTTAAATTCAGTTCACATGGAATTGAAAAATAGTTTGATTTATTTTTGGTAATATTTTAAAAATTTATGAGTAAATGATAGTAATAATATATAAAATCAAATTAAATAATATTTTAATATTTTTAATTAAGTAAATTTTTTTAAAATATTAAAAAAGAAAAAGATGTAAGTTTATGTGGTACAACAAAATATAAATGTAATTGTACATACAGAGTAAATTTTTAATGATCAAACACAACAAATTTCAACCAAAACAAAAATACGAGGTTACATTTTTTTTTAAAAGAGCTAACTTGAAATAATAAAATTGATACCTTTAGTTTTTTTTTTCAATATTATACATTACACATATAATTTTACTAGAAATTAAGAGTTTTGATCGAGTCTAGTCTGGAGTTACCTAAAAATTTGAATTCAATATGAGTGATATATATCCTCAATTTGGAAGGAATTCTACTCACATTAAAATTTGGTGGGAAAATTTACACTAAAATCTACCAAAAATTAGAAGTCTTGATCGAATTTAATCTGCTGCCGTTCAAAAATTTATACTTAATTTGAGTAATATCTATTATCAGCTCGGACATAAGTCTCTCCATTCAAATATGATAGGCCTACTAGATTGACAATATTTACCAAATGATGTAAAATTGGGTTGATGTAATAGAGAATGGGATGAAAAATTGAGGAAGATTAATTCTTATATTGTTAATAGGACGGAGAATGGTATAGTACTTCACCCAACCCCACCATATTCTTCATCTATATATATAATGAAATATTATAATATATTATTTTCAATAAATATATATATATATATACCAAACGATATTTAACTAAAAATATAATTTTTTATCCTATCAAGCAATGAATTTTTTATTTTTAGTATAATTATTACATATAAATAACATCATAATATATTAATAACATTTTTAATTAGTATTTATTATAAATAAATAAAAATAGAGAAACTAAGTGAGGATAAAGAATTCATTCTTTATGTGGGGATCCTCTATCATATTCCATTAAATTTTATTGGGAAATGGGGTGACAAACATAGATCAAAATTAAAATAGACATAGAAATAGGGAAGACCTCCCCACCTCCATCACCCCTTATTACTATCCTTAAATATGGTGTATCTCACATATAGTGAGTAGTCTCATACGATAGAAATAAACTCTATTAATAGTAGAATTCAAAGATAAATCCTTGCCTAACTGCCCCGGCTAGGTCTGAGTGATTAATTGATAACCTTAGTTAAAAAGAAAAAATTAATATTACAAAGATGTGTAAGGATTATAGGGTTAGTAAGGATAGGAATTTTTTCAAACCCGTG
Organism: Melia azedarach; assembly: GCA_028052125.1. NCBI lineage: Eukaryota > Viridiplantae > Streptophyta > Magnoliopsida > Sapindales > Meliaceae > Melia > Melia azedarach. The sequence goes on from CM051397.1 coordinate 5,585,415, forward strand.
AGGCTGTCCCAACTAAAAAATCCAATCTGTTTGAAAATTAGGATTGGTTTGAAGTTCAAAAATTCAATTCGTTTAAAAATCGAGCGTTCAAGATTATATATTTTGCTCTATCCTACCCTATTTCAACTCGAAATTTACTGTAGAGTACTATAACTACCCATAAAATTTAATTTAACATTGTATCAAGTACTGTGGTATACTGTAGATAACCAAAATATCAACTTAATATTGTAATAATGTCCTGAAATTAGGATTGAATATTGTAGCTTGGTCAAAGCGGTCAAATGAGGTTGGTTGGAGACAGCTTGAATGGGTTAAAAATGAGAACAAATTGACCCCAATCTTATTTTATTCAAAATAGGGGAGGGTCGGGTTAAGAGACAAATCCGTCCCAAACCCGTCCCATTCCCATCCCGAAGGTTAGGAACTTATTTGATAGAAATATATAAGTTATAATATTTTTGTGAAAATATGAAACCTTAGAGTCCTAGATGTTATTGCTCTAAATATAAATAAATAAAACAAACTAAAACAAAATAAAAATAAAAATAAAAATAGTAAAAGTTGCCTAACCTTAATTGCATAACTTACCCGTCTCTCTCTTTCTCGAAATCATACCAGATTTTTCTCTCTCTAGGTTATTCTGCTCTTCTTCTGAATTTCTGATTTATTTTTATTTATTTAATTATTTATTAATTTGATTGGCGTTTGTGCCCAGGTGGGTAACCAAGAGAAAGATCTGATGTACTTGCCGGTGGATCTTAATTACGCACAAGATCATGATGGCCCTTGAACATAAAGGTCAGTTGTTTTTTTTTTACTCTATATTTTAGTTTGTTTGATTACTCTGTGCTTTCTTGAGTTCTGTTTCACTGGTATTTAGTGATAATAGATTTGTGCATAGTAACCATTTTTTTTTTTTTTTGAGTATTTAGTGAATGAATTTTACTGGGTTGTTATAATAATGTCGTATTAGTTAGTAAGGTTTAGTTTTAATGGATTCAACATACTATGTCATTGCTTAGGTTGGACTAAAGGGGAATTGTTTGATAGGGTTTTGCTAATTCTGCTGCATAATATTGGCTGTAATTATGTTGAATTCTTTTGTTGTGTGAAATAGAATTTATTATTTTTGAAATAGGGTAGCTGATGGAAACTTTGGTGGGTTCAATTTTTGCAAATCTCAGCTGGGCTGTAGTTTTTGGGATTATATGTTTCTCTTTTACCGAATTGATGTGAATTGAGAGAATTAGGCTTTATAACTTTGAAAACTTGGAAAGAAAGTTTGCAAAAATGGATTAAAGGAAATTAAGAACTTTTGGTGATCTTCAATACTTCATGGTTCTGATGGATGAAGGATTTGGCTGCTAGTTGAATGCCAAGAAGAATAGAAGAAGAAGAAAAGATGAATTATGGGATAGAATAGAAGAGTAATTAGAAGAAGAATCAGAAATTTTTAATAACGAACTCAAATATCATTATAACAACATTGCTTGATTTGAGGAATAAAACCTGGCAAATTTAGAGGCTGCTGACTCTGATACCTTATCCCTTTCAGCCTGTTTGAAATATTAGATGATGTTTCTACTAGCAAAAACTGTTGACCAATGTTCTGGTTCTTAACTTGTTTGGGTTGTGTTTTGAGAGATGGATGATAGACTAACTTGGGAAATAATATCAAATTGGTTGTTTTGGTCTAATTGCACGTGTTAGGAAGAACATGAGTTTGCAAACCGACGTGTGTCCTAGTGTAGTTCATGCATAATAAATGCTATAAACTCAATAATAAAGTGTAGATTGTAGCTATGATTTTGGCCCATAGGGTAACTGAAAGGGATGATTTGATAATACTAATTATTGAATCAGGGAGAAGCATGTTTGTCGTCTATCGCTTTCCCCTATTGATTTGTTATGTTTTTGTATATTTGTTTTTATTTCTTTGGGTCCTCGCGGCAACCTTTTTTTAACCAATTGATTGCTCACTCTTGTATAACTTTTACTTCAGTTTGTTTAGGAACAAATATTTATATTTTTATAAAAAGAATACCTCTAGGTACTGGCCCTTCCTTTAGGTTCTTAGAACTGCCATAGAATTTTGTTTTACCGATTGGACTGTGTTTGCAACATAGATGGTTGTTTGAGTTAATGTTTCCATTCACGGAGTGACTTACCTACTGTAGTGCTAACTGTTTTAGGCCCAGGTATTTGGGTGCAAATTGAACTTCCCCCTTTGATGTGTTCACCTGGAGGGTTCAAGCTTAAAAAGGTTTATTTAAGAGTTCAGGTTGAGTTTTGAACTTTTTTAAGGTGTTTGACCTGGCTCTCTTGGTAAATGATAATATTCATACATTTTTCTTTCTGTAATTTTTTTTTCCAACAAAATATATGATTATATGATTAGTTCAGTTTAATTAGTAAGCCTATAGGTTATAAGTTGAGGTGTGTGGCTCAAGTTCTTGAAGGAAAAATGAAGAATTAGTTCTTAGTTCTATTTAATCAATTCCTGCAGCTATTTTTGCCTTTTCTATCAAGCTATCTATTTTTTCTTTTTATTGGGAAAAAAATTCTTGCTGCTATTTCTAGAATTGTGAATTAATTGTTCTTGAGTTAGCTGCTTCAATAAGTATGACCGGTTGAATTTGGTTGAGGATTTTAGATTAGATGAAAATTAGGTTTTGGAAATCCAGACCGGGCATGATTAACTATGGCCTTAGTGCACTTACATTGCCCTGTGGGCCAACTTTTGGTCATTTATTTGGGCACTTTCTTTTGCATGTTCTGTAATGGGTGAAATCCTGCCACTGATTGTCCTTGGTTTTGATGGATACAGTATGTGCTGTAGTGATAATTGTTGTCATTTGGGATTTATTTTTATTCTCAAGTTTAATATCAAATAGTCGCACTTGAATTTGAAATGTCTTGCTTTTCATTATTTTGAATTTGAACCTTAACAGGGAGTTTTACTTTCCAGATTATCTTCCCTGGTCTGTAATTGATTTCATACGGTTGCTGTGAGTGAGCTTTCCTTGAGAGATTTAGCCAGTTGATGGTTGCATCAACTGTGGATGTGTGGAACCATTAGGTTGGAAGTGTAAGAATTGCTTTTTCACCCTTCTGATGTCACAAAAAATGTTCATATTCCTCTAGTCAACTTTTTTGTGGTTCGTCATAATTGATTCTAGGGTTTCTTATAGCTCTTATGTTTGTTGAAACACTTTATCGATTAAAGCTTCAAGCACTGTGTTACCTATTGGTTTTATTGGCTTAGATTATTCAATCTCACAGTTAGTAATGGGCAGAAGATTATATTTTGGGAGGACTCTAGGATAGGGAAGTGCAATATGTGAGTCATTTCCTTGGTGTAAAATTTTCTTTGGGTCACAATTGTTCTGTGGCTAGCATGGTTAGACACTCTTCATTGCATTGGAGTTGGGAATTTAGCTTCTTCAAAAGGACCTTTCGCAATGTAATGAGATGCCCAGGATCTTTTAGGGGTTTCTCTAGATGGTATAAAAGAAAAATAAAAAGTTTCTGGATTCTAGAAAAGTGGGATCTTTTATTCTAAATTTTACTTCTTGGGCTTATAAATGATTATGGCCCCCTTTTTTTTGCTCTTACTAATGTGATGAGCATTTTATGGTATGCCCGCTCCTTTTCACTTTCATGTTGAAGCTAGTTTCTGAGAAAAGACTTGCGTCCCATAACTAGTTAAATTTTCAAGTATCCATTCTAATTGAAATACAAAAGCCTCTGTATTTCTTATCTTTTCTCTTAGAAGACAGTTCAGAGAGCTGGATTCTAGAAAAAGAACTTAATTACTGGATATTTTGTGGCTGATCTATGCTTGATTATGGGTCATTCCTTTTTTCTTTTCCTTTTTTTTAAGGGCTTGTAATGTGCTGTTTGTGGCATATTTTATCAAATTTGATGTATACTTAATTTGTGGATTTGCATTTGGGTGTTGCCTTGCATGTCTATTGCTGGCATCCACTTTGTAAATTTTTTATGCCAGAGGATATGTTGTGAATGGTGATAATGCAAGTTTAATAGTTCAAGATCATAATGAATTGTTTGCTGTGTATTTTTTATTGCAGAAGCTATGCAAAGGATCTGTGAGGCATCCTTAAAAGGCCTCCAGAGCAAGGGAATCCCTTGCAACCTGCAGTCTAGTAATGGAAATTCAATTGAAGGATTCCCAGAACTTAAAGATGAGATTAGTGCCCATCCAGCTGGGGATGTTGGAGAATCAGTTCGTCCGTTAAGCAATGAATATGTGGAATATTCAAATGAATTTTACAATCCCACCTACCAACATGATTTTGGCTCATGGTCCACCTTCTATCCTGACTCTCAAAAGGTGCAACACTGCCCAATTAATTCCTTTGAGAGCCAATTTTATGCCTACCCTGTGGAGCACCGATTTCAATATGTTCCGTACAATACGTTTGCTCCAGCTTACCCGTATGATTTCCAGTTTCAAGATTTCCAGTACTTTGTGGTCATAGACTTTGAAGCTACTTGTGACAAGGAAAAGAATCCTCATCCCCAGGAGATAATTGAGTTTCCATCTGTAATTGTGAGTAGTGTGACCGGCCAACTGGAAGCATGTTTCCAGACATATGTGCGGCCAACTTGCAATCAGCTGCTGAGTGATTTCTGCAAGGATCTGACAGGTATCCAGCAAATTCAGGTTAGTCCAGATTTTTCATTATTTTTGTCTACCACAATGATACTTGATATACGGGTAAATAAGATGCTGGGTGAAATAATTGAATAAATGATATTTCTGCATGGGAAAGAATTAAGTATGTTATGCTTATGTGAATTTTCATGCAACTTTGCTGAAGCAACTCCTTTTGTTATTAGTTGAGTCTTGAGTGTCAAAGTTAGGTTGATTGGATTTCAACATCAAGCAATCAATGCTTGCTATATTGTCACTGGTAGTTCCTACTGGTGCTGACGCAGGAGATACCTGTTCAGGATGAGCATATGAGTGATCCTGATGTGGACCTGTAGTGAGTTGAATTGATGGTTCTTTCCTAAGAGGACAAGAATCTCGATTCATAGACTCTAAGGTTGTCAAACAAGTGGTAAAAACAATTCAGCATTGCTGCATAAATTTTTCTGGCTTTAGATCTGTGCATTTTATGATTTTTGGTGGACTAACGGGTGAACAAAGACCAGGTCAATGATGCATTTGAGTAGTTTGATTTTCTCAGTATTCATATTTGGTTTCTTGTTATTTTTACAAACAAGGTGGTCATAATGCCATGTGGCTGCTAATGTCATTTTCTGGGATTTCTATTCCTCCCCTGCCCCCTGGCCGCTGCGCCCTTCCGCCAAATCCACCCCATCACTCTCTTCTCTAATATCTGAGACACAGGCTGCGACAAGAGTAGTAACCATGGGATAGAAGGTAGAGGAGACATCCCTTAACTGCAGGATTAGGCACCCTAAACCCTAAATCCAATATGTAAAACTACAGTTCGATCTTTAATGTGATAATATATCAATACTAATATGATAAAACAAGTGTAAACTAGACTCCCCTCCTGAGTCATGGCAAACCATCAATTTCCTAATCTCCCTGCGAAGACACCACTCACAGACACAAGGAAAAAAGAACCCAAGGTTGCAAAGCCAAACGCTTTTTGCTAACTTCAGTGTTCTAGTAAGTTAACTCCAAGATCTAAGCTGCAAAAAGGTATAAAAATCATTTGAATTATTTTCGCGTTCTGAAGTGTTTTTGTTGAGAGGTCACTATTATGGTTCAGAAATTAAATGTTTAGCTCCATGGAAGTGTCCTGATGCCAGAGTTGGACTTTCCAAAGTCAAACAAAATTTGTAGCAACAGACGTGTGCTCTTATGAATATTAATGATTTAGGTTGCTCCCTTTGTGGTTGTAGAAAGCATTTGGTTTTTCTAGATCCCAACAACATAGAAAATTATTCATAAGCATTTTGATGTGCATGCTATGTATGTCCAACATCAAGAGAAGGCATGGTATTGTAAAAGTTGAACAGAAAAACAGAACAATTGAGTGATCTTGGATTTAAGATCTCAGAAGCTGTTTTGATAGGCATTCTAATGAAATGTAACACAGATGTTATGTATGCATGTATCTACTGGCCATATTTGTTCCTCGTGTGTTTCCTACATTCCGATTCTTCTATCATCTGATTAACTCTGCTTGTTAGTGTTTAGTTTTGAATTTATAGTATTTTGTGCTTCCAGGTAGACAGAGGTGTTACTCTAAGTGAGGCTTTACTTAGGCATGACAAATGGCTCGAGAATAAAGGCATAAAAAACACCAACTTTGCTGTGGTGACATGGTCAAACTGGGATTGTCGGGTAATGTTGGAATCTGAGTGCCGATTCAAGAAGATTCGAAAACCTCCCTACTTTAACAGGTGAACCATTTAGATAACACTTCTCTTGTTTCTTTTTATCTTTTTGTCCTTATGAATAGCTGCTTGATGAGTATTATCTTTTTGCTTTCCAATTCTTTCAGGTTTTACTGTAATGTAAAATTCTTTTGCTGTTTTCCCTCAGATGGATCAACTTGAAAGTTCCATTTCGTGAGGTTTTTGGTGGTGTGAGGTGCAATTTAAAAGAAGCTGTTGAGATGGCGGGCCTTGCATGGCAAGGCCGTGCTCACTGTGGTCTGGATGATGCCAAAAACACTGCACGGTTACTTGCACTTCTTATGCACAGGGGTTTCAAATTCTCTTTTACAAACTCTTTGATGTGGCAGACTACAGATGGTTCACTGGCATGGAATCAATTTCCTGAGCGTATCCCTACAGCACCACATCAGCTGCACAAACCAAAGGATCTGCATGGTCCCATATTTCAGTATCATCCTCATTGCTATTGTGGGGTGAAGAGCAGCAAAGGGATGGTTAGGAAGCCAGGACCAAAACAAGGGAGTGGTTTCTTTGGGTGCGGAAACTGGACGGTCACTAGAGGTGCCCGCTGTCATTTCTTTGAATGGGCTACTTCCTGAATGAAAGAAAGTATGGAAATGGCTTGTCCATCTTTCTTGATGACATCTTAAACTCTTTAAAGAGATGTCTTAATGTTTTAAAAAGAAAAAAATGAAAAAAAAGGTGCAAAAGAAGGGGGGGCATGTAGTGTCGGTTGTGTCCTAGTTGAAGCAATATATATGCCATGCCATAGCCATTTGGTGAGGTTTTAGCTTCTTAGGAAAACATAAGAATAGAATGTGGCTTAATTGGTGATATAAGGGTGCGTCAATGGCTGTCTCTGTCGGGTAAAGATGGAATGGAAGTAGTGTTTTCTAAGGGAGCTCCAACCTGTAAAGCTAAGTTTAAGCTGACTTGTCATTAACTGGGTAACGAATTGGGACTGTGAGGATCGGGTAGTTAGGATGAAACACTTTTACATGCCTGGACATGCTCTTTAAGTTATCTTAAATAATTTGTGAGTTTCCTCCGGTCCTATCTATTATTACATTTCTAATGGAGTTCCATTTCATGCGTTCACTTTGCTGCCTCTGTTTCATGTCATGAATGTTCTATTCTACACCTCCCTCTTTTTCTTTTTGTGTGTGACTTTCATACTGACTTACGTTATTGAGTTTACCTGTTGAGATGAAACTAAAACAAGTTTTTCTGTTGTATATTCCCAAATGCTCTCGTTGCAATTTCTTTTTTAGGTTATTAGAACGAAAATTTGGGAATTAATTACTAAAAATAATAATATGTGATTGTAAAGAATTACAGTCGTTTTTGTTTTTGTAGGTAAAATATTTTCTTCCTTAAAAAATTGTTAGGCTTGAAGAGGTTCCTTGTCTGGTATCAATGAACCATTTTTGTCGGACTATCAGATCAGGCCTTTTGATACCATAATCATTTCATTGATCATTCTAGCGTTTCTCCCTGGCTGAAGAGGCTATGATTTTGTGTTGACTCGATCTTTGTATCGATCATTTTTATTTATTTCTCATAAATAATTTTAACATGATAAAATACCAATGGTTTTACCCGCGACAGAGCCTTACCTTATTTTTATTACCTTAAAATAAACATTTGTATTGTACGCTGTTCACCAGCCCAAGTCGAAGAGTTGTTTCTTAAACAAATCCCAACATTAATTCCAATTTTTTCTTGGGAATTTTTACCAATATTTGCACTCAAAATTCCCTTTTTTTTACACAATTATTTAAAATTTGTTAAAAAATGACTAATTTCATAAATTTTGGATAAAAATATCTTCATGACCAAGTTTAATAAAAATAACATATTTTTACATTATGGTACAGTAACATCCGAATCTAACTCAATAAACTCCAAAATTACTTTGGAATTTATTATACTACGAAATGTTTGAAAGTTATTTTAACATTGGTACTATAGTATTTTTTGTTAAGTCAGATAGGAGAACAATTTTGTAAAAAATTTATAAGATTAGTCATTTTTAAATCACTTTTTAAACAGGAAGGAAAATGGTTTAAGATGATTAAATAAAAAAAAAAGTTAATAATTTTTTAAATTTAAATTAATTATTTTCTCTTTACGAGTAAACTAAGCTTAGTGTTGTGTCTTGGGCTGGTAAGTAATAGTCTATCAGGGACAGGTTAGTATTTTCGCACATGCTCCGTCAGCCCGTCCTAGCTAGGGTTTCTCATCCATCCAATATAAAACATCACGCAAAGGGCCGTCTCTCTCTCTCTCCGAAATCAAAGAAATTAGGTTAAGCTAGCGTCCCATTAGCACTCGAGAGGGAAAAATGGGAGTTTTCACATACGTTTGCAGGAAAAACGGCGACGAATGGAGCGCCAAGCAGTTGTCTGGGGACTTAGAAGCCTCTGCTTCTTCCACCTACGAGCTTCAGAGGAAGTTGGTTCAGACCACTCTCTCTTCTGATTCTTCTGGTGGTGTTCAATCCTCTTTCTCTCTCATTACCCCAACTTCTGCTGTTTTTCAGGTATAAGACAAAATTTATATGCTCTGAAATCTCTCTTTTTCTGTCATTCTTTTATTTATGCAAATCTTAAGTGTTTCTGTTTAATTCAGTAAATTTCATGCTCTTGTTATTAGATTTTTATTTTAATGTCATTTGTGATATGGGCCTTACATGGGCTGCTGATTTGAGTGAGTTGTTAGTTTGTGATTGGTTTCCTTTCTGATGTATAGCTTTCCGTTCCATTTTGTGCTGGCAACATTGTTATGCAATGAGTTGGATCTGTGGTTGATCTATATTATCTGTTTTTTTCATACATCAGTTATGTTTAAATTCTTATTGTATTCTGATTATGTTTAAGAGACTTAGATTATCTATTTTCTTTGAAAGAGCTCATCGGAAATGAAACAATTGACATTGATGCCATTTGATTTTCCTTTTGAAAAGGGTGTGCTATTATGCTTCGTTGTACTGTTTTGGCTATTGCTTCCTTCCCATCAATGTGAACATTCTGTCCGGTACAGGTGATTGTTGGTGCTGTTGGTGGTGGAGCTTTTATTGCAGCTGGTGGAGCCGCCGCTGGAGCTCCATCAGGTGGCGGGGCTGCTGCTGAAGGCACCTCCTGCTGAGGAGAAGAAGGAAGAGAAGGAGGAGAGTGATGATGACATGGGATTCTCACTTTTCGATTAGATGGATTGATTTTGATGGCTATTTAAGGTTTTGTATTTTGTTTGAACTCTTGTGTCTCAAACATTGCTGCTGAAATTGCCATATTAGATTACCTGTGGAGTTTTTTGAGTTAGAGGAACAATTTACTATGCGAAGGATTTTTGTCAAAGCATCTATGTTAAAATTAAACCATTGTTAGTTTGCTGCTCCATGTTTACTTGCTGCCGCATTACAATTTGAGTCAATTTTACCTATACTAAAGGCATGTCCTAATTGCAAATTGGGGTTTGGGTTAGAATGGATGCTATGGGACATGGAAATTAGATAATCTTATTTTTTAAAAATTTTGGCTGGATACGTCTTCTTCACTGAAAAATTCATTATCACCATGTCTCTTAAGGCTTCGCCTCTATATGGATGAACGCAGGGTTGACTGGTTCCTTGATTTTACAGGAATTGATAAGATGAATGTTGATTATCGTGCTACATAATTTTGTATCTGTATTTAGTGAATTGCCGAACTGTCTAGCCCATACAGGGCCATGAACTATAAGGCTTTGGAATATTTTGGAAAAACATTATAAAAAAGAGTAGTTGTATTGCTGAATCGTAAATTTTTAAGCCCCCTATTTCGGTCTTGAATTGAATGTGACAACTTTGCAATGGTATTGTATAACTTGGATCTAAAGGGACCTTCCCCCAGGTTTGGGATTGTTGTAAAATATCTATTTTTACGTTGTAATAAAAAACTTAGAAATCAATAGAGTTGGTAATAGTTTCAAGTGAAAATTGAAACCCAAAATTTGGGCTAGTAAACGTTGAAGTTTATAAATTTTAATAAATATTATTATATAAATATTATAACTTGTTTGTCAAACGTGTCTGCAAAATTTGGTTGGCAAACAGGAGTGCATTCAATTGCATTGGCTGTAAGATCAAGGCGTAATAATCCGTACCATAAGCAATTACATATGAAAAAATAATATTTGCCTTTAATCTGACTGATTGTATTTCGGAAAGGATAATGATTTTTTATCTCATCTACTCTTCGTTCACGAACAACTTAAAATTAAAAAAAGCTGGCAATTAGTCGCCACTTTTACACACATCAACTCATTGAAGCTCTGCGTTTTGGTCTCGTAAACTAAAATCTATCTAAAAAGCGAGTTCTTTTTTTTTCCTAACTTCTCCAGAGACGAGCGAATCCAAGGGAAAAACTACTATCGCCCAGGCTCTAACCATTTGGTCATAATTTCCCAGGCCGCTATTGTTCGAATTAGATTTACATGGGAGTATGTACGTAGTATCCGTTTAATTTGTGAAGTTTTTCTCTTTTCTTTTACCTTGTGTTGTTACACGTGACATCAGTGAGTTTGGTGGACTGGCACCATGGAAAGTGTGAACAGAGGATGGAAAAAGAGAGAACCCTACAGAGGAGAGGAAAGGAATCAAACAAAATCAAACATACGTTCGATCCCAGCAAATTTTCAGCCATGAAGCAAAAAGCACCAGTGAAACGACCATATTTACAAAAAGACCTAAAATTAAACAAACAAATAAATAAATATAACTCCTGGCAATTACCTACAATCCCACACAATGGCTGGCTACTATCTTTATCTTCACCAGAACAATGAATGCCCCAAAACAAACAATAATACATAGTTTAGTGGACACAACTGCAAGGAAATCAATCGAAACACTTCGTCTGCTCTGGATGGCCGTGAAGAAGTAAACACTAAATTCTTAGCCACAAAAAAAAAAAAACCTGCTACAAGCAGCTGGAAAAAGGCAAATCTTATTGTAGTTAGAGCTAGCTTCATTTTCTGAGTGTACCATCAAGTTAAAAACACGATTGATAAGTGGGGCCAGTGGCAGCTATTCTACAACGACTCACCGCTCACACAGTGCCCCGTGTCATGAACCTTTTAAGTATAAATTAAAATTTACGAAGAACTAGGGGGACAAGAATTTACAAACATGTCAAATATGCATACACTAATTCAGGAATCGGGTTGCTCAGATTTCAATACTACCCCTGATGACGATGCAGAACTACCATTTTGAAGGTAGAGGCTGTTGGCCACCATAGAATCACTTACCAAGCCAACATCTACATCATCGAAGTTAAGCGTGCCTCTGATCTTTCGGTTACTGGAGTAAACAATACAAACAGTGACATCATTTGTATAGAATTCACAAAACAAGTACAGTTTTAAGCTTTTTTAAACTTTACCATAAACAAATAAAAGAAAAAATTTTACCCATTCAAACGGTGATTAATGTCCGTCAAATCCTTAGAAGGGCTCTGGTAAGCATGAGTACTCTCTCCAACACATGCATAATAACTTTTTGAGCTATGTGAGATCAGAGCATCCATCTGTATGCATGAAACAGCACAAAGTTATACATAAGCCAACAAATCACAACTGTTTTGTTTTGAAACAAATGGAGAAAACCCCCCGGTAAACACAGCCCTGAATATTGCAGCTAATTCCCCTGAAAACTATGGCACAAGTGAGGTACAGAAAACTTCTATAGCACCTTCAACCATGTACACTTTTTCCACATGTAACTCTGATAATATTTCATTATTATACAGATAAAACCGTGTCTCTAGTCAGAGAAAAATTGACATAAAAACATATCTAAAGAGACAATGGTAATGATGCGATGCAAAAACACAGTTTTATGATATTGACAAACTAATAGATATACTTCTAAACCAAATATGAAAGGTACTATAGTTGTCTCTTAATTCAAATAGATTAAACCAGATGCATTTCAGAAACTAAAATTAAAGCATGCTTCATTCAAACAACTCATGAAACAATTAACTGGTAGTAATCTTTGTTTTCTCATCAAATTTTGCCATGTCATTCTGAGGCAAGCTGAAAATAAGGTAGAATATATTGTAAAATAAGAAAAGGAAGTAGCAGAATCAACTCAAGATAAGAATACTATTATAGAAGAGGGCATATGAAAAGCCCAAAACAAAAAACAAAAGGAAGTACCTTGGATGTCCGCAATGGTGAGACATATACATTGTGTGTAGCTGATACTTTCTTAGGAGACATATCAGGGAGGGCTGGAAAAAGAGAGACTTTAGGTGATCCAGGGCATTGACCTAGATTGGTCAGAAAGAACAAATTAAACTTATTAAACAACAGCTTGTTAAAGGAATACCAGATACACCACCAGAATCATAAATAAGTATGTGCATATACATATATATATATATATATATATAATATATATATATGTATATATATATATATATAGAGAGAGAGAGAGAGAGAGACACACACACACACACACACGTGCTTACCCTCATTGTTATGGTTGACATCAGATGCCCTGTTACTCTTTGTGTCTGTTCCGGCAGGTCCAAGCTCTACCAATAAAGGCTTTACAGCAGGAACGAATATTTTGTTGTAAAATGTTATAATATCAACATGATCTTGCTCTGCTCTCTGTTTCCAAACCATTCCAAGGGTTAGACAGACTTCCCTTACAAAATTAACAGTTAAGGGAGCAAAGACTTAAAACATACCCCATTCTGGCGTGCAGATGACCAATCAACAAACACACTACGGAAAACTTGTGGTTTACATTGTGGTTGCTTCCTATAGTTACAGATTATTTCCCTAAAGGTCAAGTTCAGTTGAGAAATCTGCAGACCAATAATAAGAACAGAAATAATTAATATGATTTTTTTATTTGAAGAACAGAAAAGGTAACCGTACTAACGTTGTAATGTACAAAAATGAAAGAATTAATAAGACTAAAAATGTAGACAACAAATGATAGAACATAAAATCCAACAAGTCGCTAAAAACCTTTGCAACTCCATAGAAACAACAGAGGATAATCTGATCAATGTGGCGGTTAAAGAAGAGAGACGTCCGCTGATTGAGTATTTGCTGAAAAAGACAGTAGACACTCTCCCTTATCTGCTGTGACAACTGTAACCTCTCCACCATTGCATTGATTCTGACAGCAGCCAGCTTATTAATCTACATGATAGACAAAGCACGCAATATGTAAATGCTGACACAAAAGATGAAGTAAAGCAACATAATTTTTGCTACAATCAGAACAATGTAATTGAATCCTCAGAAAATCCAGAAGTGAGATCATGTGCCAAACTCACATCAGAACAATTCATTTATTCAAGGGAATACATAAACCAGATTAGAGAACTTCATCAAATTATTTCTAACCTCTGAAGAAGGATTTGAGATCAAATTAACTTTTTTAAATCAATATGGATGCAGAAATATGTTTTTTTCTTTCTTCTAGGTCATTCTATGCTGTAAGTTCGGCATGGTTTTGATTCCCATTTGAAGGCAAACAAAATTGAGCAGTGCAAAGCAATTATTTCAACTAGGCTCAGCATCCTTTATGTAACCGGTTGAGAAAAGTTTCAGACATCTAGAAAGGTCATATGACAGGAATGTCTATAACTAGCACCCATGTGAAAGCCGGCTCCAATAGTCGGGCCAAATTCCTGCCCTAGCTTGTCCCTCATAAGGCCCAACATTGTGGTTCCAAGCCCAACCATGCCCAACACCCGCAAACCAAAAAAAGAAAAGAAAGGAAATGATAAAATATTTCCATTACACCTTGCTAAAGAATATGTTAATCCCAGTTTCTGCACATGTTTCTCCTCCACCTCCAGGATTAGGCCGTGTTGGGCTGCACAAAAATAGTCAAATGTTTACAGAAAAGAAGCAGGAGCATGGGACAGTTAATTAAATCAGCTAGGTCCTAACCACTGAAACTACATTGTAGTACCTGGCAAAAGCAGACTGTAAAGGAGGAGGTAATAGCTTCGATTTAAGGTTATTAAAGGCCAGTAAGCGATCCTTCACTGGTGATGTAAACGTATTCCGCTCGACTAGGACACTTCGGTAGTCTGTACACGGTCTCTTCGGAGACCTGATATCTCCATTCTGGCCTGAAATAAGTTAACGTGTTAAATATGTCAATTAAATTGAAGGAAAAAAAATCAAGGTTATAAATGAGAGTTAAAAAAGTATTTTCTTATCACTACTAAGAGTTATGATCTCACAGAAGGGGATAAGGGTAATGAACAATCTGATCGGCAAGCATTACCCACAAGCTATTCTGTTTCTCGTGACTGATAAGTTGAGCATAATATTCATAAAACCGAGAAATATAGAAAACTTTAGATGAAGGACAAAAATGAAAGCAGAATTACCTGGTGAAGTTTCATATTTCTGCAAAGAATGTACAGGAGGCAATCCGCCAGAGAAGTTAATGTGCATGGCAATTGCATCCAGAGATGGCATTGGGTCTGCTAATAATCCAAGACGATTTATCTCCGTGGAGAGGGCTGGTCTTGCAACTGTCAAAGAATTGTACATTGAAGAGCCCTTTTCCCATACCATGCTCTCCAACAGTCGCTCTTCCAATGAATTTAAATGCCGCCTCAGTTCTCTTGGGAGAGATTCCTCGTGTCTAATGAAACTCTCTATGACCTTGCTAAGGTCAAAAGCTGTAATGCCAGTTCTCTCTAAAACAGCAGGAAACAACATTGTTACAGTCTTATGTGTTGCCAAAACCAGTTCAGCAGAACAGGCAAGCATGCATCTATGGAACCTCTCATTAGTTAATAAAGATGTCAAATTTGTTGCATGCAATACTTGTGCTTCAGCCATACACATTGCTTCCAAAACCCTATAATATAACTTCAGGGCTTCCAACCTCCGTTGTTCTGCCCATATATTGTCCATCAAATTCGCACTTTGGAGGCTTCCAGCCACAGAGCGCTCTCCTCGGCTACTGCTTGGAAATATAGCTTCCAATATTATATGTGCTCTACGTATCACATCAACAGTGACGTCCTTATCACATGATTTCAAAAAGCGCTCCAACTCTGCAGATGGTTTTGATGGTAATGGACAAATAACTGTTCTCAGCCACTTTGCAGTGGTCATTGCAGTGCTTACAGGTGTAGCTGCCATCTTTGAATTAGCAACACCAGGAATGCCATTTGCATGAGATGCAGAAGAGCGAAGGGAAGAGAGTGGACTAGTAATTGTCTTTGCCGGAGAGGCCAACAAATCAAATTTTCTCTACACAAAAGAATCAAGAACACCATGAGATTAACTTCTACGCATAATTGTGAACAAACAAAAGTAAAAATAAAAAGAAGCTCATACTAGTTGAAAGTATTATTCATTGAAACTTATTGAAACTTACCTTGGCACCACTTATATTCACCACACCTCCAGACAAGCTTCCTGAACCAAGTATGCTGTCATCATCATTAATAAACACCCTCTCATCCAACTCACCCTTATTACGAGTTGCATCATCGTAATCCTTCTCCAAGATATTCAAACAGGATGATAGAGATGATTCGTCCACTAAGTTTTCGAAATAGATCAAACCATCTGGCATTGAAGAGTTTCAGAATTTCACAAGCATCAGTAAGTGAAAGCACATTGGCCAAACCAAAAATAGATGGAAAATTCATCAAACCAACCTGTGTCAATATTCTCCAAGTTTTCAGTTTTACATTCGGATGCTAAAAGGGGTTTTTTCTTCAATATATTTGCTATTATGTTATTGGTTTTCTCCATTGATTTCCTCAAATCATCTTCTGAGGTGTCATAATTGTTGCAAAGTGATGCAACCAAGTCAACACCTTTGTCACCTTTCTTAACTGGACCACATGTTAAACACATCAGCACCACTGACAGCAGCCAAACTCTCAACTCCACCCACAATGTATATATGTTTGTGTGTGTGTTGTGTGTTTGTATACGCATATGTATGTATATATATTATAAGGCATAAACAAAAAGAAAAGGAAGAAGAAGAAGCATCAAACACTAAAAATGGATTTAAATGATCTTATAAAAATTGGCAAAAGAACAAGACAATTACCAAAGCGTGAGGAGTCATGGATATTGAAATTTCGGAAGCGAACAGGAACATGTATGATCAAAATAGCCTGTTACAGATTTCATTGTGCACTAAGATGTTATTCTCCATATTATTATCTTAGAAAATATTTTATAAAGATTACAGAAAAAATGTACATGGTAGCAAGGAATCATTGTGAAGAGATTGTTGAATGTACAACATGGAACATACTAAATCTTGTAATTTTGGGCTTCATATTTTCATTGCATGCATTTCTAAATTTTTTCTACTATATTGTCAGAATATTAAAAACAATTAGAAAGGACAAAAAAAATAACATGCGAAGCCTCAAGTCTTCAATCATTGAATCAGTAACTATTGAAATACAATTGTAGAGGATGTAACTGACCAGTATGGAAACCAAACCATTAGTGCAAGTCACAAGATCTTTGAACCGGCTGAATGCATGCACTCGGAGTGCCAAAAAGAGCAGCCATCCAAAACGATGGTAGTCTGAAACACAGCCAGCGGTACTGGCAATGGCTGATTGCTCATCACCATTAGCATCACTTGGCAAGAAGAATTCTCGATACGTACGTTTGTAGTACCTAGTAACATTAATATAATGAGATATAATGTGTGAACTTAAATACTTCACAGGCTGAATGCAGTTGCATCAGATATAATCAATGGCTGTTATGTACACAATAAAAATATCCATGCAACATATAAGAATTGCAATTCTGCAATCAATCTGCAAGAGAACATACTATACGTATCCTTTGATTCCATTAAGTCATAAGATTGGATGTCCACCTAAATTAGACAACAATAGAAATATGAAAGAACAACTTTCTAACAAATGACCATTGAGAAACAGGGTTGCAAGCCACCTTAAACAGTTAGGCAAAGGCTTTGCTGCATTGAGTTTTTCTACTTGCTTTTATTTCCTTATCCCCTTTCTCTAGGTGTATGTGTGTATGTATATGGATACGGATACAAAAAGCAGGAGTGAACTAAATTTATTAAATCTCTCCAGTATACTTTTCCCTTTTCTTCTCCATTTCTTTTCTTCCATTCCTCCTCAACAACTTAATGTGGTTGATGAATTAAAAGAAGTAATAAGAAAGGGAAACAATCAATAGGCATGCATCTGAGCATCACTGAGGTCAAATCCACTATTATTCTTTTTTTTTTCCAAGAAAGAAACCATAGGCCTTAATAGAGCAACTACACTGCTCCACTGCTGCACTGAAGTGTTGTGCCACTCCTCTTCTGTGTATGACTTTCACAAATTAATTAAATCCTTCTAATATAAAATAAATTGCACTATTGAAGCCAATGTAACCAACCATTAACAAAAAAAATGTTGCTATGCCAACTGAAAATACAAACATCAGAGCATGAATGGATACCATGACAGAAACCATCATTTCCACTTTTAACCAAGCACTGATCATTACTACCGAGAATACTACTTATAAGACAAATCTAACCATACAAGATTCAAGAGGCTAGATTCCTATACCATCAGATAATTGACAGTACAGGCATTAAAGCATTCAAGATAGCACTAAGAGCAGGAGATGAGAAGGATACTCACTTGCTCAAAAGACTGAGGTGCACAAAATTTGCCTGCAACTCTTTTGCCTGGTTATGAAAAAATAAATATAATAATGACTAGATACTCAAATAAAACATAGAACTATGAGTATTAAATACATATGAATACATCCCCTGAAAATCTGGGGTCAATACCTCAAGCCTGTTCTCCCAGTCTGCCCCATAAATATTAGATAACACTGGACCAGCCTTAACAAGAAACTGAGGCAGCTCTTTAAAAAAATCCACAATGCTGTAAAACACAGAAGAAGAAGACTAAAATTAGAAACAACTTTAATATGAAAGAGAAAAGAACACAACAGATTCACATGGGTTAAAAATAACATACTTCAGCTTCATAACTCTCAATATCTGACATAAATTGAACTCATTATCGATGGATCCCTCTTGTATACTATCTCCATTCTTCTCACTTAACCTTTTAACTGAGTATAAAACAAATGCAAACCAAAACCTCTCGGCTTCTTCGGCCTATTAATAGAAAAAGATAATTAGGTTAGCACTAAAAGTGCAAATTACCCTTCACCTTTATTACCAAACAGAACATTACCACATTAAACACATAAAAAAAATGAAAGTACCGTTCCACTTCCAATAGCGGAGATGTTTGCTAAGAAAAGGTGTTTTGTTTCTCTGAATAGTCTTAAAGTCTGAGAGTAAGTATTCTCATCAATAGACAACCCATTCTGCAGTCAAATTCAATTTTAATATCAGAAACAATGTTAAGAATATACAAAATAACATGGGAAATTACAGCATGATTGCAAGAAAATCCAATCAGAAGGTAATCAGCAAAACAATGTTACAGAAAATAAGAGAAGAAGATGGGTAATACCAAAATTACAGAAAAATAAAAAAAACACCTTGCACAGATCAGTTAATCGAGCTTCAGTGGCATCATGGTCCTCAGTGTTGGGTGCTGAATTGTTGGATGTGGAAACTGAAGGCTTCGTGTCTTCCATATTCTTCTTACTGGTCTAATCTTGAACTGTTCGTTTCATCAAATCCCAGGATCAATGTCACAGTTGAAGAAATGTCAAATAACGAGAGGCGTGATTCAGTTCTTACGAACAAAGCTTAAAGAAAATAGTTCTGAAAATTAATCGTAGGCATGGAAAATGGCTCGACCAGAACTCTAAATTATGCCTTTCGTGATGTGCATATACAAACAGACGGAATCAGTATTACTATTGCTTGCTTTAGTGGTTTCGTAACTACCTATATTACTTCGTAAAGCTCAAAATCAAAACAAATTCTGCTCTCCAAACTAAAAATTATTTAAAAAATACTGAGGATAACTGAAAAAATCGATTTTGATTTCTTCAATTAAAAATGGAAGTGCAAAGGACTTACGAATTTAGAGTGCAGATCTCTGCAGCTCTTTCGAAATACGAACAATCTGTAGATCCAGCGACAATAACCGTGAGTCTAATTGCACAAAAACGGCGGCGCGTGGACGGATCGGTAGAGGTTTTTTCTGTGTACGAACCCTAAAATTTTTCCCTCCCTTTTGGTTCTTTCTCTCTCCAAGCTATTAAACTTTGGGCCTCTTTTTGGGGAAACCCTATCAGTGCGTCTCAGCGCGGGAAAACCAACATGATGTGCACATACACATGACATGCATGAGGAACTTCCATACATAAAAAACGAATTAGATGTTGACACGTCATTCGGATCAGGTTCTTTTTACCGCCAAAATTTCTCTCTGTTACGAGATTCGCTTGTGCCGTTACGGCGCGGTGACGGAGAGTGATATCTCGGTAATTGGGAAGGGGAACTCGTGTGGTTTGTGGGAACCATTGCCTTGTGTCTTTGTTGGATCGACATCTGTCGTTTTGTGCAAGACGGAGAGATTTTATTGCGTGCGCCAATCTTATCCTGAGCTCTCTTTTTAATATCCAAATTTTCACTATCACTACCTCGAAATACCGCTTTCAAATCTTTATTTTACAGTTGTTCCTGTGCTTTTGTTATAAAGTTAATTTTTTTTTTTTTAAGAATTAACCGAAAATGCTCATGTTATTAAATAAAAATTTAAAAATATTCATTGACATATAATTTAATTAAGTCTAATTTTAATAATTTCGGATAAAAATATTTTTATACCAACATACATGTTCGGACGTTATTTAATTAAAGACTGAGTACCGTTAAGTAAGGTGAAATCGGATCTTAAAGGTGAAATCAGGCCTTATGCCTAATTTTAATAATTTCAAACAAAAATATTTTCATACCCAGATACGTATTCGAACGTTGTTTGAGTAAAATTGAATATCATTGAGTAAGATGAAATCATGCCTTACTCGACAGTAAAGTTCGAATAAAATGAAACTTATTATCGAATAAAAAGAAAAATTTTACCTTACTCGAACTTTATTGTCGAGTAAAATTTAATTTTACCTTACTTGAAGGTAAAGTTCAAGTACAAAAAAAAATTCTTTTTACTCAAACCTTGTAAATTAATTTATGTTATTTTATATTTAAATCCCTATAATTGATATAATATATAATTAAACCCTAATTATTTGATGTAATAATATTTAAGTCTCTAATTTTTATTGATGTCTTAAACAAGAGGTCAAGAGTATAATATTGACGTGACTAAAATTACCTTTTTGCGTTAAATTACAATTGATTATTAATAATTTTATTTCATACAAGTTAAAATTTTTAAATTATAGCACTACAGTACTAAACAATATGTAATTTAACGTTAAAAGATAATTTTAGTCACGTCAATATTATGCTCTTAACCTCTTATTTAAAACATCAATAAAAATTAGGGATTTAAATATTATTAAATCAAACAATTAAGGCTTAATTATATATTATATTAATTATAGATATTTAAACGTTAAATAGCAAAAATTAATTTGGAATGTTCAATCAATGAGAAATTTTTCTTTACTCGAACCTTCCAAATTAATTTTTATTATTTAACGTTTAAATTCCTATAATTAATATAATATAAATTAAGCCTCAATTGTTTAATTTAATAATATTTAAGTCCTTAATTTTTATTGGTTATTAATAATTTTATTTTATACGAGTTAAATTTTTTAAATTATAACATTATAATACTAAACAATGAATAATTTCAATCATTTTAATATTATGCTCTTGACCTCTTATTTAATATATCAATAAAAATTAGGAACTTAAATATTATTACATCAAACAATTGGGACTTAATTGTATATTATATTAATTATAGAGATTTAAACGTAAAATAACAGAAATTAATTTGTAAGGTTCAAGTAAAGAGAAAATTTCTCCTTACTCGAACCTTACCTTCGAGTAAGGTAAAATTAAATTTTACTCGACAATAAAATTCAAATAAGGTGAAATTTTTCTCTTTACTCGATAATAAGTTTTACCTTACTCGAACCTTATTATCGAGTAAGGCCTGATTTCGCTTTACTTGACAATACTTAGCCTTTATTCAAGTTAAGTTCGAACACGATAGAGCAGATACGTAAAATCTAATTTTTTAGTGAAATCAATTATCAAAATGTATTTATTGTCTAATAAAGCTCGTAAATTAAATCAAAACTGATTTACTATAAAAAATGAATTAAAATTAAATAATTTTATGTCACTTTATTGTAAAGCTCGGTTGAAGAAGAAGAACAAAAAAAAGAAGAAAAAGAATAAACCAAACAAGGCATGTGAATACTTTTTTTTACATAGGTATGATAATATTTTTATTCAAAATTATTAAAATTAGGTATGGTTGATTAAAGTATATATCAGTGAGTATTTTTAAATTTTTATTTAATAATAAAGACATTTTCGGTTAATTTCTATTATTTTGGTGTAAAATGAGTTCAGTTGAATACGAACTTTTCAAGTATTTTTTATTTTTTAAAAACAAAAGCCTGTATTCAGAAACACTTCCAAGCAACGACTGCAGTACTTCCAAACATCATTCTGTCATTTGACCGCTATTATGAGCCCCATCATCACGCCTTTCATCCTCTTTGCCCATCGGATGTATTACTCATTTACGTCATAATCATTTACAACCATACCATGAACATATGCTATGGTTCATTTCCTGTAAACTAATATATTAATGACATGAGATATGTTAAAGAGCTCAGGGAACTACTTCCTCGAAGTATTTTAGGTTGAGAGAACATTAAACATGTATTTTATGATAACAAAAGTTTAAACAACTCATGCCTTCTACGACATAACATATATAAATGGGTAATAATAAATTGCATAAAAATAGCTTATAAATACTAAAATATATGTTTCATTAAATTTTTATTATGTGTATATAATTTTTTATTGATTAAAATATACGCATTAAAAATTTGGTAAAATAAAATCACATTAGAACTTGTAAGTGTTGAAAAAAATCAATCTTAATATTTGAGAAGAGTATTTTTTTTTATTTGTTTGAATATTTTAAAGATTTATCATTTAATTAATGAAGAATTTTTTTTAAAAATAATCGTATTTTATTCTCAAAATTTAATTATAACTACATAACAATAATGTATTTATTTTAACCACGCTCGCAAGATTTTGATAAAAATATTCTCATAACTAACTTTATAAAAATATGTTATAGTACTTTGAATAAAAATAATAATAAATTTGAAAGTTATTTTTAAATTGTTACAATAAATTTTGAATTATTATAATATTTTTAAGTATATTGTAGTACAATAAACTTAAAGGTATTGTAATATAATGATTTTTAAAATTTGATAATTTTGGTCACGAGTTTATTTGTATTCAAAATTTTGAGATTGATAAATTTTAAATAAATGAAATCTTGTGATCAAAACAAAATTGTTAATATAAAAGTAGTTATTTTTGAAAATTTCTCATTAATTATAAAATCTTATAAATTATATTGAGAAGTACAACATGACGCGTAAAATACGATTTGATTTCTTTGAGAGACAAGAACCATCGCTTATCACTAAAAATATTGAAATGTTTATTTTTCTAATGGCACGTGGCAGCCGCCTTTAGAAGGTTGCACGATGATATTATACTTATGCCCGCATAGAATACGAAATTGAAACCTAATTCCCAATTTGCATCCCTACCCCGCTCCTTCTCGTTTCCTTTCCTCTTCCTCCCGTCTGTCCGCCGCAGCAGGTGTTCTTTCGTCGCCGGCGGTCCACTTCTTCGCAGTCAGCCCCCGGAAGAATAAAGGAACAATATAATTACTCTTCAGTGTCCAACAGCCGCCGGTCATCTAACGCCGTTCGCCCCACTGTCGACGTGAGATCGCCGGCAACAGTCAACGAAACTGGTAAGTAAATTTGGAACTAATAATTTGATAACTGTAAATTTGGTTATTGTATGATAATTATAGTTATAAACTTAAGATTGCTTTGTATAAAATAATTTTTTTGATTTGTGTGCATGATGTTTGTGTTAGCAGAATTTTATCTTAAGAAAACTTATACCGAAGGAGTTGTGCTTGTTCATTCACAGTTCTTTATCTCCCTCCACGTTGCTTTAGCCACTCTCAGGAAATTCGTGGTCTAATCTTGGAACATGGTAAGCTCTCTCTTCGTCTATAACTGCAATTTTAATTTTATTTCAGCTGGATAACATATTCCATCATTATTTTTTTTCCAGGAAGTACTAAGGAGGGCCATACTGCAGGCCGGTCCACCTGAAAATTTTGCTCTCCAGACAGTTCAAGAGGTCATAAAACCTCAGGTATTTCTTATATGATTGTATCGATCAGGGAATACTGGTTTTCTATCTTTTACTTTTGGCAAGTACAGTTATCCATATTTGGTGTATTGAATTTTACAGAAACAAACAAAGTTAGCACAAGATGAGAATCAGTTGTTAGAAAATATGCTTCGGACTTTGCTTCAGGAATTGGCAGTAAGTTTATTACTAAACTTACTTTTTGACATGAACAACTGATATTTATTATATACTTGGCTTGCATGGTAGTGCATTTTGTTTTAGCCCCCTTTTTTATAAGCAACTAGGAAGCTTCTATCTGTAATCATAAAGATTTACGAGAGGGTGAACAAGCTGCATTATGCTTAAAAAGTTTTCAAATTAAATCATTTACTGTAAAACCCCTTAGAAAAAGCACTTATTGGCGGTTCTCCAAAAAGCACTTAAGAGTGCCTTTTTGATTGCAGAAGCACTTCAAGGGTCTTTATGATTCCTAAAAGTGTTTTTGTCAATATTAGCTAAAAACTAGAAAATGCATGTAAAACCATTGGCTATTTAAAGTACTTTTGGTCATGTCAAAAGCACTTCCGAGTGCATTATTATACTGATATTTGTATTTTGGCATAGTCATCTGCAGTACAGTCAGGAGAGCCAATAATGCAGTATGGCCAATCTATTGATGATGGGGAAACTAGCCATGCTCAAATTCCTCGTCTTCTAGGTTTGTAAATGCTTTCACTTAACTTCCTAAAACTTTTAATTTATAATATCTCTGAAAACACTAGGATTTATATCCTGACGAACAAACTATATGACAACTTGTGATTTTTCTGCAAGACAGAGAAATTGAATACAAAAATTCCTTGTTATTTCCTGTGCAGATCAATTTAACAGGCTTTCGTGGTTAATCCACTTGAACCTTTGAAATCTAAAAATTTATCATTTATCATTCTTGGAGCTATACCAATTTAGAAACTTACACAAATTTTAATTAATGAACATTACTCTCTCTTTCTCCTTTTAATTTTTTGGTGGTCGGTTTTTCAGACATTGTGCTTCATCTTTGTGAGAACGAACATGTTGAAGGTGGTATGATATTTCAACTATTGGAAGATTTGACAGAAATGTCTACAATGAAAAATTGCAAAGACATTTTCGGTTATATAGAAAGTAAACAAGACATTTTGGGAAAGGTATGTGCTGTTGTATTAATCATAGTTTTTTCATTCCATAATGACTGTTACCTGGTCTGTATTGAACTTTATAGTGGAAGTCCTGTGTACCGCAAACAGGCTGATGCTTTGTCCTTGAACTTGATGATTTCATTTTCATACAGCAAGAGCTGTTTGCTCGTGGAAAACTTGTGATGTTGAGAACGTGTAATCAACTTCTTCGTCGTCTGTCGAAGGTAGTGTAATAAATCTGAACTATCATTTTTCATTTATGATCATTCTAAGTTATGAAACCTGGTGGAATGTTTTGTTCATCTTTTGTTTCTTTTTGAGTACTACTTTCTACTACTACAATTCTGAAACAATTCTGGAGTGTAGAGCTTGGTAGTATGAGCAATTAACTTGAAGCTTGTTTGGTTATGTTATTATGCATTACCTTTTCTGCTAACGTATTTGAATTCAACTAGGCAAATGATGTGGTGTTTTGTGGACGAATCCTCATGTTTTTGGCTCACTTTTTTCCACTGTCCGAACGATCAGGTGTTTGTTTGTGTTCAACCCTAATCTTTGCTTTTATTTTCATTTCTTTTGCTGGGCATTTCTGTTACTTAATCCTTTTGAGTGAATCATTGCAGCTGTGAATATAAAGGGCGTTTTTAATACATCAAATGAGACAAAATATGAGAAAGACCCACCTGATGGTATATACCCAACTTCATAGATTATTTAGTTAAATTCTGTTGCCTTCCAGTATCTGTTCACTTATTTGACATCATCTACAGGTTATCTTCTAAGTGTATATTGTTGTTCTTTTTCAGGCATTCCTGTTGATTTCAACTTCTATAAAACCTTTTGGAGTTTACAGGTAAATTATATGCTTGGAAGTGCAATTGGTGGAAGAAAAGAGCATTCCTGTTATGAAATATGAACAAAGCTTTGCTATTTATATTAAACTATGGGAGCTGCTTATGCATAATGATTGATAAAAAACCTGAAGTACTGCTAGTTAAGTTGGTTATATCTTGTTTCTAAAAGAAAAATCACTTCATGATTCTTTAATATAAATAAATGGTAAATGTGGAGAAAGTTCACCAGTTCTTCATTGGTGCATATAATAAAAATGGTGACTCTGGTCTGATAAGGAAGTAGGTCTTCTGTCTGGTTTTAATGAAATTTTAATTATTTTTCCCTTTATATGAATTTGTGGAGATCATGGTGGCTCATCTTATATGTTGTCTTTCCAAGTGTGAGACCACTCCGTTTTCTGTCTGCCCATGCATTATATGTAAGTTTTGTGCTCAAAGCGATGTGACCATTGAATGGACTTCTCTGCTGTAATGAATAACTCCTTTACATAGGTGTCTGGATACTGCTAATGTTAAAATATCTTCATAATCACTGTAAATTACTCCATAATTATCATTACTCAGTCGGATGTATGATTCATAGATAACATTATGTGAGCTTGTTGACTGTGCTTGTATAATGTCCACTGTTCAGAATGATCAGATCGTGATCGGAGGTTCAAATCGAAATTGGCCTTGTTGTAAAGATTGGGTAGAACACAAAATATGAAGAGGTTATCTTACTACAGCTTAATCTCATGAATTGTCTCTTGATTTTTCAGGAATACTTTTGTAACCCTGCTGTGACTCTTGTTCCTACAAAGTGGCAGAAATTTGCATCCAGTTTGACGGTATTTATTTTGTTTGCAAATTATTTTTTTATTTTTACTTAATCTTACTGTAGCATTTTGCTGACCCAAAAAATGTTATGTTTTCTTTTTGCTGTCTAGCCCTTGAATCCAATTGTTTTCTTGAATTTTGAGATGTATAGGTTGTGTTGAACACCTTTGATTCTCAGCCTTTGAGTGAGGAAGAGGGAGATACAAATGATTTGGAGGAAGAGGCAGCAACTTTTAACATAAAATATCTTACAAGCACTAAATTAATGGGTTTAGAGGTAAATGACAGTGACAAGTATTGAGATGAATTTATAACAGTAACAAGTATTGAGATGCATTCATGCATAACATTTTGGTTCATCCATTTTTCCTCGGCTGCAGTTGAAAGATTCAAGTTTTAGACGCCATGTTCTTGTGCAGTGCCTCATATTGTTTGATTATTTGAAGGTAATGATTGCTGAGGCTCTTGATATGAAAGTTTGTACATGCCTTCATTATTCATCTCTATGTAATAGTTGATTGAATGGCTGGTCCTTTTTTTTTTTATTGTTTTGTTTTTATTTCCGTAGGGCCCGGGAAAAAATGACAAAGATTTGCCATCTGAAAGCATGGTAAGTGCTTTTGTTCTTTTTTTCTTTTAATTTTAAGTTTGTAAGTCAATATTTAATTGAGACATATCTATTTGTTATGATTATTAAAGTTTACATACATACATAGACACATATATACAGACATATAGGCATACTCCAGTGCACCAAGTGAGCACATCACCCACTAGAGCATTCCTCCTATGAGAGATGCTCAGATAAGCTGCTGCTGAGTTCTGACAATTTGATGGCTGCATTTGATCAAACATTTTCTTACGACACTTTCGATGTTAACTTTTAGCTGAAAGTTAAAACGTTGAGATTCCATACATGCTTATTTTTGTAGTGTAAGTTTGTAAATTTTGCTTTTATTTTGTTCATAATTGTAGAAAGAAGAAATAAAATCTTGTGAGGAGCGAGTAAAGAAACTGCTGGAAATGACCCCACCTAAAGGGGGGGATTTTCTTTGTAGTATTGAGCATATATTAGACCGTGAGAAAAATTGGGTAAGCATAACTTTTTCTGCAGGTTTCTCCTTTA
This sequence comes from Melia azedarach, assembly GCA_028052125.1. Classification (NCBI taxonomy): domain Eukaryota; kingdom Viridiplantae; phylum Streptophyta; class Magnoliopsida; order Sapindales; family Meliaceae; genus Melia; species Melia azedarach. The sequence continues at coordinate 5,613,183 of CM051397.1, forward strand.
TTTGGCTTTTCTTTTCTTACATTATCTCTTGGATGCAGTGATGAGCATACTCCAGCTAAATATGTCTGGATTCTTCTTGCTTTCAGGTGTGGTGGAAACGTGATGGCTGTCCACCGTTTGAGAAGCAACCCATGGAAAGAAAAGCCGTTGGAGATGGACCTAAGAAACGGTATACAAAATCAATGGATTAGTAATTATACTCTGCTTCTATGATAATAACTATCCTTAAAAGTTGATCTGCTTTTAGAAATAATATGTAGGACAGAAAATAGATAGAGATTATTATCTTCTGTGTAAGATCTCCTGCTGCAATATCTAAAGCATTGGCATTATATCTTAAGTTTTGTTTTGCAATCTGCATATGTATCAATGGTGCTGTCAAATTAGCTGAAGCTTTTAGTATGTAAACACCTACTATTTGTCTATGAGCATTATACTAGGTTGACATTGTAAATCGCTTGGTGAAGTTTGAACGTGTAGAGTCTTTTGGTTTACCGAACAGTAAAAAGTGCACAGGGTGAGATCTTAACATCACAACCTTCCTCTGTAGAGCAAAAGCTTAGTGCAGGGCAAGAAAGCTTTGATATAAATTGATGTATCACAAAAATAGAGGAGAGAAACAGGAAGAGAGAGAAGAGAGCAGAAACAGAGTGGATAAAGAAAGAAATTATGGATAGGAGGATAGAAACTACTAACAGACATGGCAGAAAACCAGAAGAAAAGAAAAAGGGAGAACTGTTCTAATCATATGATTCAATAATCAATAATCATACTATTATGTGATTTTTCCACGTTCTCTATGACAAAAATAAGTCCTATTTATAGTGGCCAACTCTAAATAATTGGAAACATAATGCCTAAAGGTTTGGGAAAAAAAAAATACGATAATCATATTATTATGTATCTTTAAACAACTTAAATACTATTGTTTGAGTTTTTACCTTCAAACTTAAACTTTAGGTCAAGTGGTAACTCAACATGGTAAAGTAGATTTGACCTTTCACTCTTGTTTTTGAATTCAAACACTAAAATGTAAATTATAATCATTTGCATCCACTTGACAAGCCGATTGAAGGAATCCGGGCTTGCACATGAGGGGCAATGTTAAACAACTTAAATACTATTGTTTCGGCAGTTACCTTCAAGCTTAAGGTTTTAGGTTAAGTGTTAAAAATATCAATCTATATTCTTCAAGATAAAATAAAAGGCTTATTAATAATGACCAAGTACAAATTAAAAAAGTTTGGAGGTATCTATGCCTAATGGTTAGAAAATACCTGAACTGACAAAATAAGTAATAACCTAAACTTTCTTAATAAAATTAATTCTCAATACAACCCTTTCTTGTTTAAACTTGTGACAGTCCAGTCTTAACAAATAATGAATTATTTCCTAAAATGAATAGCAATTTTTAGATGTTTGGTTCTGCATCACAGCTTCTTGGAAAGAAAAGCCTAACAAATAATTTAAACTCTGTATCATTTGCCAGCCCCTTGAAGATGATGCCTTTACCTACTCCATTAGGCTTGAGCCCATGAATTAATGTGAGAATAGGAGAGTCAATTGACTTGCTAGGTATAGTATCTGTAATACTTACATACAAACTATCTGCATGTTAAAGTTCTGGTTCCCCTCATTTAGACATTAAAATTTTACAGGATTCCTATCTTTCTTCTAGAAGTGATTTTTCTTCTAGTCCATTGTTTGTGATTGATCAGTATTTTTTGAATTATATTCTTTGTCCTTATTTTGTTAAGATTATCTTTATTAACTCATTCAGTAGGCCAAGGTGGAGACTTGGGAATAAAGAACTCTCTCAGTTGTGGAAGTGGGCAGATCAGAATCCGGTAAATATTTATTCAGTACTTTTGTGATTCTTTGACAGGCAAGAACTTGCTATCAAAACGATTTTTTTCTGAAAGTTTTTCTCTGTTAGATAATTGAATACAATGGTGCTTCATGTTTCAAAGGTAAAACTGTAATTATGTTGCAAACTCAGCTTCTAGTATTATTAATTAGTCATACATTCAGTGTTGTCAAGCAACCTGTCGTTTAAAATGCTTTTATAGGGTGATGCAAGCTATGTTTATTATCAGTAAGCTACCTCAAAATCCTGTTAGGGGAATATACTGTGCCAATTTGTTTCATATGTAATTAAAATTGTGCATAATTTTTGTTTTTGTGGTTCATAAAGTCAAGGAGATTCTGATGGTATTTTCTAGGCTCCCAATTCTCATGACTATATTTCTTCAAATGTTTTCCTAATAGTTCATGACATTAACTTTATACCTATGGAGATTAGTTTTATTTGGGGGATCTTTGTTGACATGTCCAGAATGCTTTGACTGATGCTCAACGTGTTAGAACTCCTGCCATCAGTGAATATTGGAAGCCTTTGGCTGAAGATGTAAGTACCTCTTATAGTTCTTGGATTCGTATTCTATTTATGTTTTCATCTTTCCTTGTTAATTACTTCCACATCACAAGATTTGTTCCAAGATTTTTCTATTTCATAGATGCAATATATGTTGAGTATGAACTTCCCTTGTGAAAATTACAGATGGACCCATCTGCAGGAATAGAAGCTGAATATCACCACAAAAACAACCGGGTAATTTTGGTTTCTTGAATGTTCTTATTTTTCTATGGGATGTTGCTTATGACGATTCTACATTTTTGCGAGTTACGATAATAATGAAATCCATATGGCATGTTTGTATCCTGTTTGCAGAATTGTTTCTAGGAGTATTGCCTCCAGAAAGTAGAGGATTAGAATAGTTAAAAATGATAGAAAAATTTTAAGAAGGGCAAAATAGAAATATGTTTGGTACGTTAAATTGGCATATGCACTTAGAATTATTTTCTGGGCGTACCATGTATTGCTTGTGGAAGGTAGAGGAAGCACTACTTCCTGAAACAGTGCAAAAGTTAGAGAGTAATATACTTGGAAATATAAAATTTGGCATATTTGAGGACACATAAATATCTTAGGCAACTAACAAGGTTGTCTTGTGGGGGTACATGCTGCCTGCTAAATTAAAAGAAAGTCTTGATTAGACTAAGACTTGGGAGGAAGAGTTTGAAGGCTTCTGGTGCATACCGACTCAGAAGAAAAGAGTATTGGAACTTGAGAAGTGTGCCACAAATATAATTTTTTATTTCACCTTTCTGTTCTAAGATTGATTCACTTGGTAGTTGCCTTGTGGGGGCACATGTTGCCTGCTAAATTAGAAGAAAGTCTTGATTAGACTAAGACTTGGGAGGAAGATGTTAGAAGGCTTTTGGTGCGTACCGGCTCAGAAGAAAAGAGTATTGGAACTTGAGAAGTGTGCCACAAATATAACTTTTTATTTCACCTTTCTGTTCTAAGATTGATTCACTTGGTATCTAAGAATATCTTGACTGCCAACACACCACCTAAATGGAAGGACATTGGAGTGGACCTCTAGATGTTTTGTCTAGAGTCATGAATTATAATAGAAGTTGGAAGATTAGACAAATGCTGATATCAGAATTTTATATCTGCAGAAATGCTTTCTACTTGTCAACATCTATTTTCTGTTTCTTTTAATTTTCATTTCTGCTGAAATTTATCGCATCCAAAAGTTGTATATGATTTGCATTTTTGTCATAAAGCATGCAAGTTTTCATTTCTGTCCTAGTACAGATCTTGTGGCCTCTCACTAAGAACTGATAAAATTTCTTGCATTTGTTGTGCAGGTTTACTGCTGGAAAGGTCTCCGTGTTTCAGCTCGCCAGGACTTGGATGGTTTTTCTAGAGTATGATTAGTAGTCATCTGAGACCTTTTTAATATGTGATTTGGTTTCAAGTAGTCTGACAAAACTTGTATAAATATCATTGCAGTTTACTGACCATGGTATTGAGGGAGTTGTGCCACTGGAACTTTTGCCACCTCATGTCCGGTCCAAATACCAAGCAAAAGCAAATGACAGGTCCAAACGTGCCAAAAAGGAAGATTCAAAGGGTGCTCCGTCTCAAGCTGAAGAAAATCAGGTATCTAAACCCACATTTAGGCTTCAAATCTCCAACTCTTCTATGAATATTTTAATCAGCACGAAAGGTTAAGCACGGTATAGATGTGAATTATAGGATCTTTTTATCATCTGGGTTTTACCTTTAAACATATATTTTAGTGCTTCTAATTACTTATTAATCTGCACAGTATCTTGTACACGTAAAAGTATAAAAGAAAGAAAATTTATATTTTGAGTGAGCTGAACCTAGATTAACTTGCAAGCTCAAGCCGAGAGTTAGTTTGATCAGGGAATCAACACAAATCTCTAATATTAGAAGTGGCTCCTACTCACCTGAACTGAGCTCATTTACTGTAAGTATGAATTTCTCCCGGCAACTACTAAGGCTGAGGCTGAAAGAGAAAAAAACGCTCTTCCTATCTTCCAAGCCACGCTTTCTGAACTTTTTATATGCTTGCCTTAAATTCTTCTGTCAATTCTTTCTCATATGTTGCCTGTATTTTGCACTTGCCTCGATCTAAACAGTAACTATTCGTACTTACTCCTTGAAGATGGAGATAAAAGCATTTACCATATTAAGGATCTACTGTTCTCACAGTAGATGTATTGGTTTGCTAGAAGTGTCCTTTTGTTACAAGGCCTTTCTGTAGTTCACACGAGGTTTGCAGATCTCTCTACCAAGGTTCAGAAACTTCGGTTCAAATTTGACTTTTGAGTCGCAGGGTGTTTGGATTTTTGGAGAAAAAAGAGAGTAAAGAAAGACCAAAGCATATACTTTCTTCATAATACTGAAGTTTTTTTTTGAATAATTGCTCTATTTTTCTTCAGATTGCAACATCTGCAAATGAAATTGATGGCGAAGGAATCAGAGCTGATCTTGAAGCCTCAGCAGCTCCAATGGATACTGATGCTACAACTGGAACCAGCAATAACTCCCAAGGTGGCACTCCAACACCAGATGAACAGCAGAAGCAGAGCTCTGACACTGATATTGGTCAAGAGGCTGGCCAGTTGGATGCAGATGCTGAAGCCGATGCAGGAATGATGGATGGAGAGACAGATGCAGAAGTTGATTTAGATGTGGTTGGCTGAGATGAGAGAGAAGGATTCATTCATAGCTGCTAGTAATGGAGGAAAGTGCTAATGCTAATTGTCACTAACAACAACTCAAAGATGGTAGCGATATCACCTACTAGCACGCAGAACATTAGTAGTTTTAGTTATTGTGTAGACAAATCGATGGTGGGGATAACATGTGGGTCGGGTTAGACCATCGAGTTTGTCCGTTTGAGGTCCGATAGTGTGTAACGTGGGTGGACGTAGAAGCAGGGGAGGCAGTGATGCCAAAGCAACAAAACCGTTGATTCCTATTTTGTTGTCATGAAATTATTTGACTTGTTTGACCCTGTCAAACGTTTATGTGACTATTCTTATTTGTACTTGTTTGAAGTAGGGAGGATTCTATATGTTTTGTATTCAATTTAGATTTCCCTAGGCAAAAGACAATCATTTTGCAGTGTAATGGCAAACAAGCTTGAGGGAAGTACTAAAGTCTTTACTCTTTAAAACACGGCGTTTTGTATCTCTAAATTAGTCACTACCTCTAACATATAGAATAAAAAAGATAAAGGTCCTATTCGATGGATTCTCTGCTGTATATGGGTTCTATCAAGCTGTAACTCATTCGATTCAGGATATATCTCCGCTATATTCTATTGTTAAAGCTTTGGTTTTTATTTTGGAGTATTATATGAACATGCTTCTCTTCATGCATGATGTATCTGATCTTAGTATTGCGAATTGGGCATCATATTTGATTATTTGTTTGCAATCAATGCAAAAAGACTACCTTGGGAGGTGATTGGGTTTGTTTTTTTTAATCTTTTTTTTTAATGATCAAAAGGGGTATTTTAAATTTAAGTATTTATGCAAATCCATGCAAGTTCCTTTTCTATTTACATCTTAATGTGTGAAGAATTTTTAATTTGCTCTAAGAATTTATCAGTGTTCATAATAATCTTTCCTCATAATATACTGATTATAGCCTACTAATGGTTTAGAATTTGCGGTCATCTATTAGTTTTGATTTAGTTTTATCATTGAATAATGTTATGGAGAAATGGGTGCCCTCCCCATTTGGTTCTTTTATCTTTCTTCCTCTTACAGGTTGTTTTGAGATTAATTTTATGGGCATACTATTTTTCCTTGCATAAATCTTAAATATCCTTATTGGATTTTAGTAGAGCAAAAATTAAGTTGGTTCCTCTCTTGTCTTGATGATTTTCTTGATTTTTTTATTAGTTTTGAAATGAGTTGGGAAGTATTATAGAAGGAGATGTGATTAAGTTGTTCTTTATTAAGGATCAAGGTGTAGAAGAATATATGTATAAAAAAATTGTCTTTTTTTCTTAACCTTATTTACCTGTGAGAAATTTTGACAAAAAAAATAAAACTTGAAAGGAATACGAAGAAGACTGTTTGACAAGTGAAAATAAAGTTAATTTACTTATTTATTTTTATATTTAATAATCAACTGACTATGTTTATTAATGTCAGGAAGATTAAGTGATACGTTTTTTAAAATTTAATATCCATTAAAATTTATAAGCATGAGTATAAATTGTTTAAAATGTATAATTTAACACAAATTTTAACATCATTTCACATTTTCAAATGACAAGTGTTGACGTTACGATTTGGCAAATGTGCCGAAAAGCTATTGCCGAATGTTTCAAAAAAGTATTATTTAACTATAAAACATAATTTTTTCTGGTCTTGGTTTCTCTAACGAGTACCCAAAAAAAACGATTACTCTGATATCTGCCACCTCTCCTGCTATCGCTCCGCCCAAAACCTCCCACTTGAAAAGAAAATTGTAACTCTTTTTTTTTTTAATAGGTATAAATTGAGTTCTTAGTTTGTAAGAGAAGGAAAATATAGATGTAGTTCAAAACATTAAAAATTTGGAATGATAAATGACACCGATGAAAATAAATCAATCTGATGACAGAATCTTTAAAGGTGACTTGTCAACTGTAGACTTGTAGTGAACAAAACTTTTTAACTGATGAGCAGAAATGGGTGCCCATAGCATAGAAGAGCAAGAAATCCTTGGTAGTAATACACTCAAGTCACACTGGAAGTTTCCAAACAAACTGCCAGATAGACAAGTTTAGACATTCGACTACCTTCATATCATAAAATCTTACGAACAATTCAGATGAAACTGAGTTGACTACTGACAGAATGCTATAACATATAGAATCTGAAACTGCAGTTATTCCACTAGTTGTAAGTGCAAAGCTTTCCTCCCATGAAAATTATGTTTTCTGCAACCAAAATATCAGATAAAGAATCACAATTGACCATCAATGATAATCTATAAAAGCCTAGAATTTGTAGCTTACTAAAAACATGACATAATCAATCTTACCTGCACTGGAAGGTACAGTTTAAATTCCGGTGGGAGTTCCTCCTCTGAGTACAGGCGGTCAGAGAAATATATCCTTCTCAGGCGACAGTTTGCATGAACCTGAACTCGCAAAGTCTCAACATAGTTGGTTCCATACGCTCTCCTGGTAAAATCAGCCAGATTCAACTGGATTTGATTCCAGCCCTCATCCAACCTTAGTGGCATTGTGCAGATATATGGTTTCACCCGTGTGACAGACTGCAACCAACCAAATTATATAAATACTTGAAAATTAGATTTTCCTGTTCACATGTATAGTAAGAAAAGAAAACAAAGAAAAAAACTACTTTATTTAAACCGACAATGTCCAACTTAAAAACTTTATTACAAAAAATAGATATCCTAAGTAGAAATAATACAGTTTTCTAAGAGCCATTTCATAACCAGATGATTCGTCACAGATTTTTTGCCTAGTCGGCTAAAATGAAGACGGTTTTGAGCATCATAAAAGTGAAAGAAAACAAAATATTAACTTGTACACAAGCAAACTGTTTTGAGTACATGAATAATCTATCACATTAGGCAACAAAAGTTTAGCAATAATCATTGATTTTACTATTGCTAGAAGAATTACTTTACTAATAATCTAAAAATAACGATTACCAACATCTGAAAAGCAAATGAAAAGATTTTAAGAAATAATAAGCAAAGATAATTTAAGAACACCAATAAACATGGGCAGACTTACACACTTGAAAATTAGAAGCTCGAAAACGACGTCGGACATTCTTATCGTCCAGTATTTGAATCTCAAACGTGAAATATTTCTTCATGTTCTTCACAATCATAACCAAAAATGGGAGTTTTATACCAAGGGTTGCAGCTGGGTCTGCTGGGCACGTAATGTATGTAGATTGTATATTTGATCCAATTACTTCAAGAACATTGGATTGTATGTCTTCATCATGTGGTCGTTTCACATGACCATTAGCAGCTGTAGACAGACTTAGAGCAAATTACACAGGTAGAACATTTGACTGTAAAGAACAAATAATATCCTCACTGCCATGCCAAGTAATTTAAAGATACCAAAATAGGAATGCATTTAAAATGGCTAAATAACATTTTCCCATAAAAATGAACTCTTCTGAAAGGTGGGAGAAAATGTCTAACAAAACAACCCACCAAAAGATCTTGAACTAAACAATTTGCAACATTCAAAACATGAATGCCTAGTGGACAGTTGTGGGAATAAACTTTTAAACCATAATTATTCTAATTGAAATATTACAATCTCAAAAAGGTATTATGAGAAAAGGAATCAGAGAGGAACACAATTAACTAGAAATACTAGAAACCAGATCACACCACAAGGTCCTGCCTTCTTCTTTCCTCTTGCAGTTGAATATGGTGGAACCTGACTTAAAAGAAATTATCTGGCGATGTAGCATCACTTTATGACTCTACCCACTTAACATTTTTCCAGATTAAATGCTCCTTAAGAAAGCAATGACCATATTCTATGTATGTGTCTGTTCATTGTCATCCTACATACTTGACTTCAAGCAAGATTACATGCGATTCTTTCACTCCCAGCACCACCCAAGACATGCCTCCATGGAATTTTAGATAAAAAGACAAACCAAGTTTTATCGTTCACTAGTCATTAACCATATAGATATTTAAGAAACTAATAGTTTCTCCAAACTTATGTCATGTGAAAGTACCAAAAAAACAAAAAAAAAAAAGAATTACAGCAGCAAAACATTGATTATTTCAGGACAGAAACAAGGCAACAAAGCAAACTACACCAAAACTTCAGAACTAAATTGCAATGTCCAAAAACATCTCAATATAGAACAACTAGTAACAACATAACCCAAAAAGCCACTGACCTTCTTTATCCCAGATCTGCAAAGGTTTGCTCCTACAAATTCCAAAGAATACCAGGGAAATAAATTCAGAGTAGATTAGGAAAACCAGGGAGCCAAAAGAGAGAAATAAAGAACGTACCCCAGGCTGTATAAGATAGACAAGAATCCAGACTGAAATGTGTTCTTAAACATATTAGGAGATGTTACTCTTGTGCTGCAAAACCAACTAAAAAGAACGCATAGAAAACAATACTACCATAAATAAATTATTAAAATTCTGGGGGAAAAACAAAACCTACCAAAAACTAAAAAAGTAACCCAGGTGTGAGCCTATGAAAACTCGTTTCCGTACATTATAACACAATAATCCCTACAAACTTGACTTACGAATAAAGACACTAAAGCCACAACATAAAAGATGATTTCAGACCGTAATTGCAAATTATATTCAAACCATTAAAAAGAATAAAAATAAAAAACCAGTGGTATGATTCAACACCTTTTTCTTTCCCGCGGAAAATTTCCTTCCAAGTCTGAGCTGAAAATTTTTGTCGTCGACGATCCGCTTCGTCCTCTTCGTCTTCGTCGGCTTTATTGCGTCTTCCCTATACTGGAATTGGGCCTGGGCTTTTGCTTTTGGGCACGTAAGGAATGAGCCCCCTACCCGCTTTCAAACAACCCCATCTTTTTATTTATCCTATTGTAATTCTGCAATCTGCTGTCTCCCGGATTATAATTTTTTTTTAAAATTTGGAATTTTGACACAAATTCTTATAAGGGCATTCAATAAATTAAACCATGCTCACGATCATTTTGTTTTTCACTTAAATAGGTAATACAATTTTATAATTTTATTTGTTGTCTTGATAAGAACGTTCTCATGTAAAAATTTCTCATTTTTTTTTATTTTTAATTTCAAATTCGTACCAGTAATTAGTATTTTGAGGCGAATATTAATTTAGAATAAATTTTGGTGTAGAATTTGTACAAAATGTAACGCAGTATTTTAAAAACTTAAAATAAAGAAAAGAAAGCAGCCGAAAAGCAAATCAGATGGGTTGGTTGTGAGGTTACGATTTCACTGTACCTTCTTAGCTTGGAGTAGACTAGAGGAGAGTTTGGAAATTGGACGCACTCCGACTCTCTTTTTATTTTATATTGCCACGGCCGCCCCCTTTATTTTAGTTAATTCTTTGTTCAATACGTGGCATACACTTCCATTTTTTTCTGCCACGTGTCCGTCCGTTCAAATATCTATTTCCGGCTGCTCATACGTGAACCTTTCACAATCTGAAACGTGTCTTCCTCGAAAGACCGAATTAGACACGTCGATATTGGCAACTTCAATTTTCTTTCACATAAACGCAGGGGCAGTTTTGGAAATTAAGGTTTATGAAGTAGACAGCGTGATCTTCTCACATGATTTCCTGTTGTGGGACCCGATTCCGCAACGTTGGCCAATGAGAGTAGTGATTTAGATGGAGAATTTCAGCCACTAATTTAATCATCCATTTTCAGCCACAAGTTATAGCAATGTAGCTTTTCTCACTACAAACTTTTGACCCATCTTTCAATATATAAAATTTTTAAATGAATATAATATATTGCCTGCACTGCAAATATTAACCCATAGCCGCCATTGAAATCCGTGACTGTAGCTGAAACTCCCTGCTTTAACTTCTCAAGAAAACAAAAACACCAATCAAAATTTCATTCATTTTAAGTTAGTTTCTTCATCAGGGTTAGCTTTATTTTTTTGGAATCAGAGTCTGGGTTTTCCTGAAATTCTCTGTTTACTAACCTCAAGGTTTGCCTTTCCATTTATTTTGTTATTTCATTCCAATTTGTTTATCGCATGCTTCGTGAAAAAATGATTCTTGTTACGTGATTTGGTTCTCTGTCTAAGATTGTGAACTTTTATATATGGGGTGATGTTTTGTGAGGTGTAGTTTGAGTTTATCACTTGGTGCTGTTGATTGATATTATTGGATTTCACTTTCTCGGCTGGTAGTGGAATTGGTTACGTCTTACTTGATTAGTAATGGAAAATATGATTTCGATTTTTAGAGAATTCTACTTGTAGATTTATCGGAGTCTTGTGTTTGCTTCTAATATTGTTTTCTGTTTATTTGATTCATGTAAATAGATTAAGGGTAAGCAGCTGCTGCCCTTACACTTACTACTTTCGAGGATTCTGTGTGGATAAAAGTTAAAGATAGTTAGCGATTTCAATCGTTTATATTTGACAATTAGTGATTCTATTTCATAGCAGCTCGCGGCTTATATTCCCAACTTACGCTTAGGTTGTTTGATTGAAATTTGTAGTTGCATACAATCTTCAAATGATGTTTCTCTGTTCTTTTTGCCAATACTTCAGAGGAGCAATTTTATAGTTTGTAATTCTCGGGTTGTGAATTTGTGCTAACTTTCTGACAAGTTGAGCTTTTGGTTCAGATAAAACTCATGGAGTGGTATTCTGGGAGTGTTGTGGATGATCTTGTTGTTCCGAGGGGTCAAGAATTAGCAGACGGGGTTCCATCATCTCCCGAATTTGAAGTCTTGTCAAAATGGGGAACTTACACTCCTGATAATTTTGTGTCACCTAACAAATACTTCAGTTTGGATACAAATACAATGGAGGAAGAATTCAACTTCAATGGTTTTTGTAATGAAGATAATATTGAATCTTCTATCCAAGATAGGAGTCACTCTAGTCGCTCAAGTATATGTGCAGGATCATCGGAGGAGTCTCAGCAAAGGACTGCAGTTTCAAGCGAGAGGACAGATTATCAGCTTGATCACTTTGCAGGAATTGAACAACTGGATGACATATTCTTGTACAAGCGTAACTTCTGGGCTTAAGATACTTGATTTAACGACTGTAGGAAATCATTTAGTTTCTCAAATGCTTTAGGCGCTTTATATATCAACAGCATGCATCTGCACCCCGTGGAAATTAAATGCTTCAAAATGGTTTTGTATTCTATAAGAATCTATCTCTACGACCAGGTGATCAAAGAATTTGCAGGCATCGGGACAATGGTTAATATGTTTTGTATCTATTGTCTCCTGCAAATGATCTTATGCCATTATTTATGGTGAGGACATCCACTTCCTTTAATGTGACCTTTAAGATGATAATTTTGTCCATTAATTTCCACATAGAATACAATAGAGCCATTTAATATCCATGGGATGTTTGAAGTTGTCTAACATTTCACAGTTTTTCCTAAATTAAAATATGTCTTTTTGAATTTCAGTCTTCATCCATCTTTTCTTTCAGGAATTCCTTAATGGAGGATATGCCTAGTACTGAAGATCTACATGAGTCATTTTGCTTTGCTCCTGAATCTCAATATGGTGTGTTGCTGGCTAACAATCTCACAACAGATCTGAGTTTAGATTCACAAAGGAATTCCAGTGATAAACATATTACAGGAAGCTCCAAGTATCTCAAGACACATGCATTTTCCCCATCAGTGGTTTGTAAGCACAGAGAAGTAGTTGCTTCACCATTTATGCCTTCGAACTCTGAGCACGAGTTCCTTCAGGTAAAGGTGAGATTTTCCATATTCTCGTCAGTTTGAAAGTGAATATGTAGTAATTAGTAGTGCTGGCTAACAGCTAGTCAGTCTGGTTCTGCGCTCTCACCTCAAGGATGTCTTTATCACACCATTGTGGGTCAGCAAAGTTAATCTAGAGAAGTGAAGGGCTTAAATATAAATTATAATTATCCAAGGATTATGCAAGGATTTTTCTTTCAATTCATCATGCTTCAATTCATCAACTTAGGAAGAATATTTTGGATGGTTTTGGCCGTTAGTGCTTATGTATGCCAACAGTCTTTTGGCTTGTGCTTGATTTGAAACTATCAACTCTGTTGTCAATGTTATATATTTATACGACTCTAGAAGCGTAGATCAATAATTTTTTTGAACCCCAAAGTTAGCAGAAATTTCATTTTTTGTTGCTACAGTTTTAAGATTTAGCAGTTGCTAAGCACATCATTTTTCCTTATCTCCAGGCTTATTCGCCACAAGTCTATCAATTTAGTTTTTCGATTACCTTTTCGTTTGAAAAGTCTTTTTATTGTTGTGATGTTGTGTCCCTGAAAATCTTTAAGATTTTAGTCAAAATGTCTTAAACAAATGTCTGCAGAACCGTTTCCAATATTCCTCTTGTCAAGAGTTCTGTATATTTGTTCCAGCTAGATAATATGTACATCGCAATGCTTACTATACCCAGAAAGGGTGAAGGTACATGGAAAATTGATAAATGGGAATGAGGGAACCAGTAACTTATTTCTATGTGGCTGCTGAAATTGCAAAATCCTGGAGCATTGAGACGCACAGAGCCACTCACACAAATGCAGACAAACACACACATGCACCAAATAAATATGTAGAGAGGGAGAGAAAGCAGAAAAAAGATACATGAAGGCTATATTTTCTTGTTCCTACATTATGTGCTCTACTTGTTTCATAAAAAGTTAATTTGTATTCTGTAGAACTTATCATGGTATTTTTTTTAAGGCACCGTTGGTCAAACCCCAAGTTCCCTCTGAGCAGAACATTGCAAATGAACTTGTAGGTGAAGAATCACCAATGGAAGAATCTGTGTTGCAGGAGCTGAAAATGGTGATGGATCAGGTAAAATATCTAAGAACTTGACAATTTAAGCACCATACCAATTGTAAAATCAGTAATCATATTTGCTAATACTTTTTTTCTGTATTTTAATCTAAGCAGCTGAATGATAAGACCCGCATTTGCTTTCGTGATGCCCTGTACCGCCTTGCTGAGAACTCAAAGCAACATGTGGTATCATCCGCGCAAAATGGCGATTTTCCATCAGAAACTCCAATAACAAGTCATGATATGGACACGAGGTAATATGGCTTTTTAATTCTGTAGTATTGATCATTATTCTGTCAATTGTTTTGAGCTATAGTTTATGTCCAAATCTTCTATGAAGTTATATCTGCATATGAATGGAAGTAGATTGGTTTCAGAACTCAGATCTTGTATAGTCTAGTTAGAATACTCTTCCGACATTTATGACAGCAGAAAATAAGGTTACTTCTTGTCGGTTGGGGATCAAAAACAAGAACACTGTTGTGCGTTTTCTTCCTTTGTTTAATTATCCCTGATCCTTTTGCCGGATTTAGCAGAAAATAAGGTTACTTCTTGTCAGCTGGGCCTCAAAAACAAGCACACTGTTGTGCGTTTTCTACCTTAAGTGCCCCCACACTTGCATTCCAGCAGTGCTGGTGTTTAATTTTCCCTGATCCTTTTGCCGGATTTATGAACAAGGCAATAATCTTATGCTAGAACACTATGGCAGAACCATGTTTCCCTTTCAGTCATAGTAGTTTTCTCTTTTATCTTCACATCGACAAAGTGACTCAGAAACTATATGTTAGACTAGTATATGTAAACACTTAAAACTATTTTTTGTTAGGGGGTTCATTGTCTGGTGCAACGGTGAAGCTTCAGGTTGACATTTCCAAAAGCATTCCAAGTCTTAACAGAGATCAGTTAGTGCCAAAAAGAAGAAAAAAATGCTAGCACTGGAACCTGATCAATCTCCTCTAGGAGTCTGCTTTAACTCATTTTGTATTTTTGTACCTGTTTCAATGGTAGTTAAGTGATTTAAACTCTTTCTAATCAAAACAAAATTTGAATGATCAGGCATGGGGAAAACAAAGCAATGGAATCAGAGACCAATGTCATCGACAGAGCCATAGCAAACCTCCTGTACAACAAGATGGACTTGCACGTACAAGATTTTCCTGCTGTGGCAACAAGAAAACCCAAGCAAGAAGAGATGAGGGCAACGGAACCAGCAATGAATCAGCAGTTCCATCGCGCCATGTTAGCAGGTGATGCTGAAGTACCATGTATGAATGGCTGGCAGCAACATCAAGTTGAGATGTCTCAAAACATGCTGCAGAAGACTTAAAGTCAAGGATGACATGAAAAGGCAAGATTCCATGAAAATAAGTACTGTATGAAGCAAGAAGAAAGCTTTCTAAGCAATCCGTTTTTGAAATGTATGTATATAATGTACCCAGTGATATTTTATTTTATACTGTATGTATGTATGTATGTATGTATGTATGCAATTTAGGTCTGACTAGTCAAGGTGCATCTTCTGAGCAGAGTTTTGAATTTGATTATGTATTTTAGTCATTTCAATGGCCAATGACATGTAATAAAACCTTATTTATTATTTATCATTGTTATTGTTTATTAAATTCATTAAGGACCACTGGGGCTGTAGTCTGAGTGGTAAAAGACAAATGTTTTTTAAGTTTTATATTATTCCATTTTGTCTGGATAGAACTTTGTCCATCGGTTGGGTCTAAGGTTTTTACATTATTTTATTTTTTATGGATAAAGTTTTTTCCGTAACACATGAGAATAATAGAAAATGTCACTAATAGTGATAAAGTTTTTTGTCGTGATGTGAATGACACCGATTAAAAGATTCTATTTTATCTAAAAACGAAAAAATTGGGCTTATCCACACGACACGAGAGGATCAAACTCACCCAATTAGACGGCTAGAATCGTTCTTATCAATTATACAAGGGAAATTGTCGAGTTTGTCCTTGCGTTTTAAAAACTTAACGCATAAGTCTAACACATTCTTACTGTTTAGTTCGTTGTAAAATACGAAGCAAGCAGTTTTAAGCATTATATTATGCTTTCGTCAATGAGATATGTAGGGTAACAAATTATAATAACTAAAATTATTTATTCATTTTAATTTTATACTTTAAAAAAGAATTTCACTGTTGTATAATTTAATAAAATACTTTTAAGTTGTCAATAGTAAAATTTCAAATTAATTAAATATTTTTTATTTTTATAAATTAGATTGGAACATATATATTGATGTTTTAGACTTAATTTCTGTAGATTAAAATTTTATTTAAATTAATTATTGAAGGAATATATGCCCAAGTCAATTGCTGCTGCCTACCTTTAATTTAGTGCAGTTAAATGAAGTATGAGATTAAATCATTTTCTAGTTTTGATATAATCAATTTTATTATTGCTTTTATATTTCTTCTAAAGAATTTTCTTTTCTTCTATTTGATTTTGTTTCTTAGTTTGGTAGTCAACTTCTGCTAATTAAAAAATTTGGAAGTCAAAATAATTTAATTTCCCCTTCCCCTTCCCCTATATGATGATTTTCATAAACTTAAACTTAAGACTTTTCTTGTTAGTTATTGTTATATTATTAAAAAATATTCACAAACTATTAAATATATTTTTTACATTGAAATATGGCGATTAGCTTGAAATAAAAATAGTTAATTATTAAATATAAATTTATTCACAGTTAGTAAATATTAATTATTAAGTAAAAATAAAATTTTACCCGATATTTATTATACAATTAAAATTAAACGAAAGCACGACGTCATAAAAATATAACCTATACTAATTTTGAGCTAGCTACTCTTATAATTAACCACTTCTTTCTTTTTACTTGAAAAGGTGAAAAAAAATTGTAATTTCTTATTTTATTTATATTTATGAAATTAAAAATGATTATTTAATATTTTTATCTAAATTATTTAACAAAATTTAAGCCGCTAACATGTAATTGGATTTAGTTAAGAGTATCAAATCAATTTGACATTTCATGCGAGTAATAATAACTTTGACATTTCATGCGAGTAATAATAACAATTTAATGTTACATATCACTAATTTGACCTTTGAATGTTAAAAATATATAATTTTTTAAAAATATATAAATAATTAAGTAATTAATTAATCAAAATGAAGTCTATGGAGGCTAGGGATCGGCGTTGAGGTCCATAACATAGTATCGTCTAAATGTGATCCACCCACGATGTGAATGAATGACTAAAAAGATAATTAGTAGTTGTAATAATGTCTAAACATAAACAATTGGATTTTCTTATTAACACGAGTATCAAAAAGTCAACCAATTGGACGGCTAGAATCATTCCAATCAAATTGGTCCCTCTATGTATATATAGTTTACATTGAAGCGGGATATATATATATATATGATTAAGAATTATTTTTTTACACAAAATTTTATATTAAATATAAGTCGTTGAATTTATTCCCATCCAAATTTCAACGATATTGATTCAGTATATTTATATATATCTATATATATATATAATATAAGTATTTACAAATATATTGTCACATATAATTAAACTAAAAATTTATCAAAACTACCAAAATGATCGCTAATTTTTCATAATAAAAAAAATACATAGTTTTAAATTGTTGTACGAATAATGTGCTACCACCATTTTTCAAAGGGTATATATAGACTAATTTATATATAAAATCTCTAAAACTGATACCTTTGAGCTACTTTTATGGCAACTAAAATTAAAAACAGACCGTTAAAACAGCAACAAAGCCATATCCCAAAAAAACAGTTTGTTTATTTATCTCTCCATGTTTAGAGAAGTCTATTTCTTAATTATTAATCGTAAATCATTAGTAATTAATTCATTAACAATAATAAAAAAAAAGAGTCTCATTGATTTAACTTTAACTTGATAGTTGACTGTTAACCATACGTGCATGCCACCATCATTTTTCTCCTTTCATATTTATAAATATGTTCACTCACAAATTGAGCTCTACACTGGTAATACACATCCTCGATCATCTGCTATGACGACATCACGGCCATCGCCACCGCCGCCGGTGCTATCACCTTCCGAAGCAAGCACACTGTCCCCATCTCTCCCCGCAGTCTCACTCCAACCTTCAAACAAGAAAGACCTGTCAAAATCCAAAAAGATCATCCGGCGCTTCCGCTCTGTTTTCCGGTCATTTCCAATTATTGCTCCTGCATGCAAGATTCCCGTCTCGCTCCATGGAAATCGGCTACATGACGGTCACATCCACGGCGGGACGCGTATGACCGGAACGCTTTTTGGGTACCGGAAAGCTAGGGTTAACCTTCTGATACAGGAAAATCCTAGGTGTCTTCCTCTTCTTATACTGGAGCTGGCTATACCAACGGGGAAACTGCTCCAGGATATGGGATCAGGGCTTGTGAGGATGGCGTTGGAGTGCGAAAGGAAGGCGGGGGAGAAGACGAAGATTGTGGACGAACCCATATGGACAATGTACTTGTAATGGAAGAAAATCTGGTTATGGAGTGAAGAGGGAGGCGACTGAGGAAGATTTAGCATTCATGCAAACGCTGCATGCAGTGTCAATGGGGGCCGGCGTGGTACCTACAGACGGCGCAGGTGATCAAAACTCGGCGGACGGGAGATTTGACGTACATGCGTTCACAATTTGAACGTGTGATTGGGATCTAAAGATTCGGAAACATATTATATGGTGACTCCTGATGGGAATAATGGTCCTGAACTGAGCATCTTCTTTGTCAGGATTTGAAGAAGAAACAGTTGCTTAACTTAATCACCGTGCTGCTGCTAATGAAATGATGAACAAATAAAAATTTGTCTCAGAAAAGCAGAAATTCGATCGATAGATAGATCGCATGCAAGGAAAAATGGGCTAGCTAGAGGTTAATGATTTTTAGGTGGTGTAGGTGTAATTAACCACTGCTGTCGTGTCGATCGTTGTACAGAGGGGAAAAGATCAAAATTCATGTAAAGGAAGGAAATGATTAAATGAGGATATATAGAATAGAACTTTGAATTAAGATTGCACGTGTATCAGAGGTTCTATTTAATTTTCAGAATTCTTAATCGGAAACATTTTATTGTTTATCTTCTTTTTGAATTTCATTTGTATGCTGATAAGTAATCTTAAGATATGCATTTTTGTGTTGATTTACTGGGAGTTTAATTTGATTGCTTCAAAGGCTCTATGCATTGTGTTGTATCTTTTAAATACAATAATTGCTTTTTTATGAGTTAAAATTGTCCACAAAACTGTCGGTATTTTGTTTGTTATATGTATACATAGTAAGTGCCTTTTTTTGTATAATATATGTTCACAGCAACGGAGTTTAAGAGTAGGAGGTGGAAGAGTTGTTACCCGCAAAAGCCACAAAATTTTCACTGATACTGTGCTGGCTGTTAAAATTAAACCCTCATGTCTAGGACTCGATCTTGGTACCAGTCCACAACGGTCAAAATCAAAACGCGAGCAACCGACCGGTTCCGTAAAAAAGCGACCATAAACTGAATAGTGTTGATCAATTTGAAAAAAAAAAGCAAATGTATAGAGCCTTTTAACGAGACAATACTTTTTCAACTCTATCATTCCAATTGCCATTACAAAAGTGATTAATATTTTTGTCAGTAATAAAAAAATTTTGACTGGTAATTATTCCTAAAAATACTATTAATTCTGCAACAAAACCACTCATATCAATAATGCAAGGGAAGACAATAATAAGATACTGAAAGGTTGACCTTTAGTATGTTGATAGAATATGATAAAACATTCATATTACTCTATGATAAAAATAGAACTTTAAAATAAATTATTTTGATTCAATCATCTTTTTTGCGACTTTGTCTACTTGAATAGTATATTTTAAAACATTAAAATTAAAAATTATTGATGTAATGTCAAAATCCGAAGCAAAGATAAGAGATCATAGAACAAGAAAATACTATTTTTAATTTTTTCAACAATTAGTCAGAATGAAGAATTTAAAAATTGAATCGATAAAAAAAGGGTTCAAAACCACTCTAAAAATAAAATGCCTAAGGATTTTCTTTTGAATTGTTTGACTGGTATAATTCGCTAAATACCACATGCATAGGAAAAAACTCTTGAGACTTTCTTGATTCTAAATAGTGACACTAGAATTTCTGTTTTTTAAAGTGCTTAAAATTCTTGCATTTAAGATTCATATAAAGATTATATTATAGTAATGAAATGGCTATTATATCAAATCAATCGTTACTAATTTAATATCACTACTAATAGAGTCTCTATTGACCAGGACTTAAATTAGATTGAATAGCCTGAAGGAAAATTTGATTAATAGTTATGGAGGAGCGGAAGAAATTTTGTAGATAGTATACAATTTCATGAGAGTCTCTGAGTACATAGACATTTAATCAATATTCGACATCCGACACGGTAAAACCATCTCTCGCAAGACGATACTCATTCTCTGTACTATCAATAGGATTAATTAGAATAAGTCACACACTGATATTTTGAAAATACAGAAACAAAAATTTCACGGTCAAACTACCGACCAACTAAAATAAAAATGTAATATCTAAATACTTATTTAACTACTAGAATTTTGTAATTTTTATTAATCTAATTCAGTAAAATTTCGTCTAATAAAACAGAAGAATTATAAATCACCTGCAAAAGCCACAATAAATTTTTTAAAGTAAATTTAAAAAGTTATTTATACTCTGAACGTTGAACCCAATAATAAAAATATACATATTTTAACCCCGCAAGTCAACCTTTTAATATCAACTCTTAACTTCCGCATATCCTTCCTTTGGGCATTTTGCATACGTGTCATTTTCTCACTCTCTTAATTTTTTAATTTACAGCTCTTCTTTATATTCATTTTTTTTTTTATTATTGAATCATATAAAAACTTTCTTAAACAATTTTGTAATTTCATTTTTAACATAATATGGGATAAAAACCGATTCCACTGTTTCTTGAAGCTAATAGAAAAAATTAGCAATTTGTCTCAACCACCAGAGATTTACGTTTCAACTACAAAACAAGGATCTACACTAAAGAGAAATTACTTATTACTAATTGCTGCATCTTTCCTTCCAAAAACTGGGTGAAGATTAAGTGGATATGTTTAATAATAATGTTCCAACTATTCCAGCCAAAATTTTGTACCTAAATTAATGATAGGAGTTCAAGAACTGGTTCAACTACTCACTTTTAACTGCATTCCTCAATGCTTGAACGGCCTAACCGATGAAAGACTGGAGAGTATATATGCCGACGAATAATCAAGATGAGGACGAATGCTGTTAGCAGCCAGAAACAGTAAGCTTGCGAGCCAGAGTTGTAAGAAGACATTCTTACCCTTAAATTCCAGCAAATAACCCCACATCAACCAATGGAGTTGAGCACCCATCCATACAAGAATACAACTTACCCCTTCCCACTTTAGCTTCATGTTGCTCCATGGCAGTATCAGGGGCAACAAGCAAAAGAACCACACGAAGTACTGCGCTGTCACAACCTGTCAAAGAGCACCGTAGCAAGGATCAGAGAGGTGTTTGTCACAAAAACTGACCAGGAAAACACCTGTGTTTTGGAGTCCAATATTCTGTAGACAAAACTGATATCTCAAAGTTCCTTAGAACTGCATTTACTGAAAAACAAACCTTATTGAATGCGACAAATGCCACTGTCTGCATAAAAAAGCAGAATGGTAGATCTTGAGCATAACTGAAAATGAGAACCAGCTGCACTGTAAATTGCGGCAGAAAGGAGATTAAGCTTTTCCACCATCGAGAACTCATGTTCATAGTGGAGGTAGATGTGGATAAAAATATATAGAAAAATTGTGTCTTGGATCTGTACGAGTAAGATGATATAATAGTGCTTCATGTAAGAACTCCCATCTATATAAATAGAAGAAAAACCCAGTACAGGAAAGGAAAACAGCTCCCGATACCAGCCCAAACATTATTCTTTCTTTCGTAAATACATTTTTTAATGCCGTCCATAAGTCATATTGATCAGTCACTTCATTACTACTTTGAGTCCTGACTTGACTAGAGCTCCAATTCTGGAGTTTGGGCTTCAAACCAGATCGGAGGAAGCGCGGATCAAGTACCAGGATAATTGGAAGTGCGTAAATTATAGGATAGATTCTAAAATGGACAACTAGCCCATACCAAAATGCAGGCTTGTAACACATTACCTGTGGACAAGAAACACCAAGGCTTTAGTTTCTTCAATTTCAATGATTTCAGATCTTACAACTACATTAATAATCAGGCTCTTTGTGGGGAATAAACCAAAATAGATGCTACATAAGCAATCAGAGAATTGACACTGAACATTGCAATAAGAAAGAAACAAAGCAAAGGAGAATATTTCTGACTGCGTAGTCCACTCCCTTACTCTACAGTTTAGTAGATAGATCATACTGTTTGCGAAAAAGAAAGTAGGCTCTCTATTAAATATACCACCTCAGTAATTAATAGTCATTTTAGCCATTGGAGACTACAGTGTATCCTATCATGTAACTTTGTGTTACAAGTGCTGCAAATAAAAGGTGTTTTCTCACTAGGACAATGCCACAAACACTAACGACCCAAAATTAGCCACAGGTACCAAAACCGTTTCAATTGGTTTCTACTGTAAGTGCTAAAAGATAGCTCACTAAAGCCAAGCATCATTTCATGAATGGGTTTTAATTATAGTGCCTCATTGTACTGGGACTTTGTCAGGTTAAATGGTACAGTGTTCTTTTTAATTCTTTTATGAACAATTTTTGTCAGAGAAAGCATGCATATCATCTTCTTCCTCTTTGAAAAGTCTTTTTCCTTGGATTTTCTTCTCTCTACACTATTTAGCACTTCAGCAGGCACCTTATAGGAAAACAATCTCAATATGGAGATAAATACTGTCATTCATAAATACGAGGACAAGATTGTATTTATCAAACAATTAAGAAATCAGTGATTGAATTTCAGTTAATAAAAGTGTGCTTTCATCATGACAATTTCATTGGTACAATTTTAGTACCAATAATTGAGAGAGAACATTTTTCTGTAATAAATTTTCAGCTATAAAACCCAATATCTACACACAAACAGTTTTATGCTGCATGTGTAATTGAATACATTATATAGTTAGCCCATGGTTTTTGAAAGGATGTTTAAGCAAGATTGCAATAATAAGGATAATTTAAGGGAATCTTCCTCTAATATTTGTGTCTCTGATCTTGGAAATATTATTTCCAATATATGAAGACCACTAAAAGTCTAAGACCCACTTTAAGGCTCAATAGAATAGGAAGATATTAAGAAAGTATTGCAAATTTACTTATTTGAAAAAGTTAAAATGAAGGTAGAAATGTACCATTCAAAAGACAGATAATGATCCACAAAATCATGGCACAAACAACAGGCTCACAGTTTCCACGAGTTCCAATGGTGAAGGTAAATGGATTGAATAGCCATACCGCCACAGAATACATGCATAGATCATCAGGCACCTTCCGCAACTTCAAAATAGAATGAATAAACAAGCCTACAAGCAAATCTGTTGTGTGCAACATGATTTGGATCAGTACTAAATATACCAAATATTCCTTATGCCATTTACTTTATTTTCTAAAACACAGATTGTGCAAAAACTTATGAGAGTATTAACATAAATACCATGACAAATGGATAGATTATCAACTTCTATTAACATCTAATTATTAAGTCATTTTAGCATTATTTCTAAATCACAAAAACAATATTTCCCTATAACACATAAAGGGGGAGAAAGGTCCAATTCCGCCAAGAGGTCCACGTACGTATTGAACTTTCTTTAGGCACTACTTTAAAACACCAATGCACTTGACTGAAATAGGACAAGACCATGATTCTAGACAACACCTAGTAGTAGAACCTCATCATGAATTAGGACCCTATGCATAAGTTATTTCAACAAGATATTTACGATGTCAAAAAAAAAAATTACTATATCAGTTAATTTATTTTGGAAAAAACACATCTAGTTAGCAAGTAATATTTTTTACATTTAGGTACTACTTGAGAACACCCGTGCACTTGAATGAAATTGGACAAGACCATGGTACTACACAGCACCTAGTAGTACCTCATCATAAATTTGGACTCTATGCATTCAAGTTATTTCAACAAGAAGATTCACAATTTCAGAAAAGATTTTACTATATCAACCAATTTATTAAGGGAAAACACATCTGGTAAGCAAGTAATATTATTTACATCTGAAAAAGAAACTTTCCGCACCTGAAGCTGAGAATAGAAATTTCCCCCATGAGCAATGAATAATTGAATTTGGAATGAGTAGAAATGATAGCAAAGGTGAATACCGATACGTGGTTCTTTTGTACGGGGACTCTCCAGAAGCCATTAAGGAAGCAGCATCTGAAAAGACAAGGTAATCCACATCTGTATATTGAACCTCCATATGAGAGTCTTGCCACTCTCCATAGAGAATCAAAATGACACGGAAAACAGCCTGATAGCAAGAGCAGTGTACAAATATTTGTTGATATCATAGCTGAAAGGAAAGAAATACATAAACCTATTTAGTTTAAAGGTCAATGTAGAATTCCTAATATCATGCTAACTCAAGATCCAGAGAGAGAAAGAGAATAGCATAACAGTTTCAGTATTTTTGAAGCTTCCCAATACTAAGGCTTTGCATAAGGGCTTCTAAAAACCTGGATTTTGAATTCTTCTAAGTCTTGACAGTTAGGACCTAACCTGCTTGCTATAGTTTTCCAACTAAGCAGCTGTGCCCTTGCTTTCTGATTATACTTCAACACTTTTTATCAATAAAATTTATCTTTTTTTAAAGGGAGAATGATAGTTGGACCCTCGTTTTTTAAAATAAATGTCAAGTGACTACCCAAAATGAAAATATTTATCCAGTGAGACCCCTTCCGTTACATTTTTCTGTTTCCATAAGGTTTTGACGATTTTGACTGATAAGATAGCATAAATACCCTTCTTACTTATGTTGACTTACACAAACACATAAATACCCTTAATATTAATTATACGGTATTTGGCTCATAAATTTGGGCAGAAGTTTTTTTTTTATAAAAAAATATGTATCATTATCAAACCAAAATTAATAGTAACAGATCTTCCAATCCTTCAACCGTTTCTAGTTTAAGCTGAAAAATATATTTCGGTTTGAAAAAAGAAAAAAAAAACTAACATGATCTAACCGAGTTCATGCTCATGAATCATGATGAAATAGGTAAAGCAACAATGGCAATCAGCCCAGTAAATTGAAAAAAAGAAACAATATCAATCCATCATGAATTATAGAACAATTCGAGAATAATTAAAGGGAGAGCTTAGTATAGTATTAGGTGACAGCTAAAGAATCACTTTAACCCACGAGTATTTCCAATTCTTTTAACAAGAACAAGAGTGCCAAGAATTTAAAATTGACACATGAAAAAATTACAAACCAAACAACACTGTTGGGTTAAGAAACATGCCATGTTGTTATCACCTTCAAGTTTAATCGACATAAATTTGTTAAGAATACAATCAAACACAGACCACATGTTTTCATAAAGTACATGTGCTGCTCTAAATTCTTCAAAAATAAGAACCTGAACAGTATTACAGATATATAATCATAAATACAACAAGATGATTCACAACAATAGAATGGGAAGCATCTACAAGACGTGCTGAAACCAAGCCATTGATTATTAAATTTGTTAATAATTAACCTTTACTCCGATGACCAGCCAAGTCGATCACTCCTCGGGAAACACTGATATATCGAACGCGACCGCCGAGTGGTTCATCACATCGTGGAAATTCGAAATCTCCATAGTCTTCCTCCTCAACTGCTTCGCCTTCCTCTTCGTGAACACCCAGACGCGAACCTCGATTTGAGTTGAAACGAAATTGCCGTTTCGGACTGTTTTCTCTCGCTGGTGTTGCTACTGTAGTTGGGATAGGAGGGCAAGCCGAAAAGCGAGGCCCACCTGTTGGTGGATGCGGAGGAGGATGAAGCTTTTACTCGATTGGGATTTTTCTGCTGGTGGAGGCGGCTTCGAGGAGAAGGGAAAGAGAAAAAAAAGAAAAGAAAAGAACAGTTTTAGGATTTTTTATTTTTAAATATAATTCATTTAGAATAATGGCAAGGAGGTTATAAAGGTTTAGTCAATTTACCGTATAAATTTTAATAATTTTAAAATTTATTTTTAAATCTCGGTATTTATAAAAAATATAATTTTATAATAATCTTATCATTATTTATTATATTTAATCTCTCAAATTTTTTAAAAATAAAATATATTTACTTAAATTTTTAATAATATAAAAATACTTTTAAAAAAAATACTCCTAACTAATTATAAAAATTAAATACTATATTTTAGAAATTTTAATAATATTAAATGATTTATTTGTCAAAATCTTCAAAATGTGCCATTTATTTTTTTATATTAATACTAAAAAAAATATCTTATAAATAATTTTACAAATAAATTTAAAATTTTTATATTATAACTATTTTTTTATAATAAGTGGCAATAACTTTTAAAGAAAATAATTAAGATTAAAATATTATTATAAATTTAAATTTAAATATTAAAATAAATTACATTAATTATTAAAAGATAAAAATAATATATTATAATAATTTTATGTCTTTTAATAATTTAATATAATAATATTAAAATAAAATATTTATTATTAGGTCTGAAATTGAAAAGACCATTTTATCTTTAAAAATAAAAATAAGGATATTTTTTATTTTTTATTTTTTATTTTAAAGTTACAAAAGACTTCCTTTTTTAAATGAAAATCTTCAAATCAATTAAAGGGAGATAAAGAAAAATAATAGGAAAGAGTGCAAAGAGTACAAATTCTAACTTGCTGTAATTGTAACAATGGCATGAGTAAAATTCATGCACATATTATCATTGATGACTTCAAGATATTTGAAGTTGTGTGAGAAACAGAAAGGAAAAGTAGAATTAGGGATAGGCAATAATAGAATTAAAATTACAACAGTAAGCAGAACTACAGACGGGTGAATGTTGATAATAGAATTAAATTACAACATTAATTCAAGGACTAAAGCAGTCAACAAGCATGGAACTGAAGCTTAATAGGCTGAATTCAGACAATGTTGTATGTACATGTGCAAGAAGCAGCCAGGGAAACAGATGGATAATATCTTAATAACTTCATTAATAACTCCATTAATATTTCATTAAGAGTTTCCAGAATGTATGTATATGATCTTAGTAACTTCTTTATTTTAAATTATAGGGATCTCACTGATGCATAGGCGGCGGCTCTAGTTTTGGTTTCTTACACACACCACAAAAATGCAAATGAATTAATTAGTACCGCAAAAATAATATATGACATGAAATCCAAGTGGGGATGCCTAGTATATATAATATGGTCCACATATTATGATGTATCAGCACTTGGATTAATTGTTCTTTTGGCTATTTAGTGCTACAATGAACAAACAAGCTAGCAATGTGGCTGTACAAAACGTTCATTTTATTTTGTAGACTAGCTGCGTGTGTGTGTGCACGAGCACAAGATTTTATGATGAAATGAAATGAATATGCCATGATTCAAAGACTGAAGATCAACAAATGCGAATGCGAACTGCAATGTGACGTAATTGTATTTCATTTAGTCATTTCGTCAAACACATTACGGAGTCAAAAGTATTAGTTCATTTCAAATATGTGCAATAGGAGAAATAAGTGTACCTGGATCCTGAAAAATCAGCAAGGTAAGGCTGTGGATAACCA
The DNA here is from genome assembly GCA_028052125.1 of Melia azedarach. Taxonomy (NCBI): domain Eukaryota; kingdom Viridiplantae; phylum Streptophyta; class Magnoliopsida; order Sapindales; family Meliaceae; genus Melia; species Melia azedarach. The sequence continues at coordinate 5,640,933 of CM051397.1, forward strand.
GTGCAATGCTGTGGTTGAGGGCAACCCGTGCGAGGCTGTGGCTGTGAGTTACGGTGTGAGGTTGTGGCTGTGGTTAACTTTAAAATCAGTGCTTGAGGACTGCAAAACCAGTGCGAGGCTGAGGCTGTGGCTGACTGGCAAGGGCTATGCGACAGACCGCGGCTTTAGTGGAGTCAGATTTGGGCTAGACAAATTAGGGATATAGATTTTAGGGTAACTTAAAATTTGAAAGTCAGGAATTTTTTTGTTTTAGTTAAATTTGTGCACTCAAAATCTTGGTTTTGCAACCCGGCCCAAGCTTTTTGCCATCTCTACTGTCCAATAGGATATGGGGGTATTATCAGTTTTCTCCCCTGAGGTATTGTTTATTATTAATTAGATGGTTAAGAATAAAAAATAAACAAACACATATCTTAATTAGATGATAGTACTTCTAATTTTTTGTTAAATGACCGAACTGCCATATTCTCTGTTAAGTCAATTCATTGTTTATGTTAAAGGTCATGAGAGATTGTGGACATTTCGGTCATTTAATAAAAAATTAGAAACACTATCATCTAATTAGGGGAAGTATTTGCTTATTTTTTCATTCTTGACCATCTAATTGATAATAAGTAATACTTTAGGGGAGGAAACTAATAATACCCCAATAGGATGGCCATTAGAATATCAAGCACATTATATGTTAATTTCAAACAGTATCTGATAATTAGATCAAATTTTAAAGTAATGGAGTGCTGAAATCCTTCAAACGCTATTTACAGTAATCCAATTAAATTCTATTGAAAAAGGAGAAAACAATGTTAAAAAATTAATACCCTTTATCTTTTCATGTTTTTTTGATAACCTTTATACGAATTAGCTTCTTCTTAAAAAATATTAAAATTTTATAGAATTTATTAAAAATAAATAACTCAAATAAAATACACGAATTCCATGAGTAAATTTTATTCTTTATTTGTTTTAACTTAAAATTTAAAATAAGAAATTAAAGAAAAATAAGAATCATTAATTTAAGTTTTCATGTAAGACTGGGCAAAAATGTCCAACTAAACTAAATCAAATTATTTGACATTACGTGTGTAATTTATTTACCTAGTTGAATTGATAGAATCCTTTGGTTGACTAAGATCCCAAGCTTAATTATAGTTCTTTAGAGATCCAAAATGACATCATTCAGCTTCAAACCCATTCAAGTATTGTTTTTTTCTTATTGAATATATATTTACAGAGGCAAGTAATGGCCTGAAAATTGCTTCAAGTTTCCTCTGTAGCTCAACCATTACATCCATCTTGCAAGAGAGATGACTAATTTGATAGAAATTGACTTGAAAATATGACATTACGTGTGTATTTTGGTTTGAAAGCTTTGGGTACAAAGCTAAGGTAGCCCGTTCGCAAATGGTTTCTCACTCGCCAAGTTAAACCAAACACTAAAAGGGAAAGAACTTACTTTTTTATTATAATACTCCTTAAACTAACTACTCAGTAACAATAATAGATGTCTTCAGAAGAGGTAAATATGCATTTTCCCAAAGTTCTCTAGGTGTTAAAAGGCCAAACTTTGGAGGAGGTATGCATTAAAATCCTTGGTACTTTAATATAATGATTTTTATTTTTTTATTCTCAATAAAGAATATTATTAATATATATAGCAATAAATTTAATAATGCATTAAATTAAATAGAAGAAGAAAGAAGAAAAATTTTTAATATAGAAGAATATTAAGTGAATTGGGTCGAACGCTGTTTTCGCTCTTTCATAAACATTTTTTATTTATTCATATAATTATAATTAACTGTTAGTAATTTTATATCAAAATAATTAAGGACAATTCAAAAGTCATGATAGTTTAGATCAAATATAAAATATAAATAATAATAATTTATAAAGTTTAGTTAACAATAATATTAAAAAAATATAAAGTACTATATTCTAGTAGCCAAAGAATTACAAAAAAGAAAAAAAGAGAAGAAATTAAAATATTTCTAAACAAATAAGTCCTTATTAGTGTCTAATAGTTAAGTATTAAATATATTGTTTTATTGATTTCTATAAATAATAATAATAATAATTGGTAGATAAATTTACATATAAGAATTTTATTAATCCTAACAAAAAAATTGTATTCAAAGTTACAACAACAAAATGAATAATTATATTATTATATATATAATTATTATTATATTATATACAAGAATATTAAAAAAATTTAAACGACATCAAACTTTACCCCTAAAACATTTTCGGGTAACAAATTTTTGGTCCCCAAAAGCATCTTAAAAGCACTTTATGTGATGAGAATAATTATGCCAATAAAAGAGTAAAATTTTGTAAATAATTCTTTTGTTTATATGTTGGCGACAACATAATAAATGTGATCATTAAAGGATGTTGTGAGCGATAAATTTTATGTCATTGTTAAAAGTGTTGTCACTAAAATCATATTTTCTTATATAATTAAGCTAAATAACAGTGGTTTGATGAATTCAAATAGGTAAGCACGTCTTCAGTTTTTTTTTAATTAATTTTTGTAAAAAAAAAATTATCTAAAGATTAAGTAACAACCTGATTTGGTAATTATGTTTGATTTCAAATCTTCGTGGAGACAACGTAATTGAAAAAATTATTATTGCTAGCAGCAACTATGCTGTGGCTAACCATTTGACATGGTAGTTAAAATTTATTTTGATTATATTGCTACGTGATTCATTTGTTTGGTTGGTAGTATCCATAATGATTTATAGGAAACGTAATAATTCATACTGATGTGAGTGATTTGAATATAGGCAATTGATTTTTGAAATATTAGAAAAGATTAGAGTTCTTTTTTTTTAAATTTGGTCAGGTTAATTAGAATATTTTACCTTTATATAGTAAGTAATTCATATGATAATTTTCTTTAACTAAGAAGAGCATAAAATTGACAAGCACTAGCTCTGTTAACTAATAAATGAACTTTGCAATTCATAAGCAAATATCAAGCAAAGAAGAAAATAAGGGGAAAAAAATCACCTATATGTTCTTTATTCTTTTTTCCATCATTGTTTTATTTTTTTTAGCATATACTAATAAATCATTTTTACTTAAAAGTTTTTTCTTTTGAGAATATAGGGCAACTTAAAAGTTAATGTAATTTTAAAATATCAATTCAATGACAACCGTAGAAATTAATAGCGCCCATAATTAATATATATATATATATATATATATATATATATAATCGTAATTTTGGCTTGAGAATGTTAATTCTTCTTCCACATTGATGCTAATTAAATTTACTTCGGATTATGACAAGCAACTTTGTAAATTGCATGTGTACCTGAACTCTATTATATTATAATTATTAAAATGTTGTATTTATAAGGAAATATTGAACTATCGTATTTAAAAATATTATTATAAAATTATTAGTCAATTATTCAATTTCACTCATTTTTCATAAAAGTTTTTTTTCTCTCTATAATCTAAACTTCTATTTACAATTTTTGGAAGGGTTCAGTTGAGATTTAATATTGTAGAGTAATACTAATGATATGAAATCCTAGGTTGAATAGTATTCATTGTTTATAAAATAAAATCAACAACATAAGTTTTTTAAAACTCAAAATTATTGATACAATAAAATCAGTATTTTTTATTATTTTTTTTTATAAACATGTGATATATATCTTTTAAAAAGTGATGATGTTTTTATTTCAAGAAAAATTTATAGATAATTTTGCCACCATATCATATCATGACTCAGAAATTAAAAATAATCGTTGATTCATAAATGAGAATTTAATGATAGTTTAAAATTTATCAAAATTATTTTTCGCAATTAAGACATTCCGGTTTAATTTTTAAGTAGTGTATTTTTAAAATTCTGAAAGTCATAAAAATATATTTCTTAATTTGTATATCAAGATCTCAATTCTAAGTAACAAGTAGACTTTCATATCATATTAGTTTATCATAGGGATCTTGGGATATATGCGTTGTAAAGTTTGGTGTTACTCATTCAAAATGTGTTGGGTAAAAAATTAAATACTCTGAAGAGAAAGAATTCCAAACAAAATTGATTAATTGCTTAATCAATCTGCAGAGCAGACTGGAAGAAGTGTAACTGGGAAATTCAAAATAGGAAGGCGAAATACAGTACACTTATTGATGACAGAAGGGTCCCATCTTAACCTAGGAATGGAGGATTAGATGAGTGTAGCTTATAAGCTAGCCAGCACATCATCACTTTTACAAGAAAGCAACCTTAGCTACAACGTAAGGTAGGTTTTAAATAAAATAGTAATGGAGACATGAAAATTTAATTAATTTGCTAGGAGAGATGAAGCTTGAACGATAAACCAGAACCTCCTAGGTTTTGATCCATGATTTGAGACAATTGTTTCACCATTGAAGAAGAAAAATAATTCACCCAATCTCCTCCTTCACCTCTTCTAAACAAGTACTTATTTTCAAAGTTCTTGATTGATCTTCCCGTTTTGTTCACTTCCAACTTTTTCATTTCTTCAAAACTACACAGCTTTGCTATCTCTTGAATTACTCCTCCTGTCTCTTCCTCCACAGAGAAAGGAACGCCTAGAAAGCTTGCCAAATTTTTCAAGTTTGAGACAATGTCTTCCTTCAAATCCTCGTACTTCAAGAACAGAACTTTGTCCGGTCTCTTCAAGCTCTCGTCCCAATACCCTAACATATGCTCCCAAAACGGACCAAATCCAATAATCCCATCACAGTACATTCTGAATGCTTCCTCCAGTGAAAAAGTTGGTAAGGATTCAGGTCTCAATTTGCTGACGAAATGCCACGAAGACATGAAAGTGTCAAAAGGGTTTCGGCAGATGTAAATCACCTTAGCATTGGATTTCTGAACAGATTCTTGCATATTCAAAGAAGCAAATGGGATATGAGTAGCAAAAACTCGAGGCTCAGGAAAGTTGGACAAGTCGGGAATTTGGTTATTTTCATAGAGCTTGTACTCAAAGAAAGACACAAGATCATGAGGATTTGAGGCAAGCAAAGGATGGTTTTTGTTTGAAACGATGGGGAAACTTTTGCGATTAACGATGGCAAAAGTCAAGGCTTTCAACCAAGTTGTGCCTGATTTTGGTATGCTGGCTAATATAACATCGCTGTCTTTAGCTTGGAAGTGATTTTGGAAAGAAATTATTGCTTGGATTTCCTTGGGCTGGCACCAAAATCCTTGAAACTTGTAGAGGTAAGGAGTTCGCCAACCTTTCTCTTTAGGAAGAGAAAGTAGCAACTCCTTGCACTCATCGCTCAAGTCCTTCGCCTCCTCATCTTCTCCTCTTCTCCCCGTTGCTAGTATTTGAGATGATTTGGTGAAATGGTTGACAACAACAGAAGTGGTGGCTGTGGTAGTGGTAGTGGTGGTGGTCACAGAGCTCGGCATTCTTCTTCTTCTTCTTTATTTTTCTAATATAAGGTGATGAGTTTATCGATTGGTATACAATATTGTGCTAAAAATACGCACTTATATATACTTTTAGCTCAGCTCTGTGTATGCACAGTGCACGTTGAAAACGTGAGGGCCTATCTATCACGTTTATTTTGTTTGAACAAAGACTGCTGATTTTCTTTTCTGTTTTTGAGTTTCAATTTAGGATACGGATGTTTTTTTGTTTTTTTTTTTAAGGATGACGTGCCGACTACAGCTAGCTACTCTTCACGTGACCAATTCGATCGACGTATCAGTTATAGTTGGGGTTTTTCCTCTTGAAATGTTTAGACAATTTCTTCCTTATTCGTCTAATTTAACCGGATATTGCTAATTTAATACATTTTTTAATTTTATTATTAAATTTTTTTTTATCTAATTTTAAATGTGATGTGTGGTTACAGCCGGCCATAAAAGGCTCTTGCCTGGCGGTATGTACAGTGTGAGTGGAGGTTTATGAAATGCGCCGTAATTGCATTTTAATGTACAGTTAGTTTTTCACCAATTGTATGTAAATTTTTGGAGTGTGTTATAATTGTATTATTTAAATTTCGGTAGAATTATGATATATTGTTAATAATTGTAAATATAATATTAAAAAAATGCATGGTCATATGTTAAACGTGAAATATTTTTATTTTTATTTTTATTTTCTTTGGAATACTGATACACGCCAACCACCCGTCCAAATACATAATTCCATACCACCAACCACTCTTCCAATGAGTCGTCGGCTGAACAATAAATAATTGAAAATCAAGAAAAATTGAAGTAGCCAATGTTTCTCTTTTGTTTTTTTAAGAATATTCAATTAAAAAATAATTTCATAAGCATTAACTCTATTTTAAGTATCTGAAATACTGTAAGAATACAATAAAAATTTTAAATATTAAAAAGAAAAATGAACGAGTTACATATAAAATTTTAATTTTTAAAATATTTTTTAAAATGAAGTAAAAATTAATTAATATTAACTAATTAAATTTAATATATATGTGTATTAATTATAATTTAAAATTTAATAATATATTATATAAATAATGTAAAATATATATATATATATATTTAAAAAATTATTGATCCATTCTAATATATTTTTAAAATATCAGTTTTATCACGAAAGGTAATGATTGTTGTCTAGAATTTTAGTAGATTAAAATCTGAATTTAAACCGTGATTCATCCAGGTCCGCGATTCACGCCTCTGCCGACGGATTTGCCTGTTTGTGGGCTCGACCTTTGCTGTCGACAGCATAAAAGGCCAAAAAACGCACGGACAACCACTACTGTCAATATCCAAACCAGCGTTAGCAGCTTTAGTGCACTGTGGCCCTTCTAGTGCTTTGAAACTCTGTCTTCCTTTCCTTGTATTAGTAGGAAGGTTTAATTTTAGGATAATTTTATTTTACTAATTTATATTTAAAAAAATTGTTAGTTGTTAAATTTATTTTACTAACGTTGTTAGAATATTAATATCTTATTTAAATTAACCTTATTAAAAACATTCATATTTTAACTAATATTTATTGTTTTGAATTAGAATTTTTAGTTTAGGTTTGATTTAGTTTTTTTAATTTATATTAAATTATAATTTGAATTTATATAAAAAATATTATTTATGTGCATTGAATATCATCAAGAAATAAAAAATTATTATTGTATTTTTAAAATAATATTAAAGTTGAGGTTATGATTTTCTCTTGTGTGGAATTAAGTTTGGTAAAAATTTAATTTAGACTCGAATTTATTTTTTATATATGTAATTCGGACCGGACCCAAATTTAATAAAATTGAATTGAATAAAAAATTTAGACTTTAAAAATTTAAAAAAATATATTTTTTATATTTTTTATTTATGAATTAGATTAAAATCGATTCAGTTTCACTCCATTTCAATTTATTTGAAATTAAAAAAAATTTAAGATTAACCTATTCGAATTTAACTCAATTCAAATTATAATTAAAAAAAATTAAATTCAACCTGATTTATATTTAAAATTATTTAATTCGATTATAAAAAATTAGATTCACCCAAACAAAATGGAACCTGGATTTTTTGGTCATCAGTGCATAAAATCTTATTTTATTTTTCTTGCACCACACACCACATGGTGCATGCACTGCCCTAATTCTAACGTAACATTATTTTTCTTTATTTTTTCCTTTTTATTTTATACTATACAAGAAAAAATGTATGCGTAAACTTTGGGATTGCTGACAAAATTCTTTTCCAACTACCACAATAAAGCACAATTAACGCCTGCCCAGCATAAATTTTATTCAAGACCACTCAGATACGTTGATTCAACCCGGTAATTTCCTCCGCTGCCCTTTCCGCCGCAAATCAACCATGCGTTTTCAAGATCGTTTTCGTTTAATTTTATTCAGAAATCTTATTTTTTTATCATTCAGATCCAGCCAACATTTATGATTAATTACAATCCACCTCTCTGGCGTTTATCATCCATAACCAATTTTTCGAGTCCTAACCCAATTTAATCCTAGGATTTTATCATTCACGATGTTTTATTACGAACTCTTTGGTATATTTTCATTCAGCTCCCGGATTTTATCATTTAGATTCTAGGCTTTTGTCATTCAGCGCCTTCAAAATTTTTTGTCAACCCCGTGAAATTTAGATTATTTGTCATTTAGGTCCTCGGTGAATTACAAATTTATCCCCAGTATTTTTATATTTTTAAAAAATTTAAACTCTTCAAATTAAAATAAGTTAAAATATTTCCACTCATAATTAAATTGATTCCTGTATTAACAGAGTTAGGTCACATGATAAATAAAATTAATAGTGCTCGGTATATTAAGTTTCCTTCTAGATGAATTTAGGAGATACGATAATAATTTAAAATTAATATTTTTTCTTTAAATGTTACATAAATTTGCATCAATAAAATTCTTCTATAATATTTTATTCTAAATTTCAAAATGTCGATACCATTTTATTAATTATAAATAATTTTTTAATTAAACTTTTTTATTGTCTGTCAAGAAAAAACTTGAATAACAAAAACAAGTTTAAAATATTTTTTTTATATTATAATCACTCGATATAATTTTGTTACGTGTATATTTAATTGTTTATTGCACTCATCAACTTGTTTAATAGATTTAAAAAAAAATAGATTTTATTAAATTATTATGGGAGTGAGTTGTTAGTATACAATATAAGATATTTAGAAAGAAAAAGAAAACAAATAGATAAAATGAGAAGGCAGGTTGACTGGCGAGACACGGTTCTCTTCTCACCAAGCAAGCAACGTAAGCGCAACAATAAATTTGCGATAAGGACAAATATATATTTGTATTTTGCAAAATAATAGATAGGAATATAAATCACAAAACAATTTGATGTAGGTTCCTTTTTTTAGATTTAATTCAAGTTTTGTTAATAAAAATAATGATTTGATTGTTATACCCTTTAAAATATTTATGAATTATATAATTTTTTTTTACCTTATTCGTTTGTAACAAATAAATTATGTTAAAATTTGTTTAATCTTAATATAATAATACCATCTTGAAATTAGAACTTTAGGAAAATTAATTGATCATAAATAATATCATTTACCAAATCAGTGATAAAAATACAAATGTTAATTGGTATAATAAATTTCCAATGAGAACAAAGAGAAAAATTATAAGAAAAAGAAAATGGGATTTGATTTTGACGATTGTGGTGGAAACTACTAGAGACCATTTTAATACAAAACGATAGACCTGAGAATATAAAGGTGAGATTTGAGTCCGAGAGAAAATACATTTGACTCAACATAGAAATAGTAAAATATTCTATTAATAAAATTATGTTTAGAATAAATTATAAGTTTTTTTATTAAATACTTAAATACATACATACGCGCCCGCGCGTGTATATATATAAAACAGAAAAAAAAAAAAAAAAAAAAACAAATGCGGTGCCTCAATGGATGGTGATACTAAACGAATTTGGGCCTACGATGTCCTAGTGAGCAAGAAACAACATGCTGATAACACGATATTGAATTGGGGTCGAGAGAAATAACAGGATAGACAATTGAATGAATATTTGGTGGCAACGTAGTCCACGTGCATTCATGTTGTTGTTAGTTGTCACATCACTGGCACAAAAAAGGCACATGTTAAAACGTAAGACTTTTAAGGACAATATGTCCTAAAACGTTTAGAATAGTTGTGGCATGTGGTGGTCCAAAGAAAGTAAACGGGTATGGGTTCTACGCTAGAGAATTTGGTACGTGTGTTCACCGTCGCTGAAAGGATGCGGTCCTCAAATGAATTGAATCGTATAGGTATTACAAACCCCACCCATCCCACCAATTCTTCAACCCCATCAAATTTTAAAGTTCAAAGATGTTCTTCTACATTTAATTTATGAAAAAGAAAAAAGTAGCTAGAGGCGGTCCAAGTTTGAGAACGAGTCGTAGATTGAATTCCAGACAGACATTCTCTTTCTCCGATGGACGATCCTGTTAACCAACACTACTAAGCGCTACGGAGGCAGCTCGATCGAGATGTAGAAAACTAGGAGTAGCGGATTCAGTTGTTTTAAACCAGTCAATGTCTCAGTCGCAACATTCCTTTCTAGCAGTAGCCGGAGTTGATTTTGAAGTTGATCCAGCACTCCTTAATCCTTATGAGCTTCCGAACCACCTATTGAGTGACTTTCTTCCAAGATTTATAGCTGCATTGAAAACACCTAGCTCTATTTATCTATCAAGTATAAAGCCCGTTCCTCCATTCCATCTGCACGTCTGGAATGAGATAATATAAGTTCTAACTGCCGACCTTTCTATCCTGCTCACTAGGTTCTTTGGTTTTTTTTTCTTTTAATAAACAATTTTTGGTCATACTTTTTTTTATTATATGAATTTTTGGTTACCTCCCATTTTAAACTACTATATCTCTTTCATATTATTATTTTTTTCACTCAATAGATCTCAATATAGTCTCACCTCCACTACCACTGACACTGCACTTCCATCTCATTTTTATTATTTTAAGAAAATAACTTAATACATCAATAATACAAATTAGCAACATTATATTACCGTATAATTTTAATTTAAACATAAGCAAATTAATTATTAAAAATAAATTAGTTCTCCTCATCTATAATTACTACTCTTTCTCTAAGTATATCTACTATATCCTCTTCCTTACCTATCACTTGCCTACTACTAGGATGGGCACAATCTTATTCAGGTTGAGATTTTTCAAATCTGGATCCAATAAAATTTTTTTTGAGTTTCTTATTTTTTGAACCAGAATCAAACCGAATAAAAATCAAACTGAATCAAAATCAAACCAAACATATTTCAAACCGAATCGAATTGTCTATTTTAGATTGATTCAGTTTTTTGAATTTTTTTTTTATTATTTTCTTACGATCTTTATAAAACAACATCATTTGTTGTTAAATATATATAAAATAACTGTTATTTTGATAATAAAATATATTAAAAAATATTTTTATGTCAATATCAAAATCGAATTAAAAAAAATCGGTTTTTTTTTTTAAATTAGAACTAGACATGAGTGAACAAAAATTAAAATTGGGTTGAACTCGTCGGTTTTAATCTGATTTTTTTAAAGTTTTAAGTTTTCTTTCCACTCCTACCTACTATCACTATTATCTTCATACCCACCACTCATTTCTCTCACATTTTACTCGTTATTACCACTATCTCTATATCCACCAGTCCACCACTCATTCCTCTTACACCTTACTTATTATTTCTCTAATCGTATCCACCACTGATATCTTTTCTTCCTTTAATTGGATTACGACTAGGTCTAGTAACATCAACAATTTTGGTGTGAGACGTCAAGAACCATAAAATTTAATCACAAATTCTAGAAAACAAAAATATGGTACATACATAAAATTTAGGATATTAAGAATATTTTAATAATTATTGACTTAAAAGGTTAGTCAAATAATGATTAAAAGGAGGTAAGCAGTACACACATGAAAATTTTAATTTAAGCTATACAATCTCAAAATGTGATAATATCCCTTTTATTAAATTTATTCTGCATTGTCAAGGGTTATGATTTATTCCCAGAAGGAATGAAATCAGTATACGTGGGAGGAGGTGCTTTTCGTATCAGCCTTCCAATTACTGGACTGGTCCAATCCGATTGGTTCAGGGTCCAAGAAACTGACAAAGAGTAAAGAATGATGCTAAACCAGGTACTATCATTCTAATTACACTTTTCCAAAGAATAAGGTTTGGGTGCATTCAATAATAGGCGGGGTGTCTTGAGATTGATCAATATTATCGCCGGAGCAAGGTTGAACGGAGGTGGGCCATAAAATGTCACGAAGCCCATGAAATGATAATTAAAAAAAATTCCTTTACCATCTTCATAAATACTTTTTCAAAATTAATTATAATGTTTTTCTTAAAAAAAAAATTAATTTATTAATTTTAAAAAATAAGACCACGCATTTTTTAAAAAAAAATTATAACAAATTTAGCCAACATATATTTTTTTCCCCTTAAAAACATTATTTCCAAAACATCATTTTTATAGGTTCTAAAACTATTGTTATAAAAACATAAAATAAACATAAAATTAGTAGTTGAGTAAAAATAATATTACCCAAAGTAATATTATTTTCACTAAAGTAATATTACCCAAATTATTTGATAAACATAAAATTAGTAGTTGAGTAAAAATATCAAAATCAATAGAATAAATAAATAAAAGAAGTATTATAATACGAAGAGTGTTGTGATTTGAATGAAGTCAGGTAGAAGAGACAGGGAATATGTAAAGTCGGTATCAAATACGAGCTGTAAAGGATGGGGGGTGCGTGCGGTAGAACCTCACTGCCGAAATTGTGAAAACAACATTGACCCATTCTCCCAAGTCCTTTCACTTTCAGAAATATGACCCTTATCCCCAACACAACACAACACCACACCACCCACGAGCAAGCTATGACAATCGAATAGTCCCTATCTCTTTCTATTTTGTATTATGACAATTGCCTATTTGGCTTGCCTCATCCTATAATAATAGGAGAAGATTCATATATATATGTGACCACTTTTCTTTTCGTTAATAGTTCTCGAAACGCAACTGCTCCTGTTTTGTATTATAACTGAAGGGTCGTAAAGTAATACAGTAGATTTATTTAAAATGTATAATACACCTCTAGAACCAAACCAAAAGTGGGGTTAGAGGGCTTTTGAAAGCACACACAACCCTCTGGAAACTGAGTCAAAGACAGCTACAGAGCTTGTCTTTTTCTCCAACATGAGTCCAACACACGTGTGCCTGGTCTTCATTATGATTTCCCAACTACTTTCACCATATATATTTCAGGCCTTCCCATGGTTACATCTCTTTCCACTTTCGACATTGATTGATACTCTCTTTGTTTTTCCTTTCTTTTGTCAAAATCATTGCATAAGAAAAAAAAAAAAGAGCAGCAGCTAGCACTTCTTTAGATATATGTCTATTCCACCGTTTGCCAGGTGAGCAGAAAGTGTGTTAATTAAGGTTTTGACAAAACACATAAGCTATATATATGTACTGATACAGCAATTAAACTCAGCTTTAATAGTTGACCACTCGTCATTAATCATTATTATCTTCCAACCATAGCACAAATTCCATATTATATAATCATATGGTAGTATCATTCCCCATAATATAAGTAACATCACCTATTAGATTGCTGCTCGATGGTGCATATAATGGAATTGTACAATGAATAGATGGTTGCTTTGATTGGTGAAAAGAAAAGGCAGGAGAGAGGAAATGCAGGTGGAGCCATAAGATGCAAGCTAGCTAGCCTAGCTACAGGTTCTGCAACTTCAATGGCATAATAATGAATGGAGAGGGGAAGAGCAGATGAGGAGGAGAGTGGTGTCTGTGATGGGGTAGAGATGGTGGTGGTTAAGGCCACATGTTCCCCATAAATGCTCGAGACAATGCTCAAGGGCCCTGTTTATAAAGACTTTCCGTTTTGCTTGTACAGTTTTTTATGTCCCCCTTCTGTTGCTCTCATTGTCCCCTTTCCTTTTGTCCATCCTTCATGGATCTCACCTCTCTAACTTCTTCCTGTACTCGTGGCCTCTTGTTGGCCTTTGCCTGCATCGCCATAAAAGCCTGACCCTCCCTTCTTTTTAATTTTATATACATTCAGTAATGATCTAATCCGCGACGTTGTTCACTTTATAGTAAGTTGTAGTGTCACGTAATGCTATACGATTAATTCACGATTTTAATTCTATTTTACGAGATATTATAGAATCGCACTACGTGTATAGGAAAATAGGTCTTTGAATTTATCTCCACTCTCAGAATTGAATTGTAAATCCCAGAGGTAATTTGTTTGGCGGATGAGAGACAGAGACCAAAGGGTTGGCAAGGAAGGTAGCTGCCTATGATATAATAAGCACAACATCTCAACAGGATTGGATGAGCTCTGCAAATGTCTATTAATTCTTAACTTATTTTTTTGCCAGAGTCGTGGCACTGGCACAGCCTAGCCTGGGAGCAAAATTATTGAGTTCCATGGTGTCCTTCTATTTTATTTCATTATTAGTTACCGTTTCTTCAAATAAATTTCATTTTATAATGTTTATTTCACTTACATATACATATGATAATGATCTAGTGAGCAATGCTGCTTATATTATAAGGAATCGCGTAAGAAATACAGTTGTTTCATAAGATGTTGCTCATAAGGATCACTTTTCTCTCTACATATAATATCATATCTATTATACTTATTTTTCTTAATACATTTTTTTCAAATAAGTTGCTAGAAAACGACAGTTCCATAGCACATCTCAACTTAGCTACCTAAATTTAATGAATGAAAATAGTTGCCTCTTCGCCTCCTAACAAAAGCTTTCAAGGCACCATAACTGTTTTCTATAAGCTATTAATCTCAGGGTATGTTTGGGATCGAGGAGCTCTCACCATTAATTCTAATTCACGTCTCTTTGGAATTAGCATCATTATCACTTCCATCATGGAAGAAATTGTGGAGGAAATTTGCATTTGCACAAATGGGGAGAAAATTGCGATCATATCTAATTGATAATCTAATTAGCATACAAATCCTGGAATATCCAGCAACATATGGAAAGGAGAGAATACAGAATAACTTCTACAGATCAAATTCTGATTCCTATCATTAATCCTGAAGTCATTTACTAATTTGTTCAATCATTCTAAATGGTTCCCAAGCTGGAGCCTTTTTGCTGAAAAACCTTCCTACCACTTTTGATTCCAATAACTTTATAGCTTCCTGAGATTTGATGCATCTGGGTGTCTTGTATTGGTTCACAGAAGATCCCTGAGATACACAAAGATCCATTAGTTCATCAAAAGTTCCATGTCTCACAACTCTTATCTCCAATGGCCCAATGGAATTGTCTTTTTTCCTGCATCTTCTGTACACAGAATCCAGTGATTCTTCCACTGTGGAGCAGCATTCCTCCATTATTTCAGGATCAAGCTCTGGAAGATCATTGCTTCCTTTCATTTTAATCTCCCAAAATAATACATAGTGGCCTGGAATTGAGCAAGTATCAGCATAGCCAGTGTATTCTGTCAGGAGAAATCCAAGAGGCTCAATAAGAAGTTTTGCTTCTGTCACTGCTTTTAATAAATCTTCTTCATTGGTTTTATCTGTGTCAATGCTCAGTACCACATTTCTCCTATGCACAAACCGAAATTGAGGAGCTTTGTTGTGAAAACCTGTTACCATAAGAATGTCTCCAACTCTGTATCTGTATAGACCTGGCAACAAAAAGCATAGCAGGAAAATGAGCAAGAACAAGAGATCTAGGTCCAGCAAGCTATATATGTATATATACTACTGAAATGAAACTAACCTGTAAAAGTTGTGACAACGAGTTCATAGTAGTGACCAAGTTGCACACTCATGAGATCAACAATTTGGACTATCTCCTCCATTTTATCCTTCTCCTGTCTGCTGCCATTGCAGTGGATTTCTTCAGTCAGTTCATTGTTTTTCTGCACAGGCAAGAACTCGAAGTAGGCCATATTTGGTAGGAGAGTGTAAGAGACATCAGAAGGTTCGCAGAGTGGTTTAAAATTGATTCCAAAGTAACATTCAGAAGAAGCATACATCGTTGAAACTAGAGGAAGCCCACCACTGTAAAATTCAAGTGTTGGAATATACTGGGCCATAGAACCTGTAACAATAACTTCAATGTACTTTGTTCTTGGCCAAAGTTTCTTAATTATTCCTTCCCATGATTTCCCACTACACTCATTCTCTATCAAATCCGCCAATTCGGTATTAGGCTTGTTAAGTATTAATGATACAGCATTTCGGCAACTGGGGTCAGTGATCCAATCACTGACATGGCCAGTTCTTATGGTGGTGCATAATTCTTCCCAGTAATCTTCTAAAAACTTTATAGCACGCAGAAAGGCAGAGGCAAAAACAGCACCAACTCTTAGTACCTCATCGCGCTGTACTAATCCACAGAGTAATTGGCAGTACATACTCTGCTTGCTGTCAGGACACAAGATTGTCTCATCAGGACTTGTATAAATGTTATACCTATTGAAGGGCCGGTTCCTGAAGTTACTGCTCTTGTAGTAGCTGGTTAGCACAGGCCTCGCCATCAAACCAGACGGGGTTCTGATTTCTGGTTTGACAAACAACAAATACATTGCTTTTCCTTGGTCCAAGCCATCCACATACCTGGAATTTACAATAGCAATGGAAAATCGGAAAATTGTTCAGAGTTACTGTTGCATTCATTTTCAAAGCATTAGTTGAATTAATCAGGACAGAATTGAAGAGAGGTTTCTTACTTGTTCATAACTGGCACAAGCAGGTTATAAAAGAATGATTTCCTGTCCAGGTCTTCAGCAGTTGATGGCATCATCTTCGGCTGCCCTCCTGAAGTTCCAGAGCTGCAAGAAAGATGAATTCAATTATACTCCAATCAAGAATTCTAGAAAGAAATACGAGTAAAACAAACAAAATTTTGAACCTTGTGAGGAGCTCAGTAATTGGTTGAGCTGAAATGATCTCCGATGGCTCTCCATTTGCAATTCTCTCGATATAAGGTTTGATATCATCATAATTCACAACAGGAACATTCTTCTTGAAATTTTCCTCATCAAACTGGCCTTTCAGAAACCCTCCAAGGTATTCTGTTTTGGCATTTCGACTCAGTATTTCCTTGAGTACCTGCTGTTGTATCTGGAGTGCATTTGCTGTCAGCTCCTCCAAGAGCTTCATTCCAGCTTCACTATCATTTGGATCATAATCTGGTAACATCCTTGCCAATATCAACAAAGAAATGTAAGCTTTTTAAAAATGTTTTTGGTACCTCTACAACAATTTATAAGACAGCAGCCTCTCTTCCTGTTTGATTAAATTATAAAGAAGCAGCTTATAACTCAGCTACAGCAAAAACAACAAAGAAAATGATCAGAAAGCAGAAGAAGGAAAACTACAGCAACAGCGGCAGTACAATCTATCTGGTCTGGACTGGTATTTAAAGCCCCCTCTCTCTGTGTGTGTGTGTCTCTCTCTCAACTAGAATGTGTTTCAGCTTAGCCAGCTGCTAATGAAATATTGTGAGGGAAAATGATTAAATAACAAAATGTGGAGGGGATTTTAGGAAATACTGTATGAAAATAAGAGTCTTACTACAATAATAACTTCTTAGTGCAATTCTCCAAGTTCTTTTGGCTTCACATTCTAAATTCTTTATTATGTTTTAAAATGGATCAGTGATACCAAATGATATGATAAATGAGGTGACATTCGTATTACAGTAAAACAATTATATGATAAATTTAGAACTATAAAAAAAAAAATGAGGATGTGCATCATAGAACTGGTTGTATATTAGTGTTACCAAGTAAATAGAAATAAAAAGGAGGAAATGCAAGGGAAGAAGAGGTTATGGAGGACCTACACACATGGAGTTGTCTGGTAAGCTGTGAATAGATGCAGCTATAATATTACCAGTCAATACTACCTAAGGGCTAGGCTACAAGTCCCTATTTTTCCCCATCAGCCTCTTTGTTATTAACATGAATATTTAAACGAATTTTCTTGTAGAATTTCAAAGCCAATCACAAGCTTTGCTTTATACGAAGCATTTAAGTATTTCAATCATTAATGCAAACTGTTGTAAGTGCACTGAGAATTGGAATTGTTTAAGATTAAGCAGATGGAAACAGAAATAAAAGAAAAAAATAATGATAATGAAAATTAATGATTAAAAAGCAGAAAGTCCTGAAAGATTTCCAAGTACCCATGAAGATAGAATAGGACAATATTGCAATCATAGCAAGCTTGCTTTACAACCCTTGTGGCTCCTAAGATTAAGAGACGGCCTTAATTAATTGTCTTGCTTGCGAGTTGTGATTAATTTTAAAAGAGGGATAATAACATTTAAATTCTTTAATTTTTATGGTTTTATAAACAAGAACATGATGTATTCACTTGTTTTATTTAGGTCCCTAGTAGTAATTCTTATTAAAATTACTAAAATATTTTTCCAGTGTCAAAACTCATTATTATGAAGATAATATGATAAGTAAGGATCAGAATTTGTTATACTAGTACTAAATTTTGAAAATATCTGATAAATTTTTACTATCACAAGACACAATTAATATTTATTAACCACTCATTTATTTATAACAATATTGGTATGAAATCTTTCTATTTCAGACCGTCCTTAATCATATTGATATTTTAAGATCAAATATAATAGATGTATACATAAAATGTGAATTTAATGAGATCAAGATGTAAGAAAATACGACAAGAACAAAATAATAAATAATTGATTTGAGATATATACACGAGATTTTATGAAGATTTTAGGTTATATATGAAAATATAAATGAAAAAGACAGAAGATTGCACGAGAATACTTAATGAGATTAATAAAAGTGAATTGAGTCACAATTTTAAATAAATTATAATGTGGTTACATACAAGGAATATGTCAATCTTTTTTTGATTCCTTGTTGACAAAAGATTGTCTGCTATATTGCAATATGCAAGTTCCACCACCAAGCTTGTTTTAAGACCCACACAAAAGGCTTTTCAGTTGTCTCTGAAGAAAATGAAATCTTTTTCCTCTTTGTTCAAATCATTTTCTCATTCTCAATCAGGTCTGGTCTAGGAGGACTTAGAGGGCAGCCTCTTCAAAGCTCCCACTAATATCATAATTAATTGATTAGTTAATAGAATTTTGAAATCATATATAATTAGGAGGATATGAATTAACTAATTAATCACGTTATGCTTGCTTGAAATTGTACGAGGACAGTAATTTTCACTTTTAATTATCATTCTTACTTGAGGCCTTAAAATGTGAATGAATGTAGACAGAAAGTGTCAAAGTAAAGCTAAAGAAGAATCATGATAAGTCTATTCGAGGACCCTTCTATCTAGAATCATCACAAAATTAATATTGGAATGGAAACTGGCCAAACCAAATTAAACAATGCAATGCTGCATGCAACCAAATTTATTTTATTTTATTTTTTTTGGGATTGGAACCAAATACTCTCTGGTTTCACAACTAAAAGTTGAAGAAAGCAAAAAGTGCTTTTGGATTCCTTTGCATTTTAGATTCTGACCCACTTGCAAGCCATTGCCAACTTACTATAACTTTGAAAATTTTTATAATAAAAAAAAATTATAGGTAACCCACCCGAGCCTGGAAGGAAAATAATGAAATCAAGGTAGCTAAGCTGACTAGCAATATTGCAACCACAACAAAACTCAAAAGCCAAAACCATGGATTGGCTTTGCTAGCTCTTGAGTCACATCCATCAAAATATAGAGCTAGCTAAGCTTCACACATTTCCCCATAAGATCCAAAACACTTTTTTTTTTTATCTCTTTTATACAACATTGGAAACACTCCACTCCACTCCAACAAATGCATACATATATGTAGCATTAAAAAGAGTAATATGCAACAACAATGTTTCAATAATTTTGGTATCGAAACTTATAACAACATAAAAAGTATATCACATATATCGCTAAGTTTTAAAGTGACAACATTAACGTGGGATCCTCTATTCTGTTACGCATACATGCATAGTTATATACATATACGTCAATGCAAAATCTTAATTAATTTTTTACACAATTTTAAAATTTACGAAGCAATAATTGCATATTTATATTTATAGAACTAAGGAGTGAGTCAAAAGAGGCCAAAATTACAATGCAAGGAAAGAAGAAAAGAAGGGTTTGCAAAAGACAGTTTATTACTTCAGAAATGAATCCAAAATTGGAAAAAGAGTTGTTCATTTGGTGAAGAAATGCCCACGTCGCCACATAGAAATTAAGACCCCATCACCCCAAAATAAATAAAAAAAATGGCTGGCATTTTCATTTGGACTCTTTCCAATTAATAAATTGATTCACTGGACTTCACATTCTCACTGCTAATGTTGATTCTTTGATTCTCTTTAATCCAACACTTCTTTTAATCTTACTCTGAACTATTTACAAATATATATATATATATGCACGTTGTTATCTTCTAGACTAGGTACCTGATTCTTTGCAGTCCGTGAGTTTTTTCTATGGGTAATAACAACTGGGCCCTCGAGTTTTTATGATTTGTCAATGAAGAGTATAATTATTCTGTTTATATCAAATAAATTTCTTATCCTAAAGATTTGGACTCTTTATAAAGTAATAATTTGATCATTTTATTAAGGATCGATAATTTATGTAATTATGTTTGATAAAATATAAAAACCAATAATATTAAGAATATAAGCTCTATTATATTGTTGTCACATAAATTTTTTTTTTTTAAGATGTGAGACAAGTTGTACTAACAGACATTATTACATCAATTTTTAAATACAAATTTATATAAGAGTTTATATGTATAATAGGATTCTCTTTCTAGTACCTAAAATTCAGTTACTCAGAAACATATAAAAGGAAACCAAGATAAAGAAAATGAGTGTGAGGCATTAAAATCTCACATGGCTCAGCTGCAAAAGGATTGTTAGACAAAGAGTTTCAGACAGGGTAGACGGTCTAGGTATATATATATATATATCTGTTTATTAAAATGTTGTCACATGTATATTTAATTTTAAAATAATCAATCGTTAAAAGTGATTATGAAAACAAGAGAAAATTAATATTATATTGTGAATTTATTGTATGATTTTTTTTATTAAATATTTAGTAAATACCCCCTTTTTATTTATCAACAAATTCCACAGTTGAATCTCTCACTTATCTTATATAATATAAATCTCATCCTATAACAATTATATGAATTAAAAGTCAGAACAGTTAATTTTAATATTAAAGAAATATTTTATAAAAAAAGAAGAAAATAGGGCAGATCTCTCGGAGTCGGAGGGTCAAAGGCCGATACATTAATTGAGGGGCATAAGCCACATGAAGAAGAAGATAGTTAATTGAGGTAATTAGACCTAGCCATTATGAAAGCACCGATCCCTATTAATATTTTGTTAAAAAGAGGTGTTTTGGTAAGCACATTCAAGAGAAAAGTATTAGCATGGTAAAATAATAATTAAGACATATATATCGGGATTTGCTAGATTTTGTTTCAGAGTTGTTCATGTTCTAAGAAAAAAACAAAATAGGATGCTTGTGGAGGAGACATAATGGCCTTGAATTTTGCAGAGGAAGAGGAGCAAAACAAGGGCCACCGGTGTGCTTCCTTCTCTTTATACATCATTGACTAACTAATTATCATTATTTTATGTCCATTTGGGGGGTTTAACAGTCTTTTGCTTAATTAGCTATATATCGGCAAACAAACATTAGATTAGAGAGCCTATAACACAAACACTTTCCTTCAAATTAAGAAAACAAATGCTTATTACATTTAAGTCAACAATATATACTTTGATTGTGAATTGGACTCTTACAATTAACAGTGTTTGTGATGATCATTTCTTGTAAGCATATACCTAAGAGAAGGCAGGCTAAGGCACAACCTGCAATTCCTAATTATAAACACAATTTCGGAGACTGAGATATCATCCATTATTAGAAGCTATTACGAGTAATAGAACTACCCTCCTTGGTTAATCAAAGGAAAAGAACTTGCAAATGAATTAGCTTTAAGTTATATTTGTGTCCCAACAGGTGAAGGCAAACAACTTAGATGGTGGTGTAAATGAGCACAAATCCCCTGCAATGAAACCTTGCAATTCAAAATAATGCCAATATAGTCTTTCTTTCTAAGAGAACTAAACAAAACATTATGTCAAACTAAAACAATTGAAAGCAATTTTTTAAGACTCAAAAGTGCTTTCTAAGGCGTGCGGGAGAGAAAATCACTTTTCGCAATTTTGACAGCATTACGAGTACTTTCTAAACTACTGAAAACTTTATAGGATGTAACTTTCGTAAATAAATTATATGAACATGTGATAGCAATATAATTTTGCTACGTTAGTTTCTATCCCTTATATTATTATTACAACTAAATGGTAATAACCAAATTTTTGAAACTTCTCTCAATGTAAAGACATATACTGAACTTGTACTTGCATTGAAGCTTGAGAAAATGAAATTATGTACATTCATGAATAGGTATATAGTTGTTTTAAGAACCGAACAATCTAGAAAACAAGTAGCCATGGCAACCTTGTACTGTATCAAGCAGTGGAGAAGTCTGGCAAGCTTCCTCCACTGTGCGATCCATCCATTTTTTAGACAGAGATTCTGCAACAGGAGCAATCTGATGTTGCAATACCGCTGCACCAAGCGGTCCAACTAAATTCAACCTTGTTGCAGCAGAGATAACATCTCTACCTGTAATAAACATATAAGCTCTCTGAGAAGTTCCACTATGAAATCCAAGAAGTCCACAAATCATCCCAAAAACAGGAGCATGGTGAAATGCAACACTTCCAGACTTTAGAGAGATTTCCCGCATCCTTTTGAGAGATGGAACCTCTGTAAACACTGAGGCAGCCACTCTCATAAGTGCTGAACCTTGTGCCATTGATGCCTTTCGACTCACTTCATTAGTTAAAGTGGCATCTAACGTTCTGTCAAGTTTATGCCAGGTTTCTAAATCTGGATTCATAGTAGCCATGCATACAAAAGGAAGGACTAAGCTCCCCGTATTCTCTAAGATATGAATCACATAAGTCTGAAGATCTTCAGGAGATGAAATTATGCGTGCCTGAATTGCTGCCTCAATACCAAATGAATGCGCAAATCCACCTGTAGGGAGAATGGAATCAAGTAGTTGCCACTCGCTCCACTGTAAAGGTAATTCAGTAGATGTTTGCCTTTCTTTTCCATCACTTATTTTCACCTGGTCATCCTCCATTGATTAAATGCAGACCTAAGTCATTAACAATAGACAATTATATGCAATTGTCTTAATGAAAACAAACACAATGTTAATGCATCTTAAAGCATAAATTAGATTGTGACACTTATGCAAAATTCTCTTTGATATATTGTTCCACAAAATAACAAGGTTTGACAGGCCTAAGCATAGGCTTCAACAAACATACAGCATATCAAACAAGTTCATTTCACAAGACAAAAGAGAATTTTATTGAATTCAAAGAATTTTAAAGGAATACATATATTAAAGCAAAAGGAAATAAGGCTTTGGAACTTGAAGTTAGGGAGATTGTGACACTTAGGCAAATATCTATAGCCTAAGCATTCAGGAGTCTAATTAACCAAAAACTATTAACCAGACAATTAGCAATAACTAAGCCTATCAGCATTACATTTATCCCACTCAATTCAAACCTCCTGTCGGGAACCTTACAATATAAGGTCATTTCATGTCATGGCATGCCAAGAAGTAACAGCAAAACGTTTGACTTAAAGATAAGTCAGCAACTTTCTTGCCCCATTTTCCACAACTGAAGGGCTGTAATCTTGTGAGTTCTTTAACCTTGATTTTATCCTATATCGATTCGGGTTTGTAGTAAACTATGCTTCAAACATTTTGGATAGAGATCTTAACTATCGGTCTACTGAAACAGGGTAAAAGAAGAGTTGTTACATTAAGGGGAAGTCTCTACAAAGGTCATACTCTGCAACTCGGAAGAAAACTCAAACAGTTGTTGAAAAACTCAAAATACTTTAATACAGAGAATCAAAGCCATGAAACTTAAACAACCAAAAGCATCACTTCATAAAGATCTTATTAATCTTGTAACGAGGCAAATGAAATGTTATTCTATGAAAGGGATTCGGTTTTGTCCATGAAAGCCTTTTCACCGTTAAAAACCGTCAATATAAAGGATTTTCAGAAATTTAATTATTGAAAGATTATAATTTAATTATTACCATCCAATGTACCAATCCCAGCCGAAGCACAAATATAAATTAAACTAATCCACTTCAAATAGTGAAGGGCATTCAACCTCTTGACTTCTTGTTTCCATTGCAAGAAGCTTAACTAAGTAGACTATCAATATCATAGAAAGAAATTATTTTGCAGGACCAATGTTTTGAATAGTAAATGATGATCCATGTTACAGTAATACTTAGGGACCTTGAAATTAATAGTTATATAGCATGAAGTAGCAAATTTCAAAATTAAATTTATTAAAGAAAATATTTTAGTAGGTAAAACTACTAAAATGCCTAAATATTAACTCAGGTTAAACTGGCAAAATGATCTTTTAAGATTAGACTCAAACCTAACCTCTTGTCTAATGATTTTAGAAAATGACCAATCAACAACCCAACACGATAAAACTAGAATGGTTACCATTTTCATCGTTCAAGTTCATGTAGTTTTAATAGGTCATATCCCTAGCTTCCAACTGTATTGAGAACAAATAATCTAAAACTCTAACACGATAAAACAGCTGAGTTTAAGCTTGCTCTAGTATAACTTTGAAATCCCATTTTACCTCTGATATATTAAAGTTACAGGGCGGGACTATAACACAGCAGCCGTATAGTTGCGTTTGGACCGTTGAGTAATTCAACTGTCAATAAAATGGGGATGGGACATGAATTCTTTCAGAAGCCCTACTTTCCGTAGATGTAGCTGTATGGTAGCATTACTCTCTCCATCTTATAAAATTGAAAAATATTTGGGCTATTTGCCCATCAAGGGCAATTCAGTCTTTTCAACAAATTCGATAAAAATAGGAAAATAACCAAAAATGCCCTCATTTTATATTAAAAATTCAAAAATACTCTTCCCGAAAAAGTTCATTCAAAAATACCCTATTTTAAGTCTTTTAGACCAAAATACCCCGATACCCTAAATTATTAAATTTAATTTACTGTAGCACTCTCGAGTCATTGTAGTTACTCGAACCTAGTACTTTCGAGTAAGTAACGTAAAAATAATACTTTCGATTTATTGTATTTACTCGAAACTAACACTTTCGAGTAAATATTGTGAAATTAACACTTTCGAATTACTATTGTTACTCGAAACTAGCACTTTCGAGTTATTGTACTTACTCGAAATTAACACTTTCAAGTAAGTATTGTGAAATTAACACTTTCGAATTATTGTAATTACTCGAAACTAGCACTTTCGAGTTACTATAGTTACTCGAAACTAGCATTTTCGAGTATGTAATAACTTGAAAGTGTTTTGTAAATTTTGGGCATGAGGGTATTTTAGTCCAAACGTCTATAAAAATGGTATTTTTGAATGAAATTATATAAGGTGGGTATTTTTTAATTTTAACTATAAAGTAAGGGCATTTTTGGTTATTTTCCATAAAAATATTTATTTCATCTCTCTTTCGCTAATTGAATGGAGTAATGCTAAGCTGCATTTCTATCAATGCAGCATCATAATCAAAATGTAAACAGATTAAACTTACTGTGAATTTCCTATGGCTTATTAAAAAAATAAAAAATAAAATTGACTTTCGTTCAAACGCTGACGGTGGTCGGAGAACTGAAGATAACTGATGAACGGCGACGGTCAACGGAGGAAAGAAACAACATATATGTAATATTTTATTCTCCATAACACCAGAAAAAACTAAAAAAAATAACCAAACTACCTGACTTACCTAACTTAGCGGCTTCTAGAGGGCCGACGGCAACCCGAAAACACGGCTGCAGCAGACCTGCTGGCGAAACGGAGAGGAGTCGGGCTAGATTCAGACGTGGTGGTCAGCCGGCTGTGACGAGAATAGCATTAGGTTTTTCCCTCTTTTGTTTTTATTGTTTGGAGTACATGTGGGCAGGAGTATTGCATTGTCGTGCAACCGCCTGCAGATGGCTTCCACGTATGTATTCAAACAACTTTCTTTTGTTTTTGTTTTTATTTTACATTGCGTCTTTTGCTATTCTATTTTTAGAATATTTTATTATGTCATTTTATTTTTTTGAGATCGACTAAAAATGAACAGACTTTTAAGGATTGTCAATTTATTTTATAATTAATATTAAATGTATATATATATATATACATTTTTCTTATATTAAATATTTCTTCAAAATTTGTCTTTGATTTTTCCAAACTTTATATTTCTTAAAAGAAAACTGCTGTAACAAGATGTCCAAATCTTTTTAATTTTCTTTTTTCCTTTCTCCAAATCCAAACTTTGTGAGTAGGACGGTAACAATCCTTATTTACTCTATAATTTGGATCTAAGTTGAGTGCTAAATTTTTTATCTTAAATAATATGTGAATAACATATTTTTATAATTTTTAAAATTATTTACTGTATCGACCGAACTACCCACTATTTAATTATCACATTATCTAAAATATATAACGCTACTCTTTAAATATCACATTATTAAAATATGTAGTATCACTCTTTACCAATATTATATTATTTAAAATATGTAATATTACTCTTTTAAGTTAATTTTAAATCACATCGTGATTCAATTTATTATAAATTATTTTGGATCCTAATTTTTTATAGTTTATACTCTTAATGAAAAATATAGATTTTTCATGCCATAATTATAATATGTAGTAAAAGTGTCGGGTTGTATATATTGATAAAATCAACAATATCAAATATAATTTTATTTGTTACACAAATAAGGATTTTAATATACAGAGGAGGATGATAGTAACTTGAGAATTTATATATTATCACCTCTTTAAATTCCTTTTTAACCTTATTTTTTTATTTATAATTTTAATTTTAATTAAAATTAAATAAAAATATATATCTAATTAAATTCACGTAATTTAATTCATGTTAACACTCTTTATTTTGTGTTATTGATAATTTATTACTTTTATTAATTTTTAACTTTAACTTATCATAAAAAAACTTTTTATTTTTAAACTTCAAACTAAATTTTTTATTTTTTAAAAAATTAATAAAAAATAATTATTGGAGAGAATTAATTTTAAAATTTTAATTATGATTTAGAATTGAGTTGAAATTTATCTATTATAAATTAATTGAAAATATCTTAAACAAAAAATTAATTAATTATTTTTTATCAACTAAATTTTGAGAACCTGAAATCAGATAATTAAGTTTTTTTTTTATATAAACGAAGTGTTATAAGGAATTTTTTATTATTTTAATATATTTCTTTAAAAGGAAAAAAAGAAGAAGGTTTATTTGTATTTTCCTTTGCACCAAGTTTGGCGTCTCCGGCAAATTTTGCAGTCCAACTCACCAAAAGCTTATAAGGTGTTGAGGTTGCTGTCTTGTTTGTGATTCTTTCTGGTCCGTATTTATACTTTCTTCAATGTCTATGGATTAAGTTAAGGATGCTGGAGTTAAAACTGAGAATGTTTATTTATTTATTTTGGGTTTGTTGTCTCCGAAGAAGCAGAGGAATAACGTTTTAAGAGCAATTATCCGTTTTAGAAGGCTATAAAGCTCCAAGTTTACGGGGCTGTCTACGAGAATGTGCATTGAGAAAAATACTTACAGACATCTCGTCATCCTGATAATGAAGTTTCTTGACGAAGAGAACTTCAAAGAAAGTCTGCAAGCGTACGGTCACTTTCATTTTGTATATATACATATATATCAGCTTTTATTCTTTTGAACCGTTGTGATTTTTGCTTCTCTTTGATATATTTGAAACCATTTTCCACTCTCGCGTTGCCTTCAAATAATAACCAGTTAATCAGCATTTTGGAGGTAGTTTTCTTGGCTTTTTAAGCAAATTTTGCTTATATAAATGTTTGAAATTCATGTTTATTCAACTGTTTCTTGATTCTGGACGCAGCAAGAATCAATTTTACTTGTTACTGTGAGTTAATGTGTTGCTAAATTTATCAAACAACTTCTACTACTTTTAGAAGCAAAATTTTACATGGGTTTGGCTCTTCAAAGCTAGAAAAAGTTCTCCAAAATATAAACTGAAATAAAATATCTTTTCAAATTTTTATGTCCTGATTTGTTTGTGTGGTTCCACTGTTTTTCTATGAAGATTGAAGCAAGAGTCCAAGATCTTCTTCAACATTAATCATTTTGAGCAAACCATAGTCAATGGTGAATGGGAAATTGCAGACGAATATCTTTCAGCATTCACAAAGCTGGATGATAATAGGTACTCAAGGAAGTTGTTCTTCGAGCTGCGAAAGCAAAAATATTATGATGCATTGTGCAGGTATAAGTTTTAGATATGTTATATAGCAGTTGTCATCTGTCTGGTTGTCAATATGCAAGCCTGTTTTGTCCCCCAGGGA
This sequence comes from Melia azedarach, assembly GCA_028052125.1. Lineage (NCBI taxonomy): Eukaryota > Viridiplantae > Streptophyta > Magnoliopsida > Sapindales > Meliaceae > Melia > Melia azedarach. Next base: position 5,669,036 of record CM051397.1, read on the forward strand.
AAATGAAAATTATAAGTTAATTTAGATAATCCTGAGTGTCAGGCTGGTGTGGGATGATGCAATGGAATTTCTTGCTTCTGTTAGGCTGTAAGTTCTAATGTTTTATTTTCTACACTTGACGGTAGATAGTTTAAGATAAAATAAAGATGATTGAATCATATAATACAACTTTCTTTGTTGAAAAATTTTCTTTCCAGTAATTGAAGTTACTGGTGCAGTGTCATTTTGAATGTTTATCCAGTTTACATAGATTGATAAGATGGAAAATGAGATAATGCTTTTTGCAACAACCTAGCCATTGTGTTTTGTTTTTGCTTATTGTGTTTTGTGTTGTTTGTTTGCAGGAATGACCAAACTGAGGCTGTTAGCATTTTCTTGAAGGATTTGAAAGTGTTCTCTGTTTTCCCTAATATATTTGTTGGTGAATTAGCTGAACTTTTTGATTTGAAGGATTTAAGGCATGATTAAATTTTTCCAAACATATTCCTATGATAGATACATATTTGAAATTTAAATGTTAAAAGAAAATTAAATATGCAGGGAAAATGAGCTTTTATCCCGTTATAAGAATACCACATCTGCAAGGGCTAAATTGCTTGATGTTCTCAAAATATTGGTCAAGAGAAGTCGTGTAATGCAAGATAAACTTGTGTTTACTAGAGTGAATAAATCAGCACTCTTGTCCCTAATCAGTCTCATTTGTCCTAGTTTTGAAAAGGAAAATAGAAGTATAAAGGTAAATCAACTGTTTCTTCCATCTTTTACAGAAGAATTGAATTTGATCATTTGTTCTATCTTTTACAGAAGAATTTAATTTTTTGACCCAAATTTTGCAACGAAAGGGGATACGTTTGCTATTCTTTTCTTTGTATTCACTTTTTGAAGTCCCTTGAATCTCATATGTAAATGATTTTTCTGCAGGAAGAACTTATTTACTTGATACTTCAGTTTCTTGATGAAGAAGAATTCAAGGAAACACTTCATAGGTACTCTTTGTTGCCCCATTCTTTTGATCTTTTGGTTTCTTCAATCACTTTCGTCATTGATTTTAGCTTCTGTTTGTGAAGACTGGAGCAAGAATCGAAGGTCTTCTTTAATATGAATTATTTTGGTGAGCATGTGGCTAATGGGGAGTGGAATAAGGCAGAGAAATACCTCTCAGCATTCACCAAGAACAACGATAATTTATACTCGGCAAAAATGTTTTCCAAGATGCGAAGGCTTGCCCTCAGGTAGGTGGAAGTTTCTTCCTTTGGGGCCATAGAAAGATAGATTTCCATGCATCATGGAGATATTTTGGATATATGAATCCATTTTCTATCTCGCACATGTACATTAAGCCTTTTACTCCAAAAGAACATCCCTAAACATTTGCTGCTAGTGTACGATTCATTTTGCAGTAACAATACGATCCTTTCTGAAATTACTCCTAAATATAATGAAGATTTTACATGCAGGCATAGTAAGCTTCCATCTAAGCAACCAGCAAAGGATTATTTACAAGCCACTATCCAAGTGCTAGCGGAGAAAAATCCTATTTTGCAAGACAAACTAAACTTTCCCAGCATGGATAAATCAAGACTCTTAAATATAATTAAGCTGATGTAAGTCAAGCAAAAACTTTACCGGATGCTAATTTAACAAAAATTGCAATCTTTGTGATTTAATCAAATTGCAATTCTCAATATGCTGCAGGATGGACTGGTGGATTCCTTATTCTGCAAATATAATGCCAGAGGCTAATAAGCAGACCATCTCACTGAAAGATATTCCCACTGTACCATGCATTTTTCATTCCTTTCAGGAAGGAGGATTCTTACCATCACCAAGTGTTGATGAAGTACTGAATTATAAAAAGGCATAAAATCTTTTTATCCTTTTCGGTAAGAGCTTTATCCTTTTGGTTCAACTCAGGTTACTCACATTATTATAATCAGAAAGAATTTAAAACTTCCTCCAAAGGCCATCTGATGCAGACCTCCCTCATTTTTAAATAGAAAATAGCTTCTACGAAACACAATCATGAAATGAAGATACTTAAATCCATGTCCACATTTGCATTAGGCAGAGATTGTACTTTTTGTCTTAAAATTCTCAGTTCAATGATAGCAGCAGTTTTGCGCACTTTTTCTTGAATACTATTGTCATAATACTTCATTTTCTGCATTGTATGGGTTCTCTTCCAATTTATTTGTTCTCTTCATGACGTGATGTTACAAATGAAATGGTGGGATTATTGTTCTTGTGAATGCTCACTTTGAAAGTTATCTTACTACTATGTGCTTTTGTCTGGTTCACCTGTATGAACGATCAAGTTAGCTATCGTATTGATTGTTCCTTTATCTAATGCAAGCGCGATTGGTTTTTGTCCTGTTTGTGTATGCAGTTTGTATACTGTTCTCTTTGTGATTTCATCTTATACTTGATTGTTTTCTGTCTTACAGGATATTAGTAATCATTTTCCGTGATGAAAGATGAGTCGAACCACTTTGGTGTTTCTGCCATTGATGGAACGCCTTGGACCCAATTTTTTGCATTATCAAAGGTCTCTCCTCATCTCTCATTTGACAATTGCTGATAGATTTTGCTCTCTTATTTTGGTTTGATTTCCTTTGGCAAATTATAATGCAAATATACTAAGTTACCTTTAGCCCCTTATTTGTTGTTTGTTAATATTCTTTTCCAAGAAGGATTCTGCTTGACAATCTTGTTTGCAACCACTGCTTTCGCCTCTGCAATTCATGCTTGTAGACGTAGTGATACATATATACATATAGTTGCCTTTAGCTTAAGGAGTTCATCAAAATTCTAAAACTTGAATTCAGTACGTGCTACAATCTCCCATTAAATTAACATATCACTTACTGAGCTAGTTCGCATCCTTCAAAAAGTTATACACGACCCCCTCCAACTAATTCTTATGGAAAAGCGTTGTACGTATAATGATGGTGTTTAGAACTATTACTTTTGCTTTTAAAATATAATTAGTAATTTAACTAAAATTTGAATTTAAATGATATATCTATCTTTTATTTTAAAATATCTAAAAATAAGTATTAAGTTATTTGTTTTGACAAAATAAAAAATTTGAAAATTAATATTTTGACATATATATCCTTTTATATAATAAACTATTTATAATAATTTTGATTATATTAATAAAATAATAAATAAAAAATTAATAAATTATATTAGTATGTACATTATTTATTTGTTTGATATATGATTTTTAAAAGAATAATTTTTATTCGATGATATAAAGATTAATAAAAATAATAAATCATATTGTAATATAATTGTATAAAATAAATACGGTAAAGAAAATAAGTAAAAAGAGCTTACAATAAAAGAATATACGTTAAAAATAGTTAACAAGAGTTATAATTTTATTAGTAAATAAATTAATAAAATAAAAATATCAAATTATTCAACTCATTCAAACCACCCCTTAAATGTTTTGTACATAAGTAATAATTAACTATAATTCTATATACAAATACGTTTTCAATGAATCAAATAATTTAGAACACTGTATAATCGCAATACTGAAGTAACTGATCAAAGCTTAATAATTTATACATACATATATATATATATATATATATATATATATATATATATGCTTAATCGCCAAGTTGAGCAAAGCGTAATTAAACTCTGATGTCTGAAACGATTGGTCAGTTTGTAATAGTTCACCGTACCCTATATTAACAATTACCGAATAATAGAATTCGCAAGGGTAAATACCTTCCTGAGTGTTTCATTTTTATGTCGAGTTCCAAACGTGATTAGTCATATACGAATCCCGAGTCCTGAACAAAATTTTTTTCGTTCCAAAGCATGCAAAGAACATGAAATGTGATCTATGGTAAGTGTGCACGCATATGTTCTAGTGCCTGTGGCAGTAGGTGTGTGCGTACGTCATGGAAATTTAGCAGCAAAAGTTTTGCTCGAATAAACCGTGCACGTAAATATTGCAACAAATGTAGCCGCTCTAACAAGCCGTGCACAAGACGTCGGATTAAAAATGAGCGAAGTCAATCAACAATAAAGCAGTCTACTACAGCAATTGAAAGAGAGAACCACCATCTCCCACTCCCATTTCCCCCTCTTTAATTATTTGTTCTTCTTGAATGCTCATATCACCAAAGAAAGCTTTGCAAGTCTTTACTTCTGCGTGTGCAGGCCTGCAGCAAAATTTTCAATCAAGTTTTAATTAACAATTAATTCTCTATTAAAAAAAATTACTCCACTAGAAATATGGTAAATATTATTGACACCCCTCTTCCGATAATATTCAACAAAGAATCTATGTCCTGACATCAACATAATTATTGACACCCCTCTTCCGATAATATTCAACAAAGAATCTATGTCCTGACATCAACATAATTAGCCTCTTATTACATCATCACCATGCCCATGCTATTGGTATCGTATGTTAGATAATGTCGATCGACAAGGCACTTTTGTGCCTAAAAATTAGAAAGTTGGAAGAAAATCATGAGATACAGTATGACCATGAAGGTTGTGTGTTATTATCTCTTCCTACTTATTTGTCCACAAAATTAAAAAAAAAAAAAACATAAGATTACACCTGCATTGATTCATTCTAAACTTAGTGCAAATCAAGAACAATCTGCAGTATGAAAATTTTCAGTGCAAAGCAAAGTTGAGTACTTACAGAATTATGCATTCAGTCTTGCTTTTAGTTCAGTGGCCACAGCATCAATGAAATCTTCAGTATTCAGATATTGGTCCCTAGTTACCCTACACACACACACACACCAAGTATAAATTATTAATAACTACCCAATCATGTAAAATAAAACATGTACGTTAGAAAGGAAAATACACATGCTGCTAACCCAGACCAACTGCATACTAGCAAATACATACTTGGACCCATGGATAAGAAGTGCAAGATCCTTGGTCATCTTTCCAGATTCCACAGCCCCAACACATGCAGCTTCCAGTTTCTGGGCGAAATCCAATAGTTTAGCATTATCATCCAACTTTGCCCTGTTAACAATAACAGTTCCAGATATACATCAATGTCTATGCTATTTCTTATGCATCCAGTGGAAACAAAGTTGAAGGATGCGATTTTGCAGAATATGAAAATTAGAACTTTATACCTATGCGCAAGTCCTCGTGACCAAGCAAAGATGGAGGCTATGCTATTTGTGCTAGTTTCACCACCTTTCTGGTGAACCCTATAATGCCGCGTGACTGTTCCATGGGCCTGCTTCTGCTTCAATTGTTTTCCCATCAGGGCATACCTGGATCCAATTCAGACCCCAGTCAGTACTCAATCCAATTCTGCTTATGCATTGTTACTTTTGATCAAAACCCCATTATAAATGTTTTTGCTCACTGAAGACTTCTATTCCTAACTTACGCCAACTCTACTACTACTCCTTATCTAATTTCTTGTATCCCTGATATCAATAAGCTAATTTTTTTGTTAAGAAAAAACAATTTGAAAATGGAGATGCAGAACAATAAAAGACAAGCAGTAATCAATCATATCTAACAGAATATTTAGATAATAATAACAATTAAAGGAACATGTAAAAAGAAAGAAGAATGAAGCAGAACACATTCCAATCCCCAGAACGAAAGCTCCTGAAAATACAATAAAGAGAATTGAAATTGAAGCCTCCTATGAAGTGAAATAAAATATTATATCTGAAAATGTTTAAACTCTACATTTTTTTTCAAAATTTCTACTTTCTATTTTCCTCCAAACAATTCCATAGCTAGTACAGCAATACTATCACTTCATATATCCACAAATACTTCAATTTTTTGCATCTCTATAACCCTCAAATTTCTAAAAATTTTCAGGATTCATCTTTTTTCTATCCACCTGAATTGGTTTTGGGTTGTGACTAATTTTTTCTTTTAGTTCAGCCTCCTCTGTTGAAGGGTCTGTGCTTGTTTTGGGTATAATGATCAGGAAGTTACTAATGATTACAAAATCTTTTGCGTAGCTTTTGTTTCCCTCATGTTGGGATATGCCACGTATGATCTTGAGAAATAATAGAAAAACATAGAGGAGCGACATACCAGTACAGACGTCATCAATCCAAGAGATCCAAACCCTACAGGCATGTAACAAGAAGTCAGTTACCCAAAAAGCAGTAGACGCCAATATATCTTCCAAAAATAGCAAAATTGTTGCATCCTATCCAAAAGCTAAACACAAACTACAAAAGTTGCACAAACCTTGGGCTAGAAAATCACTCTGGACATCTCCATCATAGTTTTTGCAAGCCCATACGTAACCTCCTTCACTTTTGAGAGCATAAGCCACCATATCATCAATGAGACGATGTTCATACCTACGCATTCAATAATACAAACAATGATCAACGTATATATAATCACATAAATCACCCTACAAAAAGAAATTTATGATGTAGATAAGTTACCATATCCCAGCAGCTTCAAACTTTGACTTCCAGTTTGCCTCAGTAAACCTCTTGAAATATGTCCTTGAATCTTCATTGAATGAAAAAATACAATTTTCTAAGGAGTCCGACAAAATTAACAATGGACTAAAATTGCAAAGAAATACATATGACACAAGTTAATCAAAGCTATGTCTATACCTTCCATCATACTTCTTAAGGATAGTGTTTTTTGTACTAAGATAAAGTGGCCACTTTTTCTGATGGGCAGTGTTCATAGAAGCCTCGGCAAAAGATCGAATGGACTGCAATACCAGGTCAAGTCATATGCAGCAATAAACAAAATAGACTAACAAAAGAACCACCAAGGAATTCTGCAGATCCCAACCTCATCAGTGTTATACATGGATAATGCTACCCCTCCATCACCGGTAAAGTTGAAAACTTCTAACTCCGTTTTCTCATCTTTTCCTTCTGGTACTGCAAGAAATTAAATAAACCACCCTTTGTAAGCAACAAAAACGGAAAGTAAACAAAGCTGTCAGGAGTGCAAAAAATGCTAGACTAAAGAGTTGCAAACATACGAAATTTAAAGTAAAGCACGTACAAGAATGTCAAAAGGCCATCAAACAGAGAAAAAGAAGATTACCAAACACCAATTTAAGTTTGCCGGCTCCTTTAATAACTGTATCAGTTGCTCGATATTGATCACCAAATGCATGTCTTCCAATGCATATGGGCTTTGTCCAGCCTAATAAGAGCAAAAACTATAATTCCACAGCATCACAGAAAGCATTAAATGTAAATATCAAGAAATAGTAAATACCTGGGACAAGCCGAGGAATATTTTTGCAAATGATTGGTTCCCTAAAAACAGTACCTGCAGAGAACCAACAGCAGCAGATTATCATGTTCCAACACATAATGAGATAAGAGAAGGAAAAAAGAAAAAACAAATAAAGATTCATACATGCAAGTTCAAGTTCACTGACCATTCAAAATATTTCTAATTGTCCCATTTGGACTCTTCCACATATATTTCAGGCTAAATTCCTTCATACGAGCTTCATCTGCAAGACCATAAGTACAATCATTATGAATAAAAATCACAAATGTCGAAACTAGTACAAATCAATAAGGCTTGTTCACACAAATAAAAATGAATGTTTACTTGGAGCTAAATTTAGGCATGTATACCTGGAGTAATAGTAGCACACTTGATTGCCACATTGTACCTAAAACAAAAAACGCAATTGTAGTCTTGTTATGAAGGAGAAAATAAGGGGAAAAAAAAAGTAAAGGTAAAGAAAATGCCAATACATACTTGAGGGTTGCTTCTGCACTTTCAATTGTAACTTTGTCATCAGTTGCATCACGATTTGGAAGACCAAGGTCAAAGTACTTTATGTCCAACTCCAGAAAAGGGAAAATAAGCTGCCATATATCAATGAAACTAATTTTAGACTCAATTGATCAATATTTTGAAAAGATAAACACTCATCACAGTATTAGGTCAATTCAAAATGAATATCAAATCACCTTATCCTTAATTGACTTCCAGAAAACTTCGAGTCATTTCATCTCCTGAATCATAGAAACAAAACAGCACAGTAAGAATATGGGAAAACACAGTCTTTTTGTCTTATAGAAAAACAAAATAAGAAAACATGTACAAAACAACAGAGATTAAGGGTATATTTGAAATTTCCATAGATTACGAAATAACCAATGCTAATTGACATTACAAAATAATAGTCTTTCAAATAAAGTTGTAAGATGTTTGGTAAAATTTAGATAACTATCATGAAATAATCAACTCTCTATTTGTTTGGTAAACTTGATTATCAAATTGTTGGTTGTGTCAATAAGGAAAAACAACATATTGCTTCAGTCCACAAAATATAATATATGACAGATATTAAGTTCAAAAGATTAGGAATATCAGAGAAATGTACAAGAAACGGGGAACTAAAGAGCCACAAAAACAAGGATGAGAAGTCCCAAAGAGCCAAAAAAGACCACGAAAATCCTACAGTGGAGAATCTCAACAGAGCAAAAGTATCAGCAACATGTCCAATATATAGGCTATTTTACATAAAAAAGACACCAATCATGAAATAGAACCACATAAGGTCTCTTCTGTGCCATGTCAACGGTGTTGATTTATATAAATAATAAAGAAATATTTATCGTTTGCTAATGACAAAACCTTAATACAAATATGCAGTAACATGCTTGCTGTGACAACAGTGGCATTAAGTCAGTAGAAAGCCAAGTTCTAATTCATTTCCAACAGCACCAGAAGTCCGATCACTTATTTAATTTTTATATACATAGCTAAGTATTAATTACTCAATGATTTTTTTAAAAATAATCATATACACAGTAAAAGCAATTTTTATTATAATTATTTAGTCAATAATATGAAAGTATGTGCATCAATTAGTTTAATACTATCAAATGATGATACACCAAACATAGGATAGGGCTAAAAGTAATCCAATCTTATGCTATCCAGTCCAGTAGTACAATATAATACTATGCAATGTACCAAACAGACAAACACGAGATATTACTTTCCATACTCAATCAACAAACAGAATCAAGTTACGTATTCATCTGCATCTCAATCAACAGTGAGATATTTAAATCGAATAGACCGAACAAAAAAACAGCGATCAGATACATAAGCTCGTTAAGATCAAAGCCTAAAAAGCAATCAAACACGTCGCCTTAAACGATCCGATCATATCATAAAAGGAATGGAAAAATCAGATTTCGAAAACAGTATTATTTATCAGAGATCTGGAATAATCGGATTTCAAAGACGATAAAATAAGTAATAAAAGGAAATATCCAATGGATGAGATCTGAATGAAATGAAAATCTCACCGTCCATCTCAACGATGGGATTGGCAACCTTGATCTTCTCAAATGCCATCTCTGATACTGATTCGATTCGAATGAGGGGAACTGATGTGTCAAATATCTCAAACGCCAGAACAAAGATGAAAGAAGAACGACACAACTACTACCACCGAACCCAAGCAGCGGGCAGTACTTATGTAATTGGATACGATTATATCTTTGACTAGGACTCCGGCAAAAAAGATTCCCGACTTTTGTAATGTTTCAATTTCCATTTTTGGCCCTTACCTGTTATGTTATTTACTCAATTCTACCGTAATACCAAAAGATATGAAATAGAGAATTACTTGTTGTTGTACAGGTGAAAGATAGATAGCTCTATTTGATGTAGCTTTTCATGTATAATTTTTTTAGGATATATCTTTTATTTATAAAAATTTTAACAATACTTATATTAATTATGATAAGTTTTTAATATTTTATTTTAAAAAATAATATAATATTTTTAAAATTTAATAAAAATATTTTAGATAATTTTTTTAAAAAATTTTAAAAAAATTACAACCAAAATTTAAATTTTATGTTTTATCTAGTATAAGAAATTTTTTTTTTTTCAATGTTAATCAAATATCATCTACAAATTTAAAAATATATATATATGTATATTAAGAAACTCTTTGACCAATAAAATAAATAAATAAGTACTTAATAATAATCTTTATCTTTTGATGCAAAGAAAATCGCATAAATAAAAAATAAATTATATTTTCTTGAAAGGTATATATATAACACTTAATTAAATTAGTTTACATAAATAAAAAGTGAAATATATTTTCGCAAAAAGTATATATATAGCCCTTAATTAAATTATTTCATTACACACAAATGGCTCTTTAACAATATTTATTTTTAATTGTATTTCGTAAACAAACTTATTGTATTTTATATTATTATTATTTCTTCTAAATTTTTAAGAACGAGATAAATTTTTCATATAAATAAAAAAATTAATAAATTTATGAAATAGTATTAATAATTTAATATTGTCATATTAATCTATATGAATATAATTTATATAGAAATTTAAGTTTCTAATATTATTTTCTTCAGTAAGTTTACATTATTTTTTTTTCTTGTAACCGCCAAGTGTTTATTAATTGATTTAATGTAACAATAAAATATATGTACTTATTTAATCAATCTTCAAGATGTTAACATGTACACAAGTCACCCCTAGTAGCCAAACTATTTACTTCGAAGGATCTGTACAGCTTACATTGTTTAAAGATCAGTTGTTGATGCAAGATGGTTTGAGAACTACTGCCTGAGGACATTAAAGTGAACTCGCATGAACCTAAAGGTATGGTTTTTGATTTTAAATAGGATAGAAATGTTGTCTACGACCTGACTTAGATCTGTACAGCTTACATTATTTAAAGGTCAGTTGTTGATGCAAGATGGTTTGAGAACTACGCCGAGAACATTAAAGTGAACTCGCATGAACCTAAAAGTATGGTTTTTGATTTTAAATAGGATAGAAATGTTGTCTACGACCAACTAGTCAATAAGTATAGAAACTTGTTAAATTTATTTCAAATGTATTTAAATATAAATTATTTTAAGTGAAATAAATAATAATAATAATAATATGCAAAAACAAATAAATTAAAGGAAATTAGGAATAAAAGAATAGTTCGAATATTGGACCGTAAAAGAGTTACAGTTTAGAGATTCTGATAGATATACGCAATTGATGATGCGAGCACTTTAAAACCAAAAAATAAAATAAAATAAAAAAGGAAATGGCGTAGATAATCGGTTGATGGCATAGTGTAAATAAGATGTGATTGGTGGACAAAAGTTTTGATTATGATGATTATGTACTCCTCTTCCCCACCAACCGCATCCCATCTCACCTAACTCAGTTCACTTCTTCTTCGTGTTTTTTTTTTTTTTTGAAATCTATCTTTTTATGTTCTTACTTTTATAACTCACTTCTATGATATTTGGAAAGCGAACAACTGGAGACCATTACAATATGACAGCCAAACATTTAAAGAGAAAAGCTTGTTGGAGTTCCACAACCAGTTGCTGAACAAAATAATTGAAGAAATATATAATAATATGAATAATTAATGTTGATAAATAGTTTCAAGTTTAAATGTGAAAAAGCTTTAATTCCTATATTTTTGTTCTCATTATATGTTACTGTTAACTTTATCTCATCCTTTTTCCTTTTAAAGCAATTAATAAAACAAGAAAAACAGACATTACATTACTACACTTTTCAGTTCATTAGGAGTTTACTTCCATGAGAATATAATCAAAACAATATTAATCAGCAATTTTGCACCCGTAACAAAATTTTAATTTTATTTTTTAATATTAAGTTATGACTTCGTGGGTGTATATATTATTATTATATGAATTTTGAGGCCTAATGATTCTCTTGAATATTTGATTATTAAGATTGTTAGGGATAATGTTTTAAAAGCATGTAATTTGTATATTTTTTTAGAATAAATAAAATTAGTATTTCTTTATATTTAATTATACTTAATTTTAATATCAGAAAAATCCTAATTTATTTATGTAACCATAATCTTAGTATATATAAATGTTATATATACAAAAGGATTAAGATTATGGATAATAAATTGAAATAGTCCGTAATAAATTAATTAAAATTGGATTCTTTAATTAAATATTACTAATACGGTCTACTAATATTAAGAATGTGATAGTTTTATCCGGACTGTCAATGTAGCGATATCACGGTAGAGGTACTTTATATAATATGATTATATAGGACTGGATCAAACATAATTAGAATTCTCATATAAGTTCCATTATTAACTGAGAATTCAAACAATGTCAATAAATGATCATATATAGATCAATCTTAATCTTGAGTAGTCATAAACTCATGCTTGTGTTATTGAGTCTTTTGAGTTACTTATTAAGGTTTGTTCTAAGAACAAGCTCAACACTTGTTTCTTGGAGATTTAATGGGATAAATAGTTGGGAATGTGATATACATATATAGAATCCATTCATTCCTATTAGTTTATAAATTAACTGTTCAACGGTAAATTAATGGAACTTAAGGATAAGATATAATTAGAGAGGTAAAACGAAAAATTGACCTGCCTCTAATTATGAACCGTTTATGGAGGGTTGAACTGCATGTAATAATTATATCAATAGACTACTCAAAGTTTTATGAGTAAAAAATATATCTATAATTTTAAGAGTTCAATTTTAAATTTTTAGTGGAATAATACTGGAATTAATAAATTGGATTAATTAATTAAAGAATTTAATTAAATATCTAAATTTATTGGAACTTGAAATTGTAGGTCTATAGGTCCCCAATACCACCTTTAAGATCGTAAATAATATAATAGATAATATTATTACATTAATTATTTTTATGTCTAGAAAATAGTTTTCTATTTTAATTTGGATATTAAATTAATTAATTAATAAGATATTTTAAGATAAATATCTTTAATTAATATCTAAATAATTTAATTTAAGAAATAAAATGGATAAATTCTCATAGACATATTTATCTTCTTTGTTGTTTATTTTAAATATTAATTTTGAATTAATTAGAGTTTCACTTCTACTCAAAGTTGTTTAACAAATTTAATTATTTAATAAATGTTATTAATAATTATTTTGTTTTAATTAAAGTAGAAGTCGTATAAAGAAAACATAAAGGGTGGAAACCCTAAGAGAGTAGAGGTGAAAAATAAATATTTTTTTTAACGTGTATTTCAGAGAAAAATCAGTTTTTCTCTAAATCACAATTGTATTAAAAAAGAAGCTCACTCTTCTCTTTACGGTTGCTACTGAAGGATTGGTTTGGAAACTATTGGTGAAAGAAAACCAGAAACAAAAATATTCTAACAATATAGAAAGATAATTTTTCTATATTATCTTGTTTTTAATTAAATCTGTATACTCATATAAATTTTACAATTCTCCTGACTTAAATTTTCGTTGTTTATTCGATAAAAGTTTCCAACAAAGATTATATTTCTTTCACTAATTCTAATGTAGATAATAAATATTTCGTACTTTCGAAGTATTGTAAGGAACAATGTCAATAGTCTTTTACTGGTATTTACATGATTTCTGCGTGTTTGTTAAAATTGAAAATATGTGTGCCAAAAGTTCACCTAATTTCAACCTTACTTGTCCTGTCTTATTATTTGGTTGATTTTTTTTAAAAAAAATGAAAAACTATAAAAGTTAATAGGGCTGGTCACTGTACGGAGTTTATTGATTACAACATAAGTTTTGGGCCTTAAAGTTAATTACGAGTGATCTAATTAAATTAGCTCACTACAACTTTAAAATGCTATACATTAGCAACTGTACCTGTGTACAAGATTTTTTAGGTAAATTTGTATGCGATGCAATTTATTTATATATTTTTTTAACAATGCATTATGCTATGATGACTCGCTACCACCAGGTTGTCACTCATCACTCACCAGCTAAACTCCATTGGGTTTTGGTTTTGACTTTCTTTGCTTGTAATAAGTTGCTCTAATTGGAAACAAAAAATTAAGTGCATGGTCAGGGAAAGAAATGTTCGACTCATCACTAATATGTAGAGCAGAATCGTGATAGAGTTTACTAGAGTAAGTTTTGTTGATGCTGGGATCGTTCCTGCCGACACATGTCTATTGCTGAGAATTGAGCTAGTCAACAATCAAGATTTCTTGTTTATGGGCTGCGTCTCGTCCTTGGTATACACATCCGCTTTCACCTCAATATCTTATATTCCTCCTTTTATCTCCAAAATATGAAGCTTCGATACCTATCACAAAATAAAAACAAGTCAGGGGACGTTGCTGGCGAAAACCTTATGACGGTCAAATTAACCATGGAGTACTCAACGAAACCTTTAGAGAGTAATGCTATTTTTTTCGAATTACACTTCCCTTTTCACATGGGATCTTTGGGTTTATATAGGCAATAAAGATGAGGACGTTTGGGTGTTATTATGGCATTGTGCAGGTGCCACTTGAGGATGTTCCCCACATGCTTACAACTTTTTCCTATTTTATTCTCCTGTTATCTTGCCAACTTTTGTCAGGGCTTCCATGTGGTGCCACTTACACCTACAATAATAATCTCGGCATCTTGACCTCGTCATTATCTCTAGGATGATATTTTTCCCAACACAAGTCCCATTAGTTTTCAGACTTTTAGACAAAGCCGAAAGTTATGAAAACTAACATTCTGTCATGCTGCCTTAAGTAGGATATTTTCTGTTTATTAAATTTCGAATTTTTTCGAAGTTTACCGCCGCCCCTCATTTAAGAGCACGTTAGGGATCGTGGGATCCTACCTTTTCAAAGGGAGTAAATGTGCATCTCCTCAATTGTTGAGTCCCTTTAACCGTTTCGTCTCTTCACATCAAGTTGCTACTTGTCATATTTTCATTCGTCAGATGAGTTGAACGTTTCTTTACTTTTGCCGTCGTCCTTTATCTCTTTCTGTTGATCCTTTGCTCTCTATTTTTTTTTACGCTGCTGCTACTTCTCCGTTCGATTTTCACTTGATTCGTTGCCTTTTACTTTTGGTATATTTTCCATTCTTTGTTTTTCCATTTTCGTAAGACATTTGAGGCTTTTGGTCATAGGATTTAGAGACTTTTATTTTTGCTGCAAGTAGGAAATCTGAGTTTCTTTTATATCATCGTCGTTGATCGTTTGTGCGTTTATCTTTCCAAGCACTCTTGAGGTTTTTTATGGTGGGGGTTCCCTTTTAGTTTGGGTAGAGATGGATCTCCAATGGGTACACCGAAATAATTCGGATTTCGAATCTAGGCCCTTTAACTCGTAGTTTCGTGATAATTTTTCGAGTGCCTCCGATGAGGATAGGGACACCGAGGTAGTACGTCCCCCTATTACCGATGTTACTTAAAGTTCTGCTGTTTTTACATTCGCTGGGGTAGGTCTTATGTCTTCCGGGTGCATCAGGGGGGTGGGTAAGAGTCTTAGAGTGGGTATCGTTCCGTATGTCATAGACCTAATTCCACAAACCCTGACCCAGGACATCCTTGATGCATATTGAGATGCATTTGTTATTCTGGAGTCAGTTAGAATGAGGCCAGTAGCTCCTAGGGAATCCTTAAGTTCCCTTATATCTGGACTTACGGCTTTTAATCTGGATTTCCTAAGATTAGATTTGTGGTTGCCTCTCCAATCTTTCATTCGAAAGGTACTCAACTTCTATGGGTTTGTCCCAGCACAAATGAGCCCAAATAGTTGGAGGTGCGCCATTGGTTTATTGGTTTTGTACAAAAAGTACCACGGTGCAGACCTTAGTTCCAAGGAACTTAAACTATTTTTTTATAGTTAAAGCCAATCTCGATGAAGACCATTTCCATTTCTTTCATCTTAGTGATCGCTTTGGTGAGGGAAAAATAATTGTAGGCAACACCACCTCTAATAAGTTTTGGAAAGACAAATACTTTTTTATAAGAGGTGCGTGGGGAACAGAGTAACACCGAGGATTCTACCCTTTACTTGATACTGTAGAATTTCAAGAACCAGGTCTTTTAGATCCTTAAATTTTTTTTCTATTCTTACTTTTTCTTTTTTTTAAACGTTTTTTCGCTCTTACAGTGAGACACTCCAAGATGCCTCGACTTACATGTTTCAAAGCGAGCAACGTCGATGCCGTCTTACTTCGAAATAGAGGTGAGAAAAACTAATTAAACCTCTTCAATCCCTCTTAGCTCTTTGTATAAGCTTTACTTCCTAGCATACTAGTGCTCAAGGTTTGAACTCTTTGTCTTTAACTTTTTATGTTGTCTTTCTTTTTCGAACTTAATTCTTAGTTCTTACGATGTTCAGGTCATCTTTTTCAAGAGCTTCATCAATAAGATATAGGCTAATTCCAAGAAAGAAGGGGGAACCAAGAGGAAGAATCGCCAGCCCCTTCGTAGATGTTCACTTTGCTGCTTCTTCTGAAACTGATTTGAACAAGGCCCTTCAGTTGATGAGAAGGGGGAAACAAAAGGGTTCGTCTTCAAGAGTGGTAAAGAACATTCCTCTTGCTTTTCCTCTTCCTCATCTGAAAGTCATAAGGACTTCTTCGTCGGTAATGACGTCAACTAGTTCTCATGTGGGAGTGTCGTCATTTTTACTCCTCACTCCTCCTCCGGATTTCTTACTAGTGTCTACACTAATTTTCGCTTTCCTCACTGACGTGGTCGAGAGCTTATTTGCTTCCGTTAATGCTGAGGATATTATGCGGGTTACCCAAAAATCCTATGGCAAATTTTGGGAAGACATGGAGAGGGCCTCCAGTCAAGTAACTATTCGTGCTTCACTTCATTTACCGTGGCACTTATTATACACTATACTAACTTTTCCTTTTCCTTTCAATTTTTTGCGTTTCTCTGTTCTCGGAGGCCAGATGCCAAGGATGTCATTCTGGCTTAGAAACACTACTAAGAGCTTGTTTCTTCCTCTACGAAGAAGCTAAATAAATTGAAGGTCAAATTGAAGTTAGCAACTGACAAGACAAACCATTATACGGATAGGGCTGTGAAAGCGGATACCGAAGCGCTTGTCTAGACGGCTAAGGTGGATTATCATAAAGTTATCTGAAAGCAGTTGGAATCCTCATTGGAGTTGGTGAACAAGGAGTTAGAAAAGAGAAAACTGAACATGCAGTTTTAGTAGCATGTTTGGAAAGAGAAGGTGCTGGCGCATATCTATTTGGTTACCAGAGGGCATAAAGAGAAATTTACGGAAGGGATCCTTTATTCAAGATGGACTGAACAAAATTTCCTTTTAATTTGAACAAGTTTTTAGCCGTTGAGAAGGAGGTGAGGGAGGAGGACACTCTACTCGAAGAAGTTACCCTTCTTTTCGATCTTCTTTCTTCAATTGAACCCGTTGGTCCTTCTACTACAGAGACCGAAGCTTCTGATGTTAGCCCATCCTCTGAAGCTCTTGGGCTTTGTAGTTTTTTTTTTCTTTTTTATTGAAAGGAGTTCTTATTGTAAATTCATATATTTCATTAGTAAAGTTGGTTTTATGTTTATACTATTCATGCTTGAGATCGTTAATAATAAATTTTCTTAATGACTTTTAATGATAATAGCATAGAAACCCTTAAGTGAATTAAAAAGCATTTAGTTCTCAGTCCATGAACATAAAGGAGCCATAGACATGAAATCCAATCCATGAATATGAATGAATCAGTTATATGAGATTCATGCTCGACAATCTCTTAAAGATTCCTCCTCGACAATCCTTTATGATTTAAGATTCCTCCTCGGTGTTCTTTACTTTAAGATATTTCCTCAGCAATCTTAGTCACATAAGATTCTTTTTCGACAATCTTTTTTTGCTAAAGATTCCTCTTTGGATAATCTTTGCTATTTTTTGAGGTACAAATATTGTCACGGATAATATCGCCTTAAATTTTCTACTGTTCTATAATCATTTGATTTTGCTTCCCTCAAGATGCTCTAGGCAGTAACTGTTGTTGTTTCAGTTTCCCACTATCCGATACGAACCTTCCTAGTTTGCTCCTAAGCATCAGTCTCTCTGAGATTGAGTGCTCTGGGTTACTTTTCTTAAAACGAGATCGGCATCTCAGAAACGCCTTTTTTTTGACAATTTTGTTGTAATATCTTTTCACTTGTTGTTTTCAAATGGCTAACTAGATCTGCGCTTACTCTTCTCTGAAGGTTTGCGTTATATAGGTGGGCATTCCAATTCTCGCCGAAATCACAACATCGACACCAAATGCCATTGCGAAAGGTGTTTCCCTCGTCGCCCTTCTCAAAAGTTATTCTCTATGCCCAAAGTACTTGTGGCAGTTTGTCAACCCATGCCCCATTTTTTCCTTCTAATTTCGCTTTTAGGCGATATTTTATGATTTTATTGATCGTCTTAACCTATCCATTGGCCTTAGGGTGTGCCAGGGAAGAAAAAAACTGCTTGATTCCTAAATTGCCACAAAATGTTCGAAATTTTGTATTGTCAAATTGCCTTCCTTTGTCGGAGATGAAGAAATGAGGGATTCCAAAATGACATACTATATTTTTTCAAACCAAGTCCATAATTTTGGCTTCGGTAATAGTAGATAAAGGCTTTGCCTTAGCACACTTAGTGAAGTAATTGATCGTTACGATTGCATATTTCGCCTGACTTTTTTCTACTGGCATTGGTCCAATCAAGTATATTCCCTACTGTCCGAAAGGCGACGGACCATAAAGACTCAATAGCTTCTCAGGAGTTCTTTTTGGTATGTTCGCGATTTTTTAACATTGATCACATTTTTTGACAAAATTTATGGCATTCTTATTCATAGTAGGCCAGTAGTACCTTTGTCGTAATGTCTTTTGTGCTAAATTTTTTCCATCAGAATGGTTCCCACAAATGCCCTTGTGAATTTTTGGAAATACGTATTATCTTTTCCTCCATCCTTAGGCATTTGAGGTACGGTAAAAAAAATCCTTGCTAGTATAGATCACCGTAAAAAAGGATGTACCGTGCTACCTTATATCTAAACTTCTTCACTTTCAGGTTATCTGACGGAAGCTCTTATTTCTAAAGGTAGTTACGGATATCGTCCATCCAGTTATTCGAGATCTCAGCTTCATCAACTTTCATCACTTCTTTTTCGGTAATACTGAGTTGTGTAAGATACTCCACCGGGGTAAGACCGAAAGATTGGATTGCTGTCACAATGGTTAATTTGGCCAATGCATCCGCCATTGAGTTTTGCTCTCGAGGAATGCGTTCAATTTCTACGGTATTGAACAATTTTATTGTTTCCTTAACTTTGTCCACATAAGCCTACATATTTTTGCCTTTAACTTGATAGATTCCATTCACCTGGTTCACTACAAGCTACGAGTCACTCTTCACTCTTAACTTTTTTACCTCCAAGCTCTTTACCACTTTCATTTCGGCAATAATTGCTTCGTACTCTGCCTCGTTATTTGAAGACTTGAAATCAAATCTTAAGATATAGGGAATTTCGTCTTCCTCCGGCCTTATTATTATGTTTCCAGCACCACTCCTTTAAGCATTAGATGAACCATCTACATACAATATCCATGTTAACATACTATTTGTGTCTACCTCTGCTGGCCCAAGATTTTCATAATCTGTTTCCTCTACATCTATACCCCTTGGGTTGTTGGTGAATCAACAATAAAACCAGCGACGACTTGACCTTTAATTGTCGTTTGAGATCGGAATTCGATATTAAATTCACTTAATTCTAAGGTATACCGAGTTAATCGCCTTGACATTTCTACTTTTTGTAAGGTTTGTCGTAGCAGCTGGTCCTTGATAACTACCACGATATGAGCTTAGAAATAAGACCGTAGTTGTCGGGATGCCATAACCAACAATAAGGCTAGTTGGGTAGCGTGTCTCTGCATCGATAAGGGCTCGGCTAGTACAGTAAACAGGTTAGTGAATTCCATTATCTTTGTGTAGTAATACTAGCTTACAACTACCAGGGAGACGGCGAGGTACAAAAATAACTTCTCTCATTTTCGCGGTTTGGACACGACAGAGAGTGTGACCAAGTACTTTTTTAACTGCTTAAAAGCCTTATCGCAATCCTCTGTCCATCGCATGGATTTACCTTAAAGCCTTGAAAAAAAGATGGCATTTATCCGTTGCTTTAGAGACGAAATGATTCAATGTTGCCACTCTTCCCGCCAACTGCTAGATCTTTTTTATATTATGAGGTGGATTCATATCTAGAATTGCTTTGATTTTTTCGGGTTTGCTTCGATACTGCGATAATTCACAATAAATCCTAAGAACTTTCCTGTAAATACGCTAAAGACATATTTCTCCGAGTTCAACTTCATGTTTGTGCGCCGTAATATATTGAAAGTTTCTTTGAGGTGAACTACGTGATCCATCACTTTCTCCGACTTGATCAACATGTCATCCATATATACCTTCATGGTTCGCTCAATTTGATTGCGAAAAAGCTTGTTTACCAATCATTGGTACGTGGCACCGGCGAGTTTTTCAGCCCGACCAACATCACCTTATAACAATATAGACCTCTGTCAGTGGTGAATGTAGTTTTTACTTGATCGGGTGGATACATACCGATTTGATTGTATCCGGAGAATGTGTCCATAAAATTGAGAAGTTCGTACCCTACCGTTTAAGTCGGTGAAGTCTACGCACATCCTCTATTTTTTATTTGTTTTCTTCACCAATACCACATTTGATAACCATTTTGAGTAGTTGACTTCTCTAATAAATCTAGCTTTTAGCAATTTTTTCACTTCTTCTCTTATTACTGTGTATCGTCCTTGGTTGAACAGACATTGTCATTGGCTTACGGGTTTGAAATGTGGTTGTATATTCAGTTAATGGGGGGCAATTCCTCGGTCAATTCCTAACATGTCGTCATAGGCCATACGAATACGTCGACATATTTTTTCAAAAATTTTCGTAACTTATCGTGGAGGGGCTCTCATATTTTGGCTCTTATACTCATCATCTTAGAGTCATCCCTATCTCGAATGGGAATAAGAATGGTTTCCACGTCGACCCTAACTCTTTGATCTGTGTCGGTTACTTGTGGATCCTTCAATTGCCTTTGTTCGGTAGGCTTAGTTGCTTGTACGTTATTTGATGCTACGTTTTTGTTTGGCACATTATCCATGGCATTCACTTGCATGTTTTCTTTGAAGGCCTCCATATAAGAGTTTCGAGCCATTCGTTGGTCACCTCTCACGGTGATTACAGTGTCTTCGACTGAGATTTTCATCTTCATATGGTACAGAGATACGCAGACCTTTGTGGTCACTATAAATAGTCTATTGAGAATAGCGTTACAAGGACTTGGTTGATCAACGACCACGAATTTTATCGTCGTGG
Source organism: Melia azedarach (assembly GCA_028052125.1). NCBI lineage: Eukaryota > Viridiplantae > Streptophyta > Magnoliopsida > Sapindales > Meliaceae > Melia > Melia azedarach. Next base: position 5,690,229 of record CM051397.1, read on the forward strand.
CTACAACGACAGTTCCCTTTGCCACGGATAGTTGAAGCAAAATAATACCCAAAAGCTATACACTTCCTCCCAGGAGGAAGTGCATAGCTTTACACTTCCCCACTATTAGTATCGGCACCTCCTCTATGGTGCTCCCTCGTGCGTCCAATTGCTGTAAAGCATGCTTGAAAATGATATCTATCGAGCTTCCCATATCCATAAGTATTTTGGATACATTTTTCCCTACTACTTTTAATGTCACCACCAACGCTTTGTCATGGGGTTGAACTACACCTTGAATGTCTTCGTCAGTGAATATTACTGGCATGGTGCATATATTCGTCTTTTTAAACTCTCAAAATTTGACAGCCACCGTCAAACACTCTCTTCTCGCGATTCGAACTACCGGCCAAGGTCAGATCTCCTATAATGACGTTGAACTGTGGTCCTTGTTCTTATGTATTTAAGGCGCTTTGGGGTCTTTTTTTATGGTGACTTTCTTTGGTGTCGATATATCTATCCAAGTAACTGTTACGCACTAAATCTTCGATCTACTTCTGGAGTTCAAAACACTCCGCTAAATTATGTCCCCAATCTCAGTGAAAATCATAAAATTTTATTTTATTTTTCCTAGACACGTTGTTATCCAAGGGTCGTGATTTTGATAACAAATCGACATTTCATATTTCAACGAAGATTTGCTCCCTAATAGTGTTTAGTGCGGTATATGTTTCGTATTTTGATAGCAACTTTATTGGGTTTCGCAGGGGCATATGTTTCTAGTCTTCTCGGCTTGGTCTTCATTTCGTTATTTACAAAACTGATTGCGTCCCCTGATTCTTCACCACAGTGAGTTATGGCTTATACGACCGAGTTTTTTGTGGATTGGTTGGGATCTGGGGTAAAAGCGTCAGTATTTGTATTCTCGCAGGACGATCCCTGCATCTTACATCGTAATTGTTTCGTTTTGAAAGATTCTCCATTTCTTTTTGCAACTTACTCTCTGCATGTTCTGTTAATAATTTTTTAGCCTCGTGAGTATTCGTTTCTATAAAGTTTAATGCGCGTTCGTATGCCTTGGCATAGATTTTTAGAAAAAAGTCTCGAAATAAACTCCACAATCTCTAGTGCATGTGTTTCTAACCAAGACCTTTAAAGTGTTGGGTCATTGTATACCCTAACTATATCACGATACGATGGAATCGGCAAATGAAAGCTTTATTGGATTCTTTTTCTCCTTACTTGACATCAAATAGTGTATTTGGGTCTTTGTCTTGCTCCCTGGCTCCTCTAAATTGACTTAAGATTTCAACACAAAAATGCGAGAAAGAACAGATGCTCTTGGCTTTCATCTTTTCATACCACTTCTTTGCCAACTCGGTGAGGGTCGGCGAGAAAAATTTGCATAGAACCTAATCGCATGCTCCCTGTACTCCTATTAGTTCTCGATATAATTTGATATGGGCTACCAAGTCTTTTGAGCTTTGTGATCGTGGCGCAATTTCTTGCATACTGACAATTAATTCTTCTAACTGTCGAATGCGATCTAATACTGGATGAAGAATGCCTTCCTTGTTATCCATCAAGTGTTGTCGAGTCGAGGGCGGCAATGTCTCCGTGCCTCTTTCTCTCCTTTGATCAAATGCTTGATCTTGCCATGCACGTACTCTGAAGCTAGCATTCATACTTTATGTAGCTTTCTCTCTTAGCTGCCCTAGACACGCCTATATCTTCCTGCCGTAGCTCCCTTGCTGCTGACTTATGGGTGGGTGGCTGGGTCGTTAGTGACTAGGCTCCCTCGGAATTTGGGTTCCCTATTTTGATTTGTATCGCGTTCCATCGTGCAGTAATCGATAAGGGCCCCGTTGGCGTGACGATTCTGGTATTGTAAGGTGGCTATCCCTTAATTTCGGTTCCTTGTCAATTCTCTCAGTGCATTTAATTATTTTCTTCCCTTCCCGCATTTTGGTGTTGTCATTCTCTCTCATCTCGCTGTAACTTATTCTGCATTTCTATTAATTAGTGCAATAATTCATCGTTTTGTTGTTTCAACCCTTCGTTTTTGTATTAATAACCGCACTTAGTTTTCGAGGTCCTTCCTTTCTTGAATGTACAGGGTGACGGGGTGAGAGATCACATTTAATTCACGGTTAACTTTCTCCCACAATCCTCTTGCTATCCCTCCTTGACTAGTGATATGCCATTGGGATATTTTCGGTGCCATCATCTAATCCTAAGATATGCTTTTTGTTACAAATCCTCACAGACGACGCTAAATATTGATGTTAGGATCGTTCCTGCTGATATATGTCTATTGTTGAGGATCGATCTAGTCAACAATTAGGATTTTTTATTTGTGGAGTGCGTCTCATTCTTGATATACATGTCTGCTTCCATCTCGGTATCTAATATTCCTCCTTTTATCGCCAAAATATGAAGCTCTGACACCTATTACAAAATAAAAACAAGTTAGAGGGCGCCGGCGATATTCGTCAGTGAAATCCCTTTGACGGTTAGGTTAGCCATGGAGTACTCAACAAAACCTTTGGAGAGTAATGTTGTTTTTCTCGAATTGAACCTCCCTTTTCATAGGGGATCTTTGGTTTTATACAGGCGGTAAATGTGAGGGTGCTTGAGTGTCATTATAGTGTTGTTGCCACTTGGAGATGTTCCCCACATGCTTACAACTTTTCTTCCATTTTATTCCCTTGTTATCCTACTAACTTTTGTCAAGGCTTCCACGTGCACCTACAATAATAATCTCGGCATCGTGATTGCGTCATTATCTCTTGGATGATCTCGATATAAACTCTTCCCTAATAAGTTTGTCAAATCTATCCAAAACGAGAAGTTATAGAAAAATTTTATAAAGTATTCACATTTACAGAAAAAATCAATTGTTGATTCTTATTTGTTGTAATTAATTTGTTTCAATAGTAGTTTGCATGATTAACTTGCCCCAATTCTTCTAATCTCGTTTGCAGAAAGTAGGAACTGAAAATGACATTATAGTGGCAAAAAATAATAATACATTTTTCGAAAATTACAAATTTAATATTTACATAAAATATATTGAATTCGTAACTAACATTAGTCACGACAAATAATATCATCGCGTAATATTATTTTTAATTTTATTTATTAATATGTATGATCAAATTATGATTTTCTATACAAGGTAGATTTTACGCTAACATCTCTTAGCAGATCAATTATGTATTTATAAATTGTAAGAAGGAATAAGTTTTTGTCACTATAATTTTTACGCTCATTAGTATAAAAATTTTAAATTTAGATGGTTGTGCTATGCACTGATTAAAATGAAATTAAATATACATAATTAAATACACACATCCTGTTTTTGAGAAATATATATTTTTATTCATAATATTATATATATATAATTTGAATAAGTTCAAAATGATTAATTCAACGATTTTAAATTTAAAATTTTATTAACTACACAAATTCCTGTTCGAGTGACTAAGAAGTCGAATTTTAAATACTTCGTATCTTTAGCCAATAAGGTAATTTTTATAATTAAAAAATATTATTTACGCATATGAGGTTCATCATTTGTTAGTGTCGCTAGATTTTTTTTCTCTGTGTGAAAGTGATCAAAATTTTTGGTCAATTTCGAATGTAATATTGACAACTTTTACATGTAATATTAAAAAAAAAAAATTAAAAGTCCGTTCAAAATGAAATAATAATCCGACCGTGTAAAATTCCTCATCCATATAAAAAATTATTATATTGCTATCAAAGAAATTAAAACAAAACAAAACAAAACAAAATCATTCCTAAAACAATAAAAAGGTGAAATTTGCCAAATTTGTCATTCTGCTGACGTGGAACTGTCACACCAAGTAAAACACGTACACCTTTCCTTTTTGCCGTCTCAGTCTCTCTCTTTCGTTCTTCGATTGCTCTCTTTCATTTTTTGTTTTTTCATTTTCTCCCCCGTTCGCTATTTTCCCTCTTTAGATTCCCTCTTTCGATCTCCTATAGATATTCAGTTCAGTTGCTAACTCCTATTGTGGATCTGAGTTTCAACTAGATCGGTTTGGCTTTGGCATACATTAGGTAACTTTTTCGAAATTAGGGTTGTGGTTCGTGATCTAGGGCTTGGGTTTTGGAGAAATCAGTGAATAGGTGAGCAAATTGGAAGGGATAAGAAGCGGAATTGAGGATTGATGGTACTCAAATTAGGGCAAAATGCAAGGGTATCATGCGTATGCGGTGTATGCATGGATGGCGGGCTGGTGAAGAGGAGGAGAGGAAACGGGAAGTTCGTCGACGGCACATGTGGACTGTCCCTCTACGTGGCTCCGCGATTTTAGCTTCACTTGCTGCTGATGGTGGTTCTGCTTCCCCTTCTTCTCCTTTCTCATCTTCTCCCAATTCAACTAGTTTCTTTTCCAAGGTAATTAAAATTATTCCAATAGTTATGGTTTTTTTTTTCCGTGTTTGATTTGTTTGTTTATTCATAGTAATAGGCGAATGAGAGAGTGGTCAATTGCTTTCTCTTTTTTCCTTTTTTTCTGGATTTGATTGATTTGATTATGAAATTGATCTAATTTTTTAAATATTTCTGAAAATCGAACTTTTTTTCCTTTTGTATTTTAATGATTGATTTTGGGCATTTATACAAAAGTTATTTTTCTTCAAAGTTCCTTATACATTTTATGCTGCAAAAAATTAGTACTTCTCCAACATTACTAAAAGATTTTTGTCTTATGGTTCTCAAATAATTTTTGAATGGTTTTTCCCTTTCTTGTCAGTTAGTGCTGATTCTCTGCTCTTCAAGATTTCTTATGCCTAAAATAATCAATATTTGTGATACAGGTTGTATACTTTCAATTAGGAATTATGTAAGGAGGAACATTTGACTGCATTTGGAAATATTTGAGTGCCTGAACTACAGTGACAGTATTTATCCTCATATCCACTGTTTTTACTACGCGTAATTCTTTTATTACCAAATGTATTTTGCTTGAAATATAGTGAGAGCAATCCTTATTATTGTAAGGATTAGTCAGTGGTAGTGTAGTTTAATGTTTAAACTGAGGATTATGCAACCAAAGTTTTAAGTGCCTTTGTACCAAGTAATGTAGTTTATTACCATGTTTATTGATTCATTGTTTGCTACAATATCTATATATTTTTTATTTATCATGTCAATTCATTCTTGCTTCACTAAAGTCTCCATTTCTCCCTAGGACGGACGCAAAATTAGTGTTGGTGATTGTGCACTTTTCAAACCGCCTCAGGATTCCCCTCCCTTCATTGGAATAATTCGTTCAGTGACTGCTGGTAAAGAGAATAAGTTAACTTTAAGTGTGAATTGGCTTTATCGACCTGCTGAAGTAAAACTTGGCAAGGGCTTCCCATTGGAGGCTGCGCCAAACGAAATCTTTTATTCCTTTCATAAGGATGAGATTCCTGCTGCTTCCTTACTGCACCCGTGTAAAGTTGCATTCCTTCCAAAAGGTGTTGAACTTCCATCAGGGATTGCTTCTTTTGTGTGCCGGAAAGTGTATGACATTAACTAACAAGTGTTTATGGTGGCTAACTGATCAAGATTATATTAATGTGAGTTTTGAATACTCTTGCTCAATTCCTATTTTTATATTTAGCTATTGGTGTTGCTTTTTTTGAGTAATCAGCATCTATTTTTTTTCCTTTTAGGAACGACAGGAAGAAGTAGATCAAGCTGTTATATAAGACACGTATAGAAATGCATGCAACAGTGCCATCAGGTGGTCGTTCTCCTAAGCCAATGAATGGTCCAACATCAACATCTCAGCTAAAACCTGGTTCCGACAGTGTACAGAACAGTGCCTCCTGTCCTTTGCAAGTTAAGGGGAAGAAAAGGGAGAGAGGAGATCAGAGTTCTGAGCCTATAAAACGGGAACGATCCTCAAAAATGGATGAGGGGGATTCTGGTCACAATAGAACAGAAAGTAATTTAAAAACTGAGATTGCCAAAATTACAGAGAAAGGTGGACTTGTAGATTATGATGGGGTTGAGAAATTGGTGCAGCTCATGGTTCCTGAGAGAAATGAGAAGAAAATTGACCTAGGATGCCGGTCAATGCTTGTTGGTGTGGTGGCAGCAACAGATAAATTTGATTGCCTTAATCGTTTTGTACAGCTTAGGGGTTTGCCTGTATTTGATGAATGGCTCCAGGAGGTCCATAAAGGGAAGATTGGTGATGGTAGTAGCCCCAAGGATGGTGATAAATCAGTTGAGGAATTTCTCTTAATTTTACTTCGTGCAGCTTGATAAGCTGCCAGTAAATCTTAATGCTTTGCAAATGTGTAACATTGGCAAATCTGTGAATCATTTACGTACACACAAGAACTTGGAAATTCAGAAAAAAGCAAGGAGTTTGGTTGACACATGGAAGAAACGTGTTGAAGCAGAAATGGATGCAAAATCTGGTACAAGTCAGGGTGTTTCCTGGCCTGCTAGACCCCGTCTTCCTGAAGTTTCTCACAGTGGGAACAGACAGCCAGGTGGATCCTCTGAGGTTGCCATAAAGAGCTTGGTAACACAACCTACTTCTTCTAAAAATGTTTCCGTGAAGCTTGTCCAGGGGGAAACTCCTACAAAATCTGCCTTTTCATCTCCAGCATCCATGAAATCTGCACCGATACCTGGATCAGGGAGTGCAAACCCAAAAGATGGACATCCCCGGAATGCCACAACTGCTGCTGGTGCTACTGATCTTCCTTCAGCAAAGGATGAGAAAAGTAGTAGTTCTAGTCAGTCGCACAACAGTGGTCAATCTTCTTCCAGTGATCATGCGAAAAACTGGGGGACTCGCCGGGAAGGAGGATGCTAGGAGCTCTGCCACTGTGTCAATGACTGTGAATAAGAACTCAGCCAGTTCTACACGGTCTCGGAAATCAGTCAATGGTTTACCTGGGTCAACTCTACCTGGGGTTCAAAGAGAAACTGGGTCGAGCAAAAATTCTTCCTTCCACAGAAATATGCCTTCTGAAAGACCATCACAATCAAGTGTGACAAATGAAAAGGCACTTGATGTACCTGTGATGGAGGGGAGCAATCCCAAGTTGATTGTCAAGATTCCAAATAGGGGCCGTAGTCCAGCACAGAATGCCAGTGGAGGATCTACAGAAGACCCTTCAGTCACCAACAGCCAGGCATCATCTCCTGTGCGTTCAGAGAAACAGAACCAATTCGAGCATAACTTGAAGGAAAAGAATGATGCTTTTCGAGCTGATACTTCCCCTAATGTGAATAGTGAGGCATGGCAAAGTAATGATAACAAAGATGCACCTGGTTGTCCTGACAAGGGAAGTGGATCACCTGCTGTTGGTCCTGATGAGAAAGGCCGCAAAACTGGTGATAAATTTAGGAAAATGGTTGAAATCTCAGAAGATACTTCAGTACCACCAGGATATGAATTACGAGAGTATGAACCATCAGGATATGATCTTAAAGATGTAAAAGTGCAGCCTTCTTTCAGTTCTATGAATGCTCTAATTGAAAGTTGTGTCAAGTACTCTGAGGCAAATGTGTCTGCTCCAGTTGGAGATGATGTTGGAATGAATCTGCTAGCTAGTGTGGCTGCTGGGGAGATGTCCAAATCTAATGTAGTTTCACCAGTTAGCTCTCCGCAAAGAAGCACCACGCCTGTCCATAATCCCGTTTGTGACGATGATGATTCAAAAGTGAAATCATTGCCTGGAGATCATTCTACGAATAGTGCTGATGATAAGCATGAGAAGCAAGGTGTGAATCGTAATTTGTGGGCTAAGAATGCAGACAGTAATCAAGAGAGATCTGCCGGAGATCTAGCTAGATATATATGTACTTCCACAATGGATTTGCAGCAGACTGGGGATCCGTGCGAAGAGAATATTGAAAACTCGAAAGAAATAGTAATGGGGGAGAACCCTGATGGTGCAGCAAAAAAACTTGAAGAGGATAAGGCTGGTGTCAGAGTGGATATAGATAGCACTGATACTAAACAGTATATGAGTGGCTCTTTGTTAGCTGATGATAAGGTCTCTGAATCTACTCGAGGAGTTGAGACAGAACCCGTTGAAGGATCATCAACACACCGATCTTCGGAACTTGACGGTGAGAACAAGAAGATTGTGAGTGAAGGATTGAACAGCAGTGTGCAGATGGAGCAGAAGCCACCTCCGATTACAACGCACTCTGAGTTTGTGAAAGGAACAGATGGGGAAGTGCTGCATATTTGTGGTCTTCGTGAACATATGGCTTCAGAAAATATTGATGAAGTGAAGGCTGAGAAGACTGATGAAGTAGATGGCAAGAGTCATGTCAATCATGGCAAAGAACAAAAATCTGAACAGAAAGGTAATGCTCCTATGATTCATGAGGATCGGACTGTACCTCGTGTGGATTTAGCTGCCAATGAGGGCAAGAGTGGACACATGAATGAAAAACTGGAAGGTAACGGGGTTAAAGAGCAGTGTTCTGCTGGCCTTGCTCCCCCTGAGGCATCCACCATTTTGCAAGTGCAGGAAACACAGCAGCATGCAAGGACTGGGGCTGCTAAGTTAACTGCCTCTGAAGGAGACAAAGCACAGGAATCTAGATCGACTTCTATAGATGCTTCTTTTTCTGCTTCTGGGATGTCAGATATGGAAGCAAAAGTTGAATTTGATTTGAATGAAGGTTTTAATGGGGATGATGGGAAATATGGGGAGTCGAATAATTTCACATCCCCGGGATGTCCAGGTGCTGCTCAACAATTGATCAGCCCATCGCCACTTCCTGTTTCTTCTGGGTCTAGTAGCCTTCCTGCTTCAATAACAGTGGCTGCAGCAGCAAAAGGACCTTTTGTACCACCGGAGGACCTGCTGAGGAGTAAAGGCGAACTTGGTTGGAAGGGATCCGCTGCAACAAGTGCATTTCGGCCAGCTGAACCAAGAAAGATTTTGGAGATTGCCATTGGGGGCAACTAACATTTTTCTTCCTGATGCTACACCTGGAAAGTATAGTCGTCCTCTTTTGGATATTGACTTGAATGTACCAGATGAGAGAGTCTTAGAGGATTTGGCTTCTCGAAGCTCTGTTCAGGATACGGTTTCTATACCTGATCTTACTAATAATCGTGATGGTTCACATTGTGAACTATTGGGTACTACGCCTGTTCGGGGCTGTGGTGGTACTTGATCTTGATTTGAATATAGCTGAGGAGCTTGTTGATATTGGTAATTACCCAACTAGCAATGGTCCTAAAACAAATGTCCCACTTCAGCCTGGTGCCTCCTCAGGTGGTCTTTTGAATGGTGAGGTGGGTGTTCGCAGGGATTTCGATTTGAATGATGGACCAGTTGTTGACGAGACGAGTGCTGAACCATCACTGTTTCACCAGCACCCCAGAAACATACCATCTCAGGCACCTGTTTCTGGCCTTCAGATCAGCAATGCAGAAACTGGAAACTTTTCATCATGGTTTCCTAGAGGGAACACTTATTCAACTATTACAGTTCCATCACTCTTGCCTGATAGAGGAGAGCAGCCATTTCCAGTTGTTGCACAAGGTGGGCCGCAGAGGATGTTGGCTCCCCCTACCACAGGTACTCCATTTGGTCCTGATGTGTTCAGGGGGCCGGTATTGTCATCTTCCCCTGCAGTGCCTTTTCCATCTACCCCATTTCAATATCCTGTCTTTCCTTTTGGAACTAGTTTTCCCCTTCCATCAGCATCCTTTTCAGGTGGTTCAACAACATATGTAGATTCATCATCTGGTGGGAGACTGTGCTTCCCTGCAGTTAATTCCCAATTAATCGGTCCTGCAGGAGCAGTTCCATCACATTACCCGAGGCCTTATGTAGTTGGCCTCCCTGATGGTAGCAACAGTGCTAGTGCTGAAAGTAGTTGGAAGTGGGGCAGACAGGGTCTAGACTTGAATGCAGGGCCTGCAATTCCAGATATAGAAGGTAGAGATGAGACATCACCTCATGTGCAGAGGCAACTGTCTGTTGCCAATTCTCAGGTACTAGCAGAGGAGCAAGCAAGAATGTATCAGGTGGCAGGTGGCCTTTTGAAGAGGAAGGAACCAGAAGGTGGATGGGATGGTTATAAACGGCCATCATGGCAATAGGAATGCCCAGTGCCTCAATTTGCTGACCCATGAAATACTGTAAGTTCCTGATCTGCATTATTGACTGGTGCAGTGTCTTATCTTTAGCCCATTGTTGAGGACTGAAATGCACCAAGTCTATGCTGATGACTTTTGTCTTGCCATTAGCCAGGACTTCATTAGAACGTTCTAGATCTAGCCTGATCTCAAGGATCTTGTTGTCTTACAGCAACCCCACAAAAAATAAGATATTCATCCTTTCACTTGAAAGAAAAATAGAAAATGTTTCACTCGGACCAATGGCATTTTCTCTAATGTCAATATTATTTTTGTTTCTTTTTTGGTTCCCCATTTGGATCCCTGTATAAATGAATCTTGAAATCTGTATAAATTTATTTTCCATGGATTTTTCTTTTGGGTTGAAATAATATGCGTACATAATATGGATGCTTTGTGCTTGTCTGTTATTTTTTCCCTTAATTTTCTTCTTTTCTTTCTCCAGTTCTTCAAGGGTGGGCATTGACTAACCCCTGAGGTCATCTAACTTGTGCTCATGGAGGTTGGGTGGTAAGTGAGTTATTTGATGTAGTTCATAGTCTCCGACCCCCATCCTTCCACTGTATCAACTATAATGTATCAACGACATTATAAAAGAACCTGTCCTAGGGTTTTTGAGCTGTTTGTTCCTTGAATTTGTCCTGGGTGGTATTGGTGCAGAGCAGTTTTCCTTTGTAGATGTTTTAACTGTTGGAAGCGTCTCTGTTTTCCAGACCTTTAGAATTGGTGCCTTTAGTGGTGTTTATGCATAAGCACTGTTAACCGTTGGGAACCAAGCTCGAAAACTCAACAGGTATGTTAAATCTTGGCAGGAAGTTAATTGTAATCAACCAACAATGATCTTTGGGCTGAGTTCCATATAAGGAAGATTAAGACTTTTGGAGAAGAGATGCAGAAGTTGCCTAAAGCGATGGCTCTAGGATTGTGATATAATAGTTAATAGTGCCAATGTCCGAACTAGATGCATTTGTGATATTTCTGGGTCTTCCCTAAGATGCTTGGCCAAGATTGTTGCATGCTGATTTTATCATTGTTAGAGCTCTATCTGGAGCTTGTGTGTTTTATATCATATATCTTGAACATTTATTAATTTTGTTTCTCCTATGATGTTCTTTCTTTTTGTAAAGAACTGTCTGTAATCTGTATTAAGTATAAAACCCTGATTTCATGACAGTATCAAAGTCATAAATTGACTGCCTATTCAAATTGGGCTGTACGGTATGTTACTCTAATCACATGATAATTGTACCATGTTCTTCTATTGTTTTTCTACACATGTAATTGATGCTTTTAAAGATGATTGCTGTTAAATTTAGTGTGAGGAGATAAATCTCTCTTTTGTTGTAATATTATTTTATAGATGACCCGTTGCCCATGCCATTGCAGAATTTGAAAGCAGTTTTTGATGCTGCAATCAAGATGGTGATCAAATCCCACAGGAAAAAAAGCAGAAGAAGAAAAAGCAACGAACAACGCCTATTGTCAGTATCTACACATTCCTTGATCTTATAAAACTTGTTTATTGCCTGTTGCTTGCCTGGTATGTGAATTCTTTTTGCATTGTGTTCTAATATATTTTGAGAACTTTAAAAATAGTAGATGTTAAGGCTTGCCAAAGCGTGCAGTGCAATGCACTTCGCTGTTACTTCTTAATCATTCATCTTAGATATATAACATTAAGTTACTCAATACTAAACATGCATCTTGCTTCTATGAATCTTTCTTTTATTACAACTATCAGAAATTTATAGTGGCTGCAAAACATAGTCTGTGGCTAGATTCTTGTTAAAGTCAGGAAATGGATGTTAGCGGGTGGAGGGGAATTGAGGGTTTCAGTCATACCATCAAAGGTCAAATAAATTGTAGGTGTTTAGATGTCTTATAATATCATTAATGGATCAATTTTGGTTCTAATGCCTGAAAATCATGTTTTAGTGAAAATGGGATTTGGTTTGATGCTAAAATTATTGAGTAGTCTACTTCCCCTTGAATAATGAATCTCCTTATTAAAGGAAAAAAGTGCTCATAAGGGATTTACTTGTCTATGTAATGATGACCTATGCCTTAATAGCAGTATGGTGGGATCATGGACAGCGAGGGGCTATACAATGATTGTTTCTTGTGCTAGGTATATAATTGCATGCGTATGATGCTTCAATATGTCTGACTCAGAGATGACTAATTATTTGTTAGAATTTGTACTTAGAAGTTGAGAAGATTGGACTTAACTATTTTTCTACACTAGTATGGATGTTGGTATATTTTCCCTGTGTTTACTGGGCATGATTGGGTTGTCATTTGAATTGCAGAAAGAAAAGTCTTCTGTGGGAGGAACCTGAGTTAGTGCATCATCCATCTCAAATGATAAACATTCATCAACACAGAAATATAATGGAGTGATCAATCATTCATTCATTCATTCACATGTTCCACCGCGCTAAGTGTGCTTGCTTGCTGTGTGCAAGACATTATTAGAACGCTGATGAAATCCGCATTATTTCCAAGATTGACTTGACTGATAAAGCAACTAGTGAATAAAGAACACAGTGGGCCGGAAACAAGTTTCATATTACAACGTTATGAAAGGCACTGGAGGGGAGATTGTTCATTTCGATACTATGAGTGGGTGGTTGGTTCAGTTTGGTATTTTTAATTTTTGTAGATGGTTGGAAGGAATGCGTTCATAGATTCCAAATTTGATATGAACATATTTTTCTAACCACTTGCAAACTGCTGAGATACTCCACTAGCTGAAGATAAGGTATCTGTAGAAGCTTATAATCAATTTGTGTGGCTTCAAGAAAAACAGCTTTCTCGCAAACCAGGAAATCAAAAGCTTCAACCAATAGATATATGTTCAAATTATACGCCTAAAATTGCTATACATCGTTCCCTAGGTAACCGAAATACCAGTCTTTGATTTTTGGAGGCCGGCAGAGCCCAACCCTGACATCGAATAAAACCAAAACTGATTTGTTCTAGAGTCAGTGGCGACAGTTTTGCCAAACACTAGCAAAATGTGTGATTCTATCGATCAAGCAAAGATCACGCGGACTAAAAATATCCATTGAAAAAACATTTTAAAATTAATAATCAACCACCCTAACTTTGTAATAAAACTTTGTAATATTAACTAATAGGAATATAGCAGTCAACTCAACCAAACCCACAACAAAATTGAAGCGCTGTCCCAAACGCCTACACATATATCAGGTTGGTAAAATATATAAAACTTATTTCCAGCTAAGAAACTGGATTTATAGTGTTCTTTACAATTGTCCAATAAATCCATTCCTTCTCAGAGGTGGGGTAAAGCAAGAGATAGAATCCAGAAACTAAGAAGCATAAACTGATGACAACCTGAGCCAGTAATGGAGCCTTCGTTAATCCACCCAACAATTGAAACCAAGGAAAGCTTCTGAGGAAATAATAATATCACCTCTATATTTACATGCTGGCTCTTCACTGTAATATATATTTATTTTTCTGAAACATGCTTCTTCATACAAATCCTAGACCATAAGTGTGATTCAATGTTCCCATGATCTGAGATGACTCTGCTAGTATACAAATGATCAGGAGAAGGGCTTGCGCCACAATTCTCTGTCAGGATAAGAACAAGGAACCTATCTTTCAGTTTATACGACCAAAGATGGCAGAATGAACAGCCATTGGATCATGCCTCAGCCAGTTTCAAGCGAGGAACAATATTCATTGATTGCAGTTCCTGAAAGAATGAACAAATGATAGAAATGTTATCAACAGAGAAAGAAGGCAATCAAAGTATTAAGCAGCTTCCATTTTCAAGAACAGATCTGCAGACAAGATACATGAACTATTCAGCCACACATAGCAAAAATGAGGTTGTTAAAAATCATCCATAGAACAGGAAGTCAAATGGAATGTTAGGCAACTATACAAACTATCGAAAAGATAATATGCATTAACTGTTAAAATCATAAACATAGCTATAGCCTAATGTATAATTCAGAACAAAGAAGCAAAAGTAAAATCCCAATATTCAAGCACTGCTCACTCATTGATCACCTCAGGGCACATGGCATCTGTGTTCACATATTTTGGTCACAACTAAGCATCCAAGGTATGTAATGCTTTCTATACACAAATGCAATCTCATATACTGGAAAAGACACCCATGGCTGGGCCTTTACCTACCAACTTAAGTTTTTGGGTCAGGAGATAACAACTAATTTATCCATCAACTTAATAAATAAAGGTTGATGCTTGGTCAAGTGTGCCTCAGGCACTTGGCTCTCAATACTTTTCACCTTCCAATCCTTAACCGATCCCATGAAGAAAGTAAGAGCTCACCCAAGCTTTGACTCATAGTGAAGATTATTAGCAAATTATTTTATGCAATACATAAAAACAATGAATAAAATAACAACATTACCTGGATTAGGAGCTTGCATGCATATGGCAGCTTCATGGTAGAAATATTATCCCCATTTTTACAAGTAGAACAAATCCCAGCTTTCAGCTTATTGTTGTAATAACCCAACAAACCACACACTCTGCAAACCTGAGCCACAAGATAAATAATATTGGCTTATATTGAAGAATAATACTGCCACCTTTTGGGCTTGTGTATGTAAACAACCATAAAATTTTATGAAATTGAAATAAATCATCCAAGTAATCATGCAAATATATAAGGCTCATATATTTCATTTGAAACATGATAAAAACACAACAATGCAAATACAAAAATAATAGATAATCAACTATTCATATAAGTAACATTCACTATATCAAACTCCATCGAATAGAAATGTAATAAAACACAGGCTTCGACAAACATCTCAAAGATGGACTTTGTTCAGATTTCACTTGATGGAAGGCAGGCTAATCAGCTAGATCGAAGGCTAATATTTCTACTGTTAAAGAAAGAGTCACATTCAATGTTAAGGGTGTGAAATTTCAAGTCTGTAAGGTAATCGAATGATAAAGAAGATGCTGAATACTCTTCCTTTCTTGGTTAAAATTCTTTAATTGATGGAAATCAAGGACTAGGGGGGATTTGTTGGTTTCTTTCCAGCAAATCTTTCTTCAACTGGTTAGTCAATAATTGCTCTTATTAATAGTTTTCAAAATGTCATGGATGATTTTGAAAGCAAAGGTTCCAAGTAATATTCAAGTTCTCACTTTCAGGACGAGTGGTTTAATTCAAAAAAAGAAGAGCAAATGTACGTCAGTCCCCCTCTTAGTAATGTGATATTTATAAACAATCTGGAAAGTGTAGATAAATTATTGATTTCTACTAACCAAGTTTCAAATTGAAGAATAAAATTCGTCTCAACCACTATTAAGAGTAAGAAATCATAACAATGCTCGTGGCTATCTTGTATGACAAAATAAAAATTTCAATATAAGTTTCCATGCTACTGAGAACTTTATCGCCTGAGTCAATAAAAGAAAGCAATTAATCTTAAGATGGGTAACAAGGAGCTAGGGACTCCACAACCAAACAGAAGTTTTTCATTATAAAAGAAGATGCAGAATCAAGAGGAAGTTTGATGAAGATTACTGAAAGGAACAAAAGTTAGAGATTATGACATGAAGATTGACTTTAGGTGAATCATGGAGAAAAATTGAAGATGATTGCTAAAGATAGAAGTCCCCATAGGTTCTTCAGAATTTTAAGGGGTTATCCTATCAATTATTGCTGGAGAATAAGACAATTAATGAACTTTTATCAGTATCTTCCAAAATGTTGGTGTAAAACATCTTCAAAAAGGGGATCTAGTCGTCAATTCTAACAAGAATTACACTAATTCACTCCCTGTTCCACGGTGTAGGCGGGTTACAGGGACTACCCCCAGGGACAGTGATTAACAAAAACCTATGTGCACACGCATGAGCTAATACCTGAACTTCAAAAGGATCACTAGAAATCATTAGGCGCTCAAAAATCAGCATGCTAGCTCCATAAGCAATCAAACAATCACGTTCCATTTCTCCAACTCGTAATCCTGCAAAATGAATTTGTATTTTAAAAAACCACCTAAGATGAATGTTAAGCAAAAGAAATATCTAGGTTATGGGTAATCAAAACCTCCATTCCGTGCTCTCCCTTCAGTAGGTTGTCGAGTTAGCATGACACGGGGTCCACTGCCTCGGGCATGCATTTTATCTAGGACCTAATGATCATCAAATTGTTGGATATCAAGCATGTGGACTAAGATGGCATTTACCAAGATACTTTTGACAATGAAGGAATAGTTAATAGCAAAACAATAATGTACACAAATGCTTATATGCATGAATTGCTATCCTTTTATTTGAGCGATAAATATTTAACATACAATATACATAATTATTTTCAGTGAAAATTGTTATGGACATTGCCAATTTTTTGCAATCATGATTTATTTTTAAAGATTTAGTATGAAGAATAACAACCTAATTGTTTCCTTCAATTATTCTTTCATGTCCTAATCTACATTAAAAGGAAATTTGCTTTTGATGTGTCTATCTGTTTTAGATGGTTCCTGTTCCATTCAATATAAATATGGATTTATAATGATCAAATACAGTCCTTAGTAAAAATTTATTAAAAAATCAAATGGTGATGTCCAGATTGGAATTTTTTTTTTCAATTAAATAGTTTTAATGTATCTTATCTGATAGGAAGTTTTGACAACCAAGGCATCTTGTGCATTAAGTAGCTTTCTTGTGGCTTCAGGTACTTTCATTTTAATATTTGATCTATAGACATTTGCATCAAAAGAGAGAAAGTAGTACATATTCATGATATGTGCCCCTGGGCCCTGTCTAATAACGAACATGCATACTAACATGACTGAAAATAGTGCAATAGAAATGATGGAACTGTACCATATGTTTTAACTTTTGGTAGTAAATAGGGCCCATGAAAATGTAAGCCTGCAGTGGGCAACCCGTGATACCTGACAAAAAATTGAAGTTATCAAGGTAATTTGCCAACAGACAATCACATAGAGAGTCTTATCATGCTCTTATTGACAAAGTAGTCCTAAACTTTTGGCAGGCTTCAAATGGTTTATCCTAAGCTACTTAACTGCATTAGGTAGGTTGTAACCAGCCAAGGATTATAATAAAAAAACCTGAATAAATCAAGTCCTTGCCACTGTAGCTAAAACCATGTTTCACGAGTGTCTCACTGCCATAAAACAAGAAAGAATTGGCAAAGTGAAATTTGGAACGCTGCATAAGGACTTGTAGAGAGAAATTTTAAAAAGAAAAAAGGAAACAAGTACCTTATAGCATCAACTGTGTCTGCATGGCCACTTGGTTCTCCAAAGGCACTACCATAATGAAACCTACCGCATGAAACTCCGGCTTTACCCCCCAAAAGCTCTATCATCTTACCTACTGTCATCCGACTGATCATAACAAAACAATATTAATTTTGAGAGCTATACCAACTAGATAATAGTGAATTTAAATATTCTCATATGTATAAATACAGTGTTTCTCAAAGAAATGCCATTTCTTTATACCTTGGACAAGCAGAAAAATCAGATTTGAAAATTTGAAGAATATCTGACAACTGATTCCTGACTACTGCAATTTTTTTCATTTCTAGTAAATACCAAAATAATGCATATTAATCGACAAAAAAGCAAGTTTTCCAAAGTTTTAAGTCATTTTGTGGGCCTTAGCTCCAGGAAAACTCAATAAACCAAAAACTTTTCCAACAATATATCTTTCCCCCTTTAGATGTGTGATGTGTAGGAATCTTTTCCTCCACTTAAATGTGGCTTTAAGCTTAGAGGCTAGAGTGAGCAAAGATGACAAAATTTCATGGGAAAATACTGAGTACATGTAATTCCTTGCTTTTAAAGAATAGTTTTGGCCATTCAAAAAGGGAAAAAGGTCAAAACTCTTTGCAGTTAGGCTGTGTAGCTCTTTCATGGTTGCAATGACAAGAAAGAAATAACCATAATTTTTGGCAGAAAGGGGAAGCAACTATATAGATGGTTGGTGGGATAGACATCTGACCTTTTGCATCTCTTTGGACTTTGGTCATAAAGGAATTTCAAATTATTCACTTTCCTTCACATATGTCAATAGAAGGAATTCTAGTCTATTTTTTGTAGATTTTTTATCATTTACAACAGGGATGGATATTCATTGGAACCATAGATAGGTTTTGTGCTGATTGTTTCCCCTCCCCTGATTTTGTTCATCTCTGAAGACACCCAATCCACCTTTGTGTTTTCAATCATTTCTCATACTCATTGGTTTAAGGCTCAGTTTTCTGTTTCCCCACAAACTAAGTAAACAACATATATTTAAAATCTCAAAACTTTATCTTCCTCTTTACCTCGGTTTTGCATAAAATTAATATCAACATATGAATAACATTAGTAATAAACTGCAGTTGAAGCAAAAGGTATTACCTCGGAAATCCATGAGGATTCATAATCAAATCAGGGCAAATGCCACGTTCAGAAAACGGAAAATCTTCCTGTTGAATTATGGTTCCACAGACACCTTTCTGCCCATGTCTGCTACTGAACTTGTCACCAACCTGAGTAAATTTGTGCAATAAAATGTCAACAAGTGTTTGAAATAAAAGATAAAAATACTGTTTTGCCATCATGCCCAAAAAGTACTAACCTCTGGTCTACGAGTATGGCGAATTATAAACTTGATACATAAATCACCATTCTTATCAGAACAAAGTGCAACTCTATCCACTGCACAGGTCTCCCCTTCTGGACCTTTGTATGTTTGTCTGGTGGACCTATATTTACTGCATATTGCAAATCTGTCAGCAAGATCAATATTGGCAGACCACCAAGACAACATTTCCACAAGAAACAAATAACTGACCAATCTGATTGTCCCATTGGAGATACAGTTGAACCTCTTGTTTCCATAGGGGACTCCTTGTTGACATAGATGTCATTTGGTCTAATAATTTCCCCAGGGAGCAGCAAGTCCATCATCATCCAATATCTACAGCAAGGATATGTGAGGCTAACTAAAATAATATAATATAACACCAGATGCTTCACTGGAAGCGAAGAGAAATACTTTTAGAAACAATTTTCAATTTATGTGCTTTATTATCTTTGCATGCAGAGAATTTTGAGATTGACCGGATAATAATAAGTTATTTTTCGCCAAAATCACCCATTGCTCACTGGTGATATGTTAAAAGAATAGAAAGATGTATATTACCTGCATCCGTTCAGCACCAGGACCTGTTCTGTCTGGCCTTAGTATTCTGTCTGCCGTATTATTTGCATACTTCTGATTAATGGCTGAATACCTGTTAAATAAGTAAAATCTGATGTAAGCAGCTGCAAATACCTTGTATACCTGGACAAGATATGAAATCACACGAAGAAAATGAAATGATGTCAATTAATTAAGGACAATGCTGCTATACTTTTTCATAACAATACAGCGACCAAAACCACGATCAAGAGATGCCTTGTTCATGACTATTGCATCTTCTATGTCATAGCCGCTATAACTCATGACAGCAACAGTTGCATTCTGACCTGCTCCAAGTTTGTCATATCCAACCTGATAATAGCACAAATTATCAACTTACCGTCCATATTGTTTACAGAGTCCAAAATATAGCATACTGACCAGTTCGATTGTCCTTGTTGTCAGCAAAGGCCGTTGAGGATACACCAATAGGTAAAGCAATGTGTCCATCCGGCATAACTACACAATCACAAGAGGTTTATATAACCAAGCACAAAATGATTTATTCATAGGAATTCACAGACACCAATATACGTGATGCATGAGCTCCACATCCATAGATATATTACAGAAAAAGGATATATTACAAATTATTAGCTACGGTCACAAATGAATGAAAGGAAATTGGCAACAAAACACAAAAAGTAAAATCAATCCTCATGATGATTGTTTAGTGTGAATATAACTACGCAAACATTTGAGCAATAGTACACCATCAATCTTGCCAAAATAGAAAAACACTGCAAGAATAATTAATAAACACTCAAGCAAAGACAACATACATCAGAAGTAGCAGCAGGTTGGCAATCAGAAGCTTCTCAAACTCGGTGGCTTTGGCTTTTCTCTTTTTAGTTTTATGATAAAGCTTTTGAAAAAGGCAATTAGTGCTTTACTGAGAAAAGGTATATTTTCAGTGAACTCCTTGGCATGCATTGTTTTGATTGTTTATAGATCTAATAAATAGGGTTAATAGTTGATTCCACACTTTCTAGTAGGAGGAAAGATATCGTTTTTTGATTTTCTTGTAGAATAATAACAAAATTTTATTATTCAAACAATCAAGAGAGCCCTTTATGAGTCAAGAAAAGAAGATTTGCAAGCATCTATCTAGGGACTCTGAAATTGAACAGTAAGTTTTCATTTCAAGTAGAAAGTGAGGGCAGAGGAAGATTAATCAATATTTCTGAAGAAACAAGCTAAGAAGTTATGTAAAAAGATTGACAAGGGATGTGCTCCTTTGTTGGAAGGAAAATTGAAGACAGCTCGCGATCTCAGTTGTTTGAAAGGAATTTTGTCAATTACAGATAAAGAAATATTAGAGGAAGTTCCATGATTATTAATCGGAGAAGTAAAAAATTGACAAGGGATGTGCTCCTTGGTTGGAAGAACAATTGAAGACAGCTCGTGATCTCAGTTATTTGAAAGGAATTTTGTCAATTACAGATAAAGAAATATTAGAGGAAGTTCCATGATTATTAATTGGAGAAATAAAAAATTGACAAGGGATGTGCTCCTTGGCCGGAAGAACAATTGAAGACAGCTCGTGATCTCAGTTATTTGAAAGGAATTTTGTCAATTACAGATAAAGAAATATTAGAGGAAGTTCCATGATTATTAATCAGAGAAATAAAAAACGCAGCTCGTAAGCCATGGAATAAAACCACTTACCTCATTATATGCAATATTTCCCATAGCTTGCTTCCCCATTGCACACTACATATAATAAAACCCATAAAATTTCAATAACTGGAAATGCAGAATTCAAGATATATCATAATAATGTAGTGGGTAAACCTGATAGGTATTTCTTGGTGATTGGTTATGATGAGGATATGGTATTAGCCCAGCACAAACACCTAAGATTGTAAAAGGCTCTATCTCAATATGAGTTGTATCTGTTGTAGCATCTCCTTCATATAAAGCAATCTATCAAACATAAAAAAAAAAACAGAGCATTGTTTATCACATACAGTATCACTAAAAAAAGGTCTTCAAAAGTTGTTAGATTGGAACAAACCAGAGCATTGTTTTCCTCATTAACATCAAGATACTCAATCAACCCCTCACGTAAAAAGTCATCAAAAGTGCGGACTCCATCCTTAAAGAACAAACAAACTTCTATTACTTTAGATACAACTAATAATTCTTTCTATAAATGGTAGCGTAAATGACAGCTACCAACAACTCCTTCATATGGTGTTCTTTGATCCTTGATATGCCCTTGTCAGCGATGACAAGTGGACGACAAACACGGCCTCCATCAGAAGCAATGTAAACACAACGCTGACAAACATTAGATTTCTCAAGGTTAGCTTTTCACTTACAATGATGATTTACTAAAAATTAAAAAGGCCAAAAACATAATGGTGCAATGTCACAATCTTAACCCTAGTAAATGATATATGCCAGTGTAATAAATGTTTACCATTAAGACAAAACTTCAAGTAGAAAATAAATACAATTTAAAATTTCCACTAAAACTGTTAGAAACTCAAATTTCATACCAATTGTCAAACAAAAGGAGACCAAGACAAGAAGTACAGCATTGATTTATGACAGTGTTTACACTTTACATTAGAATGATAAATTTATGCAAAATGCTTTGGATAAATGTCTGAGACTATATATTATCTTAAAACAATTAACATCACTGACTGTGCTGCATTCGTATACATATAAGCCAAACAACCATGTCTGTACCTACATCATTCATTATAAAACAAATGACAATGACAACATGAAGATAGATTGCGACCTCAGTGTCATACAAAAGATATTAGATACTTCTTAACAAGGGGGCACACAGATATTTGTTCTATCCAAGTTACTGATTTCTAACCTGCCTTTCTTTTTCCTAAAGTAACAATGTCCCATTTGCTAACACGGGGACCATTATCATCATTAAAACATTTCAACAAAAAGTCTCTCATCAATCTTTCTAATATTTTAGGAATCCCACAAGGAATTTTGAGCAAGAAGAGGATACATATAGGAGAACAGATAAAATCAAATTAATTAAAGTGCACTTGCTTCCTTTGGAGAAAATTAGAAAAAACTCCTTGAACCCCTGATCTTTTTTCAACTTTCTCCACCAGAAAATCTCAAGAACTTAAGGATCTAAGATTATCTGCCAAGGGAAGACCTAAATATTTGAAAGCCCAACCTCTCAAACAAACCAAATTTTCAAAGCAATCACCTTCTCTTTGAGAAATCAATTCCCACAGTGAAACTTTTAGACATAAGGCTAAAAGTTCTGATCCCTTTCAATAGTTAACTCTCTCAAACAAGCCAAATTTTCAAAGCAAGCACCTTCTCTTGAGAAATCAATTCCCACAGTGAAGCTTTTAGACATGTTTATATTAACGTGAGAGAAAAGGCTATAAGTTCTGATAGCTTGCAATAGGTACCAAAGGAAAACAGGGCTGGTCTATGAAATAGGAGCATACGTAGGGATTCACTTGCATACAATTGAGATTTCAAGTTTTACGTATGTTTAAGTTTTGTGTTAAAGGTTTGAGTTAAGATTTCACCTTCAGTGATGGAGTTTTTAAATTTTGTTTAAAAGGTCTCAAGTTTACGTAGATGGCCATAACATTACATGTATGTATATTGGCCAATACTCCCAACAATCATATTTATGGCAACATTTGTTTCCTATATTCAAGAAGTTTCATTGCATTACTCTACGTCAATGCAAGTGCTACAAATTATTAAAGCATTTTACGACCTCTAGAAAACAAAGAAAAATAATTTCTCCACGTAAAAAAAATTTGAACTAGTATTATTGAACAAAAAAAGCACCAAATTTATGAGCAAGTAAAATGGAAATGAAAGACGAACTCACCTGCTTCTCATTTACAAAAATACTAACAAACTCGCCAATTTTGCCAGCTCTACGCAGCTTTCTCATGGCATCAGCAAAGCGCTAAACAAGAGAAAGAAATATTGAAAGGGGGATGAGTTCATCGTATATATGCAGCTTCCTGCATAAGTTGGTACTACAAATGAATCCTTCATCTTAAGCAACATCCCAAATACCTGCGGCCTCCTATGCTTGCCAAGAATAAGCCCATTAAATATAACCAGAAATGAATTCGGATTGTGAAGCTCTTCTCCAGAGAGTAGTTCCAAATCCTCAACGCCCAAACAGTAGCACTGT
The DNA here is from genome assembly GCA_028052125.1 of Melia azedarach. Classification (NCBI taxonomy): domain Eukaryota; kingdom Viridiplantae; phylum Streptophyta; class Magnoliopsida; order Sapindales; family Meliaceae; genus Melia; species Melia azedarach. Next base: position 5,713,749 of record CM051397.1, read on the forward strand.
TGCAGCAATAAAACATATGATCATACATATGAAATGTGCAATGACATATATAAAACAAAATTTTCTTTTTCCATTGACTTTAAAGTTGAAGTAAAACGTCACATATTGTGAACCATCCCAACTGATAGCCCAAGTTCTTTTCTATTTCATGTTTTCTCTTGCATGAGTATATAATTGTGAACAAATATACAATATGAAGAGAATGCACTCCAATATATTTACAAATGAAATAGACATAAGCATAAAGAGTAGAAACTAGAACTCTAATCACATTTATAATATAAATAAAAAAGAGAACACAGCTATATTTGTGTTTAAAATCAACCAGTGTTAAGAAAATATGTCCAAGCGTGGCCAAAAGCACATAAAAGAATGGTCAAAGGAAGGAATTACAAGTTGGGAATTGGAAGTCAAATGACAGGAAAGAATTCAGTTAGTAAAGTAAAGGCATGCAGCTGTTACTACAGAGGACCTGTGTTTACCAATCACTTAAAGAGGGAATTTTTGTTATTTAGCCTTTGGCAAAGATCATGTTGCTGCACAGTAGCAACACAAGTGGTTGATGAATACACTCTTATGACAGACCAAATATGTGGACCAACATTTTCACAAGTCAATTGAATTTTATGGAAATGTATACATACCAGAGAAACTAATGGACCCTCCTCCTCATCAGTCGTAACATGAGTCATTAGAGCCAAATTTTTAACCAGCCCACAGGCTTCACCTTCTGGAGTATCACATGGGCAAAGCATACCCCACTGTAACAGATACCAAACACATAAATATTATTTGTTATTACAACTACAAAATCCTAAGCAAGCACATAGCAATCATAGAAATCTGAGGCTTTTAATGTAGAGCAACAAGATAATCAATACCTGGCTAGGTTGCAATGCTCTAGGTCCACTAACTTTCCTGGATTTTTCAAATTGTGGTGAGATTCTTGTCATGTGGCCCAAAGTCCCAATGAAGGATAGCCTAGCCAGAACCTGCCGGTAAAAGTTTTTCATCACTTTTGCTATATGAACACCTACCAAGGACAGCATATGTGGAAGCCAGATTAATACAAATGAAGAGGATATAATTAAACCTGTGTCATGCCTTTCCGGTGCATTTTGAACCGCTTGACGTCAAAGTTACCAGTAGAAAGGGTCCTCTCTAGACCAATAGTGATACTATCTCTAGTAATATACTATAATTTTTTTGAGAAAAAAAGAAAAAAAAATGAGATGAAAGCATTCAGAAACATGGAGGAGTGATTAGAAAGCAAAATCTCAACAGAATTATAAATTATCAAGTGCAAGAATAAAGCTACTCAGTCAAATGGATGGACTTCATGATGCCAATAACAACATAGAAAGCCACTAAAGTTGGAACATTTCTGGTGGTTTATTATTATAGTCTGACAGCACAAGTTTGTTAAAGAAACCAAGTTACTTAAGAGTTCAGTAAGTATTTCCCCCTTAACAATATGTTCTTTTATAAGAGAAGGATAAAATATATTAACGTGTACAAAGGTAGACCAAATGTCCATTGAAGAGTCAAAAACAACTTTACATGCAGAAAAATTATTATACTATTTTGTTTATCATTCCTTAACATTTGTCTCAACACAAAGAACATGAAAATGGGAATTGCATGCACACAAAGCAGCAGTTTACTTGTGAAGTTGCAGTAAGATCCATTCTCAGAATAAGAAAATTACAGTTGCCTGCTTAAACACAAGTTTTGTACATAAAAAAACGATAGTTAATATATGCCACTTACTAGAGAAGGATCAATTTTGCTAGACCGGCTAGGCTTTGATAGGACGAAATCTACGTGCTTCTTAACCTCACTTATCATTGTCTTGAACAAATCCTACAATACAATATCAATGACAGGAGAAAAGTAGGGAATAATTGAGGAACAAACTGGTAGCCATGTACAGTATTTTCAAATGTAGCTGAAAGAAAAAATTTGAAAAAATCATACCTCAAAGAGCAATGAAACTAATTGGCCTGATAACTCCAACCGTTTATTCCCAACATAATCCTATCAAGGAAAGAAAAGAATTATTTGAGATCTGCACATGCAAGCAGTCGAATACAAGATCACTCACACACATATTACTACCATTATCTGTTAACACACTGAAATTTCCAAGTTGCCATCTACTCTCCACAGCATGAATTTTGTAGTTCGCCAATTTTGCCTCATAAAAGTATATATAGAAAAATCTAAGTACTCCACTACTTTGCCTCTGAATAAATGCATTATCCTTTTTCATAAGAAAAATGCATTGCAGTGAATGGTGTTGGAATCATGAGCCAAAAAAATAAAAATGTGCACCTTATAGAAGCCACTATATTAACGTGCACCCTCAGCAATAAGGAAATAGACATGCTCCATGGTGAAGTTGGTTCTGACATCTTGATAGTAAGTTGAGAATCAACTTCTTAAGACTGGATTCAATAGGATTTTATACCTTATGACATTGTGTTTAGTTGATCTTGGAAATAAACTGGATTTATAGGTAAGATAATTAAAATTGACTAGTAAATAGTTTAAACAAATTATAAAACTTCATGAAATATCTAAATATTAATTTAAATTATGGCAGTTATCCATCATAACATATTTCAAAATTTTAATCTATTATATCATGAATTATGGTATTGTACTAATCCTTATTAAAACCAATTTAAATGAAAATGAATTTAAAATTTAAAACAGCAACCAAAATTAATCATAATAAAAGAGTCAGCTACAGTAGCCAACGATAGTCAACTCAAAAATCTTTGACACATGATCTATTTTTCCTTTCTGTTTTATCAATCAATTTAAAAGAAATAATGATCCTCTTTAATTGTTTAATTACACAAGTGCCATTTATTATTAACTCTGGTTTCTCAACTCTTCTCTGCTCCACAAAACAAAAATCTACTCCTAGATTTCCTTCATTTCAAAACCACCCACATCAAAGCATAAAGTTGAACCGGTGACTCACTCTGTACATTAGAAAAAGATCTTCAAGTTTCAAGTTTTTGTTTTATTTCAAGCCAGTCTTGATGATGTAAGAAGAACAGCACAGGGCAGACTAGATAGTTGGGTTGCAAGTATTGTGGAGCTCACAGCAATGTTATCTTTCTGGTAAAAACTTTGGTTGGAGAATTTATTCCATTTTCAGGACATTTCTCATCTCAATTACTGGATTTTGTTCTTCTTCCGTGTAGATTCTGGTGATTAGAAATGGTCTACTTAGCTCTGTCATTGGTTAATGGTTAGTTGACAAAAAGCAAATTCTAATTTTAACATAAATGGCATTTTTTTAATTAGCAATAAGAGTATAGCTTTTGATTTCATAAAGGTTGGAAACATTGAAAACAAAATTGTACACTTAGTGCAAGAAGGGAGCAACTGACACACTCGCGTGAGTGGCTGCAATCGGACACTCCTCTAATAACGATAATAGTAGTAATAATAATAACAACAACAACAAAGTGCAAGATAAAAGAGAAAAGGAATATTTTTATTCATATATGGAGTTAAACAGATTACCTTGTCATCCATTGCATCCTTATTTAACATTGCCTCCATCATCCTTCTCAACATTACCGCAACATATAAACATTTTGGACGAAAATTATTGTTACATACCTAAGAGAGAGAGATACAGCATGAAAAACCTTCAAAGTCATAAAGTATCTTATAAATTAATTATCAGAACAGAACTTACAGGGACATTAGCAAGAAACACATCTCGAAGAATAGGCAAAGCTCTCCCTTCCTACCAGAAGTGTCAAGAATAGTTGCCATTAAACTTGTGAAAGCAAACAGAAATTCTTTTTTAACCAAAAAGAATGAAATTTCTTTCATTCTGATAACACGATAGAACCTCATAACTTCACAGAGGAAAATTCTGTAGATATGGTGGAAAGAGATTCATATAGCATAGCCGAGTACTGGAAAAAAAGCTTAAGTAATTGGAAATGATTTCACAGAAAGAGAGAAAGAGAGAGAACCTTATCAGATGGTGGACTGCCAAATGTAGACCTTTTCACCTGCAATGGAGACATCATTTTAAAAAAAATGAACCAAAAGTATTGTATTTTCTGAAGTAATAAGCATATAATGAGAACAACAGTAAATGACCATATGGAAAAAACTAAAACACTCATCCATCACATTATGCATATAATACCGGAGGATGAATCAACCATTTTTTGTAGGCACCTCTGTTTAATAATATAGCTTCTGTCTGAGTTAAAATAAAATTGTTGCATCCTTCTACAGCAGCTTAAGTTTTCAGGATTAGTGGTTACTCAACATGGTATTAAAAATAGGTTGACTAAGCTGTGTTTTATTCAAATTCCTCCATTCTGTTACCTTTTTCCTTAAAAAAAAAAAGAAAAAGATATAATTTCTATTACTATCTAAAAGAAAGTAAAAAATGATAAGATGAACCAGTAAAAGAATATATCGTAGAAGATTGCTCTCAATCAAAGAGATATCACCAAGCAATAACTTAGAGAGTAAATTAAGACTAATGGCTCAGAATCCCTTAGAGAGTAAATTAAGGATAATGGGCTCAGAATCCCTTGTTTAAAGAGTTTATTTTATTATGAATTAGGCCAAAAAGTCTTGCATCGATAATCCTATCATCAATCAGCTCAAGCCAACACTTCAGGCAAATAATGATCCTACATTATTACTATATCTCTCCAACCAGACATGGAATGGATTTCTAAGTGTTTGTGTATGTGGTTGGGTTTGGGTGTCTGGATATTTTTTTAAAAGAAAAAAAAAAAGGTTTCTAAAATCTAAATGTCCCTTTTATTTGCAGCAGGATTTAAGATATTATCTCCCAACCATGAAGCATTATCCAAATCAAGCTTCAATATATAACCTCTACATAACCATAACACCTCCAAACTTTCCATCAAATTTACAGATGGAGATCTTCTTTTCAACTCTAAATTTTGGGTTATACGTTTGTATTGTGACTAATTAAGCAAGATCATCCAAATCAATCACTTTGGAATGCAACTGCTAAAACCTTGAAATCCTTATTCATTACATCGTAATAAGAAAGGTGTGTGTTTAAACACTACACATGACTTTGCATTTCTATTTAATTAAATTATGTCATGTACATGAGGTAATGTGTTTAAGTTTAAACACTGTTACTGATTCATTTCCTATCAGCATAAACTTTTAGGATTGATGGTCATTCAACAGCTTTATGGACATGAAAAGATATACTATATACTAAAGTGTATGAATGTTAGGCGACCATAACACCTTCCCCTCCAGATACTCCAAGGCGTTCTCTTGTGTATATATATCCAGTCCCGCACATTCCTGAATTACAGCAACATAAGATAAATATAAGAATAATAATAAAAGAGGAAGATAAGGACACACATGAAGGGCAAAACATATTTTTAAGGCCCAAATTGTAAGATTAACATGGGAAAGAGCAAAGAAACAAAAGCTTTTTCCCCTGGTCCAAAGAACTATGCTTGTCAACAAATAAATAAGGACAGGAACTTGAAATAACCAACTTAAATCTTGCTATTGAAGGAAGAGATCTCAAGGCAATAAACAATTAAGGAAAAGATGATCAGCACTTGTTGCCTCTTTATATGTGATACACCAATGAAGTAAACTGCTAATGTAAAACCACCCTTTTTCTAACAGGGTGATAACAAGTATTCACTTCTATGAGCAATAGCCAAAGCAATAACTTATACTTCAGTAAGTAGTTTAGCTCTCTGGATTATCCAGATGGGTTCAAAAATGGGCAACAAAAGATTAACAATCAACAATTGGAAAAGACATTTGCAAGAAACAAGCTCTCACTGTTCAAGTTCCCAGAATCTTGTTTCACATAAAAAAGAATGAAATGGGAAACTGTCAATCAAAGAAATCAAAGAAATTAAAGAGAGTTCAGCAGCTTTGCAGACACTTGTGTTTCTAAGGAAAGGGATAAAAATGCACGGTAAGTAAGAAAAGACAATCATTATAGATGGTACAAAATAAATACAAGCTTTTGTTTAGGGGTAGTTGGGCATTCAGTTGTAAATCTCATTGGAAGCCTTTTGTAAAGTTTTTGGTTTCCCACCAGGGTTTTGGATGATCTTATGAACAACTGATCATTAATCTTGACAGTGGAAATCCATTGAAATACTATGTTAGAATAGCATACAAGAAAAAAAAAGAAACAATGAGTTTTTGTAAGGGAGACTCACTAAGAGAAACCTACATAAGAGTGAAATAAAAATTGTAGCATGTCAGTGAATTTTTCCTTTTCTTTCCATACTCATTTTGTACACCTTAGTGTACAAAATCAGCTTCTGATGTAAACATGGTTAGTTGTAGATCTTGCTAGGTAACAGTAGGTGATAGACAAGCAGGCATGTATCACGTGCTAACAACCAGAAAAATAATCAGATCATGAAAAATTCCAAATAACTACTGAATGAGGTGCTAAAACCATGTCAGACAGTTCCAATATTTGTAATAATACATGTCCCGCCTGTAAAATACTGAATCACGAACTGCTTGGTAAACAATGTATAAATGTATCAACAGAATAAATTCCTTATAAGGTTATAGGTTTCCAATGCCAGTCAATCTTAATAATAGAAATGATTATAGAGCAAAGTTTTCATGCAGTCTTAAATCAAATTCTTTTGGATGCTATTTAGCATAAAAGTTAAAGCATTAGGCAAAAGATGTTGACTCCTAGACCGATTACCTCAATTGAAGGCAAAAGTAAGGCACTAAATCGAGGATCTCTCCCAACCATCTGTACCACCTCTTGATCACTTTCCATCCCCATAGCCTTCATGACAACCATTATAGGAATCTACAAGAAATAATTCATTGAAAGAGTCTAGCCACAGAAATACTTAAACAGACAGACCAGAAAGTCGTAGGAAAAGGAAACTTTAATTTAAATGGGATACAATGTGGAATACATACCTTTTTTGTAAATTGATTGAGAAGTAAATACATCTTCTCCTTTTCCATTTGAATAACTGTTTTGCTTTTTACTGTCTCTGTGCTACTTGTAACAGATGCATTTACACTGAAAACAGATCACAAACAACCAAGAGAGATATATGTCAGTATATAGGGATATACTAGGAAGTGAGAATATTTGTGATAAATAAAAAGATGCTTTCTCTGGGCTTTGACTCAGAAATCTTGCTAATTCATATATTATCCAAAGAACGCATTCAATGATATCTCTCTCCCCATCATGGTGTCTTTCATACAAAAACAGTGAAGAGATAGCAGGTCACATTTTCCTTCATTGCCCAGTAGCTTCTACTTTGTGACCAAAGTTATTGAAAGGAAGATAACATGCACATTGCTTATGGGATTTTCTTTTTCCTATAGCTCTGTTAGAGCCACTTTTTTTTCTTTTTTCCATCTATGTAGACCTCATTTTCAAAAGCATTTCAAGGAAAGTTCTTTTACCTTTACTAAGCACAATAAGGAAAGGTGTTAAGTAGTTTGTATAGGTCAGGATAACTTTGATAATGTATCTTAGGTTTTTGCTGCGAAAGCTCACAATCTTTCAAATTTGATTTGTAAAGTTTCAGCTATTTAGCTGCCTATTGACATCTGGTGCACTTTTCTACCTTCTTTTTCGATTAATATGCATCTTTCTAGTTTCATAATGGCATAAAAGAAAAAAAAAAGTCTGTCTCAATTAAATGTTTGATTTTGTTATTTAAAAAAGATGACCTGCGCAATTAAAGTAATAGCTAAGATATCTTGTGTAACCCGCACGATAAAAGACAAAACAAGAAGAAAGAGAGAGAGTTATAGAGGCATAAATCCAATGACCAAGAGGATGAAGGATAATAAAAAGTTATGGTAGAAACAAGTGTTCTCTTACAAATTACTCCAGAAAAAGAAAAGTAGGAAAAGGCACAAAGGAACCAAAAAATTACTCACTTTCCCTTCTTGTCAGTATCAATAATTATTCTGTTCTTCGAAAGTTGTTCTTGTATTAATAACACCTGAAAAGATGTATCATTACATGCTAATAACCAGAAATATGAAGAAAGAAAGCAAAAAACAAGTTAGTTAAGCTAAGAGAAATATTTTACATAATTCTAAATAATCGGATCATTCAGTTATATGTTCTATTTCATACATAGCAAGATCATAAACAAGTAGTTATGACATAATCAACATTTTCGTTTCTTCCTATAATCAGAAAGCATAATGGAAATATTACCTTCTCAGTTCCTTTAATGATAAAATATCCTCCGGGATCAAGAGGGCACTCACCTGAAGTCAAGGGCAAAAGCAATAATAATAAAGATGCAACACTCACTTAGGAAGAATGAACAGAGATAATAGACAAGCTATGAATATTAATTTTTATAGAGAAATACCAAGTCTCGCGAGCTCAGCTTCATCTTTTCCATATAAAACACAGCAACGACTCCGTAACATGATAGGCATTCTTCCAATAACAACATCATTCTGCAAGGCAAAAACCACATGATAACCACAGCGCATTTTGCCTATGTCAACCAAAAATGTCAATGTACTCACTAATTACCTTCTCCATGGTTATTTTTTCTGGATGACCTCCTTGAACATATTCAATATTGACCAATATTGGGGCCGCATAGCTGATCATACAGCATATCCATGAAATAAAGCTTAATGAATTTGCAAGAACATAAATTTTATCATAGGTAGCTAAGCATTTAAATTACAACATGGGTGCATACGTCATATCAGATAAGCGACACATGTGAGGAGTAAGTTTTTCACTAACACCATCTACAGTAACAGATGGCTGGCCGATTCTAACATCTTTAAATCTGCATGGAAAATAATGGAAAGAAATTTATTAGCACAATTAAAAAATTCAACCAATTTAAATACATAGATTTACAGAATTGAATAAAGTGTTTAGATGATGCATGAATATTTGAATTTACCAAACTTCTCATACATGATTTTCTGATTAAAATTAAAGCACCAAAACATAGTAGCCGATGTATCTAATGATAGGAAAAAGTCCAAAACACATCATCAAATGAATTCTATATTGATCCTAAACCATCTTTTAAATTTTTTGTAGCAGCACCATTCTGAATAATCAACGAAGCAAACATTTACCTCAGGAATATATTTGGATCGATCCCGGAAACAATACGATCATTTGCACGAATAATCTTCTTTATACCAACATTAACAAAGTAATTAAACGAGTCTAAATGTTGTTTCACCAGCCCCTCTCACCTATAAATTCCATAACAATAACAATTTTCATAAAAATAGAAATATTTACCGAACCTCATAGTAAGAGTAAATTCAGAAATTAAATATACAGAGGATTTTGAGTACCTTCAAGAATTCAGGAAGAAGCTGGAACTTATCAACAGCTGATTTTACAGGGGCAGCAAGCTTTTGCTTATCCAATAATTGCTCACTATCATGCAAACCATTTCCAATCGAAAATGGAAACTCAACAAATGATTTACTAAACCAACAAAATGCGAACATATGCATGTCCATATGTAAGAAAGAGAGAGATTAGCATACTTTTGGTAGTCTTTAGCAGGCTCATCTACATGCATCAGACCCATTGCCAACTTCCTAGAGCTTTCTCTTCTTAGCTTCTGTTACCAAGCATGCATACCAATTAGGGTACATTAAATGAATGACCTAAATGGAAGCCATCTAAGAAAAATAAATTAAAAGTGTGAAATTTGGAAAAGAAACACAAAATAAGAAAAAGGTTGCAAAACCTTTAAAATCAAAATCAGAAGCAAGTACTCACCAACCCAGGGTGCTTCTGTAATCTTCCAACAATTTTAGATCACCAAATTGAACAGCAATAAATGCTGTAATCTACTAAAACTGCCATGAGACATCATGCACTAGTATCAAAATTACTATATCTTCTCTTTTTCAGATAATAAGACTAGGAAACTATGTAATGCCAAATCATGTAACTAATAATTGATGCCAAAATAATTGCTTTGACAAGATCATAAATTCAAGGAAACCAAAATTGCGCCAAAAGGAAAACATCCCATATTCATCTATGAAACTAAAAATGTGACATTCCATTAACAAATTAAACAAAAAATAATAACCCAAAAAAGTTACTCCTTAATACTAAGATTAATCAACAAACAACAAGGAACCACGAACATAAAATAACCTATTATGATCAACATTGAAAAGCGAATAAACTAATGAAAACGAGAAAAAGAAAACTCAACAAACAGAATTGATTATCAAAATACGAAAAAGCTGAAACGTTAAATAACTAGAAAGAGCACGGTAACGGCAAACCTGATGATGACGGCGACGGTGGAAGATGCCGAACAAGACGGAGATGGACGTATGGCGGTGGTTGGGCAGCGACAGCAGGTGAGCGGTGAGTTTCAGTGAAGTATCAATGAATTAGGGCGGGTTCTTCAGTTCATACTAATGGTTCGCTGTAACCACGTCCATGGTAAGCAACGCTGATGACCAATAGGTTTATCCCACTCTTCAAATGTCGTCAAACAAAATTATGGGGTAAATAATATATAGATGCTTTACTTTTGACAAAATCACTAATAAGGACGTAGTTTACACTAGCTTTACATGAAAGTCCCTTAAGTTCACAGTTAATAGTTCATACCCCACACACAACATCATACTACATAATATTATTTATTTTTAAAAAATACTACGTAATTTAATTATAAAACAAACAATGATATTGTCTCTATATTGAATAAAAATAAAATTATTTTCATCATCATTATTAATAATTATTATAATAATTATAAAAAGTATTTCTAATGCGAAATTTATAATTACAGTTGGATTTCAAAAGCTAAAACTAAAAAAGCCTTAGGTAACAGAGATTTGTAGTGGGCCTGAAGCCCAACTCTGCAGTGGCCCCGATTCGAGTAAGTGGATTGATTCATTGGAGTAATATGTCGATAAGGACCCCCAAACATTGGAATAATCACCAGAAGGAACCCCACCTTATAAACTGAGAGTAACGCTTGCTTGCATGAAAAGAAAACTGCATCCGCTCTGTTCCTGAGAGCGGAGCGATCATGGGACCTACAGTTGCGGCTAGGGCGTCCACCCATAACTGCCGCAATCTAGTCAATCCATCTCCCTTTCTCCCCCCCACCGCCTTCGCCGCTCGCCGGTAAACGCTTCCTTCTGCCGTTATTTCTGTTTTTAGTTGTCTCTTTGAGAATGAAAGTTCATCGAAGTGGAACGGATGAAGTTCTGCTTGGCTGATGATGCACATTATGAATATTGCAGTTTTCGTTCATTAGCAACTCTTGATTATATGCAAATTGGAGTGATGAATATTTAGTTTTAGGGTTTCCACCACCTGGCATTGCTTGCTTTTTGTTTGTGTATTATTCTCAGTTTGTGAGGTTGATATTGTGTGTTATGTATTCTTATTTTGCTTTTTCCAAGCAGAAATAATGCAGAAATGAAAAAATAAATAAATAAATATAGTAAATTTTTTTGGTATTTATTGTTTTTTGATTCAGCTTAACAAGACTTCGAAGTGAAATTCTGCTAAAAGCCTCACCTCGATTAAGAGGATTGTTTACAGAAAAAAGCCGTATTACCTGAGATTCTTGATGATGGTTGTTGCACTATACAATAATTTACAAAAAGGTGCAATTAAATATGATATCATTGCTCAATAGTTCAAAATTTTTTGGGCTGGTCCTCATCAAGAATTTTAACAAACATGTCATTTGCATGTTTATTTTATTATCGATACAAATTTTGTGATAGAAACTTTGCAAGTAATGTTAATGGAAAACTGAAGGCTCATTTAACACTGACAAATGTCTTAATTTCCACTTGTAACCTTGGTCTTAATTCAGTTATAAGAATGCGATTCAAGAAAGATGTGCCAAGACCTATGGCAGGGCATACAAACCCTCAGTTGTTGCATGCAATTCTTATGTCTCAGACTATCCTGTTTTGTCGAGTAGCTCAAGTGCTCGGGGATCTTATGAGGAGCATGCTTTGTCTACAGGTATATTAATTTATTCATGCAGCAATTTTTTCCCCCCTCTATTGAAATGCCCAAAATGGTTATGATCAGGATTTACACAACCACTGGTGACAGGGAAAGAAAGTTCAATTTAAGAAACTAGTTAAGGAACATCTACTGTTTGTGATTCAAAATGGCTAGTTCTTCTTTAGAGTGGCTTTGAGCTCCAACGCCATACTGTAAATGTAAATGGTGTGTGTTTTATTCATGGAGATGTTGTACATATAAATCCTAGCGATGTAAGATTGATCCAAAGCTAAAATCATATCACGAAGAATACATCTTTAACATTGGCAAATAGATTAGTTTTTTATTTTATTGTATTTTTTTCCTGTACTCTTATTCATATTTCTTATATTGATACCCCCATGATGCTGTAAAGAAGCTGTGGTTTACATTGTAACGCATGACACTATCTAGACATTCTTTAAATTATTCTTATACCAGTTTCAGCCATTGATAATCATCAGGCTAGGATCAATCTAAACCAGCCCAATGCATATTTCAGCATGCCAACTATTAAACAACTTATTAGAAACCCAAGACAGCCAATCAAAAACGTCACGAAATCCCCCACTCTTGGGGGATGCCTCCACCCCAACACTAAATAGATAATATAACATCAGATTGTGAAGTTTCGGTATGTGCTTTGTCTTGAGCTGGTGGTCTTTGGAACATCTCAAAGGTTTTATGGATCATGCCAAATTTTCTCTTATCGTTGCTTTTGGTACTTGATAGGAGCTCTGCCATCTCAATTTTCTTCAATGTCAAGAACATTTTTTGGCAGAGAACAGGAGATGCCATTACACACAAACTTGATGTTACCTAGACGACACAGATCTCCAATGCTTCCAAGAGCAGCAGCTAAGGATGCATTTGGTTTCCACTTGCCTGTAATAACCGTGAAGCCAGAGTGGTGGTGGAGGACTTTAGCATGTGTACCTTATCTAATAGCTTTGCAGATATCAGACGTAGGGTTTTATCTCCAACCCTTATCACAACAATATGAGTTGTTTGAAAATTTGGTTTACTTTGTCCCAGGAGCCATCACAAGGTTACCCAGCTGGTTCACTTTGATGTATTGCTACATTGCATTTGTCTGTATTGTGAAGAACAAGGACTGGCCTCACTACTTCAGGTTCCACTTGATGATGGGCATGTTGTTGGAAACAGCCCTGCAGATTGTGTGGTACACATGCAATTTTATGCCACTTATTCACTATCACGGTACATTCGGAATGCAATTTTGGGCAGCTATTGGATTTGCATACATCACTGTCTTGTTGCAGTGTGTTAGGTGTGCTCTTTCTGGGTCATATGTTCAGATTCCATTTGTCAGTAATGCTGCTTTCATTCACACTCTGTTTAACATAGGAAGTTTCCACAGGCCTTTCTAGAGAGTATCCGAATAGTACCCTCATTTGTATCTGGTATTGTCACTGTTCTACCATATTCTTATTGATAATGCGAAAAGATTGACATTTTTCTGTTATTATGTGACAAAAAATTGAATTATTGGTCAGCAATCTTGCTGCATATTATTTTACCTTCTTAGGCGAATTTGTCCTCAATTCTATAGTTGGAATTTTTTTTCTTCGTTTTAATAAGCAACTGCACAATTTATATTAAACATTAACAAAAAGAAAAAGAAATCAGTTGCTGAAAAATAAAAAGTAGTACGTATGCTTTTAGTAGAAGGTTTGCTTGAACAAGGTGATCTGAAGAATTGCAAGAACTTACTGCCGGGTAGACACAATCGATTTTGTATACCAATGCCAGTAATTTTCTCAAATGAAGCTTGAGATTGCTTTACATTTGTTGATGTTCTTTAATCTTTGTCTCATCAGCTTTCGCTCGTGTTGTCAATCAGGGGCAAATAAATTTGTTAGACAAACATTTTCGCATAGATACATTTCAGTTCAAATGATCCAAAATGCATGCATATTACTAGTTAATGGTATATATTTGCGGACCATAAACCAACAAATAGTTCATAGATTGATACAATTAACTGCTAATTAACTGCTAATTATATTCATATCTTAGCTTTTGCGTCAAAAATAACTTAAAAGAGACATTCATAATCTGGGAACTTGAGCAACTCATCAACAACAATAACAAAATCATATTTGCATTCCTGTCTTGTAGTCCGTCAGATGTATGTTTCATAGCTGCTATCTACTTACACTAGTGGTATTGAAGCAATATCTATAATTACTTTTCATAAGAAATATGTGATCAACTTAAGAAACACTGTTTGTACTTGGTGCGGAAGCCTCGGGCGTATATTCCGATTGAACCTGAATCTGTGGAACTTCCTGGGCAGAATTTTCTGCCTGTACAGATGGAGAAGATTCAGCTGCAGTTGGTACTGAAGCCTGGATAATCTCTGTTGGCTTAAATTTGTTGATATAGTAACTAAGTGATGGCCCATTGTAATCAGCTGTCTGTATTTGTGCCGGTGGGTTCCTACCAACCTGGAGAAGAATTGATGAAGCTGCAGCTATAAAGATGAGGGCAAGACCAGCAGCAATTGCTGCTGTGTTCTCAGCTCCATCAGAAGATGAACCAGCAGTTCCTGAGCTTATTGCACTTTCGGCTACGTACACTGCAGGCTGGAAATATTGAAGTTAATAGATGCAACACATTGAGTGATATCAGCAGAAACAACACAAGAAAGAAGCTAGTATCTGTCGTGCTTCTTTTTAATTTTAACGGACTGTCGAAAAGGGCCACCTTTTGGGAGATGAGTTCCTATGGTCGTATGAGATTTAGGCCAGGGCTAGTTGGAGTTGCTTACTCGACAAATTTAAAAATAGCTAGTAGGATGATAAACTTTCATTTTACCTAATATTATTAACACTTAGCCCAAGTAGTATTGTCTTGCTTGCCAGATTCTCTTTGGTCACTTAAGACTTCCATTAGCAACAAATTGTTAAACTACGACAAATACAGATTATACCTTTTGTTATAACAAAAATTTCTCTGGTTCCCAAGCAGAAAATCCTAGTCCTGCTACTACATTCTTGATCGGAAGAAAATCATTTGAGGGGCTCAATTTCGTTCAATATGTCATTTGTTACATAATTCACTGTTGTCCTCCAAACAATTGCATAATGCGACATTCGTTATATTGGAGTTGGGGAAAATATAAAATCTAAAACAAGGAATTACCTCAACAGAGTAAATGTTAGTCTGGCCAGCAGTATCCTTCTCAACGTAACCGGTCCAACCCCGTTTCCGAGGTGGATAAGTACCCACCACTCTGGTCTTTTCCCCAGCCAACCATTCCACACTGACTTTTCCAACCTGTACTAAAAAATTACATGATTAACTATCGTATAATGGAATCACTAGCTACCAAATTAATACAAGTGAATATATGGATTGTTGATAAAATATTAATCGCCAAGCAAAAGCAGATTTTTGAGAAATATTCTAGCCACCATGCTTTCGAAGTTAACAATCCTTACAAAATAATAATATGGGTAGGCAATTGCAATGCAGTCTTACATTTATACTAGCAAAAACCAAGAACAGCACTAATCTGATCTGTGTAAAGAGGGAAAATGCAGAAACTTGGTGAAAAAGAAGTAACATGACCTCCTTATCAGGGGCGCATTCTTCATCGTTACAATCAGATTCATCAGAGGAAGCTCTGACAGTAAACAAATTTACATTTCTCTTGTTCTTGTATTTGCTGGAGAAGAATAACAACTTTGGAGAAGAAAATGCGTAAGAATTTGCAGATATGATAGCTTGTGATGCGCATGAGCACGACATTGTTGTTTATCCTCAAATTTCCTGAAAGCTTTGAGGGGTTGATAATAAAATTCTGGGCAGGAGTTGGACTTGCAGTTTGAGGTTTGAGAATCTGAATGCTTATGAGATGAGATTGAGATTGGTTTTTTGTGGTGGATTTCTAGCTGGTACGTACGTGTCAACTTGTAGTCAACAGTTAGGTATTTAACAGAAAAAATATCTAAAGCTGCTAGTGCCCGGTGGTGGGATAATAACATCTAAAGTCTGAAGGTTTTATATCTTCTCATATAAACCCTGTTGCCGTATTGATTATTCATTGGGATATTATCACATTTTTCCCCCTAAAGTTTAGTACAATATCACTTAAAAGTACAACCGGAACCGGTCAACGGAATTGACCGCAATTACTCGATTGTCTCTGACCACTCCAAATAGGGTAATATATTACAGTCCCTAAATTTTAGTAAAATAACAAATTTAGACTAATGTATATAATATCAACAAATTAATCCCTACCATAATGCCATCCCATCTAATAATAAAATTCAGTGCAACTATTTATTTGCCCTAATTAAATAAACAAGAATTCAGAAAACTTCTCTACATCATATTGAACAAACACAAAAAATAAATATAAAATTATTCAAACTTTCTTGCATTAATATGTTTATCTATATTTTATCTTACTAGTAAGTATATAGTAAGTGTAAAATTATATATAGTACGAATATAATAAAAATATATAATAGTTGTTTATAATATAATACAAATATTATATTCTAAAATATTTACATATATTTGTATAAAATATATGTTTTATCATTTTTTGTAAATTCTATTATTAAGATAATGTCATTTTATACTTTAAAAATATATAAAAAATACAATGGATTTAAATCATATCTTAATTCTTAACCTTATTTTTAATTATATTTCTACTCTTTAGCTTAAGTCATGGATTTTAAATTTTTAATACCATTGAAAATGCTTTTAAATAGTAAAAAAAATTTGTTAATTAATTTTAAATTTGAAATAATTGTATATTTGTATTATATGAGATATATTAAATTTTATCCTAAATTTTAGGTATAATTTATTAGGTCAACTAATTTTTGACAATATTGTACGTATATATGTGTATATTATTGTTATTCATATGTCATAATTTATTACATTAATTTACTTGAAAATTTAATTTGTATTGTTTGTTGTTCTTATTAATTAATTTTTTTAAAATTACTAATATATTATGAATTTTGTATACTTTATTCTTTAGTATTTTATTTTGATTGGAGGAGGTTTTAATAAATTTTATTAAGTTTTATAATTTTATAAATTGTTACAGTTGTTAAATTAAAAATTTATATTGTTAAAATTATCTTTATTTTCAAAAAATTTAATATGATATTAATTTTTTTAATTTAATTTATTAATATGACATATCAATTTGTAAAAAATAAAACCCTAATGGTCAATTTTTATTTTTGTTCTTACTTTTAATACCATTTAACTTTGTCATAATAATAATACAAATGAACTAATTTATTAAAATTAAATAAATTATGTTTTAATTTATTTTTTTAAGTTTAGAGATCAAAATGTTATTATTCAAAATAAATTTAAAATAATCCATTAAATTTATGATTTTGTCCATGACTCTATTAAAGAATTATAGCTATAAAATAAAATAGAGGTGGTCAGTGGTTATTTTTATAAAAATATTTTTTAAGTGATATTATGTCAAAACTAAGAGGAAGAATGTGATAATACCTCTCTTATGGATTCATAAAATACCAGTTATGTAAAAAAGATACATCATATTATATAATACGAGCGTTTATCAGGTACTATACCGTTATAGTACTTACAAGGTTGAGTTAAAGAAGATAATTACAAAGATATCCCTCAGATAATGGGCTTTAACTTGGCCAGCAAATTTCACTCGAACATTGGGCCGACTGACAGTTCCGCGATTATAACTTTGTTTGGGCTTAACAAATAGGTTTTAACTTAAAAGTCTTCAAAAACTAGACGTTCTTCTTTGCGGCGGTCAAGCGTCTCTTTAATTTCTTGAACCAACCCACTCGTTTTTTCTCAACCTTTTTCTCCCCTGTAAAACAAATTTTACCCTCAGACGATCACTTCGATAAGGAAAATATACTTTCATCGATCAAATGGTAAACCAAATAAAATGTAGGACACACATGTATATTTGTTGAAGTAACTGATTTTTTTTTTCTTGGACTAGACCTGGACGTGACGAAATATGTGACCCATTTTAGTATTCATTTTTTAAAAAATCAAAACATTTACAAACTTGTTTGATAAAGTCGTGTTAGAAGAATCGTCCCAGAAAAGATGAAAAATTAAGATTTATTTGTTTGATATTGTTTTTCCAACAATAATTTATTTTCTGAAAATGGGAATGACAACATGTTTTCATAAGGTGTTTTTGAAAGAAGAAAAAAAAACATCTATTAAAAATGAAAATAACATTTTACCTTTTGTGAAAGAGAAGTTTAAAAAACATGAAAAATCACAAAAAACAAAAAAGTTAAAACATGAAAAATATTATTTTACTTTTTTAGAGTCTTAGACAAACAATCAAGTTTCAAATTCAAAAACACCATTTAAAAAACAAAATTATACTAATCTAAAATTCCTATTTTCTAGCATTTTAATACTATTTGGTTTACCATTTTGTAAAAGCATGCCAAGTTTTTTTTTTTTTTTAATTTTTCCTTTAATGTTACTAAATGAAACTATTAAATTAGGCCAACAAGAAGTTGTTTTCCCTTCCCTGGTATTTCCAGATCTCTTGTTGAGGTCTTCTAACTAGAAATTAATCACCAAGGAGTCCTCATAACCAGCGGTGGGTCACTAATAACCAGCGGCCATAGCCCATAGGCAGCCAGGCAGTTGCCAAGAGCAGGGCTATTGAACAAGTGCAAGACCTTCGAAATTCAACGTGGCTACACACCTTAATTAACTCTTGCAACTAAATTCTTTGAGCTTATAAAATATATTTGGGATTTAAGTGTTGTTGCTTCAAAATTATAGCTACTGGGAGATGAAAACACTAGATACCAAATATATTAATAAAGGAATAAATTTGTCTACTAAACACTTTTTTCAACTTTGTTTTTAAATACCAAAAATATTAATAAAAGAATGTCTACTAAACACTTTTTTCAACTTTATTTTTAAAACTATGTAGAGCAGTACCAAATATGTCTTATTAGACAACACTAACTTAACCTGCAGAGATCAACTTCCTCACGCCTAATTGTCAATATATATACATCTTTATGATCGTACCATTTGATGCAAAATAGGAGACCATATGCAAGTTTAAGGCAATATGGCAAAAATCTCAAGCATATAGAAACAAAAAGGTACAAACACAACTACTCTTCCCACATTCCAATTTGTCTTATTTACTTTGCAACACATTCCTCACATATGCAAGTTTAGCAGGAACATAGCAAGATAGAACTCTCCAAAATTGGAGATTTAGGGTATTGTTTAAAATTAAAAATAATGCGACTTTAAACCACAATTATTATAGAATGAAATTATTATCTGTCAAATGTAAATAAGAATTTAGGAAAAGCACAATAATATCTAAAATAAGTTGACAAAATTTGACATATTAGACATTATAAATTGTTTCAATTGTTGTTTAAGATGTGTCAAGTCTCTAAAAGTAATTGTCCAGATAACGGTATTCTAATTGTTGGAATAGCAAAGGAGGTGTTTGCTATTGACCTTGTCCTTCGTAGTAAAACACTTGGCTTCATATAGCTTTTCTTTTTCCCTACTGGTGATATACACAGTGGAGATCCCGTGTAAATTATAATCCTCATTCAGGCATAGAGCACAATAACTGTCATATTCTTCTATCACTGTTTTGCATTCTGATGTCAAAAGTTTTAGAACATTTTTATGCCACTGTGCAGGTAAAGGCAGTAACTTATTTTCCAAATAGTTAAGAATTTCACTGACCACAACTTAGAAGCACATTATTAAAACTTTGCATTCGAATGTAATCCAATTGCACTTTGTAAGCAAAGGTTCATCCTGCTCAGAATCATAAAGAATCAAGAATCCAAAGGAAGAACAAACATGATATGGTAATGCTTCTAAAAAGAAAAAAGTCTAAATCTGTGCATACCAAGCAAAATCCTCTATCAACTAGAAATTTACCAAACATTGCAAAGCTGGAGCAGATAGAAAAAAACAGAATCATCTATGAACTATATTTACATAATGCAGCAAGAAGGAGAAAGCAATTCAGGTTCTAGATATTATAGTTACCATCAGGCAAAGCACCAGTAGCCGCTCCAGTAGAACCCAGCAGTTCAGGCTTCTTTAACCAGTACTGATCAAATCTTTGCCTTGCATATTCAATGTAGTCAAAGTCAATTCCATTCACGTGCTCCTGAAAAAGTAACAATTAAACCAGAAGATAATAAGCTCGTGGAAAATGAGTGTGAATAATCTAAGCAAGAGGTGATAACTATCATGTAAGCAGTAGCCGGAAATAAGTTAAGATGTTTTCTAATATAATTGAAGAAGGGACCAAGATGGCTGTAAATGAACCATCTACAAACTACCAAAAGAACAGCTTCCTAGTCAGATTGGCCAAGCCATCCAGTGATCCTAGGTTATTTTTAGAGCAATAAACTTCAGATGAAGAAAGTTAAGCTGAGTTGGGTTAGATTACCGATATTATTCCCCATAATCCCCATGATAGATGACTTGCAAGAGTATACTTTTCGACATCTTGAAGTAGTTGCTGCACTTCCACATCACTGGGTTGATCACCTACATCAATGTAAAATAATTTCTAAGGACAGATAGAACGAAAGCACTATACACGAGCCGTTCAGACCAAATCCAACTTCATTCATACACTCGCATTAAAATGGTTATTTTAACTGCCTTGATTATTTAAAAATTAATTAAAAATTAACATAAACACCAGCAAGGATACAGAAAATAAGAAGTCCCATCTAAGTACCTACACAAAATAACTTTCTATTGGTTAACAGGTGTGTAATCCAAACACCTAACAGCAAATGCAGCATAATTGTAACTCAGGTCTCAATTGTTTAATATAATACGGAAAAAGGGTATCTAAGTGTATAAACTAGCATTCAGATGATGTACAATTGTAAGATGCAGACTGAGTGCCACATAAATGGAGAGTATTGATTCATACCTGTGGAGCTCAGATAAGCACGCACAAACCTTGTACGCTCCTCCAAATCTATTGTGAGACACACAGGTCAAGAGATTGCATCTTCCATTGGAAAAAAGAAGAAAAAGAAAAAAAGGAGATAATTCATTTCAATTGTCACACACCGGGATATTTACTGTAGTCCATTAGATGAGGTGTTTCTGAATGGTAGTCAGCAGCCATCTCGCAGAAGTGATTTGCAATATCATATGCGATAGGATTGTAGCTTGCATACTCGTAGTCCTATTAGAAGATAAAATACATATATCAATGATGGTAATTGAACCAAATTCAGTCATCAAGCAATTATTCAGAAAAAGGAAATCACGAAAAAAAAAATTAGTCAAAACACAAATCGATGCTAGGTCAAAAGATGATTTTCCTCTACATGCAGACACTTGTTCAGCATTACACAAATTAAATAGAGTCAATTCACATTGAAAGTTCATGTGATCTTAAATTAAGAAATTATAGGCAATCACATCTGCAAAGGTATATCTTGACATTACAAAATAGGAGTCAAAATAGTTGCATCGTGGTTGGAAAGAACTTAAGCAATGTATTAATTTCCAAGGTGAGTAGATTGAGTTTCTCATAATGGCTCTATGTTTTTTGTATACAGGTTCCATATGAAGATCATTCTTCCATGGAACACAGCCATGGGCTTTCCATGAGGCAACTCAAGAGGCAATCAGGTAAACATACAACATAGGTGACTCCACATTTTAATTACAGAAAATATTAGAGAAAATGCAAAGGAATAACACAATAATGTAAATTTCTATCTGGTATTAGTTTTACCTGAAACATGCACTTTCACTTGATCTCATTAAACTGAAAATCCATACTACCCTAGTCACTCCATAAATGTCCTATAATTTTTTCAACCAGCCAGAGTCACAACTCCACGTGCATGTCATACAAACTTGGTTGAATGCATCATAGAACAAAGCTGCCCTAGAACATATTTATGATACAACAATTGCATTCATAAGATAATAACACTATAGGGCAGAAGGGTAGATGCACCATTAACTAGTTAGTATGGTAATGACCTCCATCAATCTGCTGTGAAGCAGGTAGGAAATATGGTTGGCAAAGATCAACTAATACCGTGCTATCAAAATTCAAATACTGGTGACATTATCCTATATACTCTAGATTCTATTTACTGGACCTAAAAACCAAAGTTTCCCAGTGTGTGTGCTGAAGCATGTAAAAATTGGCTCATGCTCCCTTCAATTTTCACCTGAGCAAAAGATGAAAGAAAAAGTAGAACTACAAGATGCATCAAATATTTAAGTTATTCCAACTATCTGTTGATGATTCCAACAATGTATTAACAAAACCATGGATATAATATGAACAACACCAACAGCATGAAATATGTAGAATGCATTGAGAATAAGTGCACTCTTAATATAACAAGACTGCAAAAAGGAAACAAAAGGGAAGGAAAAAGATGGAAGAGAAATACAAATGAAAGTCCATCAAGTTTGCAACTGAGTTAACATTAAGAAAAATTTATAGCTGGAATTTCAAGTAACAGACTTGTGAGCAAATTCAACAAAGAGCTTCACCATTATAATTCTGGTATATAAATCTTGGATACTATGAATGAGCAGAAAACGAAAAATGAAACTTACAATTATGGTTATTGACTTAGTCTCTTCGTCAATCATTATGTTACCATATTGTAAATCATTGTGGCAGAAACCCATACGTTGATGGTTCTGATGGAGTGCTTTTTCTAATGTAGAGATTTCCTCCTCAATGGCATCCAAACGAAATGCTTTAGCTTCTTCCACCGGACACAAACTCTTGGCTGCTTTGAGCCAATTTCTACATTAACATATATATACATATACATTTGAGCTGTTTTGTAGAATTTCTGTAATCTCTTTTGTGTTGAGATGCATATAACATTCTCTCCAAAAAGTAAAAGGTTAGGAAACATACCGCGACCTATCCCACAGGTGGACATTCTTTGAACCAGGCATGTTAAGATCATGGAACTCCTTCATTTTGGCTGCTATAAGAGCAGATATTTCTGGATCACACATATCAGATGCTGATAGAGTCTGAAATTCGCATGTGCATAGGAAAAAAAAAGTAAGATACTGACACTTTCTTTTGATGAATAAATCAGCACTTCAAATAAAGACCACCTATTGACTTGAGCAATTCTCCTTCCTTCACTTCTCTAAAATCTAAGTCACAATTTCCATGGCTTGCATGGCCAGTAGTCATGATCTCCTTTTTCCAAAAAAGGTGAAGTAAAAACATAATGAGCAAAGATTCTACTTGAAAAGAAAATGAGCTTCGAACTTTACTAAATGCTGAAAAGGTCAGGCATTTCATTTCCCTCACTTATTAAACTTTTCTTTAAAAAATCCTAACAAATGAAATAACGCATTTGCAACATATTTCCATTGTGAATTAAGGACAAAGCAACAACATCCAAGCCCCTAGATAAAAGAGATTTTTAGGCAATTCTTATCATATGCATTTAGAAAAGAGAAGAGGAATTTCTCCTAAGAAACTTTTCTAATTCTAGTTCTGTACTGAATTGATAACCTGATAAACTTAATAGTGCAGTTTCAGGAAACACAATTTATCCAAGAAGAATGCAACAACAAAAATCAAAATACCAAAGAAGGGTATTTATAATTCTCCGTTCGCATACCAGAGGTCATCCAATGAAAAGAATATAAGCTCCATTTATGTTGACTCGGAAAAAATACGCAATTTAACAAGAATGCTCACACAACTAATCAACAAGACAATAGTGTTAAAACCATTCCAACCAA
Organism: Melia azedarach; assembly: GCA_028052125.1. NCBI lineage: Eukaryota > Viridiplantae > Streptophyta > Magnoliopsida > Sapindales > Meliaceae > Melia > Melia azedarach. The sequence continues at coordinate 5,737,624 of CM051397.1, forward strand.
CAAAAATACATGATTTTGTGTCTGACACAGACAAGGGGTCCTCACAAGAAAAACCTATTCAAGAATAACGGCATACTCACTGCGCCTCATTTGATCAATTCCAATTGCATTCCAAAATTTAGAGCTTGACTAAGGGATGGAATAGTCAATTCAATCTTACTTGGACAAGCACAAGCAGCACTTAAACCAAATCTAGATATTATAAGTAGATACCAAGAAGAATTAACATCAAAATACCCGTGCATGGATGAACTCTTCAATTCGCCCATTTGGAAACCGCCCCAACAAACGAGGTCCCTGCCCATGCTGTGACATAAACTCAAACGTCCGGATCTCGTCACTCCTGTCAAAAAAGACCTCCACCCCCTTACCGTAAAGCCTAAGTAAAACCTTACGTGAGAACTTTTCTGTTTTTGTTGGCCACTTTATTTGAAAGACCTCATTGGTCATCGCCCCCTTAAGAGGAATGACCTGAAGTGCATTGAAATCAAATATGTCTTCCCACTCAGAAGCTAATGATCTTAGCATCTCCTTTGCTGCGACAGGTAGATGATGTTCTTTGTTATCTACAACATTTTCTTTAGCACCCATAATAAAACACCCACCAAATCTCCACAAACGTTATTGCTCAAGTTATTAAGTGAACCAGACTTCCTAACGTGCAAACCTGTATCTGGTGTTAAAAAAAAAATCAATTAAACCATTCTGCTTAGCAAAAGATTCATTTAATAATAAAGCATCTCCCATCCTTCTAGTTGATTCAGAATATAGCTTACAAATATGAAATAACTCCTCTAATGATAGACTTTCATTTTTCTAATTTCTTGATTCAACTGCAAACTCAATCAAAATCATACAAACTTAAATACATATGTTTCAATCAAGAAACAGAATGAATCAAAAGCAAAAATCTCAGCCAATGAAGCTCCTGCTAGCAATTCATTCTGTTTAAAAAGAAATCATGATATTCGAATCCAACTGTGCATCACATGTATTTATCATACATGTATCATACCTAATTCTCCAAAATTATACAGCAAAACAACTGAAAGCTTTCAACAGCAAACTCACAAACAGAGCTTCTTTTTCTTGGCATTTGATCTAGTTTTTCTACAGATTTACGATCAAAACAGAAACTCAGAATTATTAAATTTTCTCATGAGCCAAACAAAATGGGATTGAATTCTTCGAATATAATACAAATTATATTCCGCAACGCATCTAACACATTCCGTTACTTTAATGGAAAAGAAAGAAGGCGAAACGCACCGTGTCTATGTTAACCGTGATTTGATTGTATATTTAGAGGGAAGAGATATGTCCACAACAAGCACGGCAGAGAGAACGGTGACCGCCTGGTGAAGACGAAGCAGTTCCACTTGCGCGGGTTTTCTACCGTACGGTTTAAAGGAAAATGATTTTGAGGTTCGTAGCTCTTGTTAATTTGAGTATTTATGGTTCTGCCAAGATTGAGTTTCAGCCGTTAGATTTAAAAGATTGTTAGCAGTCTACGGATGGATGAAAATGGATAGAACGGCGAATATAACTGAATGTCCGAAGGTAGATCCTAGGACGCTTCTTGCATATGAGGTGGGTATTAATGTACGGCCTCCTAAATTTTATTAAAATGTGAGAAATTAACGGATATTCCTAATATTTAAAAATAAATAAATATGTTTGAATAAATAAAGAGATATCTCTTGAACTATTATAAAGTTATAAAAAATAATTATTTTATTTTTTATATATTTAAAATATATATTAATCAATTATCATTTTAATCTGATTATTAATACATAATAATTAATATATCGTTTTATAATTAATTTTTAAATTATTATTGATATTTTAAATAATTTTATTATCATTATATTAATAATATTCAATATTTTTTAAAATATTTGATTATAAATTATATAAATTATTCAAATTATTTTATTTATAAATTAATAAAGTTACGTATAAATTATATAGATATTCTCAAAATTATAATTCATTCAAATAGTATTTGAGTTTTATTTTAATTGATTGTGTTATATATTAAGAATATTTGATTATTAATTGATTGTATAAATTATATAAATTATTCCTAAAATTATAAATTATATAAATAATTAAAATAAATGTCAAACTAATATTTGAATTTTATGAATACATTATTTATAATATTTTTGATATATAAATTTCAAATATTTAATATGACATATTTATTTATCAAAAATATCCTTAAAATATAAATAATATAATTCATAACATCCAAATATTATTTGTAATTTATTTTAGTTGATTGTATTATAAATTAATATAATGATAATAAAATTATTTAAAGTATTAATAATAATTTAAAGATTAATTATAAAAAATATTTGATTAAATAATTATAAAAATAAATTATAAACTTATATTAGTTATTATTTATCAATAATTGAGTTAAAATAATTAATTAATATACCTTTTAAATATATAAAAATAAAATAATTATTTTTTATGATTACATAAATATGAAGAGGTATTTGTTTATTATACTAAACATCATGGAGTATTTATTAATTTTTCTTAAAATTATAAATAAGTAGGTAGTTTAAATTAATTTTACACGACCTTTTAAATAAAAGTTAATGTGTAAGTGATAATTTATGTTAATGTATGTATTATTTTAAATAAAATTATACTAATATTGTAAGATAATAAATTATTTATAATCATTTATTAAATTGTTAAAATATTGTTTGTAATTATGTCATTTATTAAATATATTTTAAATATTTCTTAAAGTAGTTGCCGGAGTAATTTATGCATCTTAAAAATGCATTCTGAATGATTTAGAAAATGACGTAGTATTCAATCCACGGACAATATTAAATTTTATAATTTTTAAAATTACCGATTAGACATCTCAATTCTCTATTAATAGCCCGTCATTTAAAATGTATTTTTGAGATAAATTTTAAAATGGTGAAACATTGCATGACTTGCAAACACTACTTTCTCATTTTCTAGTCTTTTTTTTTCTGAAAAAGTTTTAAGAAATTAGACATTTATTTGATATAAATGAAAATTATGTATTTATTTTTATAAAAATGTAAAATTATGGGGATTATTCTTTATTTTTATAAAACTGAGAAATCCCGACACTATTACAGTATTACCTCATTAATATAGCAGGCAGAAACGTGTCCGATAGGATGTTGCATGTGTGACACGAATTGTATCAATAAAATACACCTTTTCTTTGAACCGGAAAATCATCAAAACATACGACAAAGTTTGATAGATCACAGGCTTAGCATGTGTGAATTCGGGCTGTTATAAATTCATTCATCAGAAAAGAAGAGTAATATCTGGAAGTCAAGCATCTTTATTATATTATAACAATAAGAATTTATATATTTTTATAATTTTTTGACAGCATCGAGAAATTCTAAAAGGAGCAGCTATTTAATGTATCGCGCGGACCCCGGCGGGCCTTAGTCCACCTGCCCCATCAAACTTAGTAAATATAGCAATAACGTTACTCGCTCTCTTTCATATGGCTACTTCTTCTCTTTCTTTCATTTCATACAATCTTAGCTCATGTCCGCCGCAGATCCACCGGCGATTCCCACCACCACCGGCGTCGGTCTCGGTTACGGCATCGCGATTGCTGTTAGTATTCTCGTTCTAATCTCCACTATCATGCTTGCGTCTTACGCTTGTATTAGAGTTAAAGCCAACGCAACCAGTACCAGCAGCAGTCGCTCCAGCGCCGATGAGGACGACGGCAATACTGTAAACAACTCCGTGGAGCCGGCCGCCGTGCTGGTTTTGGGCTTGGATGGATCGATTATAGAAACCTATCCGAAGATCGTCCTGGGAGAAAGCATGAGACTTCCCAGGCCCAATAACGGCCCGTGTTCCATTTGCTTGTGCGATTACAAGGCTAAGGATTTAGTGCGGTGCATTCCAGATTGTCATCACTGTTTCCATGCTGATTGCGTTGACGAATGGCTTAAGATGAGTGCCACGTGTCCCTTGTGTAGAAATTCACCTGTCCCCACACCTGCTGCTACTCCTTTATCCGAGCTAGTTCCATTGGCGTTTCATGCCAGGTGATTGATTTGTGTCCATTGACTTAATTTTTCTAAATTTACCCGTTTAAAGTAGTCCTCGTCTTTTTTATTTATTTTATTTTATGCTTTAGGACTCTTGTACTTTTGCATAGAAATGGATTGAGAATTTTTTTTTTATTTTAATCATTTTGAATCATGATTCAAAAAGGAAAAGGAAAAGGAAAATATATATTAAAACTTTGGAGGGGCTAGCATCTTATTCTAATTTAAGGTGAAGTTTACATATCAATAACAATACACACTACATATAAGTACTCTTATCGAATTTGACCATCTAAATGGTGTGTAATTTATTAATGCATCCTTCCATTGAATCTCGGGTGTGTGTGCATTTTTTTTGTCTCCATTTTATGATTAGCTGTTTAAATTATATTAATGATATTATATATTATCTTAAGTTTTAAAATATTCAAGTAATGTTTGTTAACCAGATAATAAAATACATTAAAGTGAGTAAAAGACAGTGTCACAGTCAACACAACAGCAGACAAAGTTTATCTCTATAAAGTTGATTTGGGTTCGGTGCCCATACAATGCTTAGCAGTCGGCACAAATTGAGGTTGATGTGTGTGTAATCAGTAATGGACGGGGATATATATTATATATATCATTGGGAAATTGGGAGTCTCCCTAATCCAATTCGTAGTGTGTAGGTAAGTTCACATTAATACGTGAATTGGCAAGGGTTTCTGTTCCCGACAACATTTGCACGTTCACATTAAAAAGCTAAGTTAATTTTAACTGTCGTGAATATGAAGCTTTGATTACTAATATCGAGTACCGTTATCTTAGGATTTAATGACCTAGTAATACTATTAATTTTCAAATATATTCTCAGAAATTCGTTTCAAATATACTATCATTTATATGTAAATTTTAAAATAGTGTAACAAATTATCTTATTATCATCATGCACCTGAGACTCAGTACTTTATATAGATAATAAAAGAATTTTAGGAGGATGGTTTGAGGTTATTTGACTGGGGTGGTGTTTGTTGATTAGGTTATAGCTTGAAGCCAAGGCACTAGTTATATATGTTTGTGTTTCTAGTGGTAGAGTGGTTACTGTGCTTTTTCTTTCAATTCTCTGCATTTGAGGAGAAGGATTCAAGTTTTCTCCTAAATTTCGCTTTGACTTTAATTTACGGGAGGTAGATTTCTCCCATTTGAAAATAGATACTTACTTATATTGCATTTATTTTGGTTTCATTGTCTTGATTAAGGACGGGTCTCGATAGAATGATATTTAAAATGGCAAAAAAAGAAGAAGCTAAAATGATGTTATAAAAAGGCATAGTATTAGCCTATGAAATTATGTTACTAGGTATTAATATGAATAATTCTACAAATCAAAACTGATTTCATACCTCATATTCATGTCTGTCTTTAATTAATTCTAATTATTTATTAGAAATTAGAACAAAATACGTACATTTTTCATAAAGAAACATTGAATATATCTATTAATTATCTAATTTATTGAAATATATATAATAATGGCTAGTAACAAATAACTTAACTTAATTAATTGTATTACACCATTAATTATCTTACAGAATGAACCCATAGATAATATTAGAAGAGCACGTTATTGCAGTGAAGTGATGTAGTTAATTTATATGTGCATAGCCCCGACAACATTGCTTTAATTCTAAATCAAGCAGAGCTTCGAAAAAGTTGGAAACTGATAATGGAGACAGAAATAATTTCCAGAGAATGCATCAAGCCCTCTTCTCCAACACCCCTTCATCTCAAAACATACAAGCTCTCTCTCTTGGATCAATGCAATTATCACTCCTATTTTCCTATGATCCTATACTATCCCTTCAATCAATCCATAGATCTTTCTCAAAGATTGCAATTGCTAAAACAATCGCTGCAAGAAACTTTAACCGGCTTTTACCCTTTTGCAGGAAAGATTAAAGACGATGATGATTCCATTGATTGCAATGACGACGGGATTTTGTTTATAGAGACTCGAGCTAAAAGCACTTCTCTCAATGAGTTTTTCAACCAATTTGATGTCTCTCGGATTCACAAACTCCTTCCATTAGATGGTAGTAAACAAAGTGCTGGATCGGTTTCAGGACGTTACGTAGCAAAGATACAAGTGACAGCGTTTTCGTGCGGCGGTCTTTCAATTTGTGCATGTCTCTCACATTCGTTTGGCGATGGAATAACGTTGGGCTCTTTTATAAAGAGCTGGGCCGCCGAAGCACGTAGAAAAAACAGTGTAGCGGAAGAAATAATAATACGCCCTAACAATGATGCTACGTTTTTGTTTCCTCAAATGGATGCATTCCCGAAAGAAGCAACATGGGTGGCACTGTGCAAACCCTTTTGTAAGAGTGGTAGATGTGTTACTCGGAGATTTGTATTTGATGCCAAAGCAATCCTCGCACTAAAGACCAAGGCGGCCGCCACAATAAGCTCGTCGAATGTGCAAATAAAACCATCTCGCGTTGAGGTTGGATCAGCATTTCTTTCCAAACGCATAATGAATGCTTTCAAAACGAAAGCTGCTGCTTCTCAGCAGAAGCAGAAACCAATTTTACTAACCCATTTAGTAAATCTGCGTCGAAGAGTCAATCCACCGTTGTCAGAACATGCAATGGGAAACATCGTTTGGACTGCAAATGCTCTGAGCTCGTCAGGTGAAGAAGAAATGGACTTGGATGGATTGGTGTTGCAGTTGAGGGAAGCAATAGCAAAACTCGATGAAGGTTTTGTGCAAAGCATACAAGGTGATGGAGGATATCTGAAACTTCGGGAGGCTATCAAAGATGAAGAGAGAGCATTTAGAAGTGTAGAAGATAGAATTACGTTTAGCAGTTGGTGTAATTTTGGATTATATAATGTTGATTTTGGATGGGGGAAACCTGTATGGTTGAGCTACGTTGGTTGTGAGGGATCAATTCCTAATTTCTCTAATCATGTCGTCCTCGTGGATACAAGATGTGGGGGTGGGATTGAGGCATGGGTGTATTTGCTGGAGGAGGATATGAATATTTTAGAAAAGGATGAAGAATTACTTAAATTTGCAAGCATGGATCCATGTCCTGTTGATGGCATCTCGATGTGGCAGGGGCACTCTTCAGTCTTCACCCACAATTGGGCCAAGTTTCATCACAATTAGGCCTTTCCGAGGGAGTTATTCTCATATCTTCCCCTCTGCCGAGAATCAGGCAAAATAATAACGATGTATGGCCCAGAATAAAATATTATAATATGGTAATTTGGATTTTAATTTTAAAAGGATAAATAATATTCAAAGCCCTAAAGTCTTCAATCGAATTAATTAAGAGTTTAGTAAAAGTATCCAAAAAGTTAGCATTATTAAAAACAAAAAGAGAATTTCCAGTTAAGTTCGATAATAAAGTCGGAAAGCCATCTCTTTCTATTGAGAAAAGAAAATACATATGATAATTCCAAGTAAGTAAACGTAGGTTTAGGGACAAGACCAGAGAAATTAGAAAAATATTCGTTCATAAAATATCCAAGTTGAAAGTTCTTAGGTTGCTTCCTTTCAATATGCGTAGAAAATTTTGCAAAATTAAAGTCGGCACAACATTGAACAATAATAAAATTATTCTTCTTTTTCATCACTGTTCATTATTCACTATTGTAAAATGACATAAATGTATTTATTGATAAATAAATTTATATAAATATCTTTAATTTGTATTTTTTTAAATAATTATAAAATCTAAAAAAATACACAGACAAAATATACAAAAAAAAAGTAATTAAATTATTTTAGAAATTAAAATCAAAAGTTAAATTTAATTTTAAATATTATATTTTAGTGTCAATTATTGAATTAAATTTTGTTAGACATTATATGGTTGAATTTGCTGTGAAATATTTATTAGTATAATATCTAACATATCAACTTTAAAAATTATTATTAGTGTATAATATTTAAAAATAAATATAATTATAATAAAAATGAAATAAATTGATTTATAAAGTATAATGGTCCTTTTCCAGAAACAAAAACAAATCCACTGATCCTAGAGGGTAGGCTAGGCTAGGCTAGGCTAGGCTCCTCCCGTAGTTTAACTGCTGTTACAGTAACGGAAAGAGACATATAATTAATTATAAATAAATTCCACGTTTCAAGAAATCATTCACTCGCAGTCGCACACGTTTATTTCGTACCAGGCCATAATTAAATGAAATACAATATATACGCTGAATGCGGCATTCCATCGTTCTCTTTTTTTTTTTTTAAATATTACGTATTATAAATTTATTAATATTTATAATAAAAAATTTATCCTACAATTATAAAACATCCTCTATTTAAAAAAATTATTATACTTAAAAATAAATCATACAATTTATGTCTAAAGAGGCCGAATCTGGATGACCACGTACCATCATTCTTAATGTCAACAAAATTTCTAAGAAATCAATTAAACAGTCATGATCTCTCGATTTTCATTTGTTATCTTCTTTCCATGTTGAATATTTTGTCCTTACTTTGAACGACCAATAATTATATATCTTGACAGAAATTAATTTTGATCGTTAGCCCCCTTTCTTATATTTGCAAATCAATCACATTCGCATATTATATACCACTTGTTGAAAATGAAATTTTACCAAACTCACTCTCTGTGGTAGCTGATGTTTATTTATTTTTTATTTCTCTACAAATTTTGTTCCTTTTTATTTCTCTATAACAATATTACTCAATCACATAACTTTTATCTATGATTATCTATAAAATTTAGTCTAAGTGGTAGCTATTAATTTGTAATACACTACTTATTATTTTCGTTAAGAGAAATCAACACATACCTCTTTTGAAATTAAAAAATTAATTTAGAAATATTTACTTATACCGCCCATAAACTATTAATTAACTAACATTATTAATTAGAATGATCAAAATATTTTTTAATACGTAAAATTTATGAATAAAAATATAAAATTTAATTGAGATTTATTTAATATTCAAAAATTTAGAAATTAGATAAATAAAAAATTCAATTTCAACAAAATTTAAAATTTTAATAAATATAAATTTTAGTTTGAATTTAATTAAAGAAAAATATAGTTTGAATTTAAATAATAAAATATTATGTTTAATTTAATTATTATAATTTGAGAAACATATATTTTTTACCCATGTTTCGATAAGCATAGTTTTTATTTTGACATTAAAATGAAAAAAAATAAAACATATATAGACTAATCTTTAAATAATAAATATGAGAAAAGAGAGTTATATTTTACCAAATTATTCATAAAATTAACGATATATCAGACAAAGTTAGTAAATGAATTGAAGATTTGCATGGATTTCTCAAAATTGTTTATGTATGCGTGTTTCCAAAACTTCAGAGGAGTTAGGTGATAATTTCCCTTTCGATCTAATATATACTTTGGGTGTGTGATAAAAACGTACGGTTTAATATTTTACATCGTCCCTGTCAAAATTTCAAGAATTCAATTCCAACCTCCTGACTCTCTTTTTCAGCGTTAGCGACCAAAATTTCCAGAAAACAGCCAAGTGAAAGTGAAACATGGAAGGCCATACAATAATTCAACGGAAATATATGAGAACCGATTTTTTGCCGATTATGAACAGAAGATTAAAGGCTACTTATCAGAACTAAATGAGAAAACAGGAAGTTGATTTTTTCATCAATTGGAAGTTATAACAGCAACCCACATGCAGCTTAGTTCATTAATTAATTGAAATTCCGATCCGAACAAACTCGATCGGTGCTTACTTATTTATTTTACATGAAATTTCCATAATTTAGAGAATTTAACGGATCGATTTCAGTGCTTCCTCATGAACTCTGCAACTCCTTGAATGAATCCACTAGTTTGAGCTCCTGTGTTCGGATCCATATCAACTGCAATCTTGTTAAGATAAAAACTGTGTCCCATTCCAGGATTGATTAGCAATTCCACGTCCTTCCCAGCTTTTTTCATGGCTTCGTAGTATTCCATTTCGGTGTCTTTTATCAAGTCATTCTCCGCCACGCAGAGAAGAAAGGGCGGCAGATTCAGGTCGGCCAATGGCGGCGCGGCAGGCCCCATTGGACAGGTGAACGGATGATCCTTGTTGCAATTCAGTGGTAAACTCAAGCTCAGAAACTTGTCCACCATCTCCAGTGTCAGAAACGGTGACTCCGGTTGTTCCAACTCCGATTTGCTCCGTTCTGCTCGGACAAAACCCGGATGGACGGGAATCCCTCCGGCTAGCTTCACCGGACTAATATCCATCTTCCCTGCTCGTGCAGCCACTTCGTGAACCAGGTTTCCTCCGGAGCTATCTCCAATGAGGAAAACACGCTCAAAATCCGCATGTTCATTGAGCCAAGGCTCATGCGCCTCCCCTTGAGCCAACGACCGGAGCCAAAGCAGAGCTTCATAACCGTCGTCATGTGCAGCCGGCAGCCTATTCTCAGGCGCCAGACGGAGATAAACGGAAATACAAATAGCTGGCACAGATTTAGCAAGCCTACTGTATATGTGATAGTACATAAACCAGTCGGTTTGGCTAATGCAAAAACCACCACCGTGAAAATGAAGAATGATGGGTAGCTTATTTATCCCCTCTGGTTTTTCCTGCGGTAAGTAAATCCGAACCCGTCCGCCGAGATTATTACCGTTGATGGTGACATCACGGGTGGCAACACCATCGATAAAATCTTGGTGGGGTGGCACCGGTTCAGCCATGAACTTGACCTCAGGTGGTCCAGTCCATGTTCGATCCACAGAGCCGTCGTCGTAGACTCTTAGCCAACCGGAAACTTCATCCACTACTCTTTTTTGATGAGCCATAGCTGCAGGTAGCCGGCGGCTAGAATTTGTTTGGTTAATTTTCTTAGAGGGCTGAGCGGAAGTGTAATGAATTCTTTGTGGTGGATGAATGATGATGGCAGTTCATATAAGAGTTTGTAAGGGTGTGAAAGAGGAAAATTCTGGTTATTTTATTTCACTTTTTTTTTTAAAATGTCGGAAAGAAAAAGTCGACTATAATTACTTTTGAAAAATGATTCTTAGAATTTAGAAAATTAAGTCAACTGATTGACTGGCTTAACCGCCTTAATAGGATTTTCTTTTGAACGGATTAATGATCCGGTACATCCCACTCCCACGATCGGAGTTATCTCAATAAATAGTGTAGGATTATCAATATCAATATCAATATCAATATTAGAGAGTTAAGTTTTAAATTTATAAAATATTTTAAATGAAACGATCGAATTTATCACGCCAAATTGAACATATAATAATGTGGTCAGAGGAAAACATTTGGCTTATCTCATTTAAGTGAAGTGCATGGAACCTACAGTTGGCTTTCATGGAAAATTTAAAGCAAAAACTATATATATATATATATACAGTCAAATAAATTATCGCCCAAGTACATCATTCTTCGATTTTAAATTACAGTAAGTCTAAATTTTAATATTAAACAACTGAAAATTTGAGGGTGCTCACAACAACCAATTAACAAAATTATACATATATGTAATCATATGTTAAAAAAAAAAGACACATTATAAGTTAGTTAGATGTGTATACATATTCCCATGTGAACTGTCTTGTACTTATTAATAGTAGTTATTAAAATAACATTAAAATATGTGGTGGGTCTTGTTATGTCTTTACTCGAGACATAGTTAGTTCCACGGGGCAGAGCCGTGGTACACAGTACAAATTCTTTTATCTTTTTTTCTGGTTATTTTTTTTTTTTGGTTATAATTATGGACCTATAACAACTATAATGAAAAATTGAAGGTTATAATAAAAATTGAAAAAATAAAATTATAACAAAAGAAGTATAGAGTTTTGAAGGATAGATGACAATGTAAGGTAGCATGCTACACTTGTTCCACGTTTTGGAATATTGAAGCAGCCAGTCGTACGTGTGGAAAACACTTCCACTACGTTGAGTTGAAATTGCTGGGAAAAAGGACAATATAGAATTTGGTGGAAAATGTTTGCTCATATTAATATCATATATATATATATATATATATATATATATAAATATATATATCAATTCCTAGAGCAGACAGACCCCATTCAGTGTCGTAAACGTGTAGCCATCAGTTGGGCAAATAAATAAAAAAAAGCCCGGATAAAGTTCCGAATTCAGGGTCGGGTATATCTCGGATCAGATCAAAACTTTCAAACGGGTATGATCGTTTCCGGGTAAAGCACGAATCAGTCTGATTGGCAAACCAGTGAGTTTTAAAACCATAAACGAGGTCTCGTTCGGGTCAGAATCCATCTTGAGCAACATATAATGCGACCCGAAACTTAATAAATTTATCCCTATAAAAATTTGGTTTGAATTCGAATTTTTATCAACCATAAATTTTAGAATTTAAAAATCCAGATGTAAAGCCTAACCCAGACAACATAAAATCTGAGTGGAGTTCAAATAGAATTTATCCAATCTGAGTCGGGTGAATTCGAATCTTCGTGCGCCTTAATCATGTTCCGCGCATTTTAAATTGGAACATTTGCACATACCTCCCCTGAGGTTTATCAAAATTATACCGAAAAAGAAAGTATCACGTAATCTACAGATATCTCCCTCTAATAGTCTAATTTAACAAAATGTTACTTTTCCGTTTGTTAACTTCCAATTTTAGGTGAAAATTTAATTTTACCCCTATTAAATAAAAAAGTAAAAAAAAAAGGTCGCAATTACATTAATGGAAGACAAATAAATAATTTTGTTATTTTAATTTTCAACCATTATTCATTTTAAAAATAAAAAATCTTACCTACAACCTTAATTTCTAGCCCACCCACTCAACCAAAAAATTTTAAGCTTGTTTCTACTATCGAAATTAATTTCTCCCTTATTCACACATCCCAAAACAATTGATTCTATCTAATTCTACCCCACAAATTTAGCATCCTTTTGTTAGTTGATGAATGAGATTCTTACATCTTTACTCACACCTCGGTAGAATCTAATGACTGTTATTGTGACATATTATAGGTAGCCTTTTTGGCCATAGAAATGAAAAAATCCTTCACTTTCTGCCCCAAGAATTCAACTGATAAAGCATAACACAACCTGAATGTTAAATTCATGGCTACACTGCTATAACAAATTAATCAAATACAGATTATTACTAGGAGGATTAAATTGAATTTTTTGTTATTTAATTAGAAGAAGAGCATAGCTTGTCACACACACACACACACACAGTTAATCACTTTCCTTGGTGAGTTGGAAAAATGTTCGAGTTTCCTTCAAGTTGTTTCTTCATCAGTTTATTAGCGATTTCTAAGAGACTAAGGATTCTGTTAGAAGAGCCACTAATTGCGATATTTGTATATAATAGTTTTGGTGGGATTTGGCTTATTAGGAGTGAAGAAGACGATAAAGATTAGATTTTTTTGGTTTTTTTTTTGTTATTACTTGAAGATAGTGACGAAGATGAGAAATGTTTTTTTTTTTCAGTAATATTTGTATATGGCTTCAAATTTCCTCCAACCAACATCTTGTACACTAAAAAGTAAGGAAAAAAAAAGAGAAAAAGAAGAAACTCACTTCTTTCCAAATTTTTGTGTGTATATTATATATTGAGAGAGAGATAAAGAGAGTGGAAGAAGACAAAAAAAGTTAAATGTAGCAATAATTATGTCCAGGTTAAAATGTCTGCGTTACCTTTAAGAAAATAGAACAACAACTTTTCATTAAATGAGACGTGATACTTTTTCTTTAGATGTGATTTTGATAACCCTTATGAGAGGTATGTGAAAATTTATCATTTTCAATTTACTCTCATTCTCAAAATTATATTTGAACCAAAAAAATTTAAATAAAATAATTATTTAATAAATTTTCATTATATTTTTAATTCGATTTTATTATGGTATTGAAGTCAAATATATGTAAATGAAATTTAGGTGAAATGATACACAAATTTATAATTGATATGAAATGTTTGTTTCATTTGAAACCTTGTCACAAAAAATTAACTAATGTTACACTTTTGTGTAACACAAATTATGGTGAGAAATAAAAAAAAGTATCTATTGTTGTTGTCATGTATTACTTCTCTCATATTTCTTTTTCATTTCACTTTGTAAAACTTTTATAAAATTATCCGTAGCATCATCAGTCTCTTTTTTTTTTTTACATAAAATTTTTATATCAATTTTTAATCTTTATATTAAGGACATATAAATGGCGTAAATAAAATAAAATAAAACAAATATTTTATATTTATTAATTAGAGCCTTTTATATATTTTAGCTCTTTTTTTCTTTTTTACCTATTAGTAAAATCTCTCTTCTACTTTCTTTTTCTTCACTACATCTTCTCTATCTTCATTATTTATTTTTATTAATTATTATTTATAAATTAAAAAACTCAAAAGTTTAAATAACTATTTTATTTTTATTTTAATTATCACTTGTAAATTAAAAGTTTTAAATAAACATTATTTTAATTAATTAATTTATCTAAAAAAAACTCATGAAAATTTAAGAAATGATCATAATATATAAACATTCAAAAAAAGATTATTTAATTTGTGAATTTTTTAGCTTATAAATAATAATTAAAATTAAAAAATATTTAAGAGAGGGAAGATGTAATAAAAAAAAGTTAAAGTAAGAGAGAGATTAATAAATCAGAGATAAAAAAAAAGACATAAAAGACCTAATTAAATAAGTTTGTAATTTTTTTTTTATATATTTGTTAAATTCAATTCTAACCCTCCACATATTCATATACATATTTGTAAAAATTTATATATATAGAAAAAAGGAATTGTCAATCCTACTTTTATATATATATATATATATATATATATATATATATATTTGGGGTGATTTCCTACCAAGTTGCCTTCCCAATAATAATAAAGTTTATGTTTTTGTTTAACAATCATGTCACATACGAGTTTGTTTTATGGTATATTTAATTATCATATATTTGTGTGGTGTCAATTTATTAACAATTTCATTTCCTTTATGATTTATTCAAGGGTATTATTTATAAATTTAGTAATGTTATAAAAATACAGGGTGTAGTTATGAATTAGTTAAAAAATTAAGACAAAATAAATTATATTTTCTTTTTTCATTCACAAATTAGTCAAAAGATTTATAAGGCAAAGAAAACCCCACTATTTCTTTTAATAATTATTTAAGGAAATAAATTAAGAAAGAATAAGACTAAGACATACTAGTTCTATAAATTGAAGTAACAGCACTGTCTTTTGCAAATGAAGCACTCATTCACCGATAATAAATGTTGACGAAAATTGAAAGAAAAAAAGAAATTGCTGTTAATGATTCAATTACTTTAGTCCAGCCCGAGCCCGAAAATCTCTTTTAACAGAGGCTTTTAACTTTTATATTGACGAAGTAAATCCTTTCTAAATTAAAAATATTATTTATTAATGTGCATATGAAAATTAAGGTAAAAAAAAGTTTGATGTCAATTTTTTGAAATTTTTAATCACAAAAACAATATTATTGATGGACGTTTATTTGTGTCTGATAAAATAGTTATGAAATAGTGAATATAGATAATCACCGAACATTTAAATTTTATTGAAAATTGTATATTAATAAAATATTTTGATATTTTACGAGATTAATTTATAAAAAAATTTATAATTTTTATGATCTTATTGAAGTGTGATAATGAATTGTTATTACGGTAAACGCAAGCCCTTCAATGTTACCCATATTTTTCTGCGAAAGCCCATTAACAAGCCCAATTCATTATAAGGGAGTAACCCATTTGAAGAGCCTTAATAAAAAAAAAATTTAACAATTAGAAACCACTAAAAAAAATTAGCGTTTGACGTACAATTACGTTTAAAAAAATTAAAACCCATAATTTAATAGTTAGCAATGATTACATCAGGATTGTCTTAATCTAAATTTTTTATTTTATAATATATTTTGAGTGTCTCCAATAGTGTAGATATATAATAAAAGATAGGAGATATTTGATTGATTGGGAATAATATATGAAATAGAAAAAGGCTAGGGAATGAGTCGTAATCATCATTGAAATTGTTGGCAACAGAAAAGCAATTAGAATTAGACATTAAGTGCGTTGGCTAGCTCGGTCAGATACCACTTTTCTTTATATATAGCAAATTGTTTTTTGTAAGTGTTTTGGCTTGGCTATCCCAACACAAAAGCCAACCAATATTAATTAATGTTGCCAAATCTACATTATCGTTTAATTTATTTTCCTTTTCAAATTATCATAGTTAATTCGTGGATAAAAAAGTATTGCAATTATTCGAATCTTTAAATTAGAATCATTTGCTTATATCACAAATTCTTTTTTCCTTTTTTCATATATATTCAAAATTTTCTCCATCTTTATGTAATTAAACATTTAAAATAAAATTACCGAAGAATTATAATATTAATTTTTATATTTTATAAATAAAAGGTAAGTAAAAATTGTCTAAAATTAAATTTTAAATCATTAATTATATGCGAGATAATAAATTATATGTCGACACTGGTAGATAAGTTTGAGGAGTGTAAATCCTACAACATCATTAAATTAAAATAATCAGATTCTCCTTAATTGGATTAAGTTCTAATTTATCCGCTTGTTTATATTTTATAAATTTAATTAAAAAAAGTGGAGTGAGAGATTCTCCCTTTTTATTTTTCAAATTCCATAATTATTCAGATTCCACAACAGATATATAATAAAATATTAGAGTGGAAATAATGTAGGAATAACACAATGTTGATGTGCAAATAGAGTGCAATAACAATGGAATCCTACTCCCAAGAAAAAATAATTAATTATCAAAACGTATCTTGATTATTAATTAATCATGTGGAGAATCGTTGTTTACGTGATCCTCCAAACTCTTTAGCTAGCCAGTGATCTCATCTCCATGCATGCATATATGCAGATTCGTTATTATTTTTTTTCAACTGCTTTATTATTTATTTATATTATTATTATTATTATTTTTGTATTTGGTAGTTGAACTGTAAAAGGGAGACATCAATAATTTAATATTAAAATTAAGTAACCAGGAAGAAAAATCAATTCTGATTTCTGAAATTACTTTATCTCGAGAAATTCCGCATGGAATTGATTATATGCAATTTCATCGTATCTAATTTAACAATATACTTTAAATTATGATAACTTTTTAATAAGCTAAGTTTAAATAAAATAACGTGATTAATATAATACTAATTATTGATAAAAATAAATAGCTGTTACTGTACTTTTAAAATTAAACAAAAAATAGGACTTCTAAAACCATTAATTATGCTAATTAAGTAAGCAACAATAAAATTTCAAATTGACTTTGTTATATATATGCACATCTTTTATAAAATATTATAGGTGAATTTGATGTAACCACTTAATGAAAATTAGTGTAATTAATTATACGACCTATATTATATATATATATATATATTATTAATTATTATTATTAATTAAAGTATAACTTGTTATCCATTTACCTAACAATATTCTCTGGTATATATTATGATGATGCATGATAAATAATATTCTCTTGATCACTTCCATTGTCTTGTTTACATATAAATATAAATATAAATATTAGATACCGTGCAATGGAATACGTATATATTTACAAGGGGCGGCGATTGAGAAAAGGAATATATATGATGCATCTTGAGAAAAGGAGGAATACGTATAATTTTATCTCGACCTTTATTATATATATAATTTAATTAATAAATTTACTAAAAATTAATAGACTTAAGCATGCATGCATATAAAGCTTTTGTGTAATATTAATTTACAATTGTGTACAATATTTGAATATTTAAATTAGAAAACAATGAATGTTTAAGATTAATTAAAGACATCAAATAGAAAATATAAATTATATATAAACATAAATAATTAGATAAAATGAAAGAATAATATTGTGTTGACAATTGACGAGCAGGGCCAAACTTTACCAATTACCTTTGAATATATGCAAGTAATTGGGATTCTGCTGGCGTTATATTTGATTCTCTTAAGATTTAGCTACGCTCATAAATTCATTCTGATTTTCTGGAATATGTCCGTGCTTATCACAAAGTCTAACATTATTATAGTTAAGTCTTATTATATATATTCTTATATAATTTTTGAATCATACACTTTTATCCGTTGAAATTTAATTTAATATATATATATATATATTAATTATGTATGAATTAAAATGTCAAATTTAATCTCATCTGATAGAGTAATTTACATCTAACAATCAACAAATTATGTAAAAATATATGTAATTTTATAAGGTTGTTGGTCTCTATATATATATTTTAAAATAATTTTATTTTTTTTTAGTTTCATGCCATAAATGAAATTTGAACCTGAAATCTTATACTAACTTAAAAAATGTTAGAAAATGGCAAGATTATTTTGAAAGTTGAGAATATTATGGTATTGTCTACGTTTGAGAACACTATGATGATTTTGATTCTTTATTCTCCAACTAGCTAGCTAATTTGCTTCAACTCTCTCTCTCTCTCTCTCTCTCTCTCTCTCTCTCTCTCTCTCTATATATATATATATATATATATATAATTGTGATAGCATGCATGAACAAATTAAACAAAAAAAAAAAAAGGCTCAAAAGTCAAAATGGATTGGACGGGTGATTCTCAAACACACATCCCACTCCTAGCTAGATTCCTAATTCCTAACAAGCACCGATCGAATATCTAATATTTACTTCTATCACGTGTTTTAATCATTAAGTAATTAATTAAATTATTTTTAAATAATTTAATTAATTATCTATATTATCAGTTTAGTGGAACAGGAATCTCATACTATCTCCAATATGGGTGTACTTGTTATCTATATTTTGCTTATTTCTTTATACTATACTACGTGTGGAGACTTTTTCGATTTAAGTATTATTATTATTATTATTATTACTATTGTTTTTTAATAAAATTTATAAATATTATTAAAAGTTATCAATATGTATCATATAAATAAATGGGAAAACAGAAAATTAAACGTGGCGTGATCATTTTCACACGTGCATGCTTTATGTTGCTAATTGCCTAATTAGTTTGGTACTATGGGTGGTTGATGGGGTTCAAAATGAAAGTTAATTATTATATTAACATAAATTAATAAAATGAAATTAAAAAAATTCACTTTCTTTCTCTCTAAGTTCTTCCGAAAACAAATATTGTCTTGAGCATCAATATTAAAAGAAAAAACATTTTAATTTTTTTTTGTTGCTTTTTTTTTAATTTAATTTAATTTAATTTAATTTAATTTAATTTATCTATAAAAAGAGAGAACTTTATGTTTTAAAAGGTCATAAATAGTATCATACTAAGATTGGACCAGGGATTTAAGGATTGAATTATTTTCCTGGAAGGACATTAAATAGTACTTTGTTTGGAAAAATAATAATATTTTATTTGAAATTAATTTCGCTCCAAAATCCGTAAATCTGCAACTAGCTAACACAACTGGGCCACGATGAAAAAAAGACTGCAATAAGAAGGAATTGTTTGTAAACATGTGTACCAAAAATACCCACGTCGAAGAAACAAACCGGGCCCAAAATACTGAGGAAAACAAATGTATTAATAAAATCGAATGAAGTTTATATTCTACTTGTTGGTGTACCAACTGGATCTCACTTTGGTATCAAGCACGCACCATTAATTGCTTATTTACATACATATATATACGTATATGATGTTGAATTTGCAAATGGAATTACGGGAATTAAGCATCGGATATATGCAAAAATTATTATTTGTGGAATTGCTTTAAGATTCTGCTGATCAGAAAATCAGGTGGGTGAAAGTACTACTCGTGTCATCATCATTATCATCATCATCAATATGCCCCCGGCCCCAATATCATGCGTGCATGTCAACCAGCCGCTGCCAAAGCATACACTAGTGGAATCTGAATCAGACGTCAACAATCTTGCCACGTGTCATAATCATAGTCATGTGCATGAAAGAAAGGAGATCATCGCGGGATTCTCTCTTTGATATATATATATATATATAATTCAATTCAGTACAAAGTAGTCCTTTAGAAATTACATAATTAATACAACACCCGGAATACAAACGCAGTTACGTTAGGCCAAAGCCACAACAAAAGGAAGGAAGATAAGGAAACCAAAACGGGGAGGAAAAGACAAAAAAGCCCATCCCCTTAGTATCATGGCTGTTGATGGACTTTAGCTTCTGCAGGGACAGACATTCTTATGGCAACAGAAGTGATTTTGTTATTAGCTTCTGCTTTCTGTAATTCAACTTGATCATTAGCTTCAAGATCTTCTGTTACAGAAGCTGTGTTGCCATTTACATGAATACCCTTAACCGGATCCGGTATCTCCTCAGCAGCTAATTCTTCTTTCCTTTCCTTGTGCTTTCCCCACAGTACCGAGTACAGTCCTATCACTATCAAGATTGCACCGAGCACACTGCATTTATGCACCATACAAACCCAAAGTTGATTAATTAATTAATCACCTCGATTAAGAGGTTAATGTTATATTTAGTAATTAGTGAGAATAAACAAAGTAAAATTAATCACGTACCCTCCAAGGTAAATCTTCTCAGCCAGAATGAAAGAACCCATGATTGCAACAATTATCATCATCAGGGGACTAAAAGCAGTAGCAAAAACAGGACCTCTCTTCTTAATCACCAGTCCTTGGACATAGTATGAAATACTGGATGTAACAATTCCAGCATAAGCTGCAGCAAGAAGGTTCATATCCCAGCCAATTTTCCACGCTGAAGCCTTGTGCTCCATCACGAATGTCACAACAATTGCTTGAAGTGTCCCGATGAAGCACATTAGCGATGTGAGAGAGAGCTGATGATTCTTGTATGTCTCCAGTGCTTTCGTCTGTTGAAATAATAATGATAATAATTAACAATGATACTAATTTACTAATTAAGCTAATTAGCTGATCGATGGCTTTAATTTGTTCTGATTAAAAAAAATGACAATGAAATTAGCCGAGTTGTGATGTGATGACTAATTTAATTTTAATTACCTGAAGAACGAAGAGAGCAGCCCAGGCAAGCGTGGCAATGATGAGGAAAATGGAGCCGATGAACCAGTCTTTGTCAGAGGGTTCGGAGGTGGGCGCAGTATGAGATTGATGAGGATGAACATGTTTAGACCAAAACAATTCAACAATAGGTCCTTTGTACAAGGTCATGAGCATCGCTCCGGCCACTGTCACCAGCGTTCCCACCGCCTTTGCTTGACACCTTACTTTCTTCAGGTTTAATTTCTCCATCCTTTAAAATTTTTCATAAAATTTTAAAAAATTATTAAAAATTGTATATATATTTTTTAATTTGACGAAGATCGAGCATATATATATATATATATATATATATATATATATATATATATATATATAATCAAATCGTACCGGCATATGACTGCCATAACAAAGGTCATAGCAGGAAGCATGTTGCTCATAGCACATGAGAAAGTCGGAGATGTAAATTTCAAGCCAGCATAATAGAAGTTCTGATCAATCACAGGCCTGTTGCATAGATATATCAAATTGATTGTTATATATATGTGTGTGTGTATATATATATTTTTTTTTGTAGCAGCGGCATATATATAGTTAAAATAAATTACCCGAGAAGGGCGAGGATAAAAATTTGCATGAAAACTTTGAATGTTATCTTTGGTTGCGCTTTCCTGGATTAATGAGAAGCAAACGAAAAGGTTAATTAATTAGAATGAAAACCAATATATTAAACTAGCTAGGGAGTGTGTATATATATGTGTGTGTGTGTGGAAATGAATGAACCTTTCGAGGAAAATAGCAAAGGGAGCAATGACTGCAGTAGCAAAGGCATGACGATAAACGACGAGGACATAGTGAGACATGCCGCGGTTGAGGGAAACTTTGGTGATGATATTCATGCCGGCATAGCCGAATTGCAGAGATATCATAGCAAAATAGGGTTTAGAGGCTTCGAGGAAGTTGCTACAGCAGCTTAGCTTCTCCATTGTATATATATAATTAAGGAAAGGAATTGAGGATGATATATATGTATATATATCTATATCTATATATATATATTTTAGGAGAAGGAAGAAGAGATCGATCGATCGAGGAAGAACAGCTCAGGAGCGGTTCCTAGTGAAAATGGTACTAATCGATGCCTATTTATATTGGTTCTGAGAGAATGTTTGGTGCTCATTGATGCATTACTATTACTACTACTTTTTATAAAGTTACTGACGAAACTTAGTTTATTATATATATATATGTAATCATCCATTCATGTACGTGTAAATGCAGATTAGAGTAATTCCATATATAGCAATGACATATTATCGATGGAATTTTGAGAGGATCGTGGGTTACACGTGGCGGATAGTGGTGGGTATCTGAGTCAGTAAATGGATGTGGTGATTGGTGAGAGTGTCAGTGTGGGTGATGTAAGCTAAATGAGACGTCGAGATTACGATTATAATTTTATATATACTCTCATTTGTCAAGTAAATAAATCAGCTTGTATCCATCTATGTATCCATACACATGTTCTGTCAACCCAAAGTACCAACATGATTCCCTCTTAACCATCACATATATATATTATATATTCTATATTATTTCACTTTATTTTTAAACTCTTTCTCTAAAAATTACAACAAAATTAATTAAAAAAAATAAAAGAGGTATATAATATATCCATGTATATGGTAAAACACCGTCTAATTAATAAATAAATAAATATATAGTTAACTTGTATTTCAATAATTACCAAAAGAATCGCTACTCGTCATCATCATGAACACTACTAGCTAATATAAAGTAAAAATATATACTTAGAAGTTGAATACTAATTGAAACAAGTAAGTCATGTGATAGGGGACATTGGGAATGGATTGGAAAGGAACAAATTAAAGAAGTGAAATCCGACATCATATATATGAAAATAAAATTAAAAAAAAAAAAGAAAAAGAAAAAGAAAGTGGAGCACCAAACCAAACGAAACCAAAGAGTAAAAATGGGGATCTAATCAGCCCCCAATCATGATGCTTCGTCACCGTTCCTGATACTAGTGTACAACAATATATATATATATATATGGAATATTACCCAATAGATAAATAAATAAATCAATCAATATAACAACACCATTAATTCACAATTTCAAAATCTACTGTTTAATTAATTAAATTCATATCCAAAAAAGATGAAAAAAAATTCCTTTTACATTATATACCTTCGTTCTTTCCATATCAATTGGATATATATATATATATATATATATATATATATATATATACTTATTCTAAAGGATCCATATATAATTAATGTAAGTACTACTAATTAAAGAAAAGCAACTACTTTAGATATATACCACATTATATAACGAGATATTTATATTCCAAGATTCCAAATTATAAATATCTATATATAACGTACGTGAGTCATTCATGTATTACTATATATATATATATATATATAATATTTTTATTTTGGTTAAAAGAATTAAAAAAAAAAAGTGTATTAGAGAAAGCAAAGCAAAGCAAATATAAAAGAGTACGATTAATTTGGTCATTAATTAATTAGCTAGCTAGGATGAGATTATATATATTATATTATATCATATTAGAAATTAAAAAAATATAATGTTGTAGTGTAGGGTTAATGAAGTGCCCCACATTCTCATATATATATTTGTCGTAAGTTCTCAGGCAATTTCTAAAGAATATGTATGATGTTCAATCAATGCAAATTAAATAATATTATCTAGCTATGCTATATATATATATGTGTGTATGTATGTATGTATGTATGTATATTCGTGTTAATTAGGCCCACTTCATCAACATATATAATGATTTTATATATAATTAATTAACCTCCAAGGAAAGTACCTTTTAATTTCTTTATATTCAACCAATCCAAGCAGGCTAATTCATTATTTCCACCTTCAATGATTATTTAAGCTAAAAGTTTCTTTAGTTTAAAAGTTTTAAGATATATATATTATATTATTTAAGAAAAAATTATCTAATAAGTTAACATTAATTCTAATATATATACTGTATAATTCTTCAACTTTTGG
Source organism: Melia azedarach (assembly GCA_028052125.1). Taxonomy (NCBI): domain Eukaryota; kingdom Viridiplantae; phylum Streptophyta; class Magnoliopsida; order Sapindales; family Meliaceae; genus Melia; species Melia azedarach. The sequence goes on from CM051397.1 coordinate 5,761,818, forward strand.
TTATAATTTCTAAATTTTTCTTGACATATCTCAAAATTTTTGCTACATTTCACAAAACCACAATTAAAGATTTACAGCCCATACAATTAGAATGATAATAACACCTATTTACTCTTAAGTACTTTAAACTTCAAACTTAAAATTTGAAGTCATTACTTAATTAACAAAATAATATTTGTATTCAAATTTACAAAATGAACCACCTAGTATTTATATTTTTAAATTGTTCACACGAGAAACCTATTAAATAAACTAATTAAGAACAAAAGGATGAAGAAGTAAACTAATTTAAAGCAGTTCTTCTATTTCTATATATACGAGTATAGAGATCAATTAATCTTGTTAATTCACAGGCAATTAAGCTAGCCTTTCCAACAGACAACAAGGGCTAAAAAAATTTGACTAGATATGTCATAATTAGCCTCTTTTCATAGATATATATATATGTGTGTGTGTGTTTTGTTGGGTTGCATATATAATAATCCAAGCTTGCTAAAGTCTCTTTTATATCCACCATCTCTCTGCAACCTAAAGCTTTGCTAATTGCTCTTTATTTTAGCGAAAAAGGAGGAGCACAATATGTCCTAGGGGACAACACCCTTTAAGCCAATTCGCAAATCAAACCATTGCTTATTGCCCAGTCTCTTTGATTGTCTTCTTAAAAGGCCTTCAATTATTGAATCTATATATACAAAACGCGTTCAAAAAGCAAAGTTTGGTCAAAGATTCATCTTGAACTTTTAAGTGCAATGTCCATATATAGGACAGGACGACACTCTACCTCAGTGTGCTTTGCTTTACAGCTTTAATTTCTCAGTCGTGATACAAGCAGTTCTATACATGCAAGTTACAAGACGCTCGTGTGTACTGAAAAAAGGTGTTAAAAAAAAAAAAGAAAGGGTACCATCCAGTCGTTGTGGGCAGTGTTGCTTGTCCTTAATTAGCTTCTACGACCTTTTTCATTGGTTTGTTATTTAAAATTACAATAATTTTGCACGAATTATAGCTAAAAGAAATTAGACGCATTTGTCTTTCTGTGAAAGGATTGCTTGCCAGTTGCCATCACAAGAGTTTAAAAGTGATAATTGATAAATTAAGTAATTTATGTTCGCAACATCACGTAATGGTTGTGCAAATATTGTAGTATTAGTTATCTGATCATAATGGTTGTGCTGCTTGGAGGCTAAAATCATTAAAAGCAAACTAACTAATTAAAGGTATCGGCTTGATTAATCTTAAGTTATTGGATTTGCTTGCATGATTACAATCAACGACCCAAATTCATATAATATTTATATTGTTACATATTTATTTGAACATCTCATTTCTATGCATGGGGACAAGGATTAAAGTAAACTCAAATATATGTACAATTCTTTAATTTTTTTTTAATGTACTTGGTTTGATGGTGAAGAATTCACCAAGTTAAATACTAACAGAGTCATAAGCTTCCAGAGAGGACAAAAAAGGTAATTGTAATAAAGAGAAAAAAATATAAATTAATATATACATAATATATAACATATATATTCAATTGAGTTGAGATAATCCTACTAAAGCTTTCGTACCTCAGTCGTTATCTTATATCAGAATTCAAATTGTCCAAATCTCAGCCTACCAGAAAAAGAAAAAGTTATTATAAAGAATAATTCCAACTTCTTCTTGCATCCAATTTTACAAATTCCTAACACTATGGAGTATCGTCTCTTTTCAAAATCCAGAGAATAAATATCAAATGTATGAGGGTAAATGTATTTCTAAGTTAGTTAATCCTAAATTTTGAAGGCAAGTAATTACATTCTACAGAAAATTCTCGATAATTGAAATTATGTCCTCCGAAGTAATGTATTTAACCTAATTCAAGTTAAAAAAAAAAAACTTTGCATTTCTTATTATATTGTAAAATCAAACATCTCTGCGCTAAGATATTTCATTAGATTTCAAAAATAGGAAAAGGAGGGAAATGCATTCTTACATGGAGCCATTTACAATCAGGTACTGAATCTGTATGCAGCCTAACTCCCACGGGAGACCGAATCATCCTTTGAAAGAGCAACATAGTTCAAGGGTATTGGCTTCGTCACCCTCATGCTCTCTCTTCGCTCCTTGCCGGAGATACCGTGACGGCTTGATGGAGTTGTCAAACGGCGACCAATTGGAGTTCCAAGCACGGTGTTAGCATTCATGCTCTGACCCAACGGCTTCTTGGGCTTGGAACCATACAGGGCCTCTTGCTCTACAGCAAACTGTTCTTGCAGCCGTTTCTGCTCCTGGAATGATTAAAGAAAGGCAAAATGTGTGCTAATGTTTTAGTTGATTTTGCATTCTAGCCAAAAGCAAGTAGCAATCAGAAAATTGGCCGATTAAGCTCTACATGCAAAGGCAGCAGCCATCAATTTGAACATGTTCCATCAGTTGAGGAATCCATTGTCTGCCCATGCGATAATTAAAAGTTGCTTGATTCAACAGAATACCCATCCAAGATATGGTAGTGATTTCATTGGGTACATATGTTTGTAACTAACTCAGAACTAGCTAATTAGGAGAACAAGAAAGAAAACTAGCAGTAGAACACCACACTCATACAAGTGGCATGGACAAAATTAACAGATGCAAGAATCTACAAGTTGGTATGAAGAAATAATAGTAGTATCTTAAGTGGATGTGTGACTTCATGAATGAAAAGTGAAGTCTTGTATACTAATCAAAAGCAACTCCAATTAGTATTTCAATTGACAACAGACAACTTGAAATTTGAGAAATGAACAGGTTCACAAAATGCAAAAGCAAACTATTAACATCTCAAGAAAATGGTACTTTTCTTTTTCTTTTTCTTTTTAGCTTTTGGTTGGTCACACTTGCACATATACCAACGTCTCCTGGCCCAATTCAGCCCTTCACATGTGCCACAACCAAGAGTCAGTCACACATTGGATACAAATTTGATGGATTCTAAGCTTACAATTGTGGATAACCAATATCACCAAATAAGGTAGCAGTTTGGTTTGGTAAGTACCCATGACCGGTGGTAACATAGCAAATCTAAATTTCTAAGGCTTTAGCAAAACTGGTGAAAGGATTGGGCTAGGTGGCATTAGGTAAGTTTAGACCCAATATCACCATGTATGCATGTACATATTTAGATACAGCCATACATTGAAAGAAACAAAGATAAATATCATACCCGAGATCTACGTTTTTCCTCTTCTCTCTCCCGCCGTTGCATTATATATTCCTCCAATACACCTAAGAGGGGGGCCTGGCATTTGACAACAATTTTAGAGTGAAACAACGTACTTAAACAGTGAACCACACAATCCAAAGATTTGGTCAATCACCTTGTCATACAAAAAGGGAATTCCTTTCTCCATTTCCCAAGCTTTTACCTTTGCAGTCAAATTTTCTACAGCAGCTATTCCAAAAAGAATTTATATAATGTACCGTGAGGTCAATTTTCCATATATAGAAAGGTAAAAATTTGACCTTCCTATAAGGTTTCACATCAATATAGTTAGAGTTGTTAGACAAAGCCGCTGTTCCACATGTTTTACCAAAGACAGATTACATCTTTTCTTCCTAAATTGTGTTTCACCTGTCAAAATCTCATAAAATTATTTTGATGCATATGGTGATACTCAATTTAAGGAACTTGTTACCTATCAAAAAGCATTTGTACATGAATAACCGAGACTCATGTTTGTAGTAGAATGCAGCAGCTCCAAATTCCTCATTCAAATTAGTTATTGTAGTACCAATCTTAAAAAGCAGACTTTTATGAGGCACAAACAGTAAGTTTTCAGGAAAATTGGCAGAGAAATTTTTTGTTTAGGGACATCTAAGTTTACAAGCAAAGTTGACAGGCTTCATTTCTTGGATTCGGAGTTTATCAGTAATGTTCAGTAGGATTAAAACCTAGAAAAATCTCACGATTTCTTAAAACATGTCACAATTTCTTTAAACCTAGAGAAATCACAAATGCTTTAAAAGAAAAGACTTGGGTGTGAGTCCACAAATGGAATATTAGTCTTTAAACATAGAGAAATCACAAATGCTTTAAAAGAAAAGACTCGGTTGTGAGTCCACAAATGGAATATTAGTCCAAATTAATCCACCTATGCAAGACATGAAGAACTTGTAAGTAAAATGTGAGTAACAAAGTAACCAATCTACTAGGAAAGACAAAGTACCTATAATTATTGTGTGGAAACAGAATTACACAAATGCAAGATAATATATGCTCACGTGGTATTTTGCTGACCAGAATCCGTGCTTTCTCCGCACGTTTCAGATTCTTGTGTGCTCCTCTTCCAGCACTATACCGATTTTCATCCTGTAGAAGAGGGGAAGGAAAAAGGAGGAAGAAGGATGTAATGAACAGAATTAGAAGGTGGCGGCAGTCAAGTAAAGGGGAAAAATTTTCAACTTGAAAGAGCACCAATGGTATCAAGAATATTAGTAACACGGTCAATAACTTCAACTAATGGTAAACAAATGTTTATCAAGTTTATTAAAACTAGTAGTAACATCATCTAAGAGAAAAATATCAAAGAAACTCCAAATCGTATGGATGGACCAATTCTGTCTGAAGAATCTATTAATTTCAACTCTCAGATTGCACAGATTCTTGTAGACACCAAGTCTTTCAAATCCATTGGATTGAAATGAGGAAAGAGAATTTCAATAACCTACATTGTTTACATCAAACAAACAATAAACAGCAGTAAACTAGTAGGACCTCTACATAATGAGTTCAATGATCAACTGTTAGAACTATGCAACCATCCATTTTACTGCATCTTTTTGTGTATAAATCAGTTTATTGCTTAATCATATGATACAAGACCTCTAAAAGATAATAATAATTTAACATAAAATCACTATAAATGCATCTATAAGTAATTTTCTAGGATATTAAGAAATTAATAGTCTCATTGTCTCCACATGTTAATCAAATATCTTTAGATAAAGTAGAATCAACCTTTGGAATGTCTCAAAAAGGTGTAAATATAACCATATATTCCTTCCCATTTCTAATGGAACAAATATAAAGCTCAACAGATTTCCAGATAACTTCCCTAAAATATTTACCTTTTCATAGTCATCAAGCCACTGCTCTTCCTCAGCAGCATGTTTCCATTTCTCTACCTTATCCAAAATATCCTTCCTGCTAAGAGCTTCTTCTTTGGCTTTTGCAATTTGATTATCCATGCTTGAAAGTAGATCACACAAATCAACAGTGCCTGTGATGGCACAATAATCAGATGGTATTCCAGCAAATTACCCCCATTAGAACTTCAAATGGTACCACTGATTTATAAGTCCAACATTAAAGTTTAATTTGGAACATCAGAACTAGAAAATATCGAGCATGAAAGTAAAATGTACTTGAATTATGCCACCACTAGAAAGCTTTCATGCTTGTCAAGTCATCATTACTCACAGAAAGAAAAGGAAAAAAAGCATAAAAGTATAATGAATTAACTGTTAAAAGATCAAATGTCAGTAAGCATAAATCTGTGAGTCAAAAGAAAAAAAGGACCTTTAAATGAAACAGGTATGGATAGTTTTAGACATCAAACTGATTTATTAAGAGAGTGTCTGTTAGTTCGAAGGTTCATAATTTTTCAATAAAATGCAATTCAAACTTGAATGGGTGTCAAATCCAATGTCAACAGGAATGGATTAGATTGAAAATTTAATTTTACTGCAAAAGGAGAAAACAACTCTAAAGCAGGATTTATACCAGAGTCTATGAGGCTGATGAGAATCTGTCTTGCTGCATCACTATCTACATCCATATGAACTCCTCTATAGATTTCTTCAAGCTCATTTTGCCTCTTGAAAACCAACTCCTTCATCTTGCTGGCTTTAAGAATATTCATTTGCTCAACTTCAACCTCCGTCTAGTAAAAACACAAACAATAATAACAATACTACAATAACTGGTGAATAAAACCAAAAAGAACTATATGTTAGAATCATCTATACAAATTAGTATCGACAAAAATCACCTGCTCAATGACATCTAGGGCGAGGCTTCCTTTCATGGACACCTCGTCAAGTGAAGAAGCAACTAGACTAGTGACATGAAAAAATTTTCTTTGATCAGCCAACAGGAGTTTCCAAGAGGTCCCACAGCTTTATCAGGGCATTTCCAAGACTTTGAAGCTACAGAGAAAAGTTAACATCTTAAAGCAGAAACATTTCTTATGCAAACTTTTAATAATTAGAAAATCTGACAAAACACTGATGTTCAGCCAGGAACAACTAAGGAGTATTTGTTTGAATTTAAAATTACTCTATCAGCCAGTATTCTTCCTTAAATTAAAATATATACTTCTTCGTACTGCTACAATGTCAAGCATGATAAAACAGAATTAGGTTAGTTGTGAGAGATGATCTGCCATCACTAGTCCGCACAGCAAACACATATGATATTGCACGTATGAGAGTTAAGAGATTACAGGTTAATCTTTTCACATTGGCAACTACATTGAGAGTGAAGAGAAAACTGGAGGTCAAAAGTTACACTAATAATAAAAGAAAAGGTTGCAATAATCAAGTCAGAATGTTGAAAACATTAAAGCAAAAGTATACTAGTTGCATGATGTTGCATTGCATCTTAAGAAAGATTTGATAATTAGTAACCAGGTCTTATCCAGAAAAACCTCATATAAAAAGTAAATGCAATGCACTCATATACCTGGAAGAAAAAATATGACATGAACAGAAGAAACTATACCAAACAACTAATTCTTAACCCGTTTCATCATGTCACTGCAAATTCAACCCAACAACAGCTCAGAACAACCCCTAAGAGGCCCTTTTTTCCACTTTCAGTGTTTCCATTCTCAAATCCATGTGGTATCATACAGCCATAGCACTTTCAAAAGAAAATTTTCTTCACTAATGATACTAGGAATCTGCTCCACATTGACTATTACCCGAGAGAACATGAAAAAGACTTGGTTCTCTTAACAGTGTTTCACTATGTATATATTTTAATATTTTTTTACAGGATTTACAATTGCATGAACAAAATCAAACCCTCTTGGTTGGCATTCATGTGAAGACTGAGCCCACTGGTAAAAGTACCAAAGATATCTGAAGGAATGGTTCACCATTAAAAGTAAATAAACAAAAGAATTGGTAAGTTTTTCTTCCCCCAACTATTGTTTCACATCTTACAGAAAGCTTCTCAAATTCCTCATTCAGATTTCTCCAAAAGAATATGAGAAAAAAATCATCCCATGATTTGAAAATGCTGGTCAAAAATCAGGAAGAAATAGAGCAAGCCATAATACGATAACTCTCATGTCTCCATTTAACATGAAAAAACTAGAATAATCCAAAAAGACAAATCAAAATGTATTTCTAGGTTTGAAAATGCTAACTGAGACACATGTCCAAAAAGGCAAATCGATGTATTATATTATTTACAATTCAGAGCTCATCTTTGATAATTATAATGCTGAAAAAAGAACTTTCAACAGAACAGCACGCCACTAATGGATCTTCTGTTAACAGTCATGTTTAAGACCTAAATATTTGTATATGCATAATTTGTGTCTGTAAAATATCCACAGACCCGAGCACACACAAAACCGATTCATGCATGATCACACATATCCATACACTCATGCACCCACACACACAGAGAGAAAGAGACGGATACTCTATGGTAAAATCACCTTTTGGAGCCTTTGTTGTTTCTCTTGCTTTAATGAATGAATTACACCCGTCAATCTAGCAAGGGTGTCATTGCTGATGCTTCTGGGTTGAACATCTTTGGTATCACTCAAGCTTGGATGAACATCTTTGGTATCACTCAAGCTTGGATGAACATCATTTAGAGTCTCAAGAAAATCGATTGACATCACAAGTGACAGCTCATGAATAGTACTGATGTAGTTATTAACTTTCTGTAACCGGAGATTCTGCAAAATGAACAAAACAAAGGATCCAATATAAGTCAATGACAAAACCTAGGACTTCATATTAACAATCAAAATACTCATGATGGAACACAAAACCTTCTCAATTTGTAACTCGTAAAGGTGTCCCTTAAGCTCCCCCAGCTTCTTCAATGTCAAATCATGTTCATTTAATTGTGGATCATCAGACTTAACAGATTGCCCATTCCCCGCAATATCTGCACAGATTTGAACAATCTGAAACTGAATTTCTGAAAACTCCTTGATTCTCTGTTCCTTCTTTGACCTCAAGTCCTCCAAAAAAGGTCTGATTGCAGATAGTTGCTGCTTAAGAGTGCCCTTGCCCTTTACAAATAGCACAAAATTAACTAAATCAATGCATTATTTGCAGTGTATAAGAAGTGTAATTTCTCCCCACAACATTCAGAAGAAAAGTTCCCCAACTACTTTTCATAACTTTCTTCACATTATCTGATAGGCATCGCATTCTCTAATATAAATAAGAATGAAGGTAGATGGAGCAAACCCGTGAAAAGGAAGCATGTTCACCAAGTGCAGAAACAAGGTTGGCAATTTCAGCTTCAGCATCAGCCAATGATTGATGCAAATCAGCCTTATACTTCCTAGTTCTTTCGACCTTCCGTCGGTAAATGTCAAGGCATTCTTGTTCCAGTTCCAAAAGCATCTTGTCCCTTTCACTATCACTCTCCCCAATTTCATCCCATATGATCTACATTACAGCATTGATATCATTGGCATATAAAATTATAATTAAAAAATAAATTGCAATACTTAATAACACGTAATTAAGTTCAATTTTGCAGAATTAAAACCGCAAAACAAATGCAGCAATATGCAAATAATTATTTGATTACTCAAGTAAACAAAAATACCTTGAGGAGTCACACCTATTCCACTAGTCTAGGCAAACTAAGAGTAAAGTATTGAGATAGAAAATTGATTACGTCAGTCGATTCTTTCTCTGGATTGAAATTTAAGAAAACAAGAAAAACAAAAAAAAATATCTATCTATTCGTAATTACAAAAATTTGCTTTCCAATCAGTTTCTCGGCATCTAAAGAAATCATGAGAAAAGATAATTAATCGAGAAAGCCAAATAATAATAATAATAATAATAATGAAAAATGAAAATGAGAAACAAATTCAAGGAATATGGAACCTTCAATTCCTGGAGGAGAGAGCCGCAAGTGGTCTGAGACTGCGTCGGTGAACGGGAGGGAAAGCGGGACATAGTTGTCATTTGGCAATTTGTTCGGAAAAGGACACTGAATTTCGAAAATCGAAACGCTATGATTAGACTGAGAGCGTTTGCTTTCTCTCTTCGTCTTATAATACTCTTTCGCCGCTACTGGATTTGGAGATCCCGAAGATTTTATTAATGTGATTTTGTGAGAGCGGAGGATGAGAGCAGAGAATCACTTTTGAAATCGGTGCGTTACGGAATTTAAGTTTCTTTTAGGCGCGAAAACCCATGGTTGATTTTCCCCTTTTTATTATTTTCCATTTTCCTTTTCGAGAGAAAAATAAAATAACATCTGAGTCCTTGTCCTTTAATGTTTTCTGAATAAGAATATAATTAATTTTATTTATATTGTATACGCTCTTGATCCATTGCGATGATGACCTGTAATACTAAATTTTAACAATCATAATGCAAAATTTTGGAATTAAAAGATTTGCTACTAAAGATTTTAATCTTTGTGTTACAGCTATTTATAGTTGTAATATTACGTATTTCAAATTTGTGGATTATCTTCCTAACTCATTGAAGAATAGTTTCAACATTTTAGTTTTAATTAACAATATATTAGTTACAATAAATAAATTTTGTTTTTACAAGATTTTGAATATTATTAATCTAAAACTTTTATTTATAATATAAATTTTATATAACATATATTATACTTTATCTCGCTAATATTTAAGAAAACAATACTTATTTTTCTAAATTTACAGTCAATTGAAGAAATTCTCTAATTTTTTTAAAAAAATAAAAATATCCCTACTGTTATTCTTTCATTAAAAATTTATTAAATTAGAGGTTATATTAATAGTTTATAATAAAATATAATAAAAAAATGATAAAACTCATTATTTGTTTATATGTTTTGGGACCATTACTACTATTCAAATTAAAACTCAATTGAAGTCATTCTACCATTATTATTATTAAAAAAAAGCAAAAGTCTTTTTATTCCAACCGTTTGATTAAATATTTGGTAGTTTTAAAAATATTCTTAAAAATCTTAATTTTACATAAAAATTTTATTATATCCTTATACATAATATATGTTAAAAATAACTAATAAATCTATAAATTTTGATAAAATATAATATATTTAAGTAAAAAATATTAATAATTAAATAAATATATTATTTTAATAATATATTAACAAAATACTTTTATTGTAATTAATTTTAATAAATCAAATAATAAAAAATTACATATTTATAATTACTAAAAATTAAATACAAATAAAATATAAATAAATATTAATTTATTAATAAAATATAGATTTATAAATCTGTTTATTTTACAACATATGTATCATAAATATATATATATGATTATATTGTAATTTAAATAATACATCTATTTAAAATATAAATAAAACTGAAGGAAGCTTCCCATTTCATTATTCTCCTTCTTAAATTTCTGAATTCTACTTATAAAGTTCTCACATATTTGACCCGATTAAGAGAAGAGATAATAAAATTAAAATATCAATAAATAAAAAATTATAATATAGTAGTAATTATTATATTAAATATGTGCTATAAAATAATTATAGTATTTATTAATATATTTTACATAAATATATTGTGTCTTATCAAATTAATAACTTTTTAAACTATTTTTAACAAATATTATGTATAGCGACATAATAAATATTTTATATGAAATTAAGACTTTTAAAAATATTTTAAAAAATATTTAGACTTATGAAAATATTTATTTCAATGTTAAGGAAGGGCTTTACCAAAAAAAAAAAGATTTTAATTTGAATAGTTATGGTAGTCTCAAAAAATATAAACTACATGTTTTATTATTTCTTTTTCTTATTATATTTTACTACAAATTACTAATATAACCTTCAATTTAATGAATTCTTAACTAAAGAATAACAATGAAGAGTATCTTTACTTTTCTTGAAAGTCAAGAAAGATTCTTAAATTAATTGTAAATTTAGAGAGTAAGCGTTGTTTTTTCAAATGTTAGGGGGTGAAGCACAATAACCCTTTTATATAATTTTGTTTGAGTTTTGTTAAAAAATTTGTACCGTCACTTAAGCTCTTTCAATTAATAATTTATAGTTATCTATAATATATTTTTTATATTAAAAATATCTTTAAAGCCTATTTTGGTGGGTTCGAATGACCCCACTTTAAAAATTTGACTGCTAAAATTCTCCCAACTTAAATTACTACTATAAGTATAAAATAAATAATTAAATGAAGTTATTACTCTATGGACCCTTTTGTTTTAAATATTTGTAAAAAAGTTTTTAGAGTCTTATACTTTTCACATTTTACCTCAATTCCTCCCTAAACTCATTTTCTTGTTGCGTGCTTTCTTCATTTGATGTTAATTTTGTTATAGAATATTAAGACTTAATTTGAAATTGCGCTAGATTTATTTGGTTTTTTTAATTAATGCTTGATATTTATAATTTTAAATAACGATAAGTCTAAATTATTGCAAGTAGGTTTTATGGATCCATTCCTGAAAAATCCATCACATTTGGGCCTAGCAAAAGGTAACGGGCCATTCCTAGGCCTACCTTGCAAGATAAGCTTTAATTTAACTTTGTAATCAGCCTTTTAATTCATTAGGCCTATCCCAGTCCACACTTTCCGCACGTGATGTACGCAACCATTAATTTCAAAACCTGTCACGTCACGTCTATGTTATTTGTTTCAATTTGAAAAAAAGAAGAGATAATACTAATAAATACCAGAATATATCTTTTAATTTTTTTTATTACATGCTCTAAAACATTTTATTACAAATTTCAATTTTTTTTTTACTTCTATTACAAATTTGAATATAAAGTTATATATAAAATAAATACAATAATTCAAAACTGTAACCAAAAAAAATTAAATACCTAGGCGTAAAACGGTGCAGTATGGGTGAGGATGAATTGAGGATTCGACAAATGTACGTAGCACACGCGTCGCCATAGTTTTTCATCGCGTAAAGACGAAGACAAAGTCGAGCGTCTAAAGGCGGCTGACAACCTTTTCTGTCACGTGGAGTGGAAACAACAAACTCAAAGTCAAAAGAGAACAAGAACAACAATCTCTTCTGATGAGACTGAAACTCCAGCGACGACAATGAGTTCGGAAAGTTTGCTCAGAGATTATGCTCAAAGGGAAATCAATGCTTTTTTATGGATATCTCTCATCAGTATTACTGTTCTTTTGCTCCAGAAAGTTATCAAATTGTTCAGATTATGGAACCAAGCAAGGAAAATCCCTGGGCCTCCGTGTTCTTCGTTATGCGGTCACTCACGTCTCATTTCCAGTCAGAATCTCACTGGTCAGTATCATTATAGAATGAAAGATTTCGATTGTATATGGTAGAATAGTAGAAATGGCTTTCTTATGATGTTGTGTTTTTCTTTGTTTTTCAGAGGTTTTGGCATAATCTAATGAGAAATATGGATCGGTTGTGGGATTCTTATGACTACATAATGAATGATTTTGATTGTGTATGATAGAATAGTAGTGGGTTTGTAATGGTTTTGGGTTTTGTTTGTTTTCCAGAGGTTCTGGCTCAATCGCATGAAAAATATGGATCAGTTGTGAAGCTTTGGCTGGGTCCAACTAAACTGTTGGTTTCTATAAAAGAACCAGTAATTATCAAGGAGATGCTTTCAAAGGCTCATGATAAATTGCCTTTGACTGGAAGGGCCTTTCGTTTGGCCTTTGGTCAATCCAGTCTATTTGCTTCCTCCTTCGACCAGGTATGATCTGATGACTTCCTTATTCTTTTATGATTTAAGGGAACAGTCTATGTTTTGGCATGGTGTGTTTTTGTTTTTTGATGAAGAAGTTGATAGGAATTGTGTTTTAGTTGTCTGTGCAAGGGCTTGAATCAGTATAAGCTTTGTTATTGACATTCAATTTTGGGAAAGCATGCAGAGGGCCTTTCATTTAAGGAGAATAGGTCTTGACATGTTTAGGGTTTTGGAATTCAGTAGAGAGAATTCCTCATTGAATTTTTTGTTGCAGCACCTGTGAGGAAGCATAGATTTTTGATGTTTCCCTAAAAGATTGCATAAATTTGCATGAAAAGTGTAGATGGCTTGGAAATTGAAATAAAGAAAGTAAATAACTGCAAAAAGACCTACGCTGTTACCAGAATTTGCATTTGTTCTTGAGTAGTTCTCAATATGGTTAAAACAACTAATCTACTTGAGGAGGGAAATATTGGGAAATCTCTATTCTCATTCCAGATGCATGCCACACCTTTTTTGTTTGATAAGAGTTTTATAGCTTATTAGTCACTATTGATTGGAAAAAATGGTAAAGACCAATATTCGGATTCACCTAGAATCCTATCAATTTACCGCTATGCACTAATTAAAATTGTGCTTGTGTCAATAGTATAGGATATGGAGTTTGTTAGCAGTCAATATGAAAATGAAACATAAGAAACTGTTATTAAAATAGTGGTGCAGCTAGCAGAAGTTTCATTCCTCAGTTGATTCTGCTCACTGAGGTTGTATGACATGTACCAGATGTGTTCTTCAAATGGATACTTGAAGCCTCTAGTGCAATTTTCTTTCTTTCCAAAGTCATCGAAAAAGTTAGCTTTATTGAAAATGTGATTGTTAGACTCTGATCTTCAAATCATCGATTTGTAGCTCCATATCTTATTTACTAAATCACGATGATCAATCACAGATTGCTTAATGGATTAATTCTCTTCTTCTGCTTCTTCTGTATTTTTTATGTTTTAATTTGAATTTTGTGATTTATTTATTTATTTTGTAATAATACATAGGTGCAGAAGAGAAGGGAATCATTGGCAACAGAATTGAATGGAAGGTTGCTGGAGAGAGGAAATGTAATTCATGCGAGGGTTGTGGACTGTGTCATGGAAAGAATATGCAAGATCACTGACAAGGGAAGTATTGAGTGTAAGATGGTTTCTCAACATATGGCTTTTACCATGTTGGGAGCCACAATATTTGGAGATGCATTCTTGGCTTGGTCGAAGGCGAATGTTTATGAGGAGCTTCTCATGATGATTGCTAAGGATGCTTGCTTTTGGGCCTCATACAGTGTTACTCCCTTCTGGAAACGGGGATTTTGGAGGTATCAGCATTTGTGCACAAAATTAAAATGTTTAACACAAGATATTATTCAACAATGCCGGAAAAATTGCAAGTTATTTTGTCCTGTGGACCGAAACTCCCATAATGAAACTCCAAATAAGGGAATGGAAGCTGCAATAGGTGGACCATCGTGTTCTGATATTCTGCTGACGCAAGAGCCTCATGGCCAACTTCATGCCAGAGAAGAACCATGTGGGAATATTATGGGTGTGATGTTTCATGGATATTTAACTACAGCTGGTTTGGTTGGTAATATCCTGGCAACGCTCGCTACACACCGGGAGATACAGGATAAGGTAGCCATCTTTGCTATCCATTAAAGATTCTTCAAGTTTTAATTTGGTATTAGAAATGTGTTCAAATTCATCATTTCAAAACTAATACTAGAAATCTAGTTGGTAATGTAGATTCTGACCCCTTTATTCTTCTTTCTAATATACTAGAATTCAAATGTGTTTAATGTTTGTGATTTCTTTCTTGAATGCTGAACTCGTGTACTTTTCGTTTCTGGTGTGTTGTCAAGTAATCTTAATGTTGGTTATATGTAATTATCATTTCATATAGTCAATATTTGAACTGTCTTTTCTTCCCTCCACCCCCCTCCCCCCTTTTTATTTTGTATTCTTGTAGACACCGTGAGTTTACATTGTATGATAGTTAGATTCTATTTTGCCATAATGAACATGAAATTAAGATATTATGTAAATTTTACAAGTGTTTTATAGATATACAAACAGTTTTTTCTCTGTGTATGCATGGATTTGGTTAATGTTTGAATTGAATTGAATTGAATAACATATTGGTCTCAGTTATTTAATTGAGTTCTAGATGTTGTCATTGCTTTCTATAATATTGAATCAATTGTGCACCTGATTAGTGCAGCTGTGGTAAATTGTTTTCAAGGATCCTGCATGCCACAATAGATGCTCGTGAAACAAGAAAAGAAGCATGACCAAATGTAAAAGTGTTTATAAGTATACAGCCAGTTGCTTCTTTTGTGTATGCGTGCAGAGGTTTATATAGTAAATTAAATTACACTTGGGTCTGAATCAGTTTTGATTTAGATTTTGAATGTTGTTGTCACTATCTGTGAGATTCAATTTAATTGCAATTGCGTTTTTTGTGATTTGGGATCCTGGATTGCAGTTCATGTATTTGAATTGAAATTTTGGCAGATTTACTCGGAGATTATCAGGGCACGACAAGGGTTGGAAAAAGACAATACGATGCCTTTGTTATTGGCAACCATTTATGAATCTGCCCGGCTTATGCCTGCAGGACCTTTATTACAGCGATGTTCTCTGGATCATGGTCAGTCTGGCTTTCATGTATTTCAAAAATTTCTTGATCCAGGACCTCTGCTCATTCCCTTTCTATTCTCTTTAAGTTTTTTAACGCCTTTGTTTGTGTGCATGACAATGTATGTTTGGTGATTTGACATCAGCTGCCTCCTTTTCTTGTGCCCCTTTGCAAATGTTTAGTTTATTACCAGTCTTGACTGTAATTGCTAATGGTGATTTCTTTACTACTTTAGATGAGTAGTCACTGATTGTTTCTTTTTATTTTTTCTTCCTTTGCCTCAAGATTTGACTCTTAAAAATGGGGTAACCATACCAGCTGGAACAGTGCTGGTTGTCCCTGTACAGTTGGTACAGACGGATGATTGTACTTGGGGAAGTGATGCTAGCGAATTTAATCCTTACCGTTTTCTGTCAAAGACTGGAAAACAATCTGATCAGGCATGCAGTGTGTCATCCACAGGTTTTATTCTAGCCCTTGTATAATTATTAAATTTTTATTGAAGTTTCTTTGTACCACTTATATTCTGGTTATGCACTCTTAAATACGGTAAATGATTATAGTTCCCCGGTGACTTCTTGATGTAGCACCAAATAAGAGAAATAGAAAAAGGGGGAAAATTAACGGTTAAGGAGAGAGAATTAAAGAGAAAGGGGGAAAAAAATCCAGAAGAAAAGGGGGGAAAAACTAGAAGAATTTAGGGAGAAACATCAAAACTTTGTTCCATAATTTCAAATATTCAAGTCTGCCCTTGAACTAAGCCAAAGGCCTTTTTTATAGTAGCCAAAAACCTAAACAATAGAGGAAAAAATAAATCTATTTGCTATTAAGAATAAGAATCCCAATTTAACGTAAATAAGAAAGTAAGACAAATTGATTGAATAAGACCTAATTTAAATTAAATAACGGTAATGAAATTAACCCTTAAACTAGCCCGGTCGGTTCTACATCACTTCTTTATCATGCTCCCATGCAGCAGCAGTGGTTACACGCACTGCTTTTTGGTAAATTACAACTCTATGTTGTTGTGCAGACAATTTCAATCGTTTGATTCTACCTTGTAAATTTAGTTTGCATCACATTCTTTGTTTCTTCATGCAGTGGGCAATCTAGGTTTGCATTTCAATACTCTCATCAACCGTTCTGTATAATGATCAGTTAAAGATTTGCAAAATTAATTGGTTTATAATAAAATTTTATACTAATGATTGTTCACAGGGGGTGCTGAAGAGTATGTGGATCCAAAACATTCTTCGTGTGTTTTGAATGATCCAAATGACAATGCAGCATTTCTTGCGTTCGGCTCCGGTAGTCGTGCCTGTCTTGGCCAGAAATTTGTAACTCAAGGAGTTGCTACCCTATTTGCATCATTGCTTGAACGCTACGAGGTTTGTGCAAGTATTTTTTTCAATTATTTTCTAAGAAATCTTTCTTCTAGCGTATATTTGCTGTTTCATCATTGTCTGGTATTGCACTTAGGCTTGCATTATGATTTAGGGTTGAATGTTAATAAGCCCTCCTAAGGTTTGGTTCTTTATTAAGTGGTATGCAAAGATAAGAAATTGATTGAAAACTTCCAGAACCAAAGTTTTTTCTGTTAGAACTATCTTTTGGCCCATATTGTCTAAGATGTAATTTTTACTCATATTTCACTTGAAAAGATTTATGGTAAATGATTCTTACAATGTATATTAATTAATAAATAAATAACACGCAGCCTCTCAACTGATTCTAGTTTCACATTTCCCAATACTTTGAGCACACTCCAACACTCCCAGCCTTTCAACTAAGTTGCTTGAAAGTTTTGTGTTTGCATCTTGAAGAAGTACTGGCATGAAATTTCACATTTTTACTATTCAGGTGATTTCTAGGTTATCAAAAACATAGAATCGGAAATAATGAAATTAAGAAATCTAGACCACGGTGTCAAAGGTTAGAAGCCATTCAAAGTTTTCACATTTTAATTTGATCAGGTCTTTATGTTAATTGACCAATGTAAATAAGACAAAATTTACAAGGTGAACTAGTGGTCCACAAAAATATGAAACACGTTGAAGCTAGTAGAGTTTTCTCTCTCTCGCTCACAAACACTTATATTCTTTTGATTTTTTATACTTTCAAGAAATAACCTATGAAAGCTTGTATAAGTTATACAATATTTAAAAGGCGAACAAGTTGTCCACAAAGATAAGGTACGAGCAGAAGCTATTTTTTCCTGTTAGTTAGTCCTGTTTTTAGGAAATGTTTCCAACTCTGGGTTTCCTTAAGGCTTTAGGTTTACTTTACATCTCTTAGGTCACCAGTTGTATGGTATGAGATGCTGTCATCACTTCATTGCAAGTGCAAAGTGAGTCATTCAGTTTTCCTGTTTATTTAGAAGTACCCCACTGCATAATGATGTGGTGTGCATGGCTCTAGGGAAACGGTTGTTGCAACAATAATCAACTTGCAATGCCCTAATTAATGGTTTGTGATGTTTTGTGGCCAAGAACCTGAAAAAGGAAAAACAAATTTCAAGATTATAAAGCAATCAAATTTAGGAGTTTCTACCAACAAGAAAAATTGCTGGCGGGCCATACACTAAATGACAAGTTCTGTAATTGAAACTGAAAGTTCACTTTCTGAAACTCTTAGAACAGTAATTTTAACTTGTTTGAAATCCTCAGTTTTGCTATACTTGAATTCTGGAATCTAATTGTTCTTTTGTTTGAATGGACTAACAGATAAGGCTGCAGCCGGGACCTGAAGCAAACCCAAAACCAACAATGAACAATTATGTTTTTGAGCTTCCCAGTCCAAAGATGGTTTTTGTGAAAAGGGATACCTGAAAGGGTGAGGGAACACAGGTTATACTGGATGGGGGTCTTCGTTACTGTCAACTGTTCATGTAATACCAGGTCTTTTTTTTTTTTTTTTTTTTTTTTATAGAAAAGACATTTTTCCTTTTCAAAATTGATGGGGAAGCTCTTTTGTTTTTGGCTCATAGCTGTGTAGGGGGAGGATGTTACATGAGTAGATTCTGTCACTCGTTTTTTCCCCTCCCTGTTTTAAAAAAATAGCTCAAGTGCTGTCCTATCCTAAATTTCATATAACAGTTTTTAAATTTGTGTTTTTTTAAGCACTTGTGGTCTATATTTACAGCTGAGCCTTGTGCTTTTCTTCCCCATGTTTGAACTTAAACTACTTTGAATCCTCTTTCAGCCGTTCTGTTTTTCTCTCTCTCTCTCTCTATTATGGGAGTTCATATTGTATTGCTGTGGTCTGTGAATGAACAAGAATTAATAATAGTATTGGCAGTTGCTATATGAAACAAACTGTGTATACAGTTTGATTACGAATATATATGCTATTGACTTTGTAAGTTTCCATTTTAGAAGTAGTGTAAGTTGTTTTTGTTGCCATAGAGTGAGTAGAGCAGTCAGCCGATCAGGGTGCTTAGTTATTTGCGGGCAAAGGAAGTTGTTGGAAGTAGTGTGTGTATGCTATCTTATCTACCTATATGACTGCTGAAGTGAGGATGGATCGATATGACATTTTATTAATTGCATTTGCATGTGGATATAATGGCTAGCATTAGTTGCAAAGGCTGGAGCTGTACTGGGCGTTATGATGTGTCGTGGCAACCCTCATCTCCAACCATTCCAACTACCCCTAATTCTTTTATTTTATATAATTTTACGTAATATTTATATTATTTTGTTTCCTCGCCTTCTAATTCTATACATAAAAGTTTAAAACATGCGTGCAAAATTATCGGTTTGAGAATATATTACATACGACGTTGATTTAGCACTAGTACCGTATTTTAAATGGGTGTTTAAATTGATGACCAAAACACTACTCTATTATTAGCTGTACTTACATGAGACAAATGACAAGTTTGTGGATCTCATTGACATTTAATGCTACATTCTTCTTCTTTAGACTTCTCAGTACTTTGCTTGTATTATTGAATAGTGAACTTTCATTTACAGCCGCTCACTTCGTAACCACTCCATGTTCTTCCGAAAGCAACATCTGGCAAGTACAACCATTTTAATTAATGCGGAATTATGTATTGTACGTCAACCAATTTGATTCGTTGGATCAATTGAATTTGGGGTGTATATACCCATCCCCATGCACATCGATTAAGACAAGCAATTAATGACGGTACTCTCTCTCTCTCTCTATATAGAAAAAAGTCCACATACCTTTTTCAGGTTTGTAAAAACTTCAATTTAAAAAAATGTTTATAAATAATAATATAAATATTTTATAAACAGTAAATTTATTTTTTAAAATTATAAAATAAAATTATTAAAAATTAATAAAAATTAATATTTTAATTATTATATTAAACATATTTTAAATATATATATTTTAATTTTTAATTAATATTCTATTAAAAATATATATTTAATAATTTTTATAATAATTAAAATTATTTTATTATTATAAAATTTATAATTAAAAAAATTTATATAATAATTTAAATTTAAAATTATTATCAAATAATAATAAAATTATTCTTAAATGTTTATTAAAAAAAATAAATTTAAATAGTTATAAAATAAAATTATTCTAAAATTATTATTAATATTAATACTTTTAAAAAATTATTTCTTAAATAATTATTAAATAAAATAAATTATTTTATTTAAAATCTAAATAATGATAATTTTTTAAAATTTTATATTTTAATAATAATAATAATTTTAAATTTAAGTTATTATATAAATTTTTTATAATAATAAAATAATTTTAATTTTTATAAAAAATTATTATTTATATATTTTCAAAGGATTATATATTATGAATTAAAAAATATATTATTAAAATTTGTTTTAGTATAGTGGTTAAGATATTGACTTTTTTTTATTAAAATTATAGATTTAAATTTAACAAAAATAATTTTATTTTATAATTTTAAAATAAATTCAGAATATTTTGATAAGTTTATTATTTATAAGGGAGGTTTGTGTTTCTTTTCACAAAATAGTTTTAAAATTATGATTTTTACAAATGTCAAGGGAGATATGTGAACTTTTCTCAATATATATAGAGAGCACATCACCGTTTAAGTAATTGTCTATCCAAATTTAAAAATTTAAATTGAATATTTAATACCTAAACGATGATGATAATATTATCGATACATAAACATTTTAAAATTTTTTAATGATGTTCAAGACAATCTAAATAAATGGCTGATGACTAACGATGATGACATGTAAAGATAATAACCAATAATAACTTTTTAATTATTAACATATGTATGTTTAAATTATTTAATTATAAATTAAAGGTAATGATATATAATTAAATAATAAAAATAAATTTATATAATTAATATTTCATAATAAAATCATGTACTATAAGAATACTCTCTTAAATTTTATTCGATACAATTTATTACAATATAATTTAAACTACTCTATTATAATTTAATATACTTATGTACGACATGTTAAATATACTTTTAACGATGTTTGAATTGCACAAAAAAAAAGAAAATATGCATATATAACAACTATTCACCATCTAAATTAAAAAATAACTATAATTATAAATTCAGTTAAAAAATAACTATGACAAATTTTTTTGAACAAAAATATCTCTAATTATAATTTTTTATCATGTTAAAAAATATAATTTCAAGTAAAATTAAATAAACACTTTCAAACATTTTATTGAAAAGTATAAAAAATTGCTCGCTCGAAAGTGTAATGACCATCTCATTAAAAAATATACTTGCGAATAAAGTTTTCACTACACTTCCGGCGAGGTAATTTTTACACTTTTTGAGTACAATGCTCAAAAGTGTTTATTTAACCTTGTTAGATAGTGCAATAATACAGTTTCGAGTGATGAGATAAAATAGGAGGTTTCAACCAATTGTTTGAAAATGAAAAAAAAATAGCCTTCCTTAAAAGTGAAAAAATGGCCTTGTCCAAAATTTACAGTGACTGCCTCCTCGGAACTCGGAAGTGCATAATTGACTTCTGCATAAGGCATTTTATACTTTGACTGAGATTAATTTTTCAGTTTCGAGTAAAGCACTCAAAAATGTCTTCCCAGATCTCAAACATCCTTTTTTGTGCTCAAATTTCACAGCAAGCAAATCAACAATATGATTAATAAGTTTCAATCGCATCTATGTGCATCTATCTAATAATACAGTAAAAGAGAATAAAGAAAATGAAAATTTATATTTTATTAATTTGGATTAGAGGGTATTTTGTCGGAACAATTTTGAAATGGTTATTTTTAATGAAATTTTTTGTATAATAATTATTTTTGAATTTGAGTGGTGAACAGTGATTATATATAAATAGGATAAAAATTTTTTTAGTCCCAAAAATTTGGCTAAATACTCTCATAAGTCCTAATAGTTTTAAAAATACCCTTAAAAGTCTTAGTTTCCTATAAAATACTTATTATACCCTTATACATAATATTTAACAAAAAATTAATAAATTCTTAAAACTTAATAAAAATTCTAACTTTATATAAATTATATTTATGTAAAATATATTAATTAATAATAAAAATATTGGTCATTATATAATATATTAACAAAATACTTTTATTGTAAGAAATTAAATAATAACAAATTATATATTTATAATTACTAAAAATTAAATACAACTAAAACATAAAATATTAATTTATTAATAAAATATAAATTTATAAATTTATTTGTTTTACCGTATAATAAATATTTGTGATTATATTATAATTTATATAAAATATATATATAAAAAATATAATTAAAATAATAATAAATAAAAGTTATAATATATTAATAATAATTATATAAAATATGTGTTATAAGATAATTATTTTATTTATTTATTAATATATTTTATATAAATATAATATATTTTTAAAAATTTTAAAAATTTATTAATTTTTTATTAAATATTATGCGTAAAGATATAATAGATATTTTATAAAAGATTAAAATTTTTAAAAATATTTTTAAAAATTATTAAAATTTATGGAGAATAAAAAGGCTTTTATCCTATATAAATATATGGTAAAAAGAAAATAAAAGTTAATTGTCCAATAGAGGTGGATCATATAACCGAGTGACGCGTCCGTTTGGGTTACCATTCATTCATTCATTATCATAATTATTTTTGTAATTAATTAATTTTAAGTTAAAACTATATGTGACAAAAAATCATCGAATCCCTCTAAGACTTTTTCGGCAAACAGATAAATTAACCAAGGCAGCATCCATCAATCATCCTGTACATATGCTGCTTTCCGCTTCTGCTAGTAAACGTGGAAGACTAGTACGATTTTCTCTCCCACAGAGCACCACTCATGGCTCTTCTCTTTCTCTTCCTTACCTTATTCTTCATCTTCCTTTGCTACAAGCTCTACCAAAAGCTCACATGCAACCTCCCTCCAGGCCCGCGTCCGTGGCCTATCGTCGGAAACCTTTACGACATTAAGCCGGTTAGATTCAGGTGCTTCGCCGAGTGGGCGCAGATCTACGGGCCTGTAATATCGGTTTGGTTTGGTTCAAAGTTGAATGTGATTGTGTGTAATTCAGAATTGGCTAAGGAAGTATTGAAAGAAAATGACCAACAATTAGCAGACAGGGATAGAAGTAGATCAGCTACTAGGCTTAGTAGAGGAGGGAAAGATCTTATCTGGGCAAACTATGGCCCTCACTATGTTAAGGTTAGAAAAGTTAGTACTCTTGAGCTTTTGTCCGCTAAAAAGCTTGAGGCTCTTAGACCTATTAGAGAAGATGAAGTTACAGCCATGGTTGAATCCATCTTCAGAGATTGCACCAGTCCAGGTATATATATATAGATCTACATATATATGCGTATATATGTAAACATATATAAAATATGAAATCTAAATGTTCACACTTTACAAAATACGAATTAAAACGATTTATATATCGATATTTAGAATTATATATACAGAGTACTACTGTTGCTTAATTATTATTATAATTATGCGCAGATAAAAAAGGGAAGAGCATGCAAGTGAGGGATTACTTGGCGGCAGTCTCATTCAACAACATAACAAGACTTGTTCTTGGGAAGAGATTTACGAGTCCGGAAGGAGTTGTGGATGAGCAAGGTCTTGAGTTCAAGGCCATTCTTGCCAATGGAGTGAAGCTCGGGGGTTCATTAACGCTGGCGGAACACATCCCGTGGCTCAGATGGTTCAAATGGATGTTCCCTTTCGAGGAAGAAGCATATGAAAAACATAATGCGCGTAGAGACAGGCTTACCAAAATTATCATGGAAGAACATATCCAAGCTCGTCAAAAAGCCGGCGGTGCTTCTAAGCACCACTTTGTCGATGCATTGCTCAGTTTGCAGGACCAATACGAACTCAGTGACGATACTGTTATTGGTCTACTTTGGGTATGTAATTTAATTAATTAATTCTTCTCAAGATATGTAATTTAATTAATTAATTCTTCTCAAGATATTCAAAGTGTTTTCAGAAATTATTTTTTATTTTGAAAATAAAATACGTATTCATAATTACACAGGATATGATAATTGCCGGCATGGACACGACGACAATATCTGTAGAATGGACATTAGCAGAACTCGTTAAAAACCCAAGAGTACAACTGAAAGCTCAAGAAGAACTAGACCGTGTTATCGGCGTCAATCGGGTAATGACTGAATCAGACTTCCCGAGCCTACCCTACCTCCAATGTGTGGTCAAAGAATCACTCCGCCTACACCCACCTACCCCGCTCATGCTTCCCCACCGAGCCAACACCGCAGTGAAAATCGGCCGCTACGACGTCCCAAAAGGATCCATCGTGCATGTAAACGTTTGGGCCGTAGCTCGGGACCCTGCTGTTTGGAAAAATCCATTAGAATTCAGACCGGAGAGGTTCATGGAAGAAGACGTCGACGCGAAGGGTCACGATTTCCGCCTGCTGCCGTTTGGTGCGGGAAGAAGGGTTTGCCCCGGGGCGCAGTTGGGCATAAATTTAGTGACGTCGATGCTGGGTCATCTGCTGCACCAGTTTTTCTTGGTCTCCGGCGAACGGAGTGAAGGCGGAAGATATTGACATGGCGGAGAATCCAGGGCTGGTTACGTATATGCGGACACCGCTTCAAGCTGTGGCCTACCCTAGGTTGACAGACTACAGCTTATACAAACGAGTGCCGGTAGACATTTGAATTTTAAGGTTAAGTTTGATGTCCGAATAAACTTTTAGATTCCTTTGTCTTTGATATGGACGATAAAACTACACGTGAGGCATTCTATCATCAATCCATTGCGCTTGATACCGCAGAAGATAACTTAAAAAGAATTTGTGGTGTTAAAATTATCCGACGTTTTATTTTAAAATATTCAATTTTTCTGCAATTTCTATTTTTTTCTTACATGTTTTATTATTATTATTATTATTATTATTTTCTTGGTTACATGTGGTTAAATTAATTTTTAAGGATCTTGAAAGCTGTGACTTTTAATTTAAAACAACATAAAAATATATAATAAAAGATCAGGTACGGTCGCAATGCTACAGTACATTAAATGCAGTTTTACCTCTGGATTGAAAATTTTTCTGAACGAAGAATTTCATTGGATAACGTGTAGATAGATAATCTGCGATGATAAAAAAAAAGTCATCATATTTACTTCTTCTTCTCCACAAAACAGTAGTCAAAATTTGCAAGCATATTCTGAACCAACCATCCTTTTACTGAGGAGGGAGGTCAATACTTCAAATCCTGTTTAAACGTACAAAAGAGGTCCGTCGATGTGTAAGAGTTTAATTCTTATTAAATATAAAATTGAGGTGAATATTTTTTCTTTTAAAAAAAGTGGAGGTAAATTTTACACCGATTAAGTGTAAATTGTTGCAAGTGATCATGTAAGATTAAATTCGATTAAAATTTTTAATATAATATCAAAAAACTGTACACATATATTTTACATTATAAAAACAATCTCCCAAGTATATTCCAAGTTTTTTATAGACGGTCTTGTGTATGATTTTTCTCTTGTTTGAGAAAGCATTAGATCAAACAGGACAACAAAAGTTTGTTTTCTTTTAAATTAATTGATTGTTTATTTATTTTAGTTTTTGAAATAATATATGGTAGGTGTTATAAGGTTTTGGATACTTGTTTAAGATATTTTTTTTAAAAAAGAAAATTTAACAAATATTTAAGTTTAGTTAATTTTATTATGGGCACGTTATGGTATTTGATTGGACAAGATACCAAATATAGTAGAACATTTATAATCCAATTCCAAGATACCAAACGCAAGACAGCAGAAGACGGAATTGTTTATACGTTGAGTTTTAGTAAATATTCATTAATTATTTTTTAATAGATAAATTTTTTAAAATTATAAATCAATATTCTAACAAATCATTGTGTTTATATTACTAGAAGCTCAAGAAAATCTCTTTTCCAGTGACCGTTAAACGAAAAAAAAAATGATTTAAAAAATATTTTCGATCTATGAAAAACCCAAATCAAATAAATACTTACTTTAATCCAATCTTGTCTCTATCCAAGCTTATCCGGATCAAACGGGCCAAAGGTATAATTTTATATTGTTAAACATACCGGCATTTTTCACTTGCTGATCACTGAATGCGTATATACTTGAACACAGTATGTAATGGAAACCATTAGCGAGGTTGGATTCCTACCGGTGGCTTTAATTCTCACCAATGACTTTATGTGGGCTTTACTGGCCCGATATTGGAATCCGATATGTGGGCTTGTTTTGGCCCAATTTCAAACCGGTTCTGGCTGTACACCATTCGACATGTGTAACACTCACCGGTTCAGCGCATCATGCACATTACATATTCTTTCCAATCTTCTGAAGTAAAAGTATGGCCCACTTAAGCTTACGCGTTAAGCAAACACATGTCGACTCCGGGCCGTAGATTGACACGTATGTTACACGTGTCGAAATCGCAAGCTCTCTTCATCGCAACGAACAGAAATAAAGAAACGAAAACGAAACGCATACAGCAAAATCTATATAAAAGCCATGAAATCCGGTCATTTGATTTCACACAGCACTCTATCACTTCTTCTGTTTTTGATTGCAGTTACTGCGTCCGGAAAATTCGAGTTTTGCGACGAAGAAATGGCAACGACGCTTGGAGGAGTTCACGAATCAGGAGGAGCAGCCGAAAACAGCACCGAAATCGACGGCCTAGGTCGATTCGCCGTCGAAGAACACAACAAGAAGGGGGTCTGCTTTGACATTCTTCTGTTTTCTTTATCGTTTTTGTTTCATCTGGGTTTTTTTTGTTTGATTATGTTGAATGTGTGTGTGCTTGAAGAATGCGCTGCTTGAGTTTGCGAGAGTGGTGAAGGCGGAAGAGCAGGTGGTGGCCGGAACTTTACACCATCTGACAGTGGAGGTGATTGATGCTGGTAAGAAGAAGTTATATGAAGCGAAGGTATGGGTGAAGCCATGGCTGAACTCCAAGGATTTGCAGGAATTTAAGCACGTTGGTGATTCTCCTTCGTTTACCTCTTCGGATCTCGGTGCTAAAAGAGGTGATTTCCATTTTTATGTCTATTACATATTAATTTTATTTTTGTAATTGTAGTATAAAGTAAGGCATTTTGTAGAAGCATATTTGATCAAGGATGCAATGTCCGGCGACGCTTTTAATTCTTTTTTAGTTGGAATGGTAATAAATCTATACATCTTTATAAGTAGAGAACTCAATTTGGTTTCTTAGTTATATTGCCACTGCTCAAATGTTTGTTATAAGTTGAGTATTTAAACTTTTCTTGCTAACATGGACTTGTAAAATAGATGGTCATGGCCCTGGATGGAAAGAAGTTCCAGCACATGATCCTCAAGTCCAGGATGCAGCCACTCATGCTGTCCAATCCATTCAACAAAGGTCCAACTCTCTCCTCCCTTATGTGCTCCAAGAGATCGTTCATGCAAAAGCAGAGGTCAGTGCTTCATTCTCAAGTGGTTTTATTTCTCTTTCTTTTATTTTCTTTGATTCTTCATGTAATTGGTAATTGAGATGCCATGCTTATGTTGAGTGTTTATGTATTTTGGTAGTGGTTTCTATTGCTTTCATCATTGGAGTTGCAACTATGATAAGTCTTTGAGAATATTTGAAACTTGAAAGCGGGTCAATTTAAGGGTTTGGTGAATACCCATTTTTTAGGAGCTAGAATTTACCACCTGCCTGTTCAGTAGTTATACTCTAGTAGTTAGTGGTTTTATTTCCCTGTAGTTGTGGATACAGGTCATAGCAACAATGGACATATCCTTAGTTTGGCTTTGTAAGTGTGATACAGTAATGCATGCAAGGTATAGAGGAAGTAGTATATCATGAACAGACCATCTTGGTTTTCTTTACAAGTTTAAAGAACTGCTCCAAGTATAATCGTATTCATTGAAATGAATGAGAGTTTAAATGAAAAGATTGATTCTAGCAGGGGCGTTGTCAAAAAGCGCACGCTGGCTTGGCTTGGGGGGTGGTTACGTATACTGATGTTCTTCCGTTGTATGCAGGTAATAGAAGATTTTGCAAAATTTCATATGCTTCTAAAATTGAAGAGGGGAGAGAAAGAGGAGAAGTTCAAGGTGGAGGTACACAAAAAGAGCGAGGGCACATTCCACCTCAATCAGATGCAACAAGACCACTCCTAATCTTGGGAGGTGATTGATTTATATCGTGTTGGTTCTGGTCGCTTTTCCCTTTTGTTTATACGGTGTTCCCGCCACATACTTCACTTCCCCTAAACCTAAATGAAGAATTTACAGTGTACAATAAATGATCTTCGCTTGTGAGGACTCAGTATTTTATTCGCGTCTCTTATATAAACAGATAGTATGCTTCTTGTGTTTTACCATTGAACTTTGGATTATAACTTTCGTAAACTCGATATGTATTTTGGAAAAAGATTATATACCGAAAAAAGATTAAAAAGAAAAAGAAAAAAAAAATAAGAACACTTGCAAGCACGAAAAGTTCCGGCTTCGATATTGCTCAATATCTCTACTGTTAATACGCAGCTATTGACAAATCACTTCGGGCTAAAAAGGTTTTTTAATCCTTCTGTGAGTACCAATATCCTCTCATATTCGAAATTTTTAGCAGAGCAAATTCAAATGTGTAGTTAGAAACCATTAAGAAGTAAAATACACCTAAAAATACCTTAAAACCATACACCAACAATTATGCAACGTGTCAAAAGAAAAGATCATTCAAAGAATTCGAATCAGGAAATAATCCTAATTCCGATCAAACCTAGGCAGAGTAGAGTTGAGAAAGCCTGTGCTAAATTCTGATTTCTGCATTCTTTCAAAAATATAAGACGCAAAAAGTGAAGACCCTTGCAATAGCTGACCAAATCTAGTAACTTTAAGGAGTTGAACAAGGTAAATGATTTACTTCTAACAAGGCTGCAATTTTCTTGCTACATTACATGGTTGGATGTGCACAAACTAGTGTTTTCTCATTGTCTTCTTGCAAATCTAAGTTCAGAAACAGGTAGTTAGAAAATGGTATCACAGAAACTTCACATGGTTGTGATGATGGTAATAACAAGAAACAGAAGAAAAGAATAAAAACATATGCAGCCATTCCTGGGGAGAACTGTATATATCTTGCAGCAACTATTGTCCTGTCTTTCCTCCTTTTGTTCACTACCATTAATCTTATCTGAATGCCTAACCTTCTTGTGAAACCTTGATGACTTCAACTATTTACCCTTCTTCGTCATAATCTTCATCTTCGTCATCTATCCTTCTGCTGAGGTTTGCGAGTTGAAGAGGGTCAATGGCCATTCTATCCATCTCCGAAAGAGACCAACCAGGATATTCTTCGTGCTTAGTCTCCTCGGAAGGCCCTGCAGTTGACGGGGCCTGAGTTGGTGCTGCTGGAGCTGCAGTCTTTGTGTCCACATTCTCAACTACATCAGCGTTCAGATCAAAATTTCGAGTAGCAGGATTAGCACCATCACCACTAACTACGACATTTTCTTTTAGTGGTTCCTTTGTCTCCGGGGCATTGTCCACCAACATTCCAGTGTTTGAGTTATCACTGATACCATGCTGAGGAGCCACATGAGGTGAGGTTGAATCAACCTCGCGATGAGAAGACTCTCTTTCTGGATGACGGCCACGTCCACGGCCCCTTCCTCGACCCCGGCCCCTCCCTCTGCCGCTGCCGCTAACATGGCCCATCTCATGCTGTAAGGAATAAACAAGAATAGGTTAGCTCCATCTTCCAACCTCTCGCCTAAAAGAACTCCTTCCTCAAGTCCAATCTTTATAAGTGCAATTAGGTATCTTGAGTGAGCTGTAGAAACTCATGCTAGTGCCATTCATTCCACAAATTAAATAGAGAGGGTAGTTCAAAGACGTGCTATCCTCTAAACTTGAATTGCGTCTTCGTTTGAAAACAGTACTTGCCTAGTAAAAATTGGAAAAAAACAAACTGATTCAAGAAAAAAGAAGAAGAAATCAGCAACTGATAAAAATCTAAGGACATGAAAGCAACTTTGAAGTTGAAATCGCATCCCACTCTTTCCCTCCCTCTGCTTATGAGTAAGATAATATTATGATTATGAATCATAAATCAAAGTTAATAAAAGATGTAAACAAGCATTGACAACATGCTGTGGCATAAAATTAACCAAAAGATTTTTAAAAAAAATCTGCTTTCATGTGTTTCCAAAGGAGTAGCTCACCATCCTGCTCCTCTTTGACTCTTCATCACTGTCGTTGCATTCATCACCAGCAGCTTTCCTGGAAGAATTGATGTCAATAAGTAAATCTACAAACACTAACACGGACAAAGGAGAAAGAAACCACATTTTCCTAACCTTCTCTTAGAAATTGATCGATCCTCAGCACCAGCATCAGAATGACCATGACTATAGTCAGGAACTCTGCTCACAATATCTCTCAGAAAATCAAACACATTATAGCTCTGTACACAATGTTTTCTGCAGTTTAGGAGGACAGTTAAGTTAGGACAGGTAAGAAATTATTATTATAGACTTTGTGTTCTTTGAAAAATAAGCTTGGCCAAGAACAGTATAAATGGAAACAAAACTTTTTGCTAAGCAATGGAGAAAAGGTGATCTAAACATGAGGCAGAAACCATTAATCAGTTGTATATATATAATATTTATATTCCCTTCTCCAAACACAGTTCTTTATATGTAAACTTCCCTTTAATGTAATCCAATTGCTAACAACAGGTTTCTCTACAGTATATAAATAGTTGCTACCAAACAATCCTTCCAGGCCAGCCAGCCACAGTTTCCTTCTCCACTTTTATTTTTCTCTTAAGTGGCTGGCATAGCAGCCCTGGTGTTCATGACTTCTTATTACTATCATTTTTACTTCTCTCTCTGAATGTTCAAGTGAGGAAAATGATTTTTTTTTTCTTTGTCTCTCTAGGCCTCAGCAAGGCACCAAATACTGGCACCTTTGGTTACACTAGTTGAGGTTATGCCTTTAAACCCAACAGGATACTAATTTATAGAGGCTTATACTGCTAACTCAAAGTTCATTCTCCATTTTTGGGCTGAGACTTCTAAGTAAGTGAAAAGTCAATGATGTAGTGCATTACTTAACAGTTAGCATTACATACTCCGAAAGGCATGTACTAATTGTTTATTCATGTGTATAAATTTACTTAACACTTCTCTGGTTAGTCTTGTAAGAGATTTTTAGAAAACTTTCATATGTTTATAGTCGTTACTACTGTAATTAAAGGTTTATTATCTGTAGTTTATGCACAAGTTTCCTTGAAGATTAGTATTGCTTGAAGCCAAAGCATTATTTAAAAGTGAGGATAAAAGGAGATGACAATCTATATAATATACAGCTCAATATGTTTATATTGTTACAGCAGGTTCAACTTGAAGTAACTGCAAATAGAAGATTCCAAAACAGAAACTATAAAAGATGAACATTTGCAAAAGGAGCTGCACCATCTTTTTAAGGATATTAAGTTATAACTTGACCCAAAAGTTAAACTATCAGGTACGAGCCTGTCTAACACTCTCGATTATGTGCAGTTCACATGAATCAAATACAACCACCAGAAGCTTAATAATGAACACAACAACAATTTCTTATAATTTAATAAATTAACAATTAGGGGATTTGAACAGAAGACCACTTGGTCAACTTGGCTCTATTACCATGTTATCACTTGCTCCAAAAGCTTAAGCTATTAACAAAGGGCCCTAATGATAGTATTTTAGCTCTTACAGGGATAAAGCATGCAATGCAAAGTCGATAATATGGTTGCTGTTTAAATAGTAGACAGATTTTTCACACAGTTGGAACCATAACAAGAATTACACTTAGTTTATAAACTCTCCTCATACAGGTTTCCATATTGTCATACCCTGGAACAGTGAAGCAAAGTGTAGGTGTTGATCACATGCAGACACAACACACCAACCAAACAGCTCATACCAAATGAGGTCTGACCATTAAAAGAGTCTTTGGAAGGCAAATAAAGAAACAAAGTAAATGAAATTGTTCATCTAAGGCATCCGAGTTCCAAGTTTATCCTTTGCAGAGAATAACTTGCACACATTCTTGATTCTATTAGAACATAACAATATGCTGCATTATCAATCTCAAAGAAATAAGCAACTCAATATGCACATTTCCTGGATACAGACCAATTATTTGAGCCCCATTATCAAATTGATTTAGTTGTCTCATCATATTTTGATGGTTGGCACTATCATCAGGCTATGTATGATTCCTATTGACAAGATAACTTGTGAGTTAGCTATATTTTATCAAACCATACACAGTCAATTTCTATAAAAATGAACCAACATATTTAATGAACTGCCAACATAACTTCCTGCAATTCAAGAAACATTAGCTACAGTAACCTCCTAAGTATTAGATGAAAGAATCAGAATACTTCTCATCTATGCATTTTTTAATAAATGTGACATTTGAGGCAGCCATTGTGGAACTACAACCATTTATAATTTCAGTAAACAGTCAGCACTACTACTAGGCAATTTTTGCACAATATTTTTTTAGGTAGCTGGAAAGCTTCTTTCTTAACTGTCAAAAAACTTTAAAAGATTTTAAAAATCCTTTAACAATAGCAGAATTTTAATTGTCTGGCAGAAATGTCACACTTTGGGATCATATTGTAATTAAATAAAAGGGGATAAATGAAATAATTCAAATGCAC
Organism: Melia azedarach; assembly: GCA_028052125.1. Taxonomy (NCBI): domain Eukaryota; kingdom Viridiplantae; phylum Streptophyta; class Magnoliopsida; order Sapindales; family Meliaceae; genus Melia; species Melia azedarach. Next base: position 5,794,604 of record CM051397.1, read on the forward strand.
TTGGTCTATTAAACATTCTTTCCTATAAATATTATTGTATAATTTCTTTTACTAGAGACTCAGCAGTTAAACAAACGTATTAATCTTCTATTTGTCTAACACAACTTAGTTTTCTGCTACACCTGATATGAAGTCGGAGTTTGGAAATCTTTGTGTCATAGACCTTGATTGGCGAACTTGAAAGGGAAATAATAATCACCAAATCCATAAACAATAGTAATGGCAAGGGAATAAATGCAAATAAAGAGTCAAATTCAAGTTTACATGTTAATCACATTCCTGTCTTAAGAAGAAAAGAGGAAAGAAGGTAATTTGTCACTTACAAATGCAATGCACTCATGGTCTTTGCTCCTCTCTGAAGGGTTATCTCATATGTACGATCACAGAGGTCTTGCAAAAATAATTCCAATGCTTTTGCTACAATAATACACAAAAAGAGCATAAGTAACAAAGAAACATAGATGATAGAACAATGAAGATAGAGCCTAAGAACTAAGAGCTACTCACAAACTAGAACAGGCACTGCCAAAGCTATTTTCCCAACATCTTCATCAGCTTGCATTATCTTTTTAATTCGAGCCTGCATATTTTTTTTTTATACTTCGGTCAGATACAAGACTAACTCACCCATGAAAACATATACATAGCTGCCAAAACTTTGTGTAGAAAAGGTAAAGAGAAATTCTCAATTTTCCATATCAAGTGAGAGGAAGGGGGATACTCCAAAAAGATCAATCATAAAAGTAGCTAAAGGAAAATCAAACCATTGAAAAGAGCTAAATAAACTTCCAAGAAAAATCAAACTTGACTTCTGACAAGAACAGACAATCCTCTCAAAAGCTCAACTATTCTTTTCATTCCATACACACCAATTCAAGCAAATAGGAACAGTTCTTCGTGCACTTTTCTGCTCTTGTTGCCGGTGATGCCATGCCAACTACTCATAACAGATTCCAAAATAATGCATCAAATCATTGCATACCAGGCAAAGAAACACTTGATTTCAAAGCTCTCAAACCAATCTCACAATGAAGCATTCCACCACTATAGTTACACATATATCAACAGCACATAACAATCTTTCCCTCTTGCTTAAATTCTCTGCAGTAAGACTTTACTAGAGGCACAATTGTCATACCTCCTTATAAGGACTAACCTCCACATACACCTAAACAGAGTCTGGAGAGTCAGAAGCCTAAGCATTATTCTACAGTCAACTATTTTCCCTTCATGACATGAATATACAACAAGCAGCCAAACTATCCAAATGTCTTATCCAAAAGAAAAACTTGATGAAAAAAGACCAACCATACCAAAATCCCATACTAGAATGAAGCCCATAGAGAACTTCAAGGCACAGCTAATGCACACAAACATGAGGAAATCAATATGATATTTCACTATGTAGCTTATCATTATGTTATGTGAAATACAACTTGAATATAGTTCCCACCAACTCTACGTCAAGAGAGTATTATTGAACTTCGATTCAAAATTAAGATTAGCAGATAAGTGAAGAAATGCAAGTACTTAGAGGCGTAACTGCTAGAATCACATAACAAGAAACTACCACATCAATTTCAGACCTGGTAAAAAGGTCAACCTATCTCAAACATGAACCACGAATTATTACACATTTTGAGATTTCCATTTACAACATAAAACCATTGCTTAAATACCAACATTTTTTGCTTAATAATATTTTTCTATTGGGTAGGCAGATGAACAGTAACAACAACCTCACCCTATCTAAGGAAAACAAGGCGGTGATGTCCTATGCAAAACAAAAACAGAAAACTGCACGTGCAGAATATGCCAAAGTGATCAGCTTACAAACCACCCAATGTGTGAAACCCAAAACTAATTTGATGGATAAAATTGATCCGATCTATGTCCAAAATAGCCAAGTCAAGGTCACGTGATGGTAACACACTATATGAACCAATCATGAATTCCTCCATTCTGTCCTCAAAAAGAGAGCGGCAAGAGTGACGTACTGACAGAGCTATACAGATATCTGTCTCATCTCCAGAAAGAAGTATGAATAAGGCTCACTAGTGAATCCTCCATCCAATGAATTAATATATCACTCACAGTTACGTAATGAATCCTTTGTATCAACTATCCAAGAAATATAACTGAATTGCATGATAAGGGGCATCCACAGGACGACAAAGCATATTCATTAAAATAACCCTACCCTGCAAGGGACTAAGGGGAGTAACGTCCTAACCCCTTCCTCATAAGGCAGAGTAGCTGCCTAAGAGAGGGAAATGGAAAGAGGGTGAGGGTAAACCAAGAAATCCCAAAAATTTAACACCTACCAACAGATTTCAGAACTCAATCACAAGATGAAAAGAGAAAAACCCCAAAACCCACGACAAACATAATAAAAGTATCCCCATATAACTACCACAAACATATAACTGTCCATTGACCTTGAATCTACTCACAGTCATAGACAGGCCAAGAACAAGTGTAATACAGATTAAGGATCTCCATTAAAGTTGAATTAATAGAAACTTCATCTTGTTAGAAAGCACAATCCTATGAAGCAAATATCTAAAACGAACAACGAAAAAAGACAAGACCCAAAACATCTTTAACATAAATCACCCAGAAATTGGCCTTAAGAAACTTTAACTAGAAATGACCATCAAAATCAACCAGAAAGTCCCAAATTAAGGTCAAAGCATAACCCATATTTTAGTGGTGAAACAATCTCAAATTAGGAACAAAACACGAACCAGATCACATATTCCCACAAATATCAACGAAATCAAAGACCTATCAACTGAATTTCAGTAAAAATATCGATCCCAACACAGCAACTGATCCAAAATTCATCAACCGATCAAACAGTAAATTAAGCTACTAAGAAAAACAATTGAAGAATAGAAGAGGGAAAAAGAGAAGAACTCACAGCTGGGAAACGGGTATCGAGCTTCTTCCTCATACTGTAAAAATCGGAGCATTAAAGTAAACCGAGGAGAACAGAAAAAACAGAGTCGATTTTTATTTTTATATTTTAAAAAAAATTAAACTGGTATTAAAATCATCACACAAAATCTAGCAAACAAAACCTATCTCAGATCCGATAGTATTCTTTTTTTTCCCCTCCTCTTTTTTTCTTTTTCTTTTTTCAGAAAAATAAAATAAAATAAAATAAAAGTCTTGTTGGAACGGAATATCCGTCCGTACAAATTTGACGAACAAATAAAAGGGCAAAACGATAAAATTAAAAAAAGAGTGGTGCTAGGATAAATTGACAACGATTTGACTAAAGCTTTATTACTGCCTATTCAGTAAAGTACACGTGTTCAAGTGATTAGTTTTAATTATTGTCTTAACTTGAATTCAGAAATATTTTTTTTTTAATTTTTACGAATAAAATATATTTTAAAACTATTTATTTGAATTTTGAAGTGCATATACTATATATATATATATACTTTTTTGAATAATATAAAAAAGTATAATTTTAATTACTTATAACTTAAATATTTATAAAAAATATCAATTTTATTTATAATATTTTTGATATTACCACTTACATATCTATTGTTTTAAAAATCTTTATTGTTATAATAGTAAAATTAAAATTTTAATTTTTAAATTCGAAATATTTTATTGTTCTTATTGTGATAGCGGTGACGTCACCTAATTTTGAAAGAATAAAATTAAATAAATATTAATTTTAAAAAACTTAAATAAATATTAAGAATAAAAAGTAATTTCAAGTTAAAAAATTACTAAAAATAAAAAATTAAATTTATAGTCGTAAATTTATTTATTTTTATTTTTAAAATTTTTATAATAAAATCAAATAAAATAAAAATAAAAATATTATAAAAATAAAAATAAAATAATAAAACTTGTTTATTTCTTTTTAGTTTATTTTTTTAAACTAAAAAAATAAAAATTAAATCTCAATAAGTTTATTTCTTTTTAGATTTTTTAATTTTACAATAAAAATAAAATAATAAAATATAAATTTCTTATAAAAAATTGTGTATAAATAAGATGTTTTATAAAGTCTAATTATGATTTTTTTTGTAAATTATTATTTGATAAAATAGAAATAAAAAAATTAAAATTCGAAATGAAAGCAATTATTGTCTTAATAAAAAAAAATATTTTTTATATTTTGTTCGCATTAATTTAAACTCAATACAAATTTAATTTAATTAAAAGTAAATGTGTTAAATAAAAAAATATATTAATATTTAACAGCCATGTTATAACAGTAAATATTAAATATATAATTTTGAAATAGTTGAAATATAAGTGATAATATCAAAATATATTAAGGATAAAATTAGTATTCTTTTTTATTTATATAATTTTAGTTACTTATAACTTAATTATTTAAAAAAAAGTGAAAATAAAAATCATATATTTATTTTGTTTTGCTTAACTGATAATTTAAAGTGGTTTTACAAGTGATATTATTTTTGAAAAAAATAATTAATTATAGTATTTTAGAGTAACTTATTTTAATTAGTTATATATATTTTGTTATCAATAGCATTTAATTCACATTTCTTTTTATCTTTTTTTTTATATCAATTAGATTTATGTTTTACATAGGAGATTAATATATGAAAAAAATTAAATACATAAAAATTTGAATTAATGGAATAAAACAAAATAACACAATCTATTATGCGTATATATATATATATATATATATATATATATATATATATATATAAGAGAGAGAGAGAACTAATAACCTAAAATTTGTTGCTTGTTGTTATGTCCAACCAAATGTTTGTAATATATGAAATATTAAAAGCAAATATTAAATCCATAAAAAAATGGACTTAATTATGTAGAATTAACATATTTATAAAAGGTAAAATTGATGTGATATTATTATTATTATGTAAGACAACTAGAGCAAGGCTCAACTTATGTATTGACTATCAGTTGCATGACATAAAGTTATGAAATTTAATAAAAAATATCCTCTTTTTTTTTAAATTTAAAAATACCACCTTAATAAAATTCAATCAAATATATTCAATTGTAACTCTTTCAGACAAAAATATCCTCATACTCACACAATTAATATCACATTAAAAAAATACCCTTATTTCATACTCGAAGGATAAGGTTCAAATATAAAGTGCGCTTTATGTTCGAAGTTATTATTTGGTGTGAGTGAAATCGTTCACGATGATGAACATCGTCGAATATAGAGTCGCTCGAAGGTTCTGCAAAATCATCAAACTGAAGGAAGTGGGTGTTTGTATGTTTGCAAAATTTTGTTCACAGAATCTTTTTTATCTAAAAATGATAAAAATGAGCATTTTTAATTAAAAATTCTGGGACAAGGCATTTTTGATTTTTTTAAAGAAAACAAGGGCATTTTCGATTAATTCCATATTCGGTTAAAATCAATTCCTTCTCTTTTTAATAAAAATAAATTAATTTTTTATATTTAAAAATATATTAATTATATATAAATAAAAAATAAAATATATATGATATAGCTAGTAAATAATTTTTAAAATATTTATATAAGTTGATGCTGAAAAATAATATATTATAGTTCTAATTAATAATATTAATAACTTTTGACAAACCTAATTTTGTATTAACACTTGTGTATGTATAATTTGATTATTTTTTTAACAACGATTTTAGTTTAGGCATGCATTAAATTTTCACAAAATTATTATTTTTATATATTTGTATGAAATACGTCAGAAAAAAAAAAACAACTTTTGTTTTTAAAAGATTTATGAATGTTTAAATAATTTAGATGTTAAGGAAATTGATATATATATATATATATATGAATTATTTATTTCTATAATATAATATAAAATTATCTAATTAATTATTGGTTATTTTCTAACCCATTAATTTCGACCGTATATATCCAACATATATGTCTTTCTTGAACTTCATTTTCCCCATTAGAGAAGAGAACAACATGCATAAAAAATTATTAAAATACAAAATATTTTGAATCAAATTTTAAATAAACTATGAAAATACTCTATACCCAATGATTTAGTCTTTATATTTTAAATTAAGCTGCACTAAATTATTTAAACAATATTTTATGAGTCCCACTCTTTTCTCACCACAAAAGTCGGCACTTAATTTACAATAAAAAATTTAATTAAAAAAAATTGTCATCACTTAAATTTTTTACACTCATTTTGACCGAAATTTACCTTTATTCAAATAAAACTTAGACTCGAACCTCTTCCGAAAAAAAAAAAAAAGGAAGCAGACACTTACCACTAAATTAATTACTACTAATAGATGACCATATGTATAGATCGATAATTAATTAAAATCACTTACTCTTTGTGAAAAAAGGGTTATTGTAATGCCTTTGTATATTATATTACTTGATAATTTAACAAGAAAAATATAATAAAATGAGCTTAAACATAATTAAGCCATAAAAGAAATTTAAAAATGAAAAAAATTAATATCTTAATAATCTTTTATTTATATGTAATACAAATTAAGAGACTATTAAATAGCAACCATGTGTGATACTTATGCTCTTAAAAACTGAAATGGAAAAATAATTAATGATTGATATATAGGAAGGATCAAGTCCTGATGTGACAATCACCATTACTTAATTAGACCTATATATTATTTAATTACTTAAATATTTACCATGTGTCACATATCCAATTAAATGGAACAATTAATACTAAATATTAAACTGGTTATTAATTAAAGCTTGAGGGACAAATCAAGTCCTGTTCCATCTTCTTCATCTCTTCTTGAAGATTCACCCCGTCGGAGAAATTCAATTCTACTTGGCCTGTTTTGCTGAATAATATTATTTGATGTAGCGAGCACTTCATTTGGTCCAAATCTCTGCGAAGCCCCGAAATTTCCAAATCCATTCATTTTCGTCCTTCCCGTGAAAGAAGGCTGAGGATTCATCAAGTTTTGTCTAGGAAACAAACCGCCGTGGCCGAAACGATAGTCGGACGAAGACGATTGCCAAGGGTATGAATTGTAGGGCTTGTGAATCATGGAATCCATTCTAATCCCTAGTGGTTTGTTGAATGAAGTGTTGTGAAACGGATGTGGGTGGGAATTAATACTTGAATAATTAGGAGAATAATAATAGGAAAAGTTTGGATTTCCAAAACCAAAATTCGCAGCAACTTCTTGATCTATCCCTTGATTACGCCGTTTTGCTAGAGCACGCTCTTGTTTATGAGCGTTTTGGTGACCCCCTAGGGCTTGGGACGTAGAGAATTGCCTCTTACAAAAGTTGCATGAAAAAACCCTATTCTCTGCAGGTTGCTTCTCAAGTGAATTATCATTCTCCATTGCGTTGATATTGCCAAGAAGATTGAGTTCAATCTTCGAATCATCACGATGATCATCGTTAGAAAGCTTAAAATCCAACTCAAGAGTACCAGAACTCGATTCAGTAATATTGTGCTTGGGTTCAGATGCTTCAACAATAACTCCTTTCATCTTCATGCATGGAACGATTATTCCCATACCATCCGACGTCGTCGAGGTCTGGAGGGAAGAACTCGCTTCTGAGAAAAGTCGTGCTTTCATGGGGGAGATGTAAAATCTTGTTGTACTGTGTGATTGGAAGAATTGGGAGAGAAATGTGATGCTTTATATTGAGAGATTGGTGAAGATACACTATCTTGTTACTTATGGAATAAAATCTCATTTGTATTAATTACATGCATCAAATTTAGCAAACGATTGAAGAGATGACTAAGCTATGTTGAGATTTTGTTCTATGATTAGGCTTGCCATGCAATAATTCCTAATATGTCTTCAAGTACAATATGAGTACACATTAGTCAAATTTCTAAAATGGGTCTTTGATTTTATGGCAATCCATACATTATTTTAATATATGGAACAATATTAATGTAAATTATTTTTATATATGGAATATATATTTAAGCAAATATGTAAATATATATGCAATCTTTTATTGATCTCATCTATTATCTAATGTCTAGAAAAATACAATGGTGTGGGTGTTAAATAATTAAATTAGCTTTTGGAATTATGGTATGTAACCCTTGATAAAGAATGTTAACTTTAAAAAATTTCTAATTATAATTAATTTCAAGAGTTGTCATTATATTTATTGGTTATTTTTTTTCTTCAATTAGAATGAGTTATTATTATTATGGGAGAAAAAATAAGTTTGACAACAAAGATCAAAAGATTTAATGAAATCTTAGAGATCTGAAAAAGATCCTATATGTGAGGTTGATTTAAATTATAATATATTTTTTTTAGATTTGTTGATTTAAAGAGTTTGGTTTTAATTAGTTAATATTTGTTTATCTAAATAAAATATATTACACTCGTGTTATTCAATGCTTTATCTCATGCCTGCTAACTCTTTTGTATTTTTGCAATATATATATATATATATATATATATATATGTTCTATATAAATATGTATTAATTGTAACATGTTTAATCATTTAAACATACATGCATGCATATAACAAGATTTTTTTTATCATAAAAATAAAACGATTAAACAACTTTTCAGCAATAATATTAGGATCATATACTGTTCCATCATTTAATTTATTTCAATTTGTATATCCTTTCATCATTTAAGAGATGATCACATCAGTAACATTGGTGTTTTGAGAAATAATTAATTAATATATAGGTCCTATCATAATAATAATACTATTAATAGTAAATAAAATTTAGAACTAATCCATGACTAAAATAATTTTGAACTTATATTAGTGTCCTACAAATTATTGTAGACATAATGCAATATAAAATCCGTTGTATACTATACTTGTAATTATATTATTATTCGTGGTAAATGCCCAATTAAATTTTGATTTTATATCTCAGTCATGAATTATACGGGATTAATGGACGGAAATTTTTATGTCTTAATTTAAGTTAAAAGATTTATCTTTTAATTTTTAAATATTAAAAAAAATAAATCAAATTTGTTGCAATCCTCCAAATCTCTTTATATCATTACAAAAAATTTTATGCATAAAAAATTTCATTTATTTTACTAAATAAGTATTTTGTCTATCTTCATTGTTTTCAATTAAATTTAAAGTTGTGAATTTATAAGTTTTATCTCTTGATCATCCAAATAAATAGGTAAAAATTAATGATATGGATCTACGGATCTTAAATAAATTGTGAACATGAAGACCTAAATAAAAGAAATCTTTTGGATAAAAAGTTCATAATTTTGATATTTTTACACGTTAAATGCATTAAAAAAATATTAAAAAATATTTTTTATGATTTTGTCTATCAATGACGTATGCATGAGTGGAAGGGAGAACCGCAACAATTAGTTTTGTAACGTTAAACGTTTTTGTATGTAGACAGACAACATGTAGTTGAAGATTATTCTTGTGAACCGACATGTCATTTAAGTGATGCATGAAGAGTTATGAGGTGTTTAAGTTTACTAAATGGAAATTACTGTTAAGTCGGTTATTGATTCGGGTAGCATATCATTTTTAGTCGGCGGCAGTACGGAATTCCCGGGATACTAACAGTTTCCGTTATCGCCTAATTTCCCGTTCTACGGGGATTTTCTTTTTTCTTTTTTTTTTTAAATTAAAAAAAAAACCAAAAACCAAAATTACCTGCACGTACAATATCGAATAAATAAATAAATCAATAAAAAGAGAAATAACATTTGACTCCCTAGTGTTTGAGATAATCTCAAGAAAATCATAGTTAGTTAAAGTTTTATTATATCAAATAAAATCTTGGTAACTATATCTTGAACTAATGTAATTATTAAAAAATTTAAACATATCATTATTATGTTACCCATATTATATATTGATTAATATATTTTATTCTTTTACAAAAAATTATGATATTGTTAAATCAATTTTTCACTAATTTTAGTAAAAATAATAATATATTTTACATTATATGAAAAATATAACCTCTGTATGAGTTTTAAACCAACAAAATTATTTGAATAATTAATGTTTTAATATAAAAAATTTATAATTTGTATTAATATTTATATCAAGTAAACACAAGTGCTCTAATGTAGGTTATATTTATATTGTTTTGATGAGATATATTACAAATTATCACCTTTATTATTATATTAAAAGTTAGCTAATAGAAATAATTATTTATTTTGTTAATGAATTCTCAATGAAATGCAACAACAGGGGGCTGTAGGAAAAAAATGAAAACGGCATCCTTATTTATGATTTCCCTAAAACTGAAGGATGTGCGTGTTATTACTTAATAAAAAGAACGGGAAAACGAAAAAGAAAAACGAGATCCTTATTTTTTGCAAAAACAAACAGCGAAAACTACCGGAACTGAAACCCTACATTTAAATACATCTAATTGTAATTTGGCGTACAAGAACAGCATTTTCTAGAGAGAGAATCCGTAAATAAAAACAAAAGAAATAGAGCAAAAACAACGAGCGATAGAGAAGCGTTAAGCGCGAATACACAATCAATCTCTTAATCTTCATCGTTATAGATTTCTTCTCCACTTGAGGTTGGTTGTGGGATCATTTCTCTTTGAAATTTATAATTTTTTCGAAATTTTAGAAGCGATAGATCTTCGATTTGTGTAATTAATCGTACATGTCATGTGGGTTTATTTTATTAATATAAGTTATATTTATATTTTTTTTTCTTGGTTTGTCTGCGATGAATTGATATTGATCTGTTTCCTGATAACATTTTGGAGGGAAGAATTCAGCTGCGAGAGATCTATGCATTTTTGGGGTTTTTGCTTTTCGGTCCGATTAGGCATTTCCTTTTGGAACCTTAAGTTTATTCTATATTTATTCTCTTTGGGTTTTTCTTTTTTTTTTTTTTGTGTGTATAGAAATGGCGATTTAGTGTTGAATTCTAATGTTTTACGGAGAAAACATTTATCTATCTCAGAAAATTCTTTTCTCTTTTTGGTTTTCGTTTGATTTATTTGTTTCTGTGTCTATTAAACTTGTTGGTAATAATAATCCAAGTTGGATGAACCCATGCATGATATCTGGACATATTGTGAATTGTTAACATTTTTGAGTTATTTGAATTAACTTTCACCATGCCAAATGCAAATGAAGCAACTTATCAGAGCTTGAAGGCATTTTTTTTGTTTCTCTGTTCCCATAGAATGATCTATGCCATTTTGCGGTATGTTTGTTTTTCAATGATTAGTGGGTGAATGTGTGGTATTTAATTTTTCTTTTTTCTTTTACATAGCTAACGAGTGTCTCCTTTGGTTGATGATTACATGATTAGTTGTGTATATGTCCAACTGGTTTGACTGTTATATTATCTGTGGATAATAATATTTGAATGGGATATCTGTCCAAAGCTTTGTTTTATGCGGCACCAATTGCAGATTGTAAATCTATATTTCAATTGTTAGATACAATTTGAATTTGCAATCACATGCGTAGCAATTTCATGTAGAAGCCCTGTAGGATATATGTAATTTATTAACTGTTTGAATTCTACTCTATTTTGGGTTTCCTTGATGATATGTGGGGTTTAAGTTCAAACTACCATGGATTGTTAGTAAGTTTATTTACTCATGGCATTGGCATTTTAGTTTGAAGCAATTTGTATAGATGCATGAATGAAATATTGAGATGGGAAGCAGTCCCTGTACTTGTAGATTGTTGCAATAATGACCTGGTTTCCCAATCATGGTTATCCATCAGTTGTAGAGTTTATATATATATATATATTGACTACTATGCTAGTTTGGATGGTATAAATTTTTATTCTGTATCCTATCAGTTGACTTTTGGTTAACTTTTTTCAGAATATCACCTAATCTTATTTGAGGGAGATGTCTCCGGCATCAAAATCCAAGTCCAAGTCCTCTGGAAAAGTTGCCAAGGAGCAACAAAAGGCCTCTTCTAAGCATTCTGGATCTACCAGCACTGGAAATGGAATTCCAGCAAGTGCTTACAATCCAATCTCAGGGACATTCCATACCCTAGATACATCATCTGTTGCAACTTCTCCCCCTTACCATGATAATGGTAGGTTTCGAAATATTGATGAAACGGATGAGCACTCTAGCAGCCCCCATGGAACACTATCTGAATATGATTCAGTTTCCAATAATGGCAGCTGCTCTGGTGAGTCAGAAGACCCAAAAGAGAAGTTTGTCAATTCAACTACTCGTCAAGATCCTATACCAGGTTCTGACAATGACAGGCGAGAAAAGATTCGTATAAAGAATGAGAAGAAGCACCAGCGTCAGAAAGAGAAGCGTGCACAGGAGTTGCATGAGCGGTGCTGCGGCTATCTAATGTCAAGAAAACTGGAATCACTTTCTCAGCAGCTTGTGTCAATGGGATTCTCTTCTGAGCGAGCTACCTTGGCCCTTATGTTGAATGAGGGAAGGGTAGAGGAATCTGTCAACTGGCTTTTTGAGGTGAGTGAAGAAGAAGCTCGAAATAAGGACCCTAAGCTTGAAAGTGGTGGGAACCTGAAAATTGATATTAGTGAAGAGCTTGCTCGTATCTTGGCAATGGAGGTGAGGTATAAATGTTCAAAGCAGGAGATTGAAAGAGCCGTTGTTACCTGTGAAGGTGATCTTGACAAGGCAGAAGATAGTATAAAAGTGCAGAAGCAGGAACCAGCTGCTAATCCAGTGAAACCAGAGGACACTGCTGACGCCAAGAGCATGGTGAGACTGCAAGAAAATTTTTTAGCTCCAGTTACAATACAGCAGAGAAGGAATGAACGAGATTTTAACTATATCAAGGCAGCAGCTACTGTTCCCTCAACATATTCAGAACCTGGAAATAGAAATCTGCAGTCTTCCCTTCCGAATCAGTCGAGGTTGGTAGATAAAAGGTGGACTTCTAGTGGTTCAAGCCCGACAGTTTCATTGACAGCAACTGCACCTTTGCAAGTAGTACCTCCTGCAAAAGGAGATGTTCGGCATGCTGTTATTGGAAATGAAGGCAAAAATATTCAGCAAGTAAGGGAGCCTGTGATTGTGATGCAGCGCCCTCAATCCATGAATGCCAAGCAGATCCCAGTCTCTAGTGTAATTGCATCACCTTCAGTGCCTACTGGATGGTATGCCAAAAATGTTCCGGCTGTTGAAAATGTAAGGCCAAATGGGAAGATACTTCAAGGTACAGGAAGTCTTGGCTCAACAGAGAACCAGAGCTCAGGGCAGTTCCACCGACAAGCTCCATATAAAGACATCCCATATATGCACAACCCAGTAGATTTTTCATCAGCGGGTTTGGGGGGTTCATGGAGCACAATAGGTTCATCATCTCCTTCTCTTGCATCTCCTTCCAAGCCGCGGGGTACATGGAGCACAATGGGTATGTCTTCACCTTCTCTTGCAGTTCCATCTTCTCTAGGTCTTTTTGCAAGCTGGGGCTCTGCTGGATCTTTAGGTTCATCTTCTCATGTAGATTGGAACACAGGGGGCTTGATGCCAGAGTGTGACTATACTAGTATAGATTGGACTTGGGATACAAACCTAGCTGCATCCAAAACTAGTGGGTTATGGTTTGGGCTTTCTTCTCTATTGAGGAACAGTCCTGGCATGAGGATGGGCAGTGCCAATGGCACCTGCACACCAGGGTTGCAGGATAATGGAGTGGTTACAGAAACATCATCTCCTGCTGGGTTGCGCGATTGGACCTCTCCCTTTGCTGAGAAGGACATGTTCAGTGTGCCTAGGCAGTTTGTTACTTCTCCTTCTCCTTAGGACTGTCTGGAAAGAGGAGAAAAAAAACACAGATTTCGGGTCTAGTTGATATTTGGTTGGCTGTATTGATGGTTGTTTCTGCTTTACCAATCAAAAAAATGAATCTAGTTGTTTCTGGCTTATGAATATGCTGTTATTTCATTGTCTTTAATTTCTCTTGCATTCTTTCATTGTGCAATTATCTTGAAGCTGGATCCCTCTTCGGGTCAGCATTGGCTGGTTGCGGTCGGACAAGTGATCCTGCAGAGAGGGGCCATTCAAACCTTACAATTTATTTATTTTCATGTGTTAACCATTCGAACTCAACAATAACGGGGTCTGATGAGTGACGAGGGACCTAAAATATAAAAATAGAAAACATCTGGGAAAACCAATACAAGAATTTCTACCATCAATGAATTGCTTCCGTTGCTGATTAACCTACAGAGCACGTAGCTTTCTGCACAACCTATATGACTCTGTTTAGCTACTTGGTTTAATTTCCTTGTTTGAGAGCTTCCAAAGACTCTTGAGGGACTAATAGAATGCTTGAGCCGGTTTGAACATTTTCTGAAGTCCTTGAAAGGAAAAACAGGATACTTGAACAGGAAAACAATTGCTGCAGTTAATAATGTGGAATATATTTGAGATTAAGACATTTGTTAAATAGATATAACAATTCTTAGCATTTCAAAACTATTTTGCATATTCTATAATAACGTGGGCGTCAATATTTCTCTGTTGTTCTAACTAGTGCAAATGCATGGCCAAACTATTCCTTAATTTGAGGTTATGAGACCACCTGACCTCAACCTATGAGCAATTATTAGATGTATTATTCATATGTTTATGATAGTCAGCAGTCATCACGTACATCTCATTATGATGATTCAAGAACTGAAAATTTAAAAAGTGTTGAAAACATGAAGACCTAATATCTTTTCATCGAAGTGCTTACCATGAAACTAATATTATTTGATGAAATGGAAGACATTCGTAAATTTCTTCTTATACTGTGAAGTTCTTTTGATTAAAAGTAATCTAATGGGACATTTGTACAATTATTGCATACGAGATATGATTTTAACTCCTTGTAAATGGAGTTGATATTGTGGATTAACTAAACAATGATGATCCACAGTAACATTAACCATAACACGAGCAACATCATCAATTATATTTGTAAAAGATTTGTAAGCAAGCATTTTATGGAAAAACTAATGTATAATATATATATACACGCGCGCGTATAATGTATATGCATATATATATTTGACGCGTCTGAAGACATCCTTCATTCCTTCACTGTTCTCTTGTCGGAATGGGAGTCAAATGTGAAGCAAGTAATGCGTATAATCTCAGAAAATCCGAGTCACAAAGTATGTTTATCACTCCTAAAAGCTGCATAATCAATCCAAGTTACAGCGACATCCTACTGAGAATTATTAAACAGCTTCGTCCCCCAACTTACATCCTCGCAATGCCTCAAATAAGGAACAACAGTAGCAGCATGAACTACACCCTCGGCCTTGCAGTCGTAAACTGGAGCATGAACACAAGGCTCCATTGATATGCCTCGACCACAAACAGGATCTGGGATTGTTCGATCTATCTTGTACAGTATCCATGGCCTTTTACCTCCGAGACCTTGAGCCACATAGCCAAAGGTTGACCATCCGGTGGTGACTAAAACATCTGTCATACTTAGAAGATTGATTTCAGCCCATGCCTTCTTGTTGTGCATATTATTCTTCGATTTCTGTTTTACTTCATGACTTGGTTGATAGACAGCAATCACTTCCCCATTTAAAGTCGGATGCTTCAGATACATATGCTTCATTTCCTCGTAGTAGTCAGGTATCAAAGAGGTTATAAGAACAGCCTTCGATATATTTTTTCCGTATGGAGCAGATAGAGACTTGTCCACATTCACTTCAGGTAACAGCTTTTCCTTACGAGTACAGGTCAAAATTTGATCCATAACATTTTGAAAACTAGTTTTATGATCAAACACTCTTATTTGGATTCCAATTCGCTCTTCCGCTTCGGCCAGATAATTCTTGTAGTATGTAGTGATTAGTTTCCATACTTCATTAGAAGGATGAAAAAGATACCTTCCCAAATGATGGAAAACAGTTTCTCTGTCTGGAAATAGCTTGTCTAATTCTTCCTCAAAAGAAGACATCGGGAAAAAAGATGGAAGAAAGTAGACATCTGATTTCATAATCAACCAGGGTATTTTTCTTAGAACGATTTGATTTTGATCACAGAAAAAGTGCTTGTCATAATGATCGTAATCATGTGATAGATAAAAATAAAGAAATGATGGCAGCAACTCCGTTGAAGCATTTATCACATTGTTCTTTAGCATATTCCCACACCTACGAGGACAATGCTTCTTAAACCTGTAGAGCTGATTCTTGAAAGGAAAGTCCTTGGGCAATATCCATGATGCATCTGGAAATGGCTCGCAGAAAAGATCAGACATGTCCGATTCTTCATTAATGAGAAGAACACGGTTTGTAAGGACAGCATAAAGAAAAGCCGAAGTTATGCTCAATATCCTGTTTCCCAGGCCACAGCAAGCTACCCAAACAACATATCTACACTCAGAGGAACTGTCAATTTGACCAGAAGTCAGTTGTTTTATGCTTCTTTTGTATGCTTCGGTGCCAGGTCCACAACTTTTATGAAGCTTTTCATGATCTCTTAACTTGGAAACAAGGTATAAAGAAGGCTTATGGGGTGAGGATTTGCGATATGAGATGGATTGATACCTGCTTAAGCAAGATGATTTTGTGAAGTTTGGGGCCAGGAGTCCATCAAGCAGTTTGTCACCGGTAAGTTGATAAGAATCATGTTTTAAACCTGAAAAATAGGAAGAAAACGAAGTATATTTATCAGATATAAGATTGCAAGGGATAATGGATACTCTTTAAGTTCAATAAGAAAATCAATAACAGGAGCCTGAGACCAGGTAAAACAGTAGACCTTAGTTTCTACTATCGTATTAGTTAACCACTTGAACCAAAATTCTTCTGACATTAGCGTCTGAAGTAAGGATTGACAATAACGATATGATTTTGAAACTGTTGTGATTCTACTTACTTTGAAAGTATAACAGCTAAACTAGTCACTCGATTGTACTTTGTTAACTAGTGATTTCATTCTCCAAGTGAATTAAACCGCAGAAATCAATTCCAAACATACCCTAAGAATCAAACAGCAATATAGACTTGTAACATGAAGAACATCTCCCACTATGCCTGTGAAACACACTCAATCTGATTTGTATCAGCTTCTTTACTAAATTGCAGTTCCATGCTTAAATGTTCACTATATAGGTCTTATATAGGACCAAAGTCCCAACCATGACAACGATCTTAACTTGCAAAATCTTTAGCTAATTTTATTTCAATACAGTTTACACCCCAAAATAAACCACATAAACAAATATATTTTCAGGAGTTCAATCCATATCCCCCTTCAACCAATAAGTCAATAAGTTGCTGTTATATATATACTGATATGGCGGGTTGCAAGTTGTATTTCAAGTATATGGCAGAAAAAATAAATTTAAAAAAAGAAAAAGAAAAAAAGAAGACAAATCTGTTGAAAATTAAACCAAACCAGCAATGAACTTACCGACATCAATGGTTGGATTGAGCCGTTTATCTCCGTAACTCAACAGGAATATGAATAGAACTGGCAAAACAATAAACGCAGCTGCCAGTTTTGGGAAGAATGACATGCTGAATCCGTGTATCTTATCTGCAACTGCAAGTCGAAAAGGCTTCGTGATTGCCTGCGGTTTGAGCTCTGAAGGAAACCATCTCAAAACTTTGACGCCTCTGGTAACATAATTAATTCGTATGTTAAATGAACCCACTTGACCCACTTGACATAATATAATTGTGAAACTGGGAATGATATGGAAAGTTATTCAGACGCAAGTAAACGGAAGAGGACAATACGTCTGTCATGTCCTGGAAGTCCGTTTATTTGCGTGCTATAAATCTTTAACAATTTGGCAGCCTGTAATAAATGTTAAAGAAAACTCAATATGGGAGCGACGAGGGACTGCATTGACTTTGTCTTTGTTTGCCCGGTGCATCGTAGCCACTTGAAAATTCCTAGGCGAAAAAGAAAAAGAAAAAGAAAAAGAAAAAATATATGTATTAAGCAAAGGCACAGAAAAAGTTGGAAAACGGAGTAACAAGACATTAAAAGAGACAAATTGAGCGATAGAATATTAGTAATATTCCTTCTACCTTCCTGGACGGCAGTGGGGGAATCAAGTTCTTCTACCTTTTCGGAGTGCAACGGGACCTGGCTGTATGAGTTTTAAGATACTACTTAGTGGGTGAAACAAGATCGAAGCTAGATATGCTATATTATCTCGTGAAACTATTGCTCGTATGTTTATATGAGTTTAAGAACTAGTACTTCTAATTCTTAATTAATATAGCAAATACGTACGTACGTACGTACGCTAATCACACAAGAATTAGTTAAAAAGCTTTCCATTAGGTTTTAAACCAGGATTGTATTTAAATTTTTATGTGTTTGTAAGTAATTAAACCTCTTCTATTAATTCTAATTTTTAATTATATATAGTTATGCTGACTTTACGAATGTGAGTTATTCATTCATGTTCATTGGATTTGATCATTCTCAATTCGTTGTTGAGCTAGAGCTACAAACCACAAATTTCTCATTAATTTTATTTAAAAGCTATATTACAAAAATAAAAATAAAAATAGAGACATGGTTTCTGCAAAAAATAACCCTTGACTAGTACTTGTTTTTTCTTTCCATCCTCAACTAAATTAATAATGCAAATCATGTTAATTCTAGTTATGTGACAGGTTCAGCAAACTCCTGCGACCGAATTTTTAACACCAATCACACATTTAATGATGAAATCAAAGGAAAAACCCACATGCAATTTTATTTTTTTTTTTAAAAAAGAAGATGATAATTAATAATTACAATTAGTCCTTTATTCCCTCTCAATTACTATATATGATGAAAAAAATTTAAATAGGATAAAAGTGTTCGTATAATTTATATACCTATTCTATGAATTGATCCTGTCACGCAATTAAATCGAACCAAAAAATAAAATAAAATAAAAATGAGTTGGATGAGAATGTCACCATCTATGTCCAATATAACATAATGTGGTCTTATCACATATTTGAGTGGAGGAAGCCATAAATGTCAAATACAAAATAATTTGATCTTATCAGAAATGCCACTAAAAAATAGGTTGAGGGAGAATACAAGCAGCTGCTACTCCACTGAAACCAGATGACAGTACAGTACTGCCGGCACCAAGAGCATCGTGAATAAACCGCAAGAAAAACTTCATCTCCAGTTACGGTACAGCAGAGAAGTAACGAACGAGATTTTAACTATCCTAAGGCAGCAGCTACTCTTCCCTCCGCATATTTAGAACCTGGAAGTAGAAAGCTGCTGTCTCTTTCAAATCAGTCAAAGTCTTTGGCAGATAAAAGTTGGGCTTCCAGCGGCCAATGGCTAAAAAATGAAAAACTTGCTGTTGAAAATGCAAGGCCAATGGGTAGATACTTCACGGCACAGGAAGCCTTCGCACGACAGAGAGTCAAAGCACAGAGCAGTTCCACCGACAAGCTCCCTGTAAAGAAATTATTATATTTTTATACGAGATGTTTTAAAATACGAAAAATTATATGAATCTCGATATCAATAATTTTTTTATATTAATTATTAAATTTTAAAATTAAAATTTAATTCATTTGTTTTAAATAATAATTAACTTGTTTAACAGATAATATATTAAATTAATTTACTATTTAAGTTAAATTTTTTTATATTTTATTATTTTTAATATATTAAAATTATTTCAATATAATTTAATTTTTAAAATATATTTAAAATATAAAATCATATTTCATAATAAAAAAATGTAATGATAAAGAACGTGTTAGGCATATTTTGAATAATTTATTTAAAAATAGTAATTTAAATATTACCAAAATGTACGATCTTTCTTTAATTTTACAAAAAAATTATTAATAATAAAATAAATTATTAAAAATAAAAAATTAATATTAGAAAGTACGACACATCTCATTTATTATTAATGTTGTTTATATTTATAAGAATTAATGAAAATTTTATATTATTTTAAATATGTAAACGTTATTATCATAATTGAGAATAAATAGTATAATGAAATAACCTTATAACTAATATCACATTAATAGATAAAGAAACAAGAATATTTTAAAGTTGATAATTTTTTAGTAAAAAAATATATATGTAATTGTACAAATATGAATAAAAAATTTTGAAAAAGATTATTAAAAAAAGTAAAATATAAATTAATTTAATCTTTTAAAATCGATGTTATTCGTAATGACCACAAAATTTAAGAAAACTTAATTACACGTAATACAAATTTAATTTAGTACAACAAGAATACTATTAGTAAATTATATTGACATTTGCTATTTGTAAAGTAATACCTTATCTAACATCATGCAACAAAGAAAAAAAATAAAAGAATGAGAAAACTTTTATTATGACACGTGTAAAAAAAATGATTAAATAAATAAAATAAATTAAAACCATTAATAATCAATTTTTGTCTCTACGACAAAACACACAGTCACACACATACGTTTAGAAAAAGTATATACATATATGTCACATATAAATTATTTATATAATAATAATAATAATAATAATAATAAACTATATAAAAATTTTAATTATTTTTATAATTTTACAGTATTGTGTTTTCTTTTACAAAATTTTCATTGTAATTCAATTTTTTATATTAAGATTACAAATAAAATTTTGATTTACAATTCTTATGTTACATTTATATTCATTTTGTTTCATATACAATTATAATATTGTTGTTTATTAATTTGTGTTTATTTTCATTTATTTCATCGTAATTATATTTTTTCTATTGTCTTTTATCAAATTGATGTTTATTTTTACTTTTTTATATTGGTTTATTATATATATGTTGTACATTATAATTTAATTTTTTATATAAAGATTACAAATTTTATGTATATCTATAAGGTTTACGTTATAATTCTATTTCTTTTATTTTTTTTACAATTATATTACTGTCATTTGATAATTTATTGTAATTTATATTTATCTCAGTGTATTTACAATTTTTATATTGAATTTATGAAATTGATGTTTATTTTTATTCTTTTATGTTAATTTTTATTTTTTTTACAAGTATTTTATTTTACATACATGTTATGCGTTATAATTTAATATTTTTATATGGATATTACAATTTCTATATAGATTTATTACTTTTATGTCACAATTACATTTCTTTTGTTTTGTTTATGACTATACTATTGTCATTTCACAATTTTATGTTAATTTATATTTATCTCAAGATATACAAAATTGTATTTTATTAAAAAATAAAGATGAAGCATTTGAAAAAAATTTAACTTATAAGAATGAAGTTGAAAATCAACTTGGAAGAAAGATTGAAAGGTTGAGATCTGACAGAGGTGGTGAATATGAGTCTAATATACTTAATGAATTTTGTGAAAATCATGACATAATACATGAAATTACATCTCCGTACTCTCTAGAGTCAAATGGAGTAGCTGATAGGAAAAATAGAACTTTGAAAGAGATAATGAATTATCTGTTAATAAGTTCTGGAGCACCATGAAATTTGTTGGGGGAGGCAATCTTAATTGTTTGTTTGTCACCTATAAAATAAAATACCCTATAAGAGAACAGGAAAAATACCTTATGAGTTATAGAAAGATCATAAGCCTGATCTAATATATTTCAAAGTGTGAGAGTGTTTAACAAAGATTCTTATTCCATATCCTAAAATGAGTAGAATATGACATAAAACTATTGATTGCATGTTTATAAGGTATGCACAAAATAGTGTTGCATACAGATTTTTTATTTTTGAAGATAAAGAAAAAATATTTGATGCAAACACTATTGTAGAATCTAAAGCTGCAGAATTTTTTGAGAATATTTTTCCTAAGAAAAATGTTGTCGATTCTTAAGATAATAATTATATAATACAAAATGATTTTCAACAAGATTCTCTAAGAGTTCGAATATTGAATTAAAGAGAAGTAAGAGAATGAGAAAAATTACTAGTTTTGGTAGTGATTTATATGTCTTTATGGTTGAAAACGACCCTCGAACATATGAAAAAGCTATAACTTCTCTTGATGCTCAATTTTAAAAAAAAAACAGTAAACAATGAGTTAGACTCAATTATGAGTAATCATGTTTGAAAAATTGTTGATTTATCTTCTAGTACAAACCGATTGGTTGTAAATGGATTTTCAAGAAAAAAAATTAAAAGTTGATAGATCCATTGATAAGTATAACGCAAGATTAGTTGCCAAGAGTTTTACTCAAAAGAAAGATATAGATTATTTTGATACTTATACTCCTATAACTAAAATAGTATCCAATCAAGTTTTAATTGCATTAACATCGGTGTATAATTTGTTTATACATCTGATGGATGTTAAAACTGCATTCTTGAACGGTGACTTGAAAGAAGAAATATACATTGCATAACCAGAAGTTTGTATAATTCCAGGTTCTAAGCATAAAGTTTGTAAACTTGTGAAATTCTTATATAGATTAAAACAAGCACCAAAACAGTGGCATAAAAAATTTAGTCAGATTTTAGTATCAAATGAATATTTGATTAATGATTCAGATAAATGTGTTTATTTTAAATCATTTGATACAAATAATTTTGTGATAATTTATCTGTATGTTGATGACATGCTTATTTTTAGTTCTAGCATGGAAGTGATAAATAAAACTAATTTTTTTTTTACTTCTAATTTCGATATAAAAGATATGAGAGAAGTAAGTGTTATTCTTGAAATCAAAGTGATAAAGAAAAATAATAGTCTTATGTTATCACAAAAATATTATGTAGAGAAATTTTTGAAGAAGTTTGGATATTTTGAGTGTAAGCCAATGTCAATTCCTTACGATACAAGTATTCAACTAAAGAAAAATTTTAAACATAGTATTAGTCAAATGCCAAATAATTGGTAATCTTATGTACTTAATAAATAGTACAAGACTAGATATTGCATATGCAATTGGGAGACTAAGCAGATATATTCAAATTCCTAACAATAATCATTGGGCTACTTTAGATAGACTTACAAGATCCTTGAAAGGTACATTAAATTTTGAGCTTTCGTTTGTTAAAGATCTACCAGTGTTAGAAAGTTTTAGTGATGCAAATTAGATATCTAAATCTAATTAAATTAAATTCATTAGTGGATATATTTTTACACTTGGTGGAGGAGCAGTTTCTTGAAAATCTTCCAAGCAAACTTATATAACTCGTTCAACTATAGAGTCCAAGCTAATTACCTTAAAGAATGCATATATAGAAGCTGAGTGGTTAAGAAACTTCTTAGCTGATTTTCCTATTAGAGATCATCCTCTTATATCAATCTCAATACATTGTGATTATCAAGCAACTATAACTAAGGCTAAAAGTAAGATATATAATGGGAAAAGTATACATATACATTTAAGACATAGTATTATTAAGCAACTGTTAGAATATAGTATTGTAAACCTAGATTTTGTAAGGTCAGAGTTAAATTTGGTCGGTCCACTAAATAGGGGGTTAGTGAAACAAACGTCGAGAGAGATGACACTTCTGCCTAGAATATAAGACAAAAGTGATAAGAACCACATTTATATGATTAGAGATCCCATAAAGTAGGTTCATAGAAATAATAATGAGTCCCTGGTTGTCTTGAGTTACTATCGTCTAAAATAAATTGAGTCCTCTTTATGACTAGATAGTAAATACTACAGTGAATAAGGATGAATTTTTTACTCTTAATGAACTCCGTAGCCCTTTTTATATGGTGGCATGTTTTAATTGTAGGACATGCTTGATGGAGGGTTCACCTAAGTGAGCGTGGAATTGGATCGATTCCTATGAGAGTTAGGCAGACATCTCTAAAGCATTCATGATTAAAAAAATGCGCAGGGCCATGAAAGCGTTAAACCGTAGAATAACAAAAAGAATGAAATTAAACTTAATGTGAGCAATTAGTTCATTGATTCAAAAAAAAAAAAAAAGAGCTATGGTTCATAAAAACTAATTACGTTTCACTTATTTTTTTTGAGACATAATTAATCTGCTCAATAACTAGTTTATAACCTAATAAGCACCAGTTCATTTGCATTAAGTTTGTTATCAAATGGTGATGAATAAAAATCTAACATTCAGTATTTTGAAATATGTAGGGGATTGTTGTATTTTTGTATGAGGTATTTTAAAATATAAGTATTTCATATTAGCTAGTTATAAAACTCTTGAACTGTTTATATATGAAAATAATTATAAAGTGAGTTAGCAAAGAAGTATAAGGACTTCTTTCGCGCACAAGACAAGCTGACCCAAGCCCAATTGTGGGGGCTCGGTCCATAAAGCGTTTAATGCATGCCGTCCTGTGCAAAGGGACCTTTTCTCCCTTACATTTTTTAGCCTTATTTAATTTAATTTTTGAATTTAAATTAAATAAAAAATAAGCAGTTTTTGTAGTTGTATAATAGTTGAATGATGAAACATCATTGATTGGTCGTTGAGTATGAAACGAAACGATATAAAACAGTTTTAACTATTTTGTGTCAACGGGTGTTAAGGTAGTTGTGTAGTTGAGTGGTTATCCGAATAGTCATCATTTGCCTATAAATACTTATCTTAACCAAGTTTTTTAAATAATCTTTCATTATTCTCTGATTTCAAAATACTCTCCCAAATCTTGTCATCGTCATTGCAATTTTCTTTCTTTCCTAAGAGCTGTTCTACACTCGTTGTACTCAATTTGAATCCTTATAAACGAGTTCTGTCATTATATCTTGAGGCTATACTGTCGTTTAACTTTTTTGTAATAGGATACTTTTCTAAAGGAGTAAAAATAGTTTTGAAGATAGTGCCCTTCGTAGACTTTAATGTGTATACACTAAGATTTCTTGAATTTTCCAACAGAAATCCCGTTAGATTTTTCATCATCAGGTTTGGGAGGCTCATGGAGCACAATAGGTTCAGCATCTCCTTCCAAGCCTCGGAGTACATGGAGCACAATGGGCATGTCTTCACCTTCTCTTGCAGCTCCGTCTTCTCTCGGTCCTTTTGCAAGCTGGGTCTCTGCTGGATCTTTTGGTTCATCTTCTCATGTAGATTGGAATACGGGGAACTTGATGACAGAGTGCAACTGTAATGGTATAGATTGGACTTGGGATACGAACCTAGCTTCATCCGAAACTAGCTAGAGTGGGTTATGGTTTGGGCATGAGGATGGGCAGTGCAAATGGCACCTGCACACCAGGGTTGCAGGATAATGGAGTGGTCACAGAAACGTCATCTTCCGCTGGGTTGCGGGATTGGACATCTCCCTTCGCTGAGGACATATTCAGTGTGCCTCGGCAGTTTGGTACTTCTTCTTCTACCTAGGACTGTCTGGGAAAGAGGAGAAAGAAAACACAGATTCCTGGGACTTGATGTTCGGTTGGCCGCGTTGATGGCTTTTTCTTCTTTACCAATCAAAAAATGAATCTATTTGTTTCAGGCTTATGAATATGCTGTTATTTCAATGTCTTGAATTTCTCTTGCATTTTTTTGATCGTGCAATTATGTTGAAGCTGGATCCCACTTCTGGTCAGCATTGACCTGCTGCGGTCGAACAAGTGATCCTGCAGAGAGGCGCCACTCAAACTTACATTTTATTTATTTTCTAAGTGTTGATAACAGATAACGGGGTCTGATAAGGGACCTATAAAAGAAAAAAAAAGAAAACATTTGGAAAAACCAACACAAGAATTTCTACCATCAATGAACTGCTTCTGTTGCTGATTAACCTACAGAACAGTAGCTTTTTGCACAACCTATATGGCTCTGTAAAGCTACTTGATTTTATTGCCTTGTTTGAGAGCTTCCAAAGACCTTGATGGAAAATATAGAATGCTCGAGCCGGTTTGAACATTTTCTGAAGTCCTTGAAAGGAAAAATTGGATGCTTGAGCAGTAAAACAATTACGTCAGTTGGACTGATATGAAATTAATATATTTGAGATTGAGATATTTGGTTTACGATGAATGGTATCAAGACATGCATCTACAATTATTTTTAACAAGCCTTAATGTTTCAAAACTATTTCAGCGTGGCTTTATTCTTAAGAACTATTTTGCATATATCTATATCGACGTGGAAGTCATTATTTATCTGTTGTTCTAACTTAGTGCAGATTCATGATCATGACTTAGTTCATGATTATAAAGTCTGCCCAATTAAAAACTATTCCTTAATTTAAGGTTATGCCACAACTTTATTTTAGATTAAAATAAATTTCCTTCTGTAAAGTTTTTAGATTAAAAGTAATCTAATGGGACACTTTATTTTATGAAGTACATTGCATACGAGATATGATTTTAACTCCTTGTAGATGGAGTTGATATTTTGGATAAACCAAACAATGATATCTACAGAACATTAACCATAATATGAACAACATCGTCTATTATTTTTGTAAAAGATTTGTAAGCAAGCATTTTATGGAAAAACAGAGAAACAAAAGAGAGATATAACGCCTCCTGAAGACATACTTCTCTCACTCATTCTCTTGTCGGAAAGGGAGTCAAATCTGAAACAGTATTATCTCACAAAATCTGAGTCAAAAAGTATGTTCCATACTACATCCATGTGCGTATCCTAAAATGATGATTTTAAGGCTATCATTCCCGAAACTGCATAATAAATCCAAGACTCAAAATATTTACAGCTACAACCTATTGAGAAATATTAAACAGCTTAATTCCCCAACTTATATCCTCGCAATGCCTCAAATGAGGAACAATAGTAGCAGTATCGACTTCACTCTTCGCCTTGCAGTCGTAAACTGGAGGAGCATGAAAACAAGGCTCCATTGACATGCCTCGTCCACAAACAGGATCTGGGATTGTTCCATTTATCTTGTATAGTATCCATGGCCTTTTACCTCCGAGACCTTGAGCTACATAGCCAAAGGTTGACCATGCGCTGGTGACTAAAACATCCGTCAGACTTAGAAGATTCATTTCTGCCCACGCCTTCTTGTTGTGCAAATTATTCTCAGATTGTTGCTCTTCTTCATGACTGGGTTGATAGACTGCAATCACTTCCCCATTCAAAGTCGGATGCTTTAGATACATACTCTTCATTTCCTCAAAGTAATCAGGGATCAAAGAGGTTATAAGAACAGCCTTCGATATTTTTTTTGGGTATTGAGCAGATACAGACTTGTCCATATCCACTTCAGGTAACAGCTTTTCCTTGCGAGCACAGGTCAAAATTTGATCCATAACATATTGAAAAGGACTAGTTTCATTATCAAACACTCTTATTTGGATGCCAATTCGCTCTTCCACTTCGGCCAGGTAATGCTTGTAGTATGTAGTGATTAGTTTCCATACTTCATTAGAAGGGTGAAAAAGATACCTTCCCAGGTGATGGAAAACAGTTTCTTTGTCTGGAAATAGCTTGTCTAAATCTTCCTCAAAAGAAGACATCAGGAAAAGAGATGGAAGAAAGTAGACATTTGATTTCATAATCAACCAGGGTATTTTTCTCAGAACAATTTGATCTTGATCACAGAAAAAGAGTTTATCATGATGATCATAATCATGTGATAGATATAGATAAAGATGTGATGGCAGCAACTCCATTGAAGAATTTATCGTGTTGTTCTTTAGCATATTCCCATAACTATGAGGATAATCCTGCTCAAAACTGTAGAGCTGGTTCTTGAAGGGAAAATCCATGGGCAATATCCATGATGCATCTGGAAATGGCTCGCAGAAAAGACCAGACATATCTGGTTCTTCATTAATGAGAAGAACTCGGTTTGTAAGGACAGCATAAAGAAAAGCCGAAGTTATGCTCAATATCCTGTTTCCCAGGCCACAGAAAGCTACCCAAACAACATATTTACACTTAGAGGAACTGTCAATTTGACCAGACATCAGTTGTTTTATGCTTCTTTTGTATGCTTCGGTGCCAGGTCCACAACTTTTATGAAGCTTTTCATAATCTCTTAACTTGGAAACAAGGTATGAAGAAGGCTTATGGGGTGAGGATTTACGATAGGAGATGGATTGGTACCTGCTTAAGCAAGATGCTTTTCTGAAGTTAGGTGCCAGAAGTCCACCAAGCAGTTTGTCACCATTAAGTCGATAAGAATCATGTTTAAAACCTGAAAAATAGGAAGAAGACAATTTATATTTAGCACATATAAGATTGCAAATGATAGTGGATATAAGGCAATCAATACAAGGAACATGCACTTCTACTTTATAACAGGAGCCTGAGACCAGGTAAAATACTAGACCTTAGTTCTACTATCGTGTTAGTTAATCACTTGAATAAAAAATACTTTGACGATAAGGATATGATTTTCGGGTCATGGTGGTTTTACTTACTTTGAAAGTATAACAGCTAAAACCAGCCACTCAATATACTTGCTAACTAGTGATTTCATTCTCCAACGATACTCTGTTTAGGTCACACACCTCAATCCCAAACATACCTTAACAGCAACATAGACTTGTAATATGGAGAACATCTCCTTGCTATGATCGGCGAAACACTTTCAATCTGATTTGTATCAGCTTATTTACTAAATTGCAGCTCCACGCTTAAATGTTCATTATTTAGGTCTCATTAGGACCAAAATCCCCAACCATGACAATAATCTTAACTGGCAAAATCTTTAGCTGATTTTATTTTAATAGAGTTTTCTACCCCAACCCTCCATCGAAACATCAAAATAAACCACATAAACCGATATATTTTCAGGAATCCAATCCATATCACTCTTCAACCAATAAATTAATAACTTGCTGTTACTGATATGGCTTGCAAGTTATCTTTCAAGAATATGGTAGAAAAGAAAAACAAATCTGTTGAAAATTAAACTAAACCAGCAATGAACTTACCAGCGGCAATGATTGGATAGAGCCTTTCATCTCTGCAAATCAACAGGAGTATGAACAGAACGGGCAAAGCAATAAACAAAACCGCCAGTTTCGGAAACCTTGACATGCTGAATCCGTCTCTCTTCATCTGCAAGTTGAAAACTCTTCGTGATTGCTTGCGATTTGAGCACTGAAGGAAACCGTCTGAAAACATTTATGTCGCTGTAAACAGTAATTTATTCATATGTTAAATGACACCCACATAATATAGTGGTCAACTGATAATAACATCGAAAGTAATCAGACTTAAGGACCTGGTAAGGGAAGAAGACGATATAGGCAAAGTGGGATCTTCTGATACGTCCGTCATACCTTGGAAGTCCATTTATTTGCCTAATAAAAGTCTTTTCACAGTTTGGCAGGTATTAATATGATATAATATTTTCTGGGGATAACGTCATAAACCCTAAAGAAAATTCAAATATGGGAGAGATAAGGGACTGCATTGACTTTTTCTTTAATTTAGCGAGGTAAGGAATGACTCATCAGAATAAATTAATCGAAGGAACCGACCTTAAATAAAAATTATAGAAAATATATATATTTTTTATAATTATATTTAATTATTAAATATAAAAATAAATATATAAAATATTATTATTTTATTAAATTTTTATTTAATAAAAAAGTTTTAAATGACACAAATTTAAATTTTAAGATGAGAATGTGATAATATCCTTCAATTAATTTATTTTTTAATTTAATTAGTAAAAAATTGGTTGACTTTAATTAAATTATCATGTTTTTGCATGTTTGTAAGCACAATTCTATTATTAATTTTAATTTCTTTCCTTGACTTTATGATTATGAATTTTAATAAATATTATTTATTTAAGTTCATCCATTTGAAAATTTTTCTTTATTAACATGTCATCTAATTTGTATCTCTATCCAATAAATTAGTTTTATTACATAATTAAATAAAAGAGAATGTAATAATCTCAAAATGATAAAAAAAGAAAAGAGGAGTTAAAATTTCAAATGAAATAGATTCAATAGGCCAAAACATGAATATTGATACCAAAATATTAATAATTAAATAAAATATTTAAAAATTAGACATGATACGAGTATAGAATGAATAATAGGTGAAATAAAAATTTTGGAGTTGAACCAACATGACATAACACGATGGATACTTCTATATCTTGTGGACGCAAATGCACATGTGCACACCACAGCCCTAGCCTAGTGACAGATTGAATAATTTATTTTATTTCAGTGAACTGAAACGATAAAATATACGTTTTATATGCTAGCCAGAAAGTTTAACATTAACAAAGGCCGTGGTGTGGACGGCAATTAGGTTTAAAAGAGAAGGGATCTTATTGTATTGTTCGAGAAGTTTTGGGGAAAAATGAAATTATCCTTTTCGGCTAAAACAAACGAAGAAAACAGCGGAACTGAAACCCTCATTTAAACACATATAATTGTTTGTTTCGGGTACAGGAACAACATTTGTAGAGAGAGAAAGAGAGAGAATCCATAAATAAAACCAAAGAAAAATAAAAATTAAAAAAAAAATTGAAAGCAAAAACAACGAGCGATAGAGAAGGCATTAAGCACGAACGCCCAAAGAACTACTCTTATTCATCATCATCATCATCATCATCATCATCATTATCATCGATTTCTCCGTTTTCAGGTTCGTTGTGGGATCATTTTTCTCTTTGGAAATTCATTATTTTTCGTATTTTTCACAGTAAAAGATCCCCGATTTGTCTAATTAATCTTCTATGTCATGTGGTTTATTATTTATTTAATTATTTTTTTATCTTTCTATATGGGTTTTATTTTATTTTCTTACTCACGTAGTGGGTGCGGTGTATTTATATTGATCTCTCTCCGATTTGGGTTTTGCATGTGGGATTTAGTTGGCAGAGATCTAAGCCTTGTGGTTCCATTTTTGCAGTCAAATTATGCATTTTCTTTTGGGATTTTGTAAATTTTTTTCTGTTATATCTTGTATCTGGGTATTTTTTTTCTCTGCATAGGAATGGGGAATTTGCGAATTGGATGAACATCTACGAATCTGTTTTCCTTTTTTCGTTAATTTTTTTGTTTTTATTTGATTTGTTTTTTTCTTCCAATGGGAAATGCGTTGCTACTAATAATCTGAACTTGGTGAATGATGCCGTGTTTGAACAATGCTGTAAGTTGCCTAGCCTTGTTTTCGTGCAGTATTTTACTTATGGGTTCATCATTGAATTTGTTGGGGCAAGTTGTGTGCATGATAATATATGGGCATGCTGTGAATTGTTCATGTTTTTGAGATTTTTCAATTTGAGGTTGATTGAGATTAATTCCAATAATTTTATATGCAAAGGAAGCACAAAATGTGAATGATGCTTTGTTAATAATTCATATATCTAAATACTTCAATTGTCGCATATAGTTTGCATTTGGGAAAATCTGTGTGATAATTTCATTTACTGCTTGAATTTTCCTCTTGTTGTTGTTTACTTTATGACATTAGGCAATGAAATTCATTCTATTCTTTAGTGTGGTTGTAGTTTTAGATTCTTCTCCACATTACACCTTTTTTTTTCCTCCTTACTTTTTAACATCTTTAACTCTATTGTGATATTAACTAAAGGCCCCGTTAATACAAAAAAATATTGATGTGAGGTTCTCCCATCATAAAAAATATAGTAATTGATACACGATCTACAAACTTCAAATTTTGGGTTTTTAGATGTACCAGTGATACTGATTGATTATACTAAAATATTGAGGAATGGCAGAACTTTTATTAATCACTTGATAGCGTGCACTTCATTGGAATCTGAATTCAGAAAAATGATATTTTCTTCTTCCCTTGAGGGCATTGGAAGGCAATGCATTGATGTTGACAAAACCTGTCACTGTGAGCCAATTGTTCCGTGTTTATTGCACTCCTAGATTGATTATAGTCCCTTATAACTACTCTTACGGGGCTATTGTGTTTCGGAAAATTTTATTTGTTTTATTATTACTGCCTGTCTGCATTAATAACTGCTAATGGCATGCAAACTCCTTGAGGCTGTTTTCATCAAGTTCTTTATGGATTTATGAAATTGAAAGATGGGAAGCTTCCCCTGTAATTGAAGATTGTTGCCGTATCAACATAGTTTCTGAATTATGATCACTGCATTCTTTTAGAGTATTTCCTAGGTTTACAATTATTTTTGTTTCAAAAGCATATCTTTTTAACTTTACCAGTTAATGGTTTATAATATGTATTTCATTATGTTTTATTTCATGATAACTTTATTTGGACAGTATATCGTGATATGCAATATCCTACCATTTAATTTTTTAGTTACTTTTTCAGAATATCATTCGATCTAAACAGAGAAAAATGTCTCCAGCATCAAAATCCAAGTCTAAATCCTCTGGAAAAGCTGCCAAGGAGCAACAAAAGGCTTCAGTTAAGCCTACCGGATCTACTAACACTGGAAATGGATTACCAGCTAGTGCTTACAATCCAATATCTGGGACGTTCCATACCTTAGACACATCATCCATTGCGTCTTCTCCACCTTACCATGATAATAGTCGGTTCCGAAATATTGATGACACAGATGAGCATTCTAGTAGCCCACATGGAACAATATCCGAGTATGATTCGATTTCCAACAATGGCAGCTGCTCAGGTGAGTCAGAAGACCCAAAAGAGAAGTTTTCCAATTCAACTGCTAGGCAGGAACCAATACCAGGTTCCGACAATGACAGGCGAGAAAAAATTCGTGCAAAGAATGAGAGAAAGCACCAGCGTCAGAAAGAGAAGCGGGCTCAGGAGTTGCATGAACGCTGCTGTGGCTATCTAATGTCAAGAAAACTGGAAGCACTTTCTCAGCAACTTGTGGCAATGGGGTTTTCATCTGAGCGGGCAACCTTGGCTCTAATGTTGAATGAGGGCAGGGTAGAGGAATCAGTCAATTGGCTATTTGAAGTGAGTGAAGAAGCTTGTAATAAAGACCCTAAGCTTGAAAGCAGTGGGAACTTGAAGATTGATATTAACGAAGAGCTTTCACGCATCTCAGCAATGGAAGTTAGGTATAAATGTACAAAGCAAGAGGTTGAAAGAGCTGTTGTTGCCTGTGAAGGTGATCTTAATAAGGCAGAAGATAGTATAAAAGTGCAGAAGCAGGAACCACCTGCTACTATGCTGAAGCCAGAGGACCCTGCTGACACCAAAAACCTGGTAAGACCGGTAGGAAAACTTGCATCTTCTGTTACAATACAGCAGAGAAGGAATGATCGAGATTTTAACCATACGAAGGTGGCAACCACAGGTCCATCAACTTTTTCGGAACCTGGAAGTAGAAACCTGCAATCTCCAGTTACAAATCAACCAAAGCCACTGGCAGATAAAAGGTGGACTGCTAGTGGTTCAAGTCTTGTTCCATCAACGGCAGCAACACCTATGCAGGTAGTATCCCCTGCAAAAGTAGAGGTTCGGCATGCTATTGTTGGAAATGAAATAAAAAGTAATCAGCAAGTAAGGGAGCCTGTGATTATGATGCAGCACCGTCAATCCCTGAATGCCAAGCAGATTCCAATCTCTAGTGTAACTGCATCACCTTCAGTGACAGCTGGATGGTATGCAAAAAATGTTCCAGCTGTTGAAAATGTAAGGCCAAATGGGAAGGTACTGCAAAGTACGGGAAGTGTTAACACAGAGAACCAAAGGTCGGACCAGTTCTTCCGACAAGCTCCTTATAAAGAAATCCCTCACATGCACAACCAGGTAGATTCTTTTTCAGCTACTTTGGGAGGTTCATGGAGCACAATAGGTTCATCATCTCCTTCACCTACAAATCCGTCCAAGCCTAGGGGTTCATGGGGCACAATGGGTATGTCTTCACCTTCACTTGCGGTTCCATCTTCTCTTGGGCTCTTTGCAAGTTGGGGCTCTACTGGAGCGTTAGGCTCCTCATCATCTCATGTCGATTGGAATACAGGGGGCTTGATGCCAGAGTGTGACTATACCAGTATAGATTGGACCTTGGATACAAACTTATCGTCATCAAAATCTAACGGGTTGTGGTTTGGGCTATCTTCTCTATTGTCGAATGGTTCTAGCATGAGGATGGGCAGTGCAAATGGCACCTGCATGTCTGGTTTGCAAGACAATGGAGTGGTGGCAGAAACATCATCATCTTCTGGCTTGCGCGAGTGGACATCTCCTTTTGCAGAGAAGGACATATTTAGTGTACCTAGGCAGTTTGTTACTTCTCCTTCTCCTTAGGACTAGCGATAGGAATATGGAGGAAGGGAAAGAAAACACCAGCTTGCTTATCTAGTTGGTGTTTGGTTGGCTGTTGTGATGGTTGCTTCTGCTTTACCAGCCGAAAGTGAATCTAGTTGTTTCTGGCTTATGATATGCAGTTATTTATTTCCTTATCTTGAATTTTCTCTTGCATCGTTTTGGTTGTGCATTGAATATTGATCTTGCCCTGTTCTGTTCAGCGTGGCCGGTTAGGATCCAATGTCCTATCCCATGGAGAGGTGCCATTCAAACCCCACATTTGTATTTTATCATACTCCATTTTCAAGTATTTAACCATCAAAGCTTTAGTGATAATAAGGGTTGATAAGATAAAAAGTCAAAAGGTTGAATAGCATCACTCTATCCCACTGGGGATTGTACAGAGACTTGCTTAAAAACCTGCTGGAACTGGTACAAATTGCGGAAAGAATAGGTCAGCTCAACCGATCCCTTGGTAAGCTGACGATACAGAGTTTTATTATATTATTGAACAGCGTCTGTTTTGGAATTCATAGTCTTGCTTTTAGTTCATAAAATCATTGACTGCCTACAGAAAATTAACCTAACTTTGAGAATCATTTTCCTGCAGACCATGATTCTCTGGATCTGTTTGGTTTTCTTGTCTTTTGCTTTCGCATACGACTGGAAAAATGAAAGGGAGCTTTGAGCCATGGACTGGTTTAAATGTATTTTAACATTAATCTGACACTTAGAATTCCCCTGCAAATTGCTTTTAGCTGTGAACCCAGACAGTATATATGTGAAACTGTTAAAAGTAGTCTTGAAAAAAGACAGGAACTTGTTCATACCAAGAGCAATTATTACTGGAACTTGTTCAATAAGCTGAGACAAGGCTCTCCACATATAGTTGCCATTCAAACTCTGTACAACTATTTACTTCGAACCCATAAATCTCAAAATCCTTACATGTTCCATCTTCTGCATCAAAACTTACCAAATTTTGAGACTTCAAATCAACCATAAAATTGAATTACTATCCTTCTTCCCTACCAAACCTAATGGTTCTTTCAAAAATATAGAATGTGATTCTGGAAACGAAATTCTACTCCAAGATTCTGGCACACCAATTCCTTCATAAGTGAAAGTTGATGCGTAGGGCTTGACCGGAAGAAAGCAAAAAGACAGTCTCCCATAACTCCCAACAGCTCCAAAGCAATTATTTAAAACATATTTATCAAACATCGAATGCAAGAATAACTCTTTCATACTTCTGAGAACATATAGAAGTTGAAAGCTGCCCAATGGATAACCCCATTGAGAGCATAGCCCTGCCCTCCCAAGTTCGCTGTTTGTAGGTTGTAAATCTTTCAGGAGCAATTAGAGTTTTCCAATTATTGGTTTTCAGGGAGAAGATGTAAGCGATTCCTTCAGAATGAACTTGAACATCTTTGTAGTCATGCGTAGACTTAGCATAACCAAACCCAGTCAAACCTAATATGGCGGCATGCAGCAGTCGCATCGTAGATACTTTTACAGGTGGCATCGGGTGGATGGATTACAGATAAATGTATTATTGTAATAAAAAGACAAGCAAATCAAGCCATTAGTACAATCACGGATCTGAAACCAAGTATCATTATCTTTTATTGGGAATTCAAGGTCTACTTTAACAAATTTGTAATGAGAATTATTATTGGATGCTTCAAGTCGTACGGAGTAAACAAATTTTCTAGCATGGAGGAGTTGTTTTGTTGTTTACGTAGTGATTGAGCGAGGCGAGTTTTGACAAAAGTCGGGATTGTTGATTAAAGACTTGACTGAGTTGGATAAACACTTGATCGAATCAGAGACTTTACCGGCAACCTTGAGAATATGTGGAACATCTCCACGGGTCTCTTCTCGTCTGATGATATTGGAGGACACATGCAAACAATTTTTCTTTCTTGTTTTTTCTTATAACATATATATAATTTATGGTGGAATTAATATATGAATTTGTTTTAGAAACAGAACTTTTATCTTTCCTTTTGGTGTTAGGAAATAAATATATATTTTTAATTTTTGGAAGGTGACTAATTATTAGGTGGAACAATGGGATTTAAGAAAATGTTGCTCGCTTCCTTGAACTTTTAGGTTCTGGAGTTTTACTTTACGTGTTGAAATTGTAGTGTCACATATAATTTCTCTGCTAAGTGGTTCCACGAAATTATAAAATGTCGATTCCGTAATTCAGCATCAAGTCGTATTACGAATTTCTGAGCTTATTATTAACCCGAAAATTGAATCCATTAGATATCAAACTGGCTTATCAAATTATTTCATTCATCTCAAGCAACAGTGAATTAACCGTTCAATCTCAAATATTTTTACGGTCGAATATCGTATCCATACTCAGATAAACTCGATTAAAATTGTCATTTGATCTCTCCTGGCACCAATTTCTGTCGCCTACAACATTGAGCTTCGAAGAAAGATAAAGCATGGGAGATGAAAAAGGGTTGGAAAATTATTGCTGACGGAGAGAGGAAAGGACAACATCTTGGAGGGAGCTGTCTCTTTGCATGGCGGCTTTGAACTCATCGAAGGTGACTTTTCCATCACTATTTGCGTCCATCACATCAAATATTTCATCTAGTTTTCCAGGTTCCGTAATATCAACTGGTAGACAGTCGTCCGGCAAAGCCTGCTCAGTATAATAGTATAGTCTGAGTGTCATATACACTTACTTTCCGTTCAAAGCAATTATAAAATTAAGTTATTGAGAGAAGCAGATAATTTACTCTAAGCATGGATGCTACTTCTTCCTTTGTGATGCACCCAGATCGATCCGTATCATACATCTGTTGTCAAACAATGCACAAATAGCTTAGAAACAGAGATGTATTTCTCTTCCGGGTTTTCTTCAGGGGCAGAGACCGAATTTGAAGGCTGGAGGTTATGTTGAAAGATATGCATGCAGTAGGCATTGAATAAATAGGAAGATATAGAAGAGAATTTGCACCTGGAAACAGAGACGAAGAGCATCATCTCCCTGAGAATTCCTGAGGCTGGAAAATCCACAGAGTATCTCTCTCATGTCTACGGTGCCATCGCGATTGTTGTCAAATAAGTCGAAAATCCTAGGTGCTAGAGGAATTAGAGACGACATATTCATTGCTTTCAGCACCTCCTCAAATTCGGATAGAGTTGCATTGTCCCCTTTTGCACATCTGCACTTTTTCAAACAACTTTACTTATCAGAATGAATCTGTAAACATGATGAATTCTTGAAATCAAAAGCATGTGTTCCTCAAATCATTGCAAATTTAACGTTTCGGGAGAGAACTTTAATTTTTTTTTTGTGCACTTACATTTGCTTAAAGTGTAGTCTGAGATTCTCAATTTCCTGCTCTGTAAGATCATGAGAACCTAATAAATTCTTCAGCTTCTTTGTTCTCAAGAAAATTGTGCTACTCAAAACGCTAGCTATTGCTGCAGCACGAAGCTTGCGACGCGCATTGAAACGCTGTAGTCGCGAAACAATTTCAGCATCCATTTGTTCCTCCTTGGCCGAATCTCCGATCACCCATGGATGAGTAAGTAGCTGTTTTATAGTGTATTAAATTTGATCAATGTTATTAGGGGTTTTTAAATTCATTCAGAATGATACTAACGAGTATCAAACTCTTCTCTGTCCTGTCCCGTGTGGAATGATAATACTGGGCACTTTACGAGGAGTGCTTTTCCTGATACTAGAAGCAGTTACAGAAACATTGTGTTATTATGTCCAAAGAAGTGAGCATAGCATACCTCTTGAGCACTAGGTCTTCTGTTGGGATCAACCGTAAGAAGACTTGAAATCAATTGCTTTGCTGATGAAGAAATGTTTTTCCAAGTCTTTTCATAAAAACTGAAGTCTCCCTGCACAAATAAAAAGTATTTCCTTTGCTACTTAAGAAAAACATGTATAAAATTATAAAACAATTGCAGCAATAATGCATAAATGAAGGGATAGACAGACATACAGCCATTATCATTTGCTGCTTTTGCCGATTTGACTGAGCAATGAAAGGTGGATACCTGAAACATAATACAATCAAGAACATTAATCTCAGAGTATATAGAAGTTGGAATTATCACATACCCTCATCCAAATGGCACCTGAATCATTTTAGCTTCTCAATTCAGTAGTTGATTGTAAAAAGGCACTGAAACTAGGATTATAAAATCGATACAAATTGCATCTTATACTATCTCGAATTTCAATCTTTTTATAAGGGATTTTAACGATTGATCAGTTAATGCTCTAAATTTTTTTTAAAAAAGAAATATCAGTAAAATGGAAATTGAGTAAACATACCCGGAAAGCAAGATGTACAGGATAACTCCCAAAGACCACATGTCACTCTTAGAAGTGATTCTGTCCTGAGCAAGAGCTTCTGGTGAGACATAATCTATGGAACCAAACAACCCTACAACTGGATCTGTATAACCTTCTACAGAACTCAACCCAAAATCCATTATCTTCAACGGAGAATCCTCCCTTTCATTCAAGAACAAACAATTCTCTGGCTTCAAATCCCTGTGCACAATATTTGCCTGATGCAAAGCTTCCAACCCTTCTGCTATCTGCCTGATCACCGCCGCTGCTCCTACCTCAGAATACCTCTCCTGTGCCACAATCCGATCAAATAATTCTCCCCCGAAGCAAAGCTCCAGCACAAGATGAACCCCATTTTGATCTTCATACACATCATAAAGATCAATAACATTCGGGTGAGGAGAAACATTTTCTACAATTTTTCTCATTACCAGGATTTCATTTGTCAGCAAGGCATCCGAAACTGAAACCTGCCTCCTTGTCGGAAAAATTCCTGTTGAAGCTAAGCTTTTCTGGCTGCCCCCCTGACTGCCTGGAAAATTGTACGGAGTTGTTGGGCCAATTCTTCTGAGGGTTTTGATTGCTACATGGCTTTTTTCACTTGTTTTTTTTATGCCTCTTCTTACAACTGAGAATCCTCCTCTTCCTAAAATGTCTGCGACTTCATATTCATCCATAAGTTTCCTTGTTTCCTGTCCCATGGACATAGATTTTCCTGGAAAATGAGCAATGATTTCAGAGGAATGGAATTATCCTGGAGGAAATAAGGAAAAAAAAATGAAGAAAATGGGCAGTTGAATTCAATGATAGAATAGAGAAATTGAAACCTGACAAGGACTGGAAACAGATTGTGATTAGTTTATAGGATTAAAATAAGAGGGAAAATTCAGATGGAAACGAGGGAATATAATTTGGTAGGTAAGAGCTGAGAAGAAGAGACAAGGACAGACAGAGTCAACTGATCCTAAATTTGTATATGAAGTTTCCATATCAATCTATGAAAATCTTTCTTCTGTAATTTTGTATACTTTATCCGTTCTTCTGATAGTCTGATTCACCATGCAACCACCCCACCCCCTTTTTTTTTCTTTTTCATTTATCCCTTCACTTCTTAAGTAGGTTCAACTTCACCAGGTAATCATATCATATGCCTATTTAAATAGTAATTACATAGTATTATGTATATGTAATGATTATCAAACGTATACATTAGATTAATGACGGCATAAAAATAGAGTAAAATTAATCTGACTTGTGGTTATGTGAAGCTATGTAATTGAATGGTGAACAGTTGAAATATTTTATCAAAAAAATATATTTTTATATGCACAAACTCCTTCTATTCAAATTTCTCTAATGTCGTTAAAGGTAAAAAGTATAATACGAATTTCTTAAGAAAATTAACATTAAATACATATGAAAGGAAAGTAGTATGTTAAATATTATATTGACATTCTAATTACCATAATTAAAAAGTTACCGTTAATTAATAAAAGAATCATGATTTCAACCAGATGAATTATATTTACATTTTGGTTTTCTAAATTTATGGGTCGAAAACTCGGAATCGCGTGTTTAAATTGTAAGGCCCAATATCCAAATAAGTCGGACTTGAGCCTGGACCAAATAAGATCGGGTTTGGGTTGGAGTTGATCGTATTTTTATTTTTTTTTTTTCTGGGGACACGTTGAGAATATTTTTATTACAAAACGATCATCCTTTCTGTAATATATGCAATAATATAACAAAAAAGTCACTTTTTCATAATTAAATAAGTTTTTTGAATATATATATATATATCCGAAGGCTTCGTCGACACTCGACAGAATCGTATATTTGCTGTAAATGCTCCGTCAGGATCTTTTGAAATTACTAGCGTTAATTATTCGTATGCCGATGACAAGACACCCCATTTTGATGATTCTATTCCATACCCGTCAGCCTTAAAAAGAATAAGCTTTGCTTCCTTCTGTAAGTTATATATATACATGGGGTCGGGATCAGGTCATTCTCGCTCTCACTGCTCAGCCCTGCTATTTGTGCCCCTTTGACGCTCAAATTTTACCTCAAAACAACACTGGGAATCAGTCTGGTACTCTCCGATCGATAAGTTCTTTCCAACTTGTGTTAATAAAATAAAAATGAATTTTAGTTTTTATTGACCATTCATATCTCAATTTCAAGTAATATTATTTATGGGTATATTATTCTTTTTTCCATACCTCAAAATTGACCCACGTTTCTATACTATAATAGGCAGAAAGATACTCCAAACATGTAAAAAATGTTAGGAAAAAGACCTTTCACTACCACCAACCACACGGATATATATTTTTCCATAAGACTACTTTCATTGAATTATTCCTTTTTTGAATGACCAATTTTTCTCAATCTTGGTCCCCTCGGTTCGGAACAATTGAAGAAGATGGGAATAGAGCCATTCATTCTCAATATCGTGTAATAAAACTAAACACTTGGCTATCACATATTAAATTTGCGTATGAAATTTATATCCCGATTGATATATGCGTAAGTCTTTTACTTCTTTCATCCAATCATCATATAAATCATATGAACAAACATAAAAATGAAATAAGAAATCCGATAAAGTGGTCAAACAACCATAACAACAATGCAAGCAAAAATGTAGTAAGTGTTACCAACGGAAAAACAACATATATAAAAAGAAAGTATGTGCACATAAGGTATATGTATATGTATATAAATAACTACATGCCAATGTCAAAAGTAGCAACAACAAATGTGCCTAAACTTCAACAGCAGTATTGAACATTGGGTTAAGGGTTACTTACCAAATCTTTATTACCCTTATTCCATACTGCACTGAACGCAACCTAGATAACCCTAGACTTCAAACAAACCCAAGTTTACATGGGTTTTAAACATCTAAAACCTGAACATATTTAGGAATCAAATTTAAAAAGAAGAAAGCCTTACACCTCCAGAGCAGAACTTTGCAATTGTAACCTTCCTCCAATAATGTACAGCCTTTCTCCCTTCTGTTGAATGGAGGTTCAAGGTCAGCTACATTCTTCAAAGGTACCACATCGATGCATCTTGCTTTGGGATAGGATCCATAGCATAATCAACTGATGCCAGGTTGATTGGAGAGTTAAATCTGAAATCAGCAATATTATCACCAGGATTGGTATCAAACGGTGAATCGAATGCTTTGCACTGGTCAAACCGAATTTCAGCTGAGGAGAAAACAGAGTTGTTCATTGACATGTTGGATTGCCCGTGCATGTTGCCTCCCCCCATAACACCTTGGTTATAGAAGCTATCATCCAGCTGAAGTTGAAATTTCTGTTGCTCCTGCTGCTGATTCTGTTCTTCCATAACATTCTGACCACCAGGATTCATACTCTTGTTCGGCTGAAGATTAGTATCATAGAATGACATCAGATCAGAAATCATCTTTTGACCATCATCAGGAAGTCCAAGTCCTGATACATTAAATTGAGGCTGAGTCTGGTTCTTTGCCGGAGTTGCTGGCTTAGGTTGAGTTGGTTGAGCAAATGGTAGAGAGAAAACCCCAGCTTGGTCGTTATTAATTTGGAAGTCTGACATACCAAACCCTTGAGAAGAATTATTGCGATAAGGGCAATTCAACTGGTGATTGTTTCTTGAAGTCCTATCAAGAAACCCAAGGCGGAAGTCATTGTAGGGGCACTGGGGAAACTCACAGGTATATATCTTTTGATCCATCATCATATGTGGCTCATCACTGAGCTTCCTCTTCGGAATGAAATCTGAGTTGGTCTCAACAACCTCCCCCTTGATTTGAGGGACCAAGGATGGAGTCATCATGTGCCTATCTCTCAATCCCACAGCACCCAAGCCAAAGAGATTGACATCATGAGGCTTAAACTCCTCCACTTCAACATTTCTTTCATTGTCTACTCCTTCAACATCATAATCACTGGTATCACTAATGATGAAAGAACCACTTCCACCGGCAGATGCAGGAGGGCAGCTATCAGGATACAGTTTTCTGGACAAAGCTTCTTCCTGATTAATTATCGCCAACCATGTGGCACTTTCCTTGGCAGTCATCTTATCCTGCAAGCATTTAGATTGACGAACAAGCTTCCGAATCTTGGCAATATCAGGGGACATGTGCTTGATCACTGCTGTGAGAACACCCACTTTCCATGCTTTCTTCAAATCATGAGGCTTCTTGTAAGGGGGAGGACCCTGATCCTTAGGCAAACCCAACTGAGGCCACCACTCCTCCTTCCCACTTGGCCACCATGGAGGAGCAACACCTTTCTCTAGTGGAAAACGCCTCTGAGGCGGATCACAGTGCTGCATCAGAGCAGACAAAAGAGAACCAAGAGTAGTATCTTGAAGCTCTTGCAAAGTGTGAGGAGTCGACACCACAGTCCCAAAATCTTCGTTCTTTCCAGGGATGGCGTGATCAGCCTGATACTTAGCAATTGCGGCAGGGCCATTCCGGTCAAATCTGACTTTTTCCTTCCACCAAGCTCGAAGGTTATCAGATGCCCCAGTCACAGGCTTTCCTTTCTCAGGGATAATTCCATATACAAAACCCTGAGCCTTGCAAACTTCCATCATTTTCAGCATATATTTCAGTATGCCATCTTGTGCCCGAGACATTTTCTTCCTCCGGGCTTGCTCCTGAGATTGACGCTGCTTTGCACTGTCAACTCCTTCCTTGCTCTTGTTCTGTTCTTTAAGCCGCCTCAGTAGCATTCGGTCTCTCCACATCCTCCTCTCAAGCTCATCAACATCCACTTCATCATCGCTACAATCCTCCTCCACCACCGTCTCCGTTTCATGGCCCAGAACAGCCTCTCCTTCCCCAGGAGCCGAGAAGAACTCAAGGTTTCCACAGAACCCCATTTCTTCTAAGATTCCCATTCACTATAGCTACAAAATCAACCCCTGATTCCAATCTATACAGAAACCAGGTGAATTTGACTTTGCTTTTCTTCGCACACAATATACTGCTCAAATATTAGGAAAATGGAGACCTTCACAACTTAGAAGTCGATGCAGAAAACTAGATCAAGTGTGAACTCCTGCAACTTAAATAAATAAATAAATAAATAAACAAATCCAGTACACTGAATCTGGAATCTGAAGTAATTTTAATTCAATAAGATACATACCAAAGTAAGAAATCCACATAAAAGCCATAAATTAGACAAATAAGACAAGTAATAGAACAATAAATGTAACATTAACCAACACTGGCATAAACTGGCCAGAGAAATCCAAATTCACAAATTAATAGATCATGATTCATAATTAATGAAATTTATGAAGGAAAAAAAAATTGACCAGAGGATTACCAGATCTGTGGGCACACGCATAGACTAACTAGGGAAATAGATAAATGATAACAAAATAACCACTAGTTTTAGCTTATCACACAAGCTTACAGCCAGATTCCCCGCTAACTAAGCAAAAAAAAGGAACACTTTTTTACACCACAAGCTTAACAAACACGGAACTACTTACTATACAAATCCGGAAATTTTTTGTTTCAATCATAAAAAGCGCTGTCCTCGCTAGATCAAAACGATCGTTAATTGTAGTAAAAACAAAAAAGCAAAGAAAAAAATTATAGACCCAGAAAGGGAAATATAAAAAGAGAGAGAGAGAGACCGAGCCTGCCTAATATTTCGGTAGATAAAAGTTTGTCAGATAATAAGCTTTTCCGTAGATTATGATGATTTTGATTGTTTCAACCTTTCAGGCCAAGTAGAACAAGTACCGACTTGCTTACTCTTACTACTGTTGCTGATTCTGTGTTTTCAGTAACTGAAATAAAGCTCAAAGCATATCTAGTGGACGATCGGAAAGTGATAGTACCAGATGATTATTTGTTTGTTGTAGCCATGCAAGGCCCTGTCGGCGGCGGCGGCGGGTTAGGCTGCTTAGCTTAGACAGAGAGAAAAAAGAGAAGAGTGTTGACGGACGTTGATCTGGATTTTCTATTACAGGGGAGAAGAGAAGAAAAGGAGAAAATACGAGTACAGTAAAAACTTTTATGTAATAACATATTTAATCATGGTCAGCTTCAGTTTTAACCGCGGTTAAGCCGTGGGCTGTCGTTTCGTTTGGATTGGATTGGATATGTAGAGTTGAGTTTAAGGGACT
This sequence comes from Melia azedarach, assembly GCA_028052125.1. Classification (NCBI taxonomy): domain Eukaryota; kingdom Viridiplantae; phylum Streptophyta; class Magnoliopsida; order Sapindales; family Meliaceae; genus Melia; species Melia azedarach. The sequence continues at coordinate 5,839,094 of CM051397.1, forward strand.
CCCTTGTGTGTTGTTTGCTCATATCAAACTAAGGTTACTCAGCAAATCATATTATACGTGGCAAGATATTAGAGACTACGTATTTAGATATTAAAATTTTATTATTTTATTATCTTGAAATTGGCACAAGTATAATAGTTTTTCAACTGCCAATAGAATTTAATAAGGACAGCAGGACGGCGTGCGAACGTGCGAAGGGGCAATCAAAATCAGCGCCTGATTACTGACTGTTCATTTCTTTTTTATAAAATTTAAATTACCATTTTACCCTTAACGATCTCCATTTAATGAAAAAAATTTGTCGCTAGATTTTAGTTAAGTTCCCCCCCTTTAGGGACAGATTGATCTTTCTATGAAAATACCTTAATTCGTAAATATATTTCTAAAATAGGCTTTCATATACTCAACAAAAATCAATTATCGATAAAATATTACAAAATAAAAATTAAAACTTAGAAAAAAGTATAATTCGTATTTAATGGAATTAGCAAAAAAAATAAATAGATTGAGTGGTGGCTTACGTTTCTTTGAGTTGGGAGTAATTGGTGCCTTTGACTTTAAAATTTAGGGATATTACCTATTACAATTAGTCAAACTTCTCAGAAATTTAATGAAAAATTAAGAATAATATTGATATATAATGTATAGCACTAAAGCAAGTCAATATACATGGCTTAATTAATACATAACCTCAATCCTTCTAAGTACATGTCATTTGGACAATAAAATAACGTTTTATTTTAATCATTTGATATTTGAAAATTTTATATTAAAAATTTGAGTTTTTTCGTACATGAATTTACTCAAATTTCAAATATATTGTTATATGTGTCATTATTATTGGTATGTGATTAATTTTTCTTTTGATATTTATTTATTGACTACTAATCATTCCTTCAATTGAATTTTTTTATTTTCACGATACTAATTATAATTTTTTTTTGAAAAATTATTGACAAAATAACTAGTTTATAGTTAAAAATTAATCGAGATCTTTTTAAATTAAATGTTTTCTTATTTCATTAGGTTAGATCTATTATAGTATTTTTAAAATTTTGTGTTCATAATATGTCATCTCTACTTTTTAATTCAAAAAATACTATTTACTAAATGTTTTAGGATAAAAATTTAATTTTTTGTATATATATATATATATATATATATATATATATATAGATAGATAGATATGCACGCAAAAGGAAGTAAAATATTACTAAGAGTAACAAATTTAGAGTACAACACGATTATTTAACACGAATTTAATGTGATTAAATATCCGAATTTAAAAAAGTTGACACGAATAATAATTGTGTTGTTTTCGTATTGAATAATTAATATTCAGTGTTTGATCTTTTTAACTCATTTATTTATTTAAAATATAGTCAATTAAATAAAAGATAAACAAATGTGTCTGAATGAATACATTTTAATGTAATATTAATTTATTTATATTAAATAAATTCTTAATATAATGATTTAATTATCACACACACATATATATATATATAAAATATTTTAACAAAATATATTATTTTTTAATATCTTAAGAACTTACAACCATATAACTCTAATAATTTCTAATTGAATAATTATTGTTTAACTAAATAATCATGTATAAGTAAATATTTTTATTTCAATAAATAAATAGGGTGTATTTATATTTAGATTTTTATTATAATAATAAACAAACCATATTGGAATAGAAATTAGTAATAAACAGTGTGAATACAAAGACACTTTTAAGAATAAATGAACCTACTAATCACGGCTCTTATCAAGGGTTGATGAACCTAATTATAAAAGGTGGTGGGAAGTGGCCCACGGTAAAAGTAAAGGAAAGAATTTTGGAGCTATAAATAATGTTTGACCAGAATGACTCATTTATATCATATTAGCACACGTGGGGGTGGGGCATATCATTTCTTGTTTTACGTGTGATAAGCTATGACCAATTTTTGCGCGACTTTGATTGATTCTTCTTCAAGAGAGAGTAATGGCGTTGGATTTATTACCACGTATTATTGTGTTGTTTTATTTAGATTATTATTTATGTATAATGGTTGGGTTTTATTTCTTTCATTTGATGGTTGATAGAATTACCAGATTATTTAAAAAATAATAAAAAGTGAGTGCTATTACCTTAAAACTTTGGGTCATAGGAGAAGCTTATGCTTTTGTCAAATTTTAGGAGACAAATTGTTTATGGTCTAAAATTTTATGATTTGTGAACAGATTTTTACTGTAGAATTACCAAAAGTGTATTGAACGGGGTAAAAATAAAAATAAATAAAAAAGAACTGAAAGTCCATAGCAGCCGCATTTGAAGATTATCGCATGTGCTACTTTCACTGAAGCTATCCACTCATAAGTCGACACGTTCCATAAAAAGGGCCCACACCATGGCTTGATGGTGGGTTACGCGTCATCTCATTTAACTCTTTTGTCTATTCAGTTTCGATAAAAGTACGCAAGTGGGTTAATATCTCTGGTCTCTCCGTCTCTGTTTGCTTTGCTTTGAAAAGGATAAATAAATAAATAAATAATTTTATTTATTATTTTAATAAAAATTAGTTCACGGTAATGAACTAAATTTTACGTGTGTCAAGAATCATATTTATTTTAGTATTTATATGTATATGTGACATGTCAGAAATACTTGAAACAACTAACTAACTAACTTTGAGATTGCTTTTGGAAACTTTTAAGTACATATTTGTTTTTCATAATGTTTAGTAACATTTTTTTTTAAAATAATGTTCATATTTTATTTTTGCCACTATTATTATATTGTTAAATATTTATTATTTGACGACAAGAACGTGTATTTATGATCCCAGGAAAAGAAACTTGGAAGTCATCAGAAAAAGTCTTTCATCGCTCAAGTAAAATTGGTTTTTCTTACAGCGATAGGATTTTGTAATTTTATTTGTTTGCTGTTTCGTGGAAACAAAATTATCTGCGAAATGGAAATAATTTCAGATAAATTATTATTATTATTATTATCCTTCAAATAATACTAATTTATTTTGATACCAAATAAATAGATAAGAAAGCGGTCTATGCCTAATTTTGACCGTAAAAGAACATAAATTATTCGATTGATTTGATTGGTTTCTGCCTCCAAACATTAGTTCGTTCTCGTGTGCTCTTTTATTTTATTGGATGGTTGTCTGACACTCTTCAATCATCCAGATTATTAAGTCTTCCTAACCTTGTGTTTTCTTTTCAACAACCAAAATTGTCAAAGACACTATTCAGTTTCCCAATACAAGAAAATACGTTAGGTGGCCAAATTTTATTATTATTATTATGATTTTATAAAATCTCTTCCAATCTATATGTACCATGCAACAGCCTGATTTTAATTTGTCTATAAACTCTGATTCTACTTTTATGTAGCCTGGAAGAAAGTAGTTAGTGATTGGCATTAGAGAATGGTAACAAATTTTTTTTTTACTTCTTCCATCTATTCATCATCATATATAAGAACAATGAGAATCAAGATTCCCAACAGTACTAATCCAATCTAGCAACTTCCCCGGAGAATAGTAAGCAAAACACAACATCTGGCCAGCTAAACAAGTACCAGCAGTTATAGACCGGAAACAAACATACATAAATATGTGTACAAAATGTATATGTATATATGTATACAACTACTACATGGCAACATCAGAAAATGTTCCTAAACTTTAACAACAGTACTAAGTTGTGGGTTGGGGGTTCCTTACCAGTTCTTCAATTTATTGCCCTTGTTTGATACTGCAACAAAAGCAACCTAGATAACCCTAGACTTCAAAGAAACCCAAGTTTACATGGGTTTGTGACATCTAAAACTTAACATATTTAGCAACCGAATTTAAAAGGGAGAAGCCTCACATCTTCAGAGCAGAGCTGCCTCATAGTAGTAAACTGCCTCCAGTCATTTACCGACTTCTTCCACTTCTGTTGGGAGACACTTAGAAGCAAAGCATGCTTCATTGCTCAAAGGTACCACATGGATACATCCTGCTTTGGGATTGGATCCAAGGCATAATCAACAGATGCCATGTTGAATGGAGAGTTGAATTTGAAATCAGACATATTATCACCAGGACTGGTATCAAATGGGGATTCAAATGCTTTGCACTGATCAAACCGAATTTCAGCTGACGAGAATACAGAGTTGTTTATTTGCATGTTCGTTTGACAGGGCATGTTGCCTCCCATCATACCCCCTTGGTTATAGAAGCTTTCATCCAGCTGAAGTTGAAATTTCTGCTGCTCTTGCGGCTGATTTTGATCTTCCATAACATTAAGACTCCCCGGATTCATGCCCTTGTTATGCTTATTATTAGTATCATAGAATGACATCAGATCAGAAATCATTTTTTGCCCATCATCAGGGAGTCCAAGTCCAGATAGATTAAAATGAGGCTGAGTCTGGTTCTTTGCTGGGGTTGTCGGCTTAGATTGAGTTGGTTGAGCAAATGATCGAGAGAAAGCCGCAGGTTGCTCACTATCAATCTGAAAGTTTGGCATTCCAAACCCCTGAGAAGAATTGTTGCGATAAGGGCAATTTAACTGGTGATTGTTTCTTGAAGTCCTGTCAAGAAACCCAAGGCGGTAGTCATTGTAGGGGCACTGGGGATACTCACAGGTATACAACTTTTGATCCATCAGCATATGTGGCTCATCAGCCTGCTGCTTCCTCTTCTGAATGAAATCCATGTTGGTTTCAACAATCTCTCCCTTAATTTGAGGAAGCATAGATGTAGTCATCACATGCCTATCTCTCGTTCCCACAGCCCCCAAATTGAAGAGATTAACATCATGAGGCTTGATCTCCTCAACTTCAATATTTTGGTCATCGTCTACCCCTTCAACATCATAATCACTGGTATCACTAACGATGAAAGAACCACTCCCACCAGCAGATACAGGAGGGCAGCTATCAGGATACAATTTTCTTGACAGTGCTTCTTCCTGGTTAATTACTGCCAGCCATGTTGCGCTTTCCTTGGCAGTCATCTTATCCTGCAAGCATTTAGATTGACGAACAAGCTTCCGGATCTTCGCAATGTCAGGGGACATGTGCTTGATCACTGCCGTGAGAACACTCACCTTCCAAGCCTTTTTCAGATCATGAGGCTTCTTGTAAGGGGGAGGACCCAGATCCTTGGGCAGACCCAACTGTGGCCACCAGTCCTCCTTCCCAGTTGGCCACCATGGCGGAGCAACACCTTTCTCTAGCGGAAAACGCCTCTGGGGTGGATCACAGTGCTGCATAAGAGCTGACAGAAGGGATCCAAGAGTAGTGTCTTGAAGCTCTTGCAAGGTGTGAGGTGTGGACACTATAGAACCACAGTCTTCATTCTTTCCAGGAATCGAATGATCAGCCAGATACTTGGTAATTGCAGCAGGGCCGTTTCGATCAAATCTGACCTTTTCCTTCCACCAAGCTCGGAGGTTATCAGAAGCTCCACTGACTGGCTTTCCCTTTTCAGGAATGATTCCATACACAAAACCTTGAGCCTTGCAAACTTCCATCATTTTCAACATATATTTCAGGATGCCGTCCTGTGCCCGAGACATCTTCTTCCTTCGAGCTTGCTCCTGAGATTGCCGCTGCTTAGCACTGTCAACTCCTTCCTTACTCTTGTTCTGTTCTTTAAGCCGCCTCAGGAGCATTCGATCTCTCCACATCCTCCTCTCGAGCTCATCGACATCCATTTCTTCATCACTATAATCCTCTTCCACTGCTGTCTCTGGTTCATGCTCCAGAACTCCCTCTACTTCGCAAGGGGGAGCCGAGAAGAACTCCAGGTTCCCACAAAATCCCATTTCTTCAAAGATTCCCATTCACTGTAGCCACGAAAATCCTTACTTGAACCTTAATCAAACTAGGGTATATTTCACTTTGCTTTCTCTCCCTCTTGCAATTCACAATATCGATGCAGAGAACAGATCAAGTGTGAACTCCTGAAAATAAATTAAATAATAAACCATTTCAGGAATTACAAATCAGGTACATCGAATCTGTAATCAGTAATAACTCCTATTCAAGTACAAATTTTCTCAAGTACAAAATTCACATAAAAGCCATGAATTAGACAAAAAAAGCAAGTAACACAACAATAAATTTAACATAGACTAACATTGCACGATCCAAACAGTTACAAGCACACAAAGAAAGGCAACTGACACAAAAGCTTGGCCATAAAAAGGAATACAAGTACTTTCAAGTAGGCATTAATTTCCAAAATAAATTAAAAAATTATACAAAATGCATAATTAATTAAAAAAAATTTAATGAAGACTAATTGGAAAGAGAAAAATTTGCACCGAAGATTACCCGAGGCCAGATCTGCATATACTGGCATAAGCTAGCTAGAGAATACATAGACAGCAAGACAAGTTCACAATCCAGATTTCTTTCCCACTAAATAAACAGCAAAAGAAAATCTTATTTTTACATCACAAGCTCAACAAACACGTACCAGTTATCTATACAAATCCAGAAACTATGGGTTTCAATCGTAACAATCGCTGTCCTTATTAGATAAAAAATTATCATCAATTGTAGTGAAAAACAGAAAATAGAAGAAAAAATAAATAAACCCAAAAGGGAAATACAGACAGAGATAGGAAAAAGACAAAATACTACCAAAAATTCGAGAGAACCCAACTAAACGACACGAGCTCAACACATGAAACGCAAGGTTAATTTTTTTTTTCTTCCAAAGAGTTATTATGTACAAAACCACATGCTCATTTGTACTACTGCTCTTCTTAACAAAATTAGAATCATCCACGAAATTTTGAAAAAAAAAATGAAGAGGAAAATTATCGTACCAGATGATTGTATGATAGTTAGAGCCATGGAAGATATTCGACGGAGAGGCTCTGACGGTTGATCTCTGCGTAAAGAGGAAGAGACAGAGGAAGAAAGAGAAGTTGGATGGTTTAGTTCTGGTTTTGCTATTAGAAGGAAGAAGAAAAGGAAGAGAAAGAGAAAGATAACCAACAGTAAAAACTTTTTGGTGGCATATTTAACCATGATCAGGTTTCCATTTTTAAACCGTGGTTAAGCCGTGGGTTGGCGTTTGGTTTGGTTAATATTACTGCTGAGTGCTCAGTGACTTTACTTGCGTGTTTTCCTCGTTCTTGAACTACGGTGTGTAATAAAGTCAGAGAAGACGTGGCGAGAAATTAGGACCAATGATTAGTTGATTACGTTTTTTTTTAAAAAAATATTTATTTATTTTTATTATTTTAATATTGAACTTCGTATATATTCAAAGAATTTGTGATTGCAAAAGCATATTCTCTATTTAATTAAGAGAGCAGAGCAATCTCACGGTATTCCCACATGATTACCAATACTTTCAATCAAAGTGTACGGTACTGAAGTGATTTGTTTTTTTTTTTTTTTTCTAACGGTGTGACGATAACACCAGATGATTCCCCTTCAAGATTTAAAATTAAATAGGTGCAGCAGAGTCGGGACGGCGAGAACGTGCACCTGAATAGAAGCCTAGCTTCGTGGAAGGAGTTCAACTATTTATTATGAGTGAAAAATTACACTTCATGTTACAAACTTGCCTGCGCGGCTGGGCAATCCCAGATATTAGTAACTTTTTTAAAAAAAATAAACACTTTGCACCAACTTTCTGATTCTTTTACCGCCTTTTCGTGCGTCACGAGAAAGTTTACGTGCTTGTGATTTTAATTAATTTGGCCTCACTCGAACGGCAAACCAGATTTTTTTGTTATTTTACAATTAAATATAGAGAAAAAAAAACAATCACAAAAACCGACACTAATAGGTTCTGTTTTATTGATAACTTCTGCTTTAAAAATTCAAAATTATCAATTACAAAAATAATATTACATCTTAAATATACAAATTATCCACAAATCATTCGTATTATTCGCACAAATTGACATAACATTTATACAGTTAAAAGAATAAAAATTTAGTTTTATATCCGTTAATTTAGAGAAAAAAATTGTATTATATTTACTCATTTGTGTGTAGTGTTGTTAGGAACAATAATGTACACATATATAATTTTGTTTAGAAATGATATGATAAAAGAATTTTAATTCGTGCATACTATTATTAAACCTATTACTGATAGATATTTTTCATTTGAATAATGGTGTTAAATATATTTAAAAAAATTGGTGAAATAGATGGAGTGGTGGCTCACGTTTCTTTGAGATGAAGTAACTGGGTGGTTTTGTCCCTTTTTATGTTTAAATAAATAAAATGAAGTGGATCTTATCTTCTAGGTCAAAATGCTTCGAAATAAAATCACAAGTCCAACGAAGTCAAATATTCATACATTACATTCGTACATACATACATACGCCTCTAAGTAAATGCCATTTACGCCAACCCATTAAAAAGAAAATCTAAGAAATCAAAATACCGTTAACAAAACAAAAAAGAAAGTAGTCAGTCGTGGGACAGGGTAAAATTGACAGCAGCATAATTCATTTTCTTGTATTGACCGAAGACTTCTTGTAGTAGTAGCAAAGTTTGACGCACGTGGGTGTTTGCATTATGCCAATATCTTTCTCTAGTCATGCTCCTTTACTTTGACATCATTCCAGATTTTTCCGACTACTGTTAATTATTTTTGATAGATTCCTCTTCGTTAACCTCCGGTTATTTATCTTCATTTCACAGCACTTTTGTCTTTGGGCTATACAACAAGTTACCCCAAAAAAAAGAAAAAAAGAAAGCGTAATTAGCAGTATGAGCCGCCGCAGTTGAAGATAAGCCACGTGCTGTCGGTATATGGGGGCCACTTAGAAACTGACACGTTAACTCAACGTGGACCCGACGTCGTCGTGAATGGTGGATTACGCGTCACCTCCTCGAACTCTCTCGTCCTTTTCGTTCGTGCCAAGTCCACACACGCAACTTCATCTGTTGGATATTATATTTTACCATTTATAGTCATCTCCATATTCTCATCCCATCGGCGATTTTCTTCCTTCAAAGAACTAGACATTTAACAGAAATGGGCTTCACTGCTTGTGCGGCCCAGCCCAAATTGTGACAATGACAATAATTTTAAGAAATATACCCCATAATACAAATATTAAACCAATATATATATATATATATATATATATAACAACAAAACTTAATACACAGTTACGTCTTTACAACCGTTGTATGCATTGCCGGGCCTCGTGGCCCCAGAAAATATTATTTAAAGTATAAACATTTTTTTTTTACACTTTTGATTTTTTAAAATAGAATTTGTATACTTTTATCTCTATAAATAAAATTTGAATTGTAGATATATCGTTTGGATTTGGTAGGGGAGAAGAATAACAGTTACAGATACGTTGTTGAATAAATGATCTATGATCTATTCGAAGATGTGTGCAATGATAATTATAATATTCTAAATAAATGCAATGAATGAATGAATCAAAGTTCAAATTCAATATTACATTACATTTTTTTTAACAAGTTTATTATTAATTATAGGCAGGTAGCTACTAGCTGTTGCTTATTATATATTATTTGACGCGTATTTAATTTTTTATTAACTAATTATGTGGTTGGATCAGCTCATTTTTTTTCACGGAGACCGAATATTTGTTAGATACCTTTATTATTTAATTAATTTACTTTAATTAGAGTGGTTCGATTGCTTTCTATTTAAAAGAAAATTTTGTAAAATGAAAGACCAAATTTGATCAAGAGATTTGTACAGGGTTAAGAAAACCAACTTTAATTAATTAGCTATTAAAACAAAACAGAAAATTTGTTTTTGAAAAATATTTAGTATGTGATTTTTGTAGCTTTGTTTTTAGAAATTATTTTGGAATCACGAATTATATATATATCTAAAAAATGTAGTCGATAGACCTTATAAGAAAGGAAGTTTCTAAATAATGTATTAATTTTACAGTAGTCAAAACAAAAGCACAATGTCTTTTTCTTAAAAAAAACACATTATTTAATTTTATGTACTTTTCTTATTTAAAGACGCAAATTAAGAAATTAAAGCATTCCAAGTGTTCTCCGAAGAAACACCAAATAGTATCTACATATATAAATTAATAATCTAATTAAGAAGAATAATCACTTCACCGGAAAGCAGTATAATATTCTTCTCCAATCCCAAACATGAGAAGCACTTCATTATGAAAAGGGCTTTTGCTTCCTATTGCTTGCCCTTAGTGCCTCGCACGTAAGACCACGTTATTATAATATTACTGATTTTAATCTATTCCTGCTGCTTTCATTTCTATATAAAAACAAACTCACCCGCCATACCAAAATATGCATACGAAATCACAAACAGATCAAAATAAAATGCTAAACATGTCTTCCTTTCAATCGTACGGCAAGGTCAACGAAGCCGAACAGGCGAGGCTCCAAGCTCGCCGGAAAACCAGGAGAAGAATCGCCATTATTAGCTTGTCTTCCATCGCTCTAGTTGCCGTTGTAGTGGCAACTGTGGTGGGAGTTACTCGGAATAATTCTGATAATGAAGGGAGTTCCAAAAACGGAGACGGGCGTTCCATTTCTGGGACAATCAAAGCTGTATGTGATGAGACGTTGTATAAGAACACATGTTATGATAGTCTGAGCAATGCGGCTGATAATTCAAGGCAATTACAGCCTGAAGATTTGTTGAAGTTGGCGATCAAAGTTGCATCGGCTGAGCTTTCCAAAGTGTCTAAAAATTTCGGACAGAACAGCACTGTCTTCAGTGGGATCACTGATAAACTGACTGTTGCTGCTCTGCAAAATTGCGGCGAGCTTTTAAGTTTGGCGTTGGATCATTTGGAAGATTCGTTGAAGTCGGGCGCTTCAGTTCTTGAATCTTTTGATGATCTCAAGACATGGCTGAGTTCAGCTGTCACTTACCAGGAGACATGCTTAGATGGCTTGGAGGAAGCACAAGCTGGAATATTATCCAGGGTTTCTGCGTTTCTCAAGAATTCTGGTGAAATGACAAGCAATTCTCTCGCCATTGTGTCATGGTTTTCAAAGGTCGCAAACTCTGTTAAGCTGAGGAGATTGATGAGTTATTCTCCTGTGGCTGACGAGAAAGTTCCGGATTGGCTGCGACCCGAAGATCGGAAATTGCTTGGGAGCCCGGATATTTGGAAGAACCAGGCGAATGCTGTGGTGGCAAAAGATGGCACCGGGAAATACAGGACAATCTCTGCTGCACTTAAGGCTGTTCCTAATAAAAGCAAGAAGAGGTTTATCATTTACGTGAAGAAAGGAGTTTATGTTGAAAATCTTAGGGTTGAGAAGCAAAAGTGGAATGTCATGATGATCGGTGATGGAATGAATGCCACCATTGTTTCAGGCAGCCGCAACTTCGTCGACGGAACACCCACATTTTCAAGTGCAACATTTGGTAATTAACTTCTTATCATAATTCATAATTAATCGATCCAAGTTAGATATCTTTATTCATATATAAATTTTATTACCAAATATGAGATCGTCATCATCATATCATCATACAAATACAACTATATCTAATTACGTATATAATAATAAAATATACTGAATACATATTTGTAGGGTTTTTTAATACTAAAAGTGAGTTAATTTTGTATGAATATAAAGTTAAATGTCATAAGTTGATATTAAGGCTGTATATTTGGTACACAATAGTTTTGAAAACACAATAATTAAATTAAAATTTTAATAACCATATTAAAATCCTATATCCTGAATCGATTTCCTTGCAGCTGTACTTGGCCAAGGTTTTGTTGCTCGAGATATGGGATTCAGAAACACAGCCGGAGCAATCAAGCACCAAGCAGTGGCCCTAATGTCAACGGCCGATCATTCAGTCTTCTACCGATGCCAGATGGATGCTTTCCAGGACACTCTCTACGCACACTCTAATCGGCAATTCTATGGCGAATGCAACATTTATGGTACAGTTGATTTCATATTCGGAAACTCGGCCGTCGTCTTGCAGAACTGCAACATATTTCCCAGGCAGCCGATGCGTGGCCAGAAAAACACAATCACAGCCCAAGGTAAAAAGGACCCCAATCAGAACACAGGAATTTCCATCCAGAACTGCACCATTTCTCCGTTCGGAGACTTAAGAGGCGTCGAGACATATCTCGGACGGCCCTGGAAGGATTTCTCGACGACCATTTTCATGCACTCCGCGATGGGAAGTTTAATTCACCCGAATGGATGGCTACCTTGGATTGGAACTTCAGCACCAAGCACCATTTTTTACGCTGAGTTTCAGAATAAGGGGCCGGGATCGACGACGAAACAGAGAGTGAAGTGGAAGGGTTTAAGAAGCATTAGCATTAGAGAGGCTGGTAAATTTACAGTGAAGGAATTTCTTCAAGGGGAAAAGTGGATTTCGGATGCTGGTGTTAGTTACAAACCTGGACTCTGACCATCTTGCTGCCAGAAATTTCTGGTTTTGATTTGTTTTTTTTGTTCTTATATATTTGGCCGAAAATTATTTTGTTTAATTATTACAATATCTCTCAATTATTATATTTATATGTGAGACTCGGTGATATTGATTGAATTTGATCATTTTGAAATAAAAAGTTCAATTGGTAATAGTATTTTTTTTTACAAGATATATATGTATTTAAATGGCTAGCTCTTGCTTGTTATTATAGTTTGGTTGAATATATAAATCAAAATTTTCAAAAGGGAAGAAAATATATTATGTATAGTGAAAATAATGCAAATATCGTCGTTATTTTAGACTAATAGGTGATCAAATGTCATATTTATACTTTTTAAGTACTGTTAATGTAAATAACAAGTAAAATTTACCACATGCTTGTTTTAAAAATAAAATAGAATTAAAATTTGCTTGTTTTTACCAAACCTAAAGAAACAGACCCTAAGATCTGATACAGCAGCAGCAAAATCCAACATATATTCCAGTAATGATTCCCGGCTTGGCAACTTGTGTGTATAAAAGTAATAATTTTAACAAAAGTAGGGACTTCTGTAATATTGTCCTCGAGCGTTTACACTGGGCCAAGCATGAGCCAATTGTAGACTCGACCCACTTATTTTAGGCTTGCATGCCAGCGGGTATTAGCAGTCTTTCGGTCAGGCCCATTTTCTTGGAACTCCCATTGCAAGTCTAATTTTCGTTCGTATTGTTCACCCCATTCATGAATTAGGATATCATTTTCAATACAACGTGTACGAGTCATCAGGGGCTTATACGACCTTTATAATAGTATATATACACTACTATATATCAAGTACTTGTTGTTATACAGTAATTTGTTTTCTTCATTAATGGTCACGAGAGTTCCGAGTGAAAACAGTTACAAGAAAAGGCAAAGGAGATTATATATATATATATATATATGTGTGTGTGTGTGTGTGTGTGTGTGTGTGTGTGGAAGCAGAATGTTTATATTATATATGCTAATTAATTAACTAGAGATGTTAATTAAACAAAGCTTATTAATAACTTTAAAAACTTTTGACGCGCATTAATGAGTTGTAACATTAAAATTCGTGACAAATCGCATTATAAACAAAGAAATAATATGATTTCATATTACAAATTGCATATCACGAGTCATATATATATATATATATATGGTAAGTAAGATGTTAGACATTGACAGCGAAGAAAATTCAATCCATGGAAATGCACGTTCTAGTCTATCGCATCATCATGTTTATGTGCTCATTTCTCTCATTTTATTAATTAATCCTTTACGTTTAGGTTTTATTTGAGGTAGTCCATTAAGATTTCTCCGTTAGAGCGACAAAGCCAAGTAGAAATTAATTAATTAGCATAATGACATTATCAGAAGAACTAATTTCAGATTTTAATTATTATTGAAGTCGTATACTTGAGCAAATTAATTAAGCATCCCATTTCCCTCCAGAACATGATCGAAACTCAAAAGAAATATAGATTACATATAATACATCTTAATAATTTCTGGATTTTGACTAAGCAGTTTGATCCACTTATTTTGACTAACCATACCCAGTTAATATAATACAATATAATATATGTATAATCATAATCGTACAATACATATCCTGCCAATGTCATCAATATCGATGCCAGCTAGTTTATTTAACGCATACGTATATGCAATTATGCATATGCACAATTTCTGATTACAAATTGACAGTGAAATTACGAAGGCTATATTATATATGTATATAGAACTCTCTCTCTCTCTCTCTCTCTCTCTATATATATATATATATATATATATATATATATATAGCCTATGAAACGGATGTTCTACTCTTGCCTAAGTCAGAATTAAGTAGAAAAAGGTGGTTACTTAAATCTTAATTATGTTTACGTACAAATGTAAAAGGATAAATTTGGTAAGATCGATAAGGGAAAGTGGTTAAAAAATATGGTACAACAAGAATATATAGAATAATGAGTGGACTTACTAGCTAGCATTAATTAATTGATTGGTTGATTAATTATATTGCAATGTGCATGTGTTAAGTGGTAACAACTGGTCTTCCTTGTGCTTAATTCACACTCACACATCTTCCTTTGTTCATCAATTTTGTCTTTCCTTGCACGTTCCTTCCCCACATGCATTTATTGACAAACCCTAAATTCTCGAACCGACAACCCCAACCTCAACCCCATACTCCACTCCTCATAATTATAATAATGACATTCACGCTGCTATCTAGCTCTTCTCAACCAATCAATTTTATATATCTATATATTATATACAATTATATAATAAAGTGTAACGCGCAAATGCTTACCCGAACGATGATTTTTAGTGTCCCTAGCTAAATTATTTTAATAAAATAATGATAATATATAGTAATATTTTTACTTTTGAATATCATCCAACTGGCTAGCTAGTTTTCTTCTCTTCTCTTCTCTATCCACATTCTACTATAAATACACTCACACTCTCTTCACAATCCCATCCCAACTTTCTTTCTTTATCACATTTTCCCTGGGAAAATATTCAACCAAAAATATAATATGAAGAACTACAAATCCTTCTCTTGTTTCTTCTTCTTCTTCTTCATCTTCTCTCTTCCCATTCTCTCTTGTTTAGCTCAGTTAACACCGTCCCAATCTTCCGCACAATCTCCTTCCATTGCTTGCAAATCCACTCCGTACCCAAAACTCTGCCTTTCCATCCTCAAAGCCTTCACATCTTCACCCTCCAACTCTTACAACTACGGCAAGTTCTCCGTCAAACAATGCCTGAAACAAGCACAGAGGCTGTCCAAAGTCATCAGACATTACCTCACCCACCGAAAGGAAAGGTCCAAATTCGCCCACATGGAGGCTGCCGCACTAGATGACTGCCGGGAGCTGATGGACCTCAACGTTGACTATCTGCAGTCAATTTCGGTGGAGCTCAAATCGGTCGAGTTGATGACGGAGGAACTCGTCGACCGAGTCACGAGTTTGCTGAGTGGGATCGTGACGAATCAGCAGACTTGCTTTGACGAACTGGAGGATTCCAAGAGCGGCATTGCCGCCGTGTTGTATGAACCGCTGTCGAACGTCACTCGTCTGTACAGTGTTTCGCTCGGTCTGGTTACGCATGCGCTGGACCGGAACATGAAGAATAAGAGAACCAAAAGGTCTAAAACTTGGTTTTTAAAGAATTCGAACCGGGTTCGTGAACCGCTAGAAAGGCTTATCAAGGTAAACACATGGATTTATAATCCTAGTTATTTTATCTATTAATTATTAGATGGATTAAGATAATTATGATTAATTTTTTTTATCTAAAATTAGTTATAAATTCTTTTTACTATTAATATGTTTGTGTTTTAGTGTAATTAAAAAGATTCATGATAAAAATATAAAATTTATTATTATTCACATATTAACTGATATAACTAAAAAAAATTTAAAATTTGAAATATGTTAATGTTTAGAAACAAAAATGATTTATTTTATTTTATATATAGACTTTTTTAGATGATGAGAGCTTAATTAAACCTTATTTTTAAGTCAAAAGTTAAGTAATATATTAAAATTGATAATTAAATATTAAGAATGAGCTGAGGTACGATAGGAGTAGAACAGTACCTGAGAATTGCGAAGGTGGGTCAAAGTCTATAAAATGTGAAGAGCGAATGAATTATTAATGTATAACGTGGACAGGACAATTTATTCACTTATAAGGTAATTAATTAATTAGCAAATGAAGCTCGGTCAAAGCACTATATGTATATCATGTGAAGAATAAATAAGACTCAAGACAAGTATTATTATTTATAAATATCAACTGAAATAATATAATATATGCATGAGAAATAAGTGTAGTCATAAATTTGTTTTATTTATTAGAATAGGCTTGCAATACAAAAGAAGGGTGTGGGGGTAGATTCAAGAGTAATTGCAGATCGAAGCATGCATGCATTTGCTTTGAAAGATGAGTCAAAATCTAGGGTATTTTTGGGGCCCAAAGAAATCCTAGTAGATTTAATTAAGTAAAACCGATAGTGTTTATATTAATTAATTGTATAGTGAAGTGAAGTCAGCCCAATTTAATTAAATTAATTAATTGGTAAGCCAACCATAGGGCATGCAAACGCTAACTAGCCCAATCTGCTTAATTAACATAGATCTAACTAATTAACACTTAAAAGATTAGGTTAACTTTAATAATTACATATATAGTAATTTAATAATGGATTGGAATGGGAAGTATGCAGAAATGAATCGATCCTTTCGGTATTGGAAAGTTGAGCAAATTGCAAACATGCAGCCGCTTGCCGCATGGGCCTTGCCGTGTCAACGCGAGCAACTTGTTATTTGGCCGGTTACATATCATATCATATCATAATGATATGATGCCAGCTCTACATATACACAACTCTGCTCTGCGTTGTCACCCATCCTGAATAATTTTTATTTTTTAAATGTTATTGTAAATTAAGCATAATAAATTAATAATAATATTTTGCATGCAATTAACGCAGGCTCTAAAGAAGACATCATGCCTTCAATGCCACAAATCTGCAGAAAGAACCCTCGAAGAAATACACGGCGGGGGAATTCTTGTGAACCAAACTGTGATTGTGAGCCCGGATGGCTATGATAATTTCACTACCATTGCTGATGCCATTGCTTTTGCTCCCAATAACTCCAAGCCTGAAGATGGATATTTTATTATCTATGCTAGAGAAGCAGTTTATGAAGAATATGTCGTCGTCCCAAAGCATAAGAAGAACATTTTGCTCATCGGTGATGGCATTAATCGGACCGTCATTACTGGAAATCATAGTGTCATTGATGGCTGGACTACTTTCAATTCTTCTACCTTTGGTAACCAAACCAGAATTTAATTCATCATATAATTAACTAGCCCTTCATTATTGAGACGAATCGCAGATTGATTGCTAATTTTATATTATGATTGCATGCAGCTGTTTCCGGTGAACGGTTTGTAGCTGTAGACGTTACGTTTAAGAACACGGCTGGTCCTCAAAAGCACCAAGCGGTAGCTGTGAGGAACAATGCTGATATCTCCACGTTTTATCGTTGCAGTTTCGAAGGTTATCAGGATACTCTTTACGTGCATTCTCTCAGGCAATTTTACAGGGAATGTGACATTTATGGCACTGTCGATTTCATATTCGGTAATGCTGCCGCAGTTTTCCAGAGTTGTAATATATATGCTAGGAAACCGATGGAAAACCAGAAGAATGCATTTACTGCTCAGGGAAGAACTGATCCGAATCAAAATACTGGTATTTCCATTCACAATTGCACCATTGATGCTGCACCAGATTTAGCCGATGACTTGAACTCCACTACTTTAAATTATCTGGGTCGACCCTGGAAAGAGTTTTCCAGGACGGTTTACATGCAGTCTTACATCGGAAACCTGATACATCCCAGGGGATGGCTTGAGTGGAATGGAACAGTTGGATTGGATACGTTATATTATGGGGAATTTGAGAATTATGGACCTGGAGCAAATACCACACGGAGAGTAAATTGGCCTGGTTACAATCTGATGAATGCTACACAGGCTCTCAATTTTACTGTTTATAATTTCACATTGGGGGACACTTGGTTGCCTGAGACAGATGTTCCTTTTAATGGAGGACTAATTGTTTTGAATTAGAGTACTTTTGGAGTTTATAATTAGCAGATAAAAAAAATTCATTCATTTGTGTTTAGGTTAACTTTTCTGATGATTTGTTGGCTTCAAGACTGAGTAACTGAATCTGATGATTGCAATATTTCAGATTTAAATATGTCAATTTCCTCTTGTTTTGGTCCAATATCGTCCTTGTTGATTTAATAAATTAAAGTAAAATTCATTTGACTGTTCAGCGGGCGATATAGTTCACTACTTACCAGCTCTAACTTTATTTATGAAAATTACAATATTACGTCACATGTACAGAATATGAGTGACGTTGCCACTAGAATATTTCTGCGTATAAAGAGTCTAAGATACTGATTCTTTCTGCATGCATATTTACACTTTCATTTCTTTGTCTTGACCGACTGCTTTTCTTTAGCAAATTGAAGTTACACAAATGGTAGATGTTCTTATCTGTTGCTTTTTCTGTTCAGGGATTATTCAGGAATACTGTTCTATTCTTTCTGACAAGTTGTCTGGTAGCAAATCATCACTAAGGGTGGACGGAAGTTAGACAAATGGTAGATATTCTTATCTGTTACCATTTCTGTTCAGGGATTATTCAGGAATAATGCTCTATAAGTTGTCTGAATAGCAAATCATCACTATGGATGCTGGCTTTTGCTATTGCTAACAATACTTGCAATTACTTCTGTTGCTGCAACGAATTCACAATTTGTTACAAACATAATGCTGAAAATATAATCAACAAGGTAGCAGCAATTAAATAAACTTATGAATTAGTCCGATGAAAAAGACAATGCCGTCGGTTTGTTTACCAAATCAAAGGCAAACTTGAAGCATAGTTTTGGTAACTAGTTGTAGAGTAGATTCTAACATAATTCCATGATGTTTTTTTTCTATATATGGTCCCTCAATTTGAAATTAAAAAAGAAGACAAAATAGAAAGAATATTATGTCCTTTGAGGGCAAGTTTCATAACACATCAAAGACCATAAAAAATCACAAAAACAGTTGTCTCTGCTAAGAATTTTAAGGCATTCCTATTACTTATCTCAGCCTAAAAAGGGAAAAAAAGATTCTACATTCTTTTGGGATCATCAAGCATGGAACATGACTGCTATTTACACAAAGTTTGAAAAATTCTTCCTTCTCATCCACCGTGATCAGAATTATTGCAATGGTGTGAACTAATCAGTAAACCAGGGGAGACAGTCTGAGGCACTGGTTATTGAGTCATCCCTTTTGCTAACTACTCTAAAGCAAAAATTTGTCTTTCTTCATCACCGATGCTTCATTGATGTTCAGGTGACCTTGAGTGTATATTGAGCAACATGCCTCAAAATATTTCACAATTTCTTTGTACACTTTATACAGTTGCAGAATGCCCGTTTGGAACATATGACGGGACAAAATTTGGCATCTTCACTAACACCTAACACCTGTAGTTGATATATCAGTACCTGAAAATATGCAGTGAAAATCAATAAACATTTGAGATGAAGGATAAAATTTTTAATGAAACAAGGCCCTAAATTTTAAATCTCAAGGACTAGACTCCATAGGAAGCAACAGGATTCAAAAATCTTGGAGATAAATTGGTTGAAAGACCATAATTATCATTAATTTCTCCCAGTGCTGACAAACTCACATGTTATAAGGAAATCATTTACTAGTAAGCGGTAAGAGCTCTTCGATTCCAACTTTCATGTTAGGACCCGATAATCTCTTTCTTGATCCACCCTCCATGACCTCAACATCCACTGAGAATGTTGCACACACAGGCCGGTGGTCTGAGAAACGGGACTCCCCACGTATGTAAGTAAGCTCTTGAATTCCATTTCCATACCAAAGTATCCTATCACACCTGTAACTCTAAAATGTTAAAACTTAATTCTAACTTGCGTAGTTCAGAAATGTAGATGCAGTTTTAACTCTATACACACCAAGCTGGAGTCCTCCTTTTGTTTTTAGTATTTATATTGTCTCCAGCATATGCATCTGAATTATAGGAGTATTTGTATGTAGGTGCAAAGTAAATCTTTCCCTCTTGCCATCCCTTGAATACTCGGCCAGCATCTTTTTCAATCTTAAGCTGTCAAACAAAAAGCAGATAACTGCAAATTAGTATAGCATAATGCACAAAGTAAACATCAGAGTTAGGAGAACAGCCTTGAAAATCAGTCAGTTGTGTTCAAGCTATAAGATCACAATATCTTGTAAAAACAGAGAGAAATAACCAAGAATTTCAATTGTTCTGGCCTCAAACAGAGACCATATTTTTTTTTCTTTGGATCTGCTCTTGCATTCTAAGAGGAAAAATGGTTCAGTAAAATTAGCTATCAATTTCCATGCCAATTTGTGTCCTAGAAGAGTTGCTGTTTAAATTGCTATTGGAAACAAAAAGAATGATCTCATATCTGCAACAAATAAAAACACCCAGCATATTTGTTTTATTCTAACAGCAGTTAAAGAAACCACCTGATCTTTGTCAAGCAGTGCATCCCATTCATTCTTCTGAAGAAGCTTTAGGGTGTCAGAGTAGCTCAAAGCTATGCGGTAGTTCAAATCTCCCAACCATATAACACGACTAGGTCCAGTTTAAGTGGAGAAAAAAAAGAAGATTAGAGAAATTTCTGTATATGAAAAAAATAATCTCAATTACTTTTTAATAAATTCAAAGATGCTCACTCATGGTCCAAAATTTTCTCAGGCATTCTGCAAACCCTCTGGAATTGTGTGTTCTTTAGTATCTCTATGACATCTAAATTTCTTCTGAGCTCATCGCCCTCTTTCTCTCCAGATGCTAAATGACTGCATACAAAGCAAAAGTTTGTCCGATGGAAAGACATGCTAACAGAAATACAACCCTGCAGCCACAGAAAATTTTCTTATTTCTAACCATATTTTATGTATCTATATATAGTGCATACATCACTTGGGTAAATAACAGAAAGAAAAGCTAGAAAAATGCATGACTACGACAAAATTTTAAACTACCTTGTTTCCAAGGCAGCCCATGATTCCACGACTGATACAGGAGATCCTCAAGTGACGAACATGCTGTACTAGTTCCTTCCTCATCCAAACTGTGACAAATATTCCCACCATTTGCTTACTTGCAACAAGGCTATATTTCATATGGCTGGTACTGAAGGGTGTGCAAATATCTGTCATTTCTATACTGCTAGGCCCTTCTTCATCCTCTTCTGAAGATAAGTCATCTTCGCTTATATTATTAGATTGTTGGCATGGAAAACAAAATGCCTTGCTATATTTCCTTTCAAATTCAGGAGCGCAGTTGCAAGTCTTCAGCCTCCTTTTACTCTCAGTTCTGAAACTTTTACTGATCTTTTTGAGAGATGGTTTCTGGAAGAAGAGTGAGCTACCAAAAGATGGAGTAGAATTCAATCCTCGAGAAGCCACACTATGTGATTTGTTAAGTGACTTGTTAACTAAAGTAAGCCATCTTGCAGCAGGTTCATTATCCTCTATAACGAGCACATTACCAGCATTTAATGGGACAATTTCCTGAAAACTGATAAATCCAAATAACAATCAACCCAAGGAAAAACCACATATATGTGATATCTAAATGAACTGATGTACAAGATAAATTTGCAAATATCCTATGTGAGATGGCAATTTTCGAATAGAGTTACCCTGCTTAAGAGGGCAATCAAAATTCTTTTAGAACTTTTCCCTGCATATAGCTGACTCAAGGTCAGAGATTGGCAACTATATATGCAGTCTATTTAACATCAATTGACCATGTAAGGCGGCTCATACGATACATAACCAATCCATGGTTGAGAATAAAAATACAAAATTCAGCAATAGAAGGCGTTTGAACTAGAAATTCAACTTCAGTAAAAGCTTCTGTAGAACTTGTTTTTAATGACAGAATTTTCTTAAAACAAAGAAGAAATCACCAAAGGAGAGCAACAGAAAATCATATTGAGAAAGTAACAAGAAAGAGAGAGAGAGAGAGAGTACCCTAAAACATATATATCTGATTGATTGTTAACCTGAAGAAAATCGTCTAGGTTGAGGCCATTGTGAGGAGCTTTTCCTCCTACATTCCATGTCGCTACGAAAACTCTTAACAGAAAAAGAAACAGAAAGATAAGTTCATGATCTAAACAATAACTATTGAAGTAGATGTAAGGAATGGTCCATTGCGGAGAAAATAGAACTGTTACTGTTATATTTACCGAAAGGACTGGACATTGCGACCAGGTGGCATAGATACAGTGCCAAAGAACAGAGACTCAACAGCTGAATTAGGATATGTGTCTGCAGGTAGAAACAAGCAGAAACTTCTACTGAGAACAAATAAAGGAAAATTAAGACTAGTAGATCAACAAAATACTATTGAAATTCATGCTAGAGAACATTTTCTTTAAAGACTGCTCATGATATTGAAAATGTCTAATACTTCTTAACTCAACCATTTCCATTGATATCATGAATTTATAACCACGTTACAAAGAGATGGGAAAGACAAGTTATACCGTTCTTGGTTCTTTTCTTAAACTAGACAAAAGTTAACATGAATATATTCTCAATTTTGATAAAAACAAATTGCCATTATGCTCTGAACCAACTTTTCCCTTGTTTTTATCTTTTGCCTTTCTTATCTCCAATCAAGCTTTTCGTCAACTTAATATCGTTGAATTCTATCCACTATAGAAAGTAAAAGACAAAAATGTTCCATTCAGTAAGTAATGCACTATCTTTCTAAAATAAAATTGGAATGGTATCTTCACAACAAAATGAAAAGTAATATACTATATGAATCTCCTATCACAAAGAGGTTCCTTTCACTATTACAAATGAGGAAGAAAGCAGATTCTCTTTCTCTTTCTCCATAACTTATTAGAGGAAAAATGTTGATAAGCAATGTCATTAAAGTACAGATTCGAAGCACTCAAGAAGGAGACTGAATTATGTTGTACCTTTTCCTACCATTTTCCTGGCATTTTTCTCCCTCATTGAGAATATTTTCTGGAATATAGACTGAAATCACAGTAATTTGATTAGAAAAGTGAACAGAAGATCATTGAATCAAAAGCAACATGGAGATTAATTGACTGAACCTTGTTCTTTCTGTCTTGATTACTTAGAGTCATATCTGAGCTCCGATGCTGACCATAAATCACCAACCTTCAGAAACAAAGAGTCACATTCATCAATTACATCAAAAACCCATCAAAGAAAGATTTAAATAATGGCAATAAACATCAACATTCATAATAAGATTCACCAAAAACAGAACAAAGTAAACCAAATTACCCAGAAAAAAAAAATCAGAGAATACCACGTTCATGGAGGAGCTAAGAAGATCTAAAACATAAATATAAGTGGCAAGCCACGATAGAATTGCCAGCCTATGTGGGTCTTTCTCGAGAAAGTCAACCATACCATTGATATAAATAATTGAATTATATAAAAAAAATGTAAAATTAAAAAAAGAACAGAAAAGAAACCTGATAATGAATATTCGATGTTCTAGAACTGAGGAAACTGTCTGTGGTCACAACCATTGGCTTTCCAACAACTGAAATATTTATGTTATTGAACTTCCCAAAAGGGTTCTTTGTAGTTTTCTTTACCAAGAAGAGAATGAGTGAAGGAGTGAATATTGTATAATTTCTTTTACGTGCAAGTAGTAAATTGGGTTTGTTTATTTCTTATAATTTTCTCGAGAAAATAAAATGGAAAAGAAAGTGGTCAAAACTGGGGATCAAATCTAATATGTCTCTTCAGAACTCTTTCCCCTTCATGTTATGGGGAATTGTGTATTGTCTTCGTCGGTTTCTTCTCGTTCGTTTGGGTTCCTCGGGTTATAATCAAACTCGTACCTATACTTTTCAAAAATAACAAATTAGTCTATATAGTTATCACTTATTTTAAATTAATCCCCAACACATTCAAATCGGTTAACCAAATTTTGAATAGAAAAAAAGAATTGTTTTGATTTTACATTAAAATAAGGGTATAGCTTTAAAACCTGATTAATATATTAGTTTTGACTGATGTTAGGTAAAAGAGGACAGATTGTAGGCATTTATTCTCATCAGTATAAAAAGAAAAAGGATCTAACGAATCAATTTGGTTGGATCGTGGGAATTTATTCTCACCCTAGAATAACAAGCTTGGATAATGCCATAATGTGATAGTGCCATAGTGGGGACTAATTTGAGATAGATGATAAAAATATGAATTAATTTGTCACTTTCATAAAAATAAGGGATATTTATGATAATAACCCATGTAGAAAAGTTGTCATTTTATTTTCCAATTTTTTTTCTGTATATTTTTATCGGATAATTAAATGAAGCTGTTTGAATGGAAAGTGAATGAAGGGAAAGAGAGAAAGTGGACCCCCCACGTCCACGTGTGCATCGTAGAGGGTTGTCGGCCTGCAACTGCAAATGCTTTGCCAAATCAGAAAAAAGTGCTAGTTGTTTGGTTTAACGTGGTTTCCTGTCAGTCTGACACGTTATTTTAGAAGTTAATACCAGCTCCCTCTTCATTAACCCTTTCAATTCCCATGAAAAATGTTATCGAAACGTTTTCTTTTAATGCAAATATATTAATTATGACAATTTTATTAGATAAATATATTGATAAGGTGGTCAGTTTATTTCTCTTCATCTTTTGATGTGTAATATTAAATTTGTAAAATGTAATAAAGTCAAATATTGATCGCTAAAAAGTATGTTTTGGTTAATAAACTAATTTAAAAATTTTAAAAATATATATATATTTAATTAGAAGCGACAGAAAGGAGCTTTGTAATTGAGCATGATCAAAAACTTAGTGGGTCCAACCCATGAATTTAATAGCGTTTGTGTTAAGATTGTAGTCACAAACTTTATGAATTTGCAGTCAAACTGAAGACCGAAGAAGAAGAGAAGAGCCTTAGATTAGATTAGATTAGAAGACCAAAATCAGAGGCAAAAATCCCCGGTAATCAGCAAGAAATCAGTAACTCAATTTAAAAAATAAATAATTCATAGTTTGCAGAAACAAGGACGGACGGACCCACCCAATTCTCTCTATTCTCAATACACCAAAAAGAAAAGAAAATATAAAAATGCTTGGTGCATGCTTTTCTTGAAAAGTGCAGAATCCCTAAAAAGATGGAAGACGGATGACTGCTTTTTTCCATTTGCCAAAAGTTTGTTTCTTAGAACAAACAAAAACAAACATTTGGTCTCACAGACGGCATGTTTGGAGTTTCTATTTTTTGTGCTTCAAAGTTTTGGAGCACAACATAACCCCACTCTTCTTTGAGTTTTGTAATAAGAGAACTCCATCTTTATTTGTTTATTCAGAGTTGAATGTCCCATGGCCATGAATCTAATACACATTTGCAGCCACTGCAAATATATATATGGGTAACAACCAACAACTTTTATCTTATTCATTTGGGGGGATTTGAATTCTTAAGAGCAGCTGTTGTAGCCTCTGCTCCAATAAAATGCTTTATGTTAATATACTTTCCTTGACAATCATGCATAAAATTTGGAATGGTAACTTGTGACATGATTCATTAATAAGTTACATACAGGAACACTATTTTGCAACAAGAATGAAACTAATTTTAGTCTAAATCATAGTAGAATACTTCAAGTAACAATTTTATTTACATCACAATGAAAGATGTCTCACCAAAGTAGTTCCAACTTTTCCTATGATTGCGAGACATTCGCCACATCACTATAAAGGATTCTCTGTTTACACTATGATCATGTTACTCATCCAGAATTAGATTATCACCAGAGTCTTTTGAAGTTAATACTACTTAAATACTAGCGGTCCAAAATCATACATCAATTTCGTGTTCATATTTGTTCTCATAATACTAACACCGGAGAGTACAAAAATCTAAACACAAGGGAAAAAATATGCATCTAACAAGTAAAAGTTTGAAGTACAATCTAAGCAAAGGAAAACAAAAATACAGAGATGACAATTACAAGGGGATCTAGACACATGGCGGGGGAACCTGATCATCAAGACTGCATAGGCAACATGGAGACTGAATCAGGTTCATGACCATGTACCCTTAAGCGATAAATGCAAGTATGGGAAGAACTTCCGTGGTTAGACGTAAAGTCCAGCCTCACAGTGTCAACAATGCCAGAGCCTGGCAAGTCAAAAACATTGAAGGTCTGTGCATTGCTTTTCTCAAGGTTGTAAGTGAACTCTGTCAACAGAAACATCTTTTCGGCACCAACTGCTATATCATTATTGTGCCCCTGCAGCCATCCAGAGATACGGCAATCCTTGGGAGCACTGGATCTGTCGTAGGCAACGCTCTGTCCACATTACAATGATAAAAGATTAAGTCAATTAGATTAACACAGTAACTCACTTTTGATACTAAAAAATATAGAAGGATAGTCAACATAAATGCAATTAATAATAATTTCACTCCAACAGCCAGAAAAGTAATCAAGACCAATACTCAAATTTAATATAACTGTGTTCTTTCTTTCACAAGTAAATGAATATGCAATACTTCATCTTCGCCTAACTCCATGAATGATACCAAAAGATTAGTCCTCTTGGTCCCACTTACACACTAGGCTGATTCACTTCAAATTTGAGTCCCCATAAGAAACCCACAGGTTTCTTCGATACATATTATACTAATGCAGAGAAACATATCAAATGGAGGCAAGAAGTAAAATCTGGTAAACTGATTCCTGTGGCTTGGCCAGGATAAGACCATTCTTAGCATAGAACATACAAGCTGCAAGACACTTACAACTCAAGAAAGAACTTTTATCCCCATTTCCCTCCTACAAAGACACTTTAAAGATACACTATCAAAACTGCCCCAGCTATTCTTTCTGGTTAGCAAGTCAATAAAATTCACACAAAATTATCAGCTGAATTTAATGACACCACAACTTTAAGTAATAGTCTCTTAATAAAGGATGTTATACGTATGCAGATAGTAGAAAGAAAATATTATGCAACCAGCATAAACTAAATGTAATAACAAAATAAACTGCAAAATCTCACTCTTAAATAATAAATATAAAAATAAATGATAGTAACATTTCTTCCATACAGGCTCAAAATCATATCTCCATATATTTCTTGTTAACTCCTATCAACTGCTGAAGAGACAAAGAAAAAGTATAGGTAAAATTAAATCTCTTTGATGAACATTTTGGACTATCTAATAAGATGTGCCCAAGATTTTCATTTATTGCATAATATCATATACAATAATTTTTTTAAAAAAATGGTAAAGTTATTAACAAAATGATTAAAGACAGAAAATATGTCTATCATTCAATACATCATGAACCCACTTAACATTTCATCATCTTGCATGGTTTGGTTTATAAGAACCAAAAACTAATAGAAACTCTTTTCTTTTCCGTTAGAGAGGAAAAGAGAACTAAACTACATCCATCTTGACCCACAATCCACCAAGGATTAAAATCCTGTTAACAGCCCCAAACAAGATAATCATATTATTTCAGTGACTATGTCTGAAATCAATAACAAATTTGTCCAATACCACAGCTTAAGAAAAAAAATTAATTGTCAAGCAGACCTTTAGTTGTATGAAATAAATGTTGTTGTAATACCTATGCATTGTAGAGACAAGCTCGTCGAGAAAGATGATACCTTATAATATTTACAGAGAAAAACTGTTGCATCACCATATCAAAAGGAGCCACAGCTTCAAAACATGATACCAGTATTCAAATGGATCATTTGATATAAAACATAAGACATGGCATAAGAACAATTCCCTACCCCCATTATTACGTCTATTATTACAAATACAAGAAATATGACTCAGCAAAACATTTCAGCATATTTGGAGAACATGAGATAATTTGGCTGCTTCATAGGTTTAAGAAACTGTCTCAAGTATGTTTGTCCTAAGAATCAACACACTTTGCTGGCAAAACTGCTTTTTGATTTGCAATAAGTCTCAGAGTTTAAAATGGAGAATTGAATATCTGGTTTTTCTAGGAAACAACATCCAAAACATAACTGAACTGGTCTCTAGAAGCTGAGTCTGTCCTTCTCATTGAAAGCAACTATTGTATGAAAATAAGTTTAACAGGCAGCACAGTTGGAAGGAATAAACCATATATTTAATGTAAACCATATATTGAATGTCATACAACCAGGTTAAGTAATACTTAATGGATAACGAACAGTAAGGTTAAGTTTACAAAAACATGTCCAAAGTCAAGGGTTGAAAATTAGAAATAAGCATCACTCCAGAGGATCCATACGTTCATATATCAAATTATGATACAGGAGTTATCTATCACAATGATCATTAACATGTTGAGTCACAAACAACCCATGCCTGTAGAACAGTTGTTTTTCAAGTTCCGCCCAAAAGTAAATTTCAAACCCATGCCCAAGTGACTCAAAAATTCAGGTTTGAGCAAAAATAAAAGGGACACTAGGAAGCTCAAGTTTAGATTGAGTTGGTGTGAGCAAGAGTATGGAGTCAATTTGAGTTCAAAATCAACAATTATTTCCTCCATCAGTGCTTAATTGGGTTTTTGCATCATGTCAAGCTCAATCAATTAAATAAAACTTCAATTTGTTTGCAGCCCTACTGACATCTCAATTAACAAATTTTGAAGATCTCATGCACCAAGTAGCTAGAATTTCAAGAGTTCTAATGAATATACACACACCAAAAAATAACAAAATGCAAACTATAATGCCAATGCTAGGCTTGTGTACTATGCATCAAAGACTTGCCAAATCTTAATTTGTACAAACAGCTTACTTATCTAGGGTCTCAAGTCAAGTAATTAACCATTTAATTAATATGTATTATCCAAGATCATTAAAATTTTCATAGTATTAATGCACTAGGTGAACGATTAAAAGGCCTAAAACAATTTCCTTAAAAAAATCACTGCACTGTAAGTTCACATGAGGCAGACAAAACATTTTGATAAAAGATATGTTGGAGAAATATTACTATATGTGAACTGTGTAACACACAGAAACAAACAGACATAAAGATACCAAGTTTTCCTGGTATTATCCTTGTGCACACTACTTAATACAAAGTCCACTCCCACTAAGCAAATTTAACATAACAACAATAAGGAGAAAAGAACACTAAAACCATATGCCAGCACAATCATTTTAGCTATATGACTGAAGCAGGCAAAAACTCCAACATTCTTTGTTAAAACAAGATGTATAGATACTGCCCCTCTTCTTTTGTTGGCACAAGATTCGAAAAGGCATTCCAATTTTGGTTAGTAGTCTATGCTTGGCTTCAAAACATCAGAATGAATGGTTGGAACTGTAACTCTATTCCTTCAAGCTAACAAAACCTTAGAAAGCACCATTAAACCTCCATCCAAAGTCTAAACTAGTTAACATCCTCCGCAGCAATAAGAATGCATTCCAAACTCACTAAAATCACTTAGAGAGTCTTGAACATGAAGGATCTTATTTGTAAGGAACCACTGAAGTAAGCCACATAGTGATAAGTCTAATAAAAAAAGAGAATTATTACATAAGTATGCCAAACTAGATTCCTCACCCCACACACAATGACCTCTTATTTTCCTTTAAAGCCACATAAATAGCTTCAAATGCCAAAAACACCTTAACTTAAGGGTAAAACTTAAAGCCACTAGGCCCAACTTAATATAGTGAAAACAGATTCGGTGTAACTGAGAACAAATCTCATAGAGTGCTACTAAGATTATTTCCATCTAGTCAATCTCAAGATAGGCCATATCGTAAAACTTCAAATCAAGTACCCATCCATTATAATCAAACCCAAAAAAATCTAAAGATAGAGAACATGAACACAAACAGGTAGACAAAAAAGTTCAATAGCTTCCAGACGCAAATAAATATCAACAGTTCATAAGACTTCACCTTTGCAACATGTTCCAAAGTGATAGCCTCAGGTATGATAGCAGTCCTCAGCCTGATCTGAACAAACCCACTAGTGCCTTTCAAAGGAAAACACTGGCCTGGCTCTCCAAAACTTGGTTTCAGCATCTTATCAGCATCACTATGTACCCCATTTCGACTATTGAGTGCAAACCAATTACTCCCCTTCCCACCCAAATACGGCTCTGAATGCTTCACAACCATAGCCCCACCAGTTGCCAATGCATAGTCCACTCTCCCAAGCCCATCCGCAGCATGCTTCTCAATTTCCTTTTCAACAATCTCTCTTGCATAAATCCTTATATCATCCAAACTCACATCATTTTCACTCAATTCATCACTCTTCCCTTTCTTCAACTCTCCAAAAAACTTATCGAATTCCTCTTTTGACAACCAATCCACAGCCTTCAACTCACTCAACATCTTCTCCAATCCTTCACTCTTGTCCTCCAATTTCTTCAACTCACGCTCTAAAATAAAACTTTTATCCTCAAGATTTTTATTCATTTCCTTTCTCAACCCTCCAACTTCACTCTCGACTTTTCTATCAACCACCTCAACTTGAAGCTGCATCATTTTCGTCGTAGTCTTCAAAAAATCCTCAACTTCCGAAATTCGCCTCTCAATTTCCGAAAACCCCAATTGTTCCCCAATTGAATCCCCAGATTTTAAATACACTCTCCTAATCATCTGACCAAGCCCTAACACGACCACCAATAGCAAGAAATTCTTGGTAAATATGCTCACCACAGTCAGCCACCGCGGCTTCTCGGGCTTGGGCACAGCTTTCCGACTCCGTCGAGGCGAAACGGTAGAGTTAGCCAAGGAACTCTTCTTCACTTGCACCAACTCTTTATCAACAACCGCTTCGCCGCGAATCGAGTGGTGACTCAGATCTTTGCTGTGAGCCGCATTAACTTTATCGTCGCCACCGTTGAGTTGAGGCTCAACGGAAACGAGCTCTATGTTGTTGTTAGACTTCTTCTCGTTGACGACGACCGGCCTCCGACGACCGGCCGTGTTGGCCGTGATCGAGACCGCTGAAGCGGACATTTTTGGTGGAATCGTGCAACCCTAACTTCGCAATTGAAAATGAGATTTGGAGGGAATATTAAAATTGCTAATAGTGAAGGAAAATTAACGGAGAAAGAAAGAAAGATTAAAGAAGATCTAAGACAGAAGAGTTGAGTGATCAACCGACACGACGTTTTGAGAGCGCTTCTGTCATTTGAATCTCGTTGGTTGTCATTCAAATGCCGTGCGACTGCTAGTAGAGATTTGGGCTTTAAATTTTGGGCCACACGTATTGGGCCCCGGGGCATGCATGTAAGAAAACCCATGTCCGATGCTAACTTGCAATGATTTGAAATTTTTAGTCCGAATGAAGAAATTCAGTTTTCGTGAGCTTGTGTTTCCTTAACAGGGTTAAAGATCCCTCAATCGATTTGAGAGTTGGTAATTATCTATTTATGGTTATAATGTATATTAGTCCATTAATTTTTTCTAAATTATTTTATATAATTATCAAGTTCAACTCTAAATTAACACTTATTGTGTATCAAACATAAAATTTTCATTTTATGTATGCCCATATTTAATTGTAAGATTAGTAAAATTAATTTTGGTTTGGTTTTGATAAAAATTGAATCAAATAAAAATTAATCGGTTTGTAAACTAGTGTACCAATAAAATTGAAAATAATATATGAATTAACCTGAAATAGTTTGGTTTGAATTTTATCAAATTTTTTTGATAAACTAAAAATTGAACCAAACATATCAATGATTAAAAAAAGAGAATAAAAATTAAATTTTAATGAAAAGTTTTACTTATTCTTATGTAACCTAACTCTCATATTTAATTTTTAGCATATTTCTAAGAACATATTTTATGTGTTAGTTAATTCATTTCAACCTCCCTAGTACTTCTCTATCCACTTTAATTTTCTTGTAAAATTATTTTGTTCTCTTTTTAGTTATATTTTTTACTCAATAAAAAAAATCAATCTTGTAACATTTTAGACAAGTAAAACCTCCTATGTTGTATAAGAAAATTTAAATTCAAGTTATAGCAAAATTCGATAAAATTTGACCGAAATTCAAATTTTTGTTATTTTTATTAGTTAACCTGTTTTACAAGTTTTGTCATTTGTGTGTATTTAGATTAAATATAGGGGGTGTTGAGTGCAATTCATGAAATTAAATGAGCATGAGGGACAAAATTTTATAAATTAAGATATAAATATTTGCAATAGTAAATGTCAAACATATACCATGGTTATGTTCTAAATTTAAAATGGCTTTGTTAAGTTTAAAATTACAAACTTTATATCTCAAATTATAATTGACCATATTTGACTCATAACATAACCAAACTTAACTTTGAAGTTGAGTAATTGAATATACGATTAAGGATTAGATAGATTTGAGTGGCAATCATAGATGGTCAATTAAAGGATATCACAATAAGTTAAAAGATGATGTTATAATTAAATTGATCACCACTATATTAGATAATCATGAACATATCAAATATCATTTGGATAATGTTTTAAAATAAATTTTAGTAATATATTGTGGTAATAATGTTTAATATTGATGGCTACCTTATTATATTATTGTATATTGAATCAATCCATTAATATCACGAATATTAAATGAGTATCTTAATTTGAGATTTTGATGCTCTTTAATCTATTTTTTATTTATTTCTTAGAAACCATGCAAACTATTAAACTTAAAAAAATATTTATTGAGTCGATTCAATAATATTATTAATATAATAGAATCTAATCTTCAAATATTGAGTCGACGCAATAATATTAGGAATATCATATAGATATCTTAGTTTAAGATTTTGTATCTGATAACTCCTCTTCTTTTTAAAAATCATGATTTATACAGTAAAGATTCAATCAGTTCAATAATATTACAAATATCATATAGGTACCTTACTTTAAGATTTTTATACTTATTAATCCTCTTTTTTCATTTTTAGAATTATGCAAACATTAGGAGGAACACATGACCTTTAAAAATTGAGTCAGCTGAATAATATAACGAATATCATATGAGTACTTTAATTTAAGATTTTGATGTCTTTCTTACTTTTTTTTTTCCTTTCAAAATTTCATAAAATATTCGATTTATAAATTAAAAACTGAATTCGTTTAACAATAATAATATTATCGATATGATAAGAGTATTATTATTATTATTTTCAAAAATATGATTTTATTAACAATAGATTTAATAAACAAAATTTCTTAAAATTTATAAAATTATATATATATTAATATAATTGACAGTCTTATATTATTTATAAATCATTAAATCTATATATTTTCAACAGTCGAGAATTAAATTTGATTATGTAATTAATATATCATATTAAATTGAATTTTAATTAATAAAAGGTATATAAATCCGATAGTGCGGTAATAAGAATAAAGATATGTATAAAAGTATGGAGTGTGTACAGATAAATTTTGGTAGAAGAAATCAACGTGGAACGGGAAATGAGACAAAGAAGGAGAAGGAGAGAATCCAGTGAAAGTTGAAGAGAAGAATTGGACAAAACTCTCAGTCGTCAGTTAGGATTGGAATTTTGGACACTTAGGTCCACGCCAAGGCTTCATCATCTCCGCCTGCCTTCCACTTTCACTATTTTTTTTTCCTTTTAAAAATAAAAAAAATTATTGCCAAATTTCTAAAATTATTATTTTGACAATTTTTATGTCAATAAATAAACCTACTAAATATATTATAAAATAGATTGATTGCTACACATCAAATGATTGAAATATTTAATTCGTATTCAAGTTATATTGTTTCAATTTTTATGGTCAAAATTAAATAATATAACACCATTTGTGTTTAAAAGATTATAAAATTTTATATACTCGAATATTATTTTTTTTAATTTAAATATTAATTTGTGAATAAAAATTTTAAATGAAGTATGTATTTTATATTATTATTATTTATTTATTATATAACGTCTTATAAATAAAGTTGAAATATTAAAATAATTCAATATTATATAAGATAAGATAACAAATTGATGACCATATTCATGTTAAAAATATTTTAAAAAGGTATTTATTTTTGTACAAAAATATTTTCTTTCAAATATTTGTTACGAAGGTATGCATTTTTTTTTGGCAAATTCTTTATACAAAAATATTTATTTAGTATAATAAAATATATAAAAAAGGTTTAAAAGCAATTCAATATAATTTTTAAAAATAATAAAAAAATATTTTAAAAAATATTTACTTATTTTAGGATTAATTTAGCCTTTTAAAAAAAGTTAAAAAAAATTATTATAAAAATCTAAATTTTTGATTTTTTAATAAAAAATATATTTTTTATTTTTAAAATTTTTAATATCAATTAAATGATATTAAAAATTTTAAAAATAATTTTAATTATTAAAAAACTCTTTTAATTAACGAAAAAAACTAAACGAAAGGGATACTTAATCGAAATACGTAGGTGGGGCCGAAAATAAAGAGGTTTCATTTAATGACTTCATGACTATAAAATGAGCTCAGCCGCACTAGATCGAAGTTCCATTTTTTGAAAAATAAAAATAAAAATGGGCCAATTAAAAACTTTCTTTTATTTTATATATAAAATTTTTGGCACACGGTTTTGGGGACTTGCTCTGTTTCTCTCTTCTCTCTCAGTTGTCCTGCAAATGCCCAAAAAAGGAAAAAGAAAATTAAATATATAAAAGAAATAAAAACAGAATCAACAAAGACAAACTGGTGACAATTTCATCTGAATACATTCTTTCAATCCCATAAATTTACTAAAAGAAATTCAAAATTCCTCTCAGTTTCAGACCAAACTCTCAACTCCCAAAGTAAGTATTTTTATTTATTTTTTGCTTTGTTATTGTTGAACTTTTTTTTTCTTATTTTCATTTTCATTAGTTCAGTCTCTGTTACATTCTTATATTTTTAACTTATCAGTTACATTAGGGAAAATTTTCTATTTTGATCTGTTCTGGGTTTTGATTTTGGTTTCATTTCGATTACTGGGTAGCAATATTCTTCTGCTTACATTTTAAGCATTGATTTGATTTCATGCAAAAGGTTTTCTTTTTTTTCTTTTTGATTTTTTGATCTTGGATTATGGTAATGTTTTTTTTTTTTTGTTTGTATGATCCTTTGCTTTTGGGTTTTGAGTTTTGAGACTTCTGATCAATGGGGGCTGCACTTTCACCGTTTGCTTTTGCATGCAAGAGATTACAACTTTCTAGCACTTGTCATATTATGTTTTCATTATTTTCATATCTAATTATTCGTTCACGCAATCTGTGCAGCTAAAATTACATGCTTTCCGGGCTGTATTTAACATTTAATGGATTTTGGGTTTGATTTATTTTCTGGGTTCATCAGGTTAAGATGTATCTTTGTCATTCGTAGAATCCTCATTTTTTTCTTTTAAAGAGAATTTGTCTGAAGAGATTCACATTGAAAGAATTTTGAACTGTATAATTTTTTAATGTTTTTCTTATAAGATTCTCGGTGAATTTTTCCTATCTTCTGTTTGGAGTTCTGATTTTAGGGTTTCAAGCAATTTAATAAATGGAGATTATGAAATGCGTATTTTTATGTTCATTTCTAGGTTCCTCCCTTTTCTCCTAAACTTTCAATATAAAGTTTCGTTGTTTAATAGATACAGCTTCTGAAAGGATCTGAAGAGATTAATTAAGACCTGACTTTGAACTGATTATTTCAGGTCCTGATTTTGAAGATTTCGTTTTGTTTATTTATTGCCAACTTTTGGGCTTTATAGATGCTAATTTAGACGTTGGAGTTTGAGATTTTGTGATGAGCGTCTTGGGTGAAGGTTGTTGAAGGGAATGCAGACAATGGGGTCGCAAGGTGATGGTAGTAGTAATGGTAAACAGTCTCAGTTTCAGCCGTTGGTACGGCAAAATTCAATGTATAGTCTCACTCTTGATGAGGTCCAAAATCAGTTGGGTGACTTGGGGAAACCACTAAGCAGCATGAATCTTGATGAGCTTCTCAAGAATGTTTGGACGGCAGAGGCTAACCAGTCTACGACTATGGAAATGGAGGGCACAACATTGGCCAATCAAACTGCTCTGCAACATCAGGCGAGTCTATCTTTAACTAGTGCTCTAAGCAAGAAGACAGTCGATGAGGTTTGGAGAGATATTCAGCAAAGCAAAACTAATGGTGAAAAAAAGACCCGGGATCGGCAGCCTACCCTTGGAGAGATGACTTTGGAGGATTTCTTAGTGAAAGCAGGAGTTGTAGCAGAGGCATGTTTGGATAAAAAAACTGATGGTCCTGTTGTTGGTGTTGATCAAAATTTAGCAGTGCAGTTTCCACAACAAGGTCAATGGATGCAGTACCCACATCCGCAATATCAACACTCACAACAAAGTATGATGGGGGTTTATATGCCAGGTCAGCCTATACCGCAGCCAATGCACATGGGGACTGTTGCAGTGATGGATGTATCATACCCCGAGAATCAGGTTGCCTTAACTTCACCTTCAATGGGAACATTGTCAGATACACAGACGCTTGGAAGAAAAAGAGGCACCCCTGAAGAGATGATTGAGAAGACTGTTGAGAGGAGGCAGAAGAGGATGATAAAAAACCGGGAATCTGCTGCTCGTTCACGAGCAAGGAAGCAGGTTGGCTTTGAGTCCTTTTCATTCTTAAAATCCACAATGATGTTCTGTTTTGCTTTTATCTTTACACCCAATCTTGTTTTTTCAATCTCCTCTGACCTCTTTGAACAGGCTTACACAAATGAACTGGAGAACAAAGTTTCACGTCTGGAAGAGGAAAATGAAAGGCTGAGGAAACGAAAGGTTTGGATTTGTATTTTATGAAATACTTCCAATCGTTTTCCTTTGTGTTGGGTTTTCAGAAAGTACCTTTAATCTTGAAAATGGTTCTGTAACATGCTTCCTCGTCTACCCTTGAGTTTGTCAAAATAACATGGAAGGGATCTCTTACTTTCAGTTCTTAAACACTATGTTTATCTGAACGTATAACAATGATGCATGATTTTAACCCGCTCAAATAGCATAGAGAGAGTGATTATCAACTATGCAAGGGATGATCTGTTGAACAAAGTTGATTGATCTGTCTAATTAGATTATTGTACTAGTTAAATATCTTGAAATTTCAATTTTTTGTTACTATGATGGCTTCTGTGCATATGAAGAAAGTGTCTAATGATTTTATATATGTTTTTTTGCTTTAAATCTGCCATTTGTTTAGATTTAAATATGCACTATTACTATTAGTAGTGAAGAATATCTAAGCTAATAAATTTTGACCTGAAACATTCTGCTGAGAGTTTAGGTGTACACATTTCCTCACACAAGGAGTTTTAATTCCTTTTGTATGCTTATGATTGAATACCTGCTTCATCTTGTGAAGTCAGCAGGATTACCTTTGCAATTGTACTTAACAAATCTCACACAACCAACAGATTCCTACCGAAAATTTAATCACTTTAAGTTAGATGCATTAACTTGTTTGGCGGATGTTAAATTAATCTTTATCTGATGTTTTATAATTAAATCTAGAAGGGTTAATAAATTGGTGTTGTTGCAGATGTGACTCGATTTTAATTTAGAGGTTAGCTGAGCTTTCCTTTGCAAGAAATATTTCATGACCAAGTCTATTCACTTTCTTCATAGACCGTGTTAGATAAGATTGTTGTTTCTGTGTTTAAAAGAAATTGTTATTTTTCTCTCAATCCTGCCCTCATTTTGTACCTTCACCCTTTTATCCAAGCAGGATAATTTCTGATTACCTGGAAAACTTGGTATGGCATAAACAATAAGAGAGGGGAAAGACTGAATAAAGTGCGTCATCCTTAGGAAACTCAGGTTTAGGCTCCAATGGAGTAAAAATAGACTGAATAACTATTGAGATGTGTGGCATGGGCGATTGCATCACAAGTTCTTGGTTCTTAACTTCTCATGCTTTCTCCGAAAGAGGATGGCCTAGGTGGTTAGATCTATTGTAGCAGAGCAAGCGGCACATCAATTACTTGTGGTGTCAACTGACAAGTGGATCATACGGCACTAATTTAAAGTGAAGTTGGGATTAGCCTAGTTAGTACCTAGCTTTTATTATTGCTGGGTCTGTTTCTTCAGAGCTTGGGTTATATAGTCTCCAGGCGTTTTTGGAATTTCCTTACTGGGCAGCATAGGTTTTCTTATTCATTTGATTGTTTGCTTGCACAAATAATGTGAACTACTACCCATTTGATTAAAATTTCTTTTCCTACATTATAGTCTCACAGGCATGCTTTGTTAATACCATAAACCACACGAGTTGCTCATTACAGGCAACATGATGAAACGCTGGCCATGTGTTACTTGAAACCTACTTTCTTCTGAGGCCTATGGCCAACATACCTGGTCATACATCAGTAC
This sequence comes from Melia azedarach, assembly GCA_028052125.1. Classification (NCBI taxonomy): domain Eukaryota; kingdom Viridiplantae; phylum Streptophyta; class Magnoliopsida; order Sapindales; family Meliaceae; genus Melia; species Melia azedarach. Next base: position 5,877,548 of record CM051397.1, read on the forward strand.
TGTAATAACTCATTCTTATACCAACCCAGCCTGTTCAACCAGTCTCTGTTGGTTAATAAAGTGTCTATACTCTGATAGAGTGGTGCATGCTCGTGATTGGTTCATATATCATTTTACTAATCTTTTACTGAAAAGTAGGATTTACCTTCACATCTTGATTTGTAAAAGAAAATTTTCTCAAAAAAGTCTACTTTATTAGTTCAGCATTCAGAAATGCTTTATGCTCTGTGGTCATGACTGATGGTAGCATTGCAAATTTTTAGTAATCAATCTGAACTTATTGTCTGATTTACGATAATATGATTTAGTGTGTTATTTCATGGCTTTGGCTTGTCCATTCATATAAATTTGCTGTTTCTTATTAGCCTGGTCTGATATTTTAATTTGAATTGTTGTTTATGATGCTAATGCCAATTGGTGAATTGACAACTTAATGGTTCTTAGAGTTCCTATGGGCTTGAGAGATTGTTGCATGTTCTATTGGATTTTTGTAGCTCTTATTACATTCCAGCTTATTTCAGTGTTAGTTACACACCATCCATTCCCTTGCAATTCCTCATGTCCCATCTGACAGTGTGTGTTTTCATGTAAATCAAATAACCCATATAAAAGTGTGCCCTAGTCAGAAAGGAGGGGAGTATTGTCAGTTGCAACTTCTTATTCCAATGATGATGCATCGGTGCATTTCCTTGTTTTGTGAATACAAGAAATGTTGTGGTTCAATTATTACATTGTGTTGTTTGATACTATGCGCTCTAACATGGTCAATCATGTTATCACATTACCATGATTGAAATTGATATCAATATCACTGGGTTTAAAATATAGCTATATAATGGCATGAACCACATCTAATCTTGACAATTAGAGTGGAAAATGCAAAGTCTTTGATGCACATCTAGATTTTCCAAATCCATTCGCCTATCAATTATTCATTCATCAAATGGATTTATCTTTGTTATTGATTCTTGTCTTTGACTTGCAGGAGCTGGAGAAGATGTTGCCATGTGCTCCACCACCGCAGCCAAGGTATCAGCTTCGCAGAACAACATCAGCCCCATTCTAACTTAGTTTCTATGCGTTAGAAGTTTTGTAGATATGATGTTTTGGGTTTGTTTCGTTTAGTTTTACTTTGAAGGTGAAAGTTAAGCAAAGTCCCTATGCGTGGATCTTTTAGAAGCTTCTGTCCGCCTGCCCACCTGCCAATGGTTTCGCATCTCCATATCTTGAAGTTTTTTTTTGCGAGATCTCAGTTTCATTAGCATTTTCATGGTAGCATTGTACTTATTATTACCTTTGAGTGTCTCTTAAGATCTGTGGAGAAACAATGTAGTCGAGTTATTACAAATGTTCAGTATATAGTCTCTCTCTCTCTTTTTCTTATTTCCCTGCCTTCATCCAATCTTTGAGTTGTCTCAATGACCTTGTTGTCTTATAAATTTCATGCATAGTTCTAAAGGATTTTTTGAATATTTTTTTCTATATATATTCTGAGCCAAAAAAAAAAAAGTGTGAATAGGATCAATAATGAAAATAAATCCATAATGGTATTTGCTTCCTTGAAACTAAGTTAGAATGGAGCTGTAGAATGAAAATGAAAATAAGTCCATTCCCCTTTCAAATATTCATTCATTAATGGTATCAGCTGCCTTTAATTCATTCTGAAGGCTGTTTAACATATATTACTCTACTCTTAGCAGAAGAACATGGAATTGCACACATTGTTATGTAGCTTAGGCAGCTCAGGCATCGGGATACTACTGACACTGGCAGCTGTGACACCATCGTAACTTGACGATGTGTCAGACATTTCATCCAACTTGATGAATTGCGACATCTGAGCAGCAGCCAGGTGGGCATAGCATACTGGGGCAACTGCAATGACACAAACAAAACCAAGACAATTTAAGATCGGGAGAAATAACTTTAGTTCGGACAAAGTAAACTAGCAATAGTTTGAACAAACTAAATGGGACGAACTCTTGGTTTCAACAAAGACTAATAACAAGCAAATATCGTCTTACCTACAGAGACAGCGGTAGTGCTTCTTTGGTACCTGCATATGATATTAAGACCAATAGTTATTACTATTTAGAGGACAATCTGGTATATGCAAATGTAATAACAACAACAACAACAACAATAATAATAATAATGTGTGTACTCACACATATGATAAGGAATGAACAAGCTCCTGCAAATCATCGGCTGAAAATCCAAGCTCGTCGTATAGAACATGATAATGTGTAGGCCGAGTCGTGCCCTGTATAAAAACAATAGAAAACGTATTAGTAGAAGCCAATTGTAAACAGCATAAATCCTCTCCAGATAAAGTACTTGGTCAGACAGACAGAATTGAACTAGTTTTTAAATTATGCCGAAGATTGTGTGCAAATAATGCTTACAATCATTCCAGCATGAGCGCACAAGTAGAAGTCATTGTTCCTTGGATGACAAACTCCATTGTCGACGATAGTACCTACAGGGGAACGGCTTTATGTTTAGTAAACCATTGAATTGATCTTTGACAAGCTAGTTTAGTTTTCTAGAGTGACTACCAGGTGGAACATTGTCGGGTATTCCTCCAGATTGGAAAAACTTTGTGTGATGATTCTTTTGTGCAATGATCACCATGAATTTAGGAGACCATTTCTCATCAAGGAATTTGCAGGCCTGGAGACATTAAAACTAGTCATGATGATCTGATGAAGAATAAGAAGTACCTCTTAGAAATCAAAGCAAGGTAGATTTGTGATTACCTCAATGATTTGGTCCAATTCTATGTTCAAGACCTGGTTAAACTGCGATTCGCTAACTCCATCCCTGTCATAAAAATGTATCAGCAGCCAGTCATAATGCAAAACCAGCACAAATGGACATGAACATGCTCAACATTTGAAAAATGTTTTCTCAATTACTACTTAGAAATTCTTTTATTGTTCAATATAAGACTTATATACCACAATCACATGCATAACCCAGTCACTGGCAAAGTAAGTCAACGATGAAACAGAAGTATTTGGAAGCTACCTGAAAATGATAATATTTTCAGGCTTCCTATTCCCGGAAGAAGAATAAAAGTCAAGTAGTAACTCCCTGCAATCAAAGAACACATAAAATTGTTCCAAATCAAGTTGCTAAACAGAATTTTACGTCATAATGCAATATATTCATTGTATGGCATGCAAAGACTTAGTATTGAACGAGTGAAATTTGTTTCTTCACCTGATGATGCCATTGTCCTCAGTTCCAGATCCAGGCTTGAAAAGATTAGCAATCATTTCAACTTTTGATGATTGAGTGCGAACTGAAGCTCTATAACGAGAAATTGATGGCCACTGTCTGGAGCTAACCACCTTAAAATTGCAATACAGTAATAAATAAATAAATAAATAAAGAAAATACATCCGATGAAAAAGAAGAACAGAAGTCTAAAATAAATTGTGGCTTTTCAGCTTTCAAATCCTTTAGTAGTATTCTAATAATTAAGCATTAGATAAATTTACAATGAGAAAACCTATATTATATAAGAACTTATCATTTGGAAGAAGAATATGACTAAAAAATGTTGAATGAACATGGGTAATACCTACCGCAGCAATAGATGGCACATCTGACCGACCAGGAGACCCATGCGACACATCCATCCCCATAATCATGGTTACAGGCCTAGAGACCAAGGGTATTGAACGAGAATGTTCAGCAGTCAGCAAAGAATTCATTCCTCCAAGCTGTAGAAATCAAAAATTAAAAATTAAAAAAGAAAAAGAAAGAAAGAAAGAACGAAAGAAATTAACAATAGTAAGTACAAGACCAGAAAAGCCAAAAATATAGAACGGCACGCAAAGGTGTAGCGAAACTATCATCACAAGGGTTCACCTTGGCATTGATCTTCAAGAGGACATTTGTAATGTATTGATCATTCACTTTTGTCGGTGCTATACATTGTGTGACAACACCTTCTTCCGCAAGATTTCTCCTTTTCCATGGACCTGAAATTTGAACAAGTACAGTAGTTAGATTTTAAAATTCCTCAAGATATATCAGCGAGGACTACCTGCATAGAAGAGGGAAAAACTAAAATGAGAATAAATGACCTAACCATATATGTCAGAGTTCTTCCTCTCTGGAAGTATACACAACAGAAACTGTGGTGGCCTGGGTAGTCTTCTCTTCAGGATTTCAAACATTTTCTCAACTCTAATTGGAGCTTGCTGGCGTCTAAATTGAGGACTCTCTTCAAAAACATCGAATGGATCACTTATTAACTACAAGACGGAGATTAAGCAACAAGCATTTAGTCCATTAAGCGGTACAGATTTCATAATAGATAAAATTAAGGGACAAAACATAGGAATGAGTTTAAAGAGTTGAAATAGATTTCATGGCGTGGTTCATGAAAACACTCACAATTCCTTTCATTTCTCCACATCTGATCAGATTACTACACAGAGAACGTACATCGCAACGAGCAGAGAAGTTTACAATAGCCCAACGTTGAATCTGCACGGGATCCACTAATTTCTATCGAAATATATAGAGTTAGTGTCAGAAACCCTTGCACCACTATTTAATAGTGTAAAGCAGAACAGAAAAAATTTACTACCTTGTTGTTGAAATTCCACCTGCCATTACGAGGCCAGAAATCTTCTCCATTTCCCACTTTCAACTACAGTAGGACAACAACAAACAAACAAATTAGAAACAACCTAATCTTCACAATATTCAAGTAATAATGACTTCAAATATTGATCATTATGAAAAATGTAAATTACATGAAAAATATGACTGGTACTTACTTTCGGGACCGGTAAAACACGACCTTCAACCTTTGCAAATTGATTACTAATTGAAACGCCAAATGAACGCAGCAACGGGTCAGCAGCATAATTGTTTTTCCTCACTGCCTGTCAGAGAAAAAGGAAAAATGTTTCGGGAACCATGGGGAAGTACAAGAATTATGTGCCTATACAGGAATGAAACCTACATCTGTCAAAACCCTCATCCGTTCCTGGGGTTTTTGTCGCGATTTCTCCACAAGTGAAGCTCTTTGCTGAGTGGACAAGGCCTTTGTGTAACGTTGTAATGAGACCAATGAGCAAAGCTGCAAGGCAGAATTAACAGAATACACAAATAAAATAAATATATAGTTAACTTCATAGACAAAAATATCATAAAGCTCTAAATATATCACCTCGACAGGGATGTACGATGGACGCCTTGGTTTCCCCACATTGATGCAAGGGAAATCAGCTGAATCCCGCAACTTTATATGGCGTTGATGAACAAAGTAATCATAAACTGTTATTTCAATAGGCTGGGCCTCATTATCCCCATCCTGTCCACTCTTTTGCTTCAACAAAAACCTGAGAGATTTTAACAAGTCATATATAGATAATTAGCAATAACAGGGTGATTTCTTGTGGAATTCAAGAAAACCACGTAGCGAGTAAAGGAGAAATAAAGAACTAACGTCTGCTTTTTGCAAGGTAAGTCGCTTAATCCAGTAATTTTGTACTCCGTTTTAGAGTGATCAGTTTTTATCCTCAGATTTTTCAACGTCCTCTTAGCCTGGTATCATATTCAAACAAAGCCAAAAGTCAAGAAAATTTGCTCTAAATATATATGAAGATGGATAGGAAACCATGCATACCTTGGCCCAATCAATCTGATAGGGATCTCTAACATTTTGATTCGCGATAAGGAACTCCACCACTGGTCCTGGTTTCAATATCATTGTAGTGGATACATCTATGCAGGGAAACGAAGACAATTATCAATGCAAATAAAATGGTGATCAATAAGAATAGTAGGACATTGCTGTAAAGCAACTAACCCATGTTCATAGATAGACCCTGTTGAGTAGCACGGAAACTTGAATGGAAACCTCCACATCCCGAGACACCACCCCCTAAGTCTCTGAAATTTTTGTGATCATTGTGGAAAAAGGACTGCCGGACAAGGAGACAGGCCCTAGATATGAAACCAAGGGCATTCAGAGAGCAGTTAATAGAGCAAAAAGTGAAGTCTACAAAAGCACAAAACAAAATTAACAACTTACTGATTTGCTGCATTCTGCCTCAGCAAGACGTCGAGAACTCTCATAGCTTCTTGAAAATGCTCTGATTCCTGGCCTCGTAATGCATTTGCAATTGCATGCACAGGAATTTTAGCAGCATAATTAATTTCAACCTTTATTACTTTTGAACGGGGACAACGCCTCAACCTCTTTTGATCAGTCCCGTTACCCCCAGGACTGCCGCTCTTTCCAATCCTGCCAAATATACATTCAAGCGAGTTACACTTACAAATAAATGAACAAATCTAAATAAATCGCGGCAAACATTTTTACCTATTCGAGGAGGGATCTTCCAATACAACTGTGTACTCAAGCTTCTTACTCTTAAAAGAGCCAAGTGTAAACAAGCTCTTCTCGCCATCATAAGCAAAGTGTTTACCTTCAAGCTCAGACCCATAGGTTTCCTTAACTCTATCCATAATTTTTCTTCCAATACCTTTCCCATCAACAGGTCGACCATCTTCATAAAATAGAGCAACCTGTAACAATAGTAATCAGTAAGAAAGCCTCCATATCTGCCACTGAGAGTGATGAGATGTACATGCAGCGAAAGAGAGAGAGAAAGAGAGAGATACACTATAATGGCAATAGTATCCATCTGTTCTTGACATGCCAACTTTGAAATGATTAGTTTGAAGATGAATAATCTGCCCTTTAGTTCCAAAACCCCGCCGTGCCATTGGAAGGCGTTTTGGACCCGTCAACTGTGTTGATGATTCAGGAGGATGCACAGACTGAAGAGGCACAACATTTGGAGGGATTCTGGGCGGAGGGGGTGGCAGCGATTCAGATTGTTTAGCTTCATCAGATTTTGAAGGTTCCATTATCAAATGACCTGTTCGGCCAGATAGTGAAACAAAAAACTTTTATTTACCTACAAATACTAATCACAGTTAGAACAAGTTAAAAGGATTCTTCTATTGCTAATGAAACGGTTCAATTACAAGAAACCAAATAAATGATAACAAATTGAAAAGATAGTTTCAACAAAAAGGAGGCTCCAAAAAACAGAGATGGTTTTCTATCTAAACAAAACAAGAGCCAAGTATCCCAAAAACAGGGTTACAAACTATTCCAAATCATTATCCTTAATATATCAAAACATAAAATATTTTTATCCTAATATTTATTTATTTGATTTTGCAATACATTGTCTAGAAGTTTCTGCATTTAGACAAGATATTCCTTGGATCTTAAGCCAAAAAAAAAAAAAAAGAATGACTTAATTGAACATGTAAACAGGAAACATGATGAAGAAAAAAATATCAAAACATAAAATATCCATTATTTGTTTCAAAGTTCTGAAAATTGTCATGAACCTACAAAATAGAACAAACTTTTCCGCAACAACCAAAAGAGAAAAAAAATCTTTAGATAGGGTGACAATAAATTTTTGAAATTGGGCCAGAATATTTTAGAAAAACATTATCAAAACCAAAAAAGGGTCAAGGAACTAAATCAGAAAGATTGCCAAAAGAAGTTAACCAATTTTTCCCAGTATCAAAAGCGTGAACGTAAAAATATACTCGATGGTGCTCAGCTGGAAACTCTTTCCAAAATAGATAGAACAGAAAAAAGAATGAAGAGCAAGAATACCAAAACGCTACCAGAAAACATAAAATAGACTAAAAGCAGAGAAAAGCACCGAGAACACTCTTGAAAAACACTGAAAAAGCAACGAGAGAACAAACAAGTCTGAGTACCCTGTCGGAAAACAATGAAAAAGCGCCAAAACAACAACCAACTTCGAAAAGAAAAAAAAAGGTAACAACACGCTCTCTAACACAAGAGAAAGAAAACCCGCATTATAGAACGAGCAAGAAAATCATATACCTGAGGAAAACAGAGAGGATGAATGAGAAAACACACGAAAAAGATATGCCTTCACGAACAAGAAAACAAACAACAACCCCTAGGCTTCCGTTCTCTGAGGCTCTCTCCTTGTGTAAAAGAGAAAGATAGAGACAAACAGAGAGAAAGAGCAGAGAAGCAGAAAGAGGCAGAGAAGTTGGTACAGTTCGCGACTCTTACACACTGAGAATTCTGTTTTGTTTACAATGGACGACAATAACGTACGAGAGCAGGGTTAGGATTTTGCCTACGTCCCTCTGTTTCCTTGCTATTTTCGGTTTTGACACTAATTGTTTGCTTGTTTGCCCAAAGATTTATTGAACTAATCATTATTATTTGATGACCTGTAATTGTAATTAAAGTATTAATAA